>CM064507.1:13998398-14042073 GCA_032716605.1 Paralithodes platypus
CCACATATCTATAACTCAGTTACTAAACAAATAGAGGCAGATCCGTAGCACACCCAGTTCTCCATCTCTTGTGCTTGTTTGTTTTCACACTGGTACAATGAGGCAGATCCCTTACACATGCAATCTGGTAATCTGCAGAGAAACAAGTGGCCCACAAGTGGCCCTAACCCATCTCATCCATATGCCTATCTTATTTTATCCTGAAGCTCTTTTTATTCTTGATCCCATTATAATACTCGGTAGCCTATTTCACATATCTACAACTCTGTTACGAGAAGCAGATCCCTTACACAACCAATCTCTTTCTCTCTCTCTCTGTCTGTATGTCTGTCTGTTTGGAGGCTCTGCGAGATTCCTGAGAGCAGACGTGGAGGCTTCAGCAGCTTCAGCTTGGGCCTGCCAGCCCATACGGTCCGGAGGTCTATGGTAAACTCTATGGTAACTCTGTCTCTCTCTTGTTTGGACACCAGTACATATGAGGCAGATCCCTTCCACATGCAAGCAAGATGAAATGGGAGTCTGCAAGAGCCAAGTAGCCCACAGAAGACAGATTCCTTTCACACCCAACCCATCTCATAAACGTTATCTGTTACTTACACTACTTACTATACACCCATGTTATCATATACCTGCAACCAAGAAACAATTGTAAGAAATATGAACAGAATTAAATTGGGTTCTGCAGAGAGCCAACTGGCCCACACAAGACAGATCCCTTTCACACTCAACCCATCTCATAAATGGTATTTGTTACTTACTCACAATACTTACCATGCACCAATGTTTTCAAAAATACCCCCCACCTCATCTAAAAATGTACAGCTATCCATTGATAGCTGAAATCCCTACGGCCTGGAACGATTAATGTTAATGTTACGTGGAGTATAAACTTATCTCAGCATTGTGGGTAATACAGGATCAGAAGAATCATCGATATAGGGGTTTTGTTGGCAGTGATGGGTAGTTTCCCTAGTCTCCCCTTCTAACCCAACCCAATGTTCCAAGGTGTTAAGGCAGGAAAATGCCCTGCCTTACACCACACATGTCAAACTACCACTGTCGTGCTCAGTAGTTGACAAGTGTGTGGAATTCCATCAAACATCAATAGCAGAGTTATGAAGCTTGGGAGGGATATATAGTAGCTAAAAGGATAAATTCAGATAGTCTGTTGCCTTATAATTGGTAGCCGCCCTTCCTAAACTTTATATAATCATATGAATAATTGCTGGAATATAATGAAAAGGACGTCACAGGTACTAAATGGCTTTAGTTACTGCGAATGGGAAAGTCATAACACACCCATGAATGAACAGCTTTTTCATTCCCTATCATATCCTAACTCCCCACTTCTTTAAAACAAGGCTAGCTTAAGGACTACCAAAATGGCCACAACCTTAAAACCTTACACTCCCTAATGGTCACAACCAAAAAGGTAACACTCCTAAATGGCCACACTCCTTAAAATTCACAAACAAAATGGCAACGCTCCTTAATGGTCAGTCTCTTAAACATCCATGGCCAAATCCAAACCGGCCACACTCTAAAATGCCTACACTCCTTAACGGTTACAACCAAAATTGCCACTCATAAAAGGCCATACACCTTATCGGTCACAACAAAACCGTCTACACTCCTTACCGTCCACACGCTAAAACAGTCACACTCTTTAACGACGACAACCAAAGTGGCCACTTTTCTTAATGACCAAAATGGCCAAACTCATAAACAGCCACAATTAACATGGCCGCATATTTCATATTCACTCTTAATCATTAACTTGCCCTAACTATCTACACCTACGCCATAAAGTATATATACGAATGTGTCACCTCCATATAATTATACATTATTTACATTATATACTTTACTTAAATATAAGTACTACCGGTATTCAATATGTAGTAATGATAAAATAATACACCTTTCTATATACTGTACATGATCATATTTCTACATCTAGGCCTTAATATAACTATTCCTAGCCCATTAATATATCTACATGAGTGAATCACCTCCATGTCAGCTTATTTCTAAGACTTCTGGATAATCAAACACTGTCTAGGTTACTTTAGGCAATAAGTGCTCAAAATATATAATACAGTACAGTACATTATTGTATTTAGTAATCTGAAGTAAAAACCTAATTATATACTGTAAAGACAATGCCACATTAGTCATTACACCATGGCATGTGATAATAGCAATTCCTCAATAGGTAAAAGAACTCCTCAGACCTCGAAAGATATTCACCATGGCTTCAATTCTTTCCTTGAATGGGAGGGTAATTTTAGGACTCTATTGCTGACATGCCAGTTAAATCAAACCCTAGAATTGCTTGCCTTATTCAGGATTTCGTTGGACTAGTGACAACTTCAGCAGAGATGTCCCAGGGCAGGTGTGCGGGGTCAAAATGTCATAATCCAGGGGGGGAGGGGGGGGGGGCGTATTCCGGGGGATTACGAGGACCCCTCAGAAGCTTGCGGGCAGGTGAGTCGACTTCTTGGCGGAAGAGGGGCGTAAGTGTCCCTTCTTAATGTGGCGATGTTGGTCCTTCTGTCCCTGACTGATCACTATCTTCTTTCTGGGAGCCTCGTGGTGTAGTAGGGTTTTGGTGATGGTCTTGCCTGGTGTTGTTGGTATGTCTGGTGTGATGGTGGCAATTCTGGCATCTCATCTGGTGTATAGGATTTGTTTGAGCGGCTAGATGTGATGGGTTTAGTTTTGTTGTTACTTCTTACATGTGGTTTTATCTGCATGATGATTCTCGGTGCTGGGGATGGGTTTTTCTTCTCTGTGTGTAGGTTCTGCTTGCTGTGTTTATTTCTGTCTTCTTTGTTGGTGGCGTGGGATAATTTAGGTATCCTGGGCATCGCGTTGATCTTGTTTGTTGTATTTCTCTCCTTCGTTGTTGGTATTTCTGCTTTAGTTATTCCTTCCTCTTTACCTACTCCGTTTTCCTTGCTTTGTTTGACTGGGAATGTTATTTGCTTTGGTTTCCACTTCTTCTGCTTGCTTCCTTTTATATGTTATGGGGTTCTTCGCAAATCTGGTTATTTTATTTCCCCTTGAGAATAGTAGGCACGGCCCCATGACTCCAGCTGGAAACAAAAGGTGTTTCCATGGTGGGTGAATGTAGGGAGGGCGTTGAGGTATGCCCACCAGTCTACTGATCGTTGGTCAGGAACACGCTGGGGGTTTGTGAATACGGATAAGAATGAGTGCTTTTCCGCGATGATGGCTGCGGTTTGTGCCTCGTCTACGTAGCGTATCTTGAAGAAGTTGTCCTGATCAGAGCTCCATTTAACTTTGGTGATGTAGGGCATGAAGGTAGTCATGGTGGTTGAAGGCTGGTTATTGAGGGTGTAGGTAGAGGTGGTAGTTGTTGCACTGTTGGTGGTGGCAGGGCAACTGATGACCTGAGGGGTTTTATAGATCCTTGCGAATGCAAAAGTACCTGGGATGACCGACCTGTCAAAAACTGTTTGTGGGAAGGCTGAGTTTGTGTTTGTTGCTGATGATATTCTGAGTGTTGTTGGTGTGTGTGTGGGTACTATGTGGTTTGTTTGGTGTGATATGTGGTGGTAGGAGGTTAGGTGAGGTTTGTGTGTCAAAATTGTGGAGAATCGGATCGGGGGTTTTGATAACCGGCCTGATCTTGTTGAAAAGTTGGGCCTGGGGGGTGGAATTAGACTGATATCAGAGGGTTTAGATGGTGCGGATGACGATGGGATTTGAGGTCGGGGGTTGGGGGTGATAGGTTGACTGGCGAAGTTAGGGTATACGGTGATTTGTGGAGAAATGGATGACTTTTGTGGTATGTGTCCGCCGGGTTAGGGTATGGTAGACGGGTAAGGTAGAAGGGGGGGGGGGGGGGGGGGGGAGCGGCGATGAGGCCGATGAGGCGCGTTCGTAGTTGGTTATAATTGTTCTATGACTGCGTTCACAAATGGCGTTGCCTTGTGGCCAGTATGGTGATGAATGGGCGATCTTTATGCCACATTTCTGGGAGAAGGCTTTCCATACGTGACCTGAGAACTCTGGGGCGTTGTCGGATAGTAGGGTAATGGGTAAACCAAAGTTTGGACAAATTTCAGTGGCGAGGACTTCTGCTACGGTGAGGGCGTTATGGTCTTTTATTGGGCAAGCTATTATGAATCTCGAATATACGTTGATGAAAGTTACTATAAAACGTTTTCCGCTACTTGCAGGAAAGGGGCCCATCACGTCGAGGGAGAGTGTTTGCCAAGGTTTGATGGCTGACATTTTTCCAGCTGGTCCAGGTGTTTTACCTCTAACTTTACCTAAGGTAAAAGGTTTGCAGGCTTCTGTGACTCGTTTGGCTATGGTCGAGGGGTTAGTTGTCCAATACATTTGTTGAAAGGTTTTTAACATTTTTGTTTGACCTAAATGTATTCCATTGCCTTCGTGGATGATTATCATGAGGTCTTGGGCGGTACAGGGGTCGACGGCGTTGTGACCGGACTCTGTGTACAATTGATCACCGACCTGATGGAGGTGGTAACAAATTTCTTTTGGGATCCACTTGGGTTTGATCTTATTTTGCCAAGCCGAGTCCCCGGCCTAGTCCCCGGCGGGTCTCATGCATTCATTGATTTCTTTAATTGATTTAATTTGCAATTGAGTCAGTGTGTTGATGATGTTAAGAATAGAAAGTTAGAAATGTAATACTATACGGTTTAAATTTAACATTTATTATCTCTCAAACAACACTTTGATAAATGAGTTGTTAAAATTCAAC
The DNA here is from genome assembly GCA_032716605.1 of Paralithodes platypus. Taxonomy (NCBI): domain Eukaryota; kingdom Metazoa; phylum Arthropoda; class Malacostraca; order Decapoda; family Lithodidae; genus Paralithodes; species Paralithodes platypus. Next base: position 14,003,158 of record CM064507.1, read on the forward strand.
ATTTATTATTGTTTACAAAGTATATTTGGATCAATGACACAGTTATATCTTCATTACGTATGCGGATTACTAATTTTTATCATGTTTTCTAATATTACTTTGCTTCTTACTTTCGTTTGTTTTAACTTGTTTAGTTTTGTACTGTTCCTTAAAGTTACTCTAAAGCTGTATACTAACCTAGAACAACATAATTCAATATAACAAACATTCCGAATTTCGAGGTAAAGACAGTGTGATAGTAATTAATTTTGTATAGAACATTTATAGTACCAATACTAATAGACCATCATAATTTGACATTAAGCATTGGTCATCTTTGTACTATGAGACAAATCCGGGAAATAATGAGTTTAACTAATCTTTCAAACATAATGAAAGATGAATAGGTGTTTTATATGTAATACCATAACTAACACTCAATCTATGTGTATACATTGTATGGAAAATCTTTTACCTCTACACAATACCTTAAATAATAAGGATTTTATTTAATGTCTGACTGGACCTATTGTCAATAATAATAATGAGTATGTAATGGGGCATGATGATCTTGTTTATGATCCACTTGATTTTAATAATTCCGTACCTAGCTCACCATTTTAATAATTTTAATAATTCCGTACCTAGCTCACCATTTTAATAATTTTAATAATTCCGTACCTAGCTCACCATTTTAATAATTTTAATAATTCCGTACCTAGCTCACCATTTTAATAATTTTAATAATTCCGTACCTAGCTCACCATTTTAATAATTTTAATAATTCCGTTCCTAGCTCACCATTTTCTAACATAGATCCTGACACTAACTTCCTAGCTAACATGGTTGGTCGCAACCTATCTAATGACTACTACTCAGAGGATACCTTTAACAAGAAACTTGAAAGTGTGGGTCAGGCACACGAAACGCTCGGCTTATTGCATCTAAACCTAAGGAGTGTACCAAAACATATTGATGAGTTAGCTAATTATTTAGAAATGTTATGTGTAAATTTCAATGTAATAGGGATATCTGAAACTTGGATAACCAACTCAAATAAAACATTATATAACATTGATGGTTATGAGCAATTAGAGAACTTTCGATGTAATAGGCCGGGAGGAGGAGTGTCTATTTACATAAAAGATAATTTAGACTATAAGTGCCGGCGTGATCTTGGTACATTTAATGATAATATTGAATAAATTTTTGTGGAGATAGATAAACTTAATGTTAATAGCAGTAAAAACATAATAGTAGCTGAGATATATAGGCCTCCCAAGGGCAATAGTAAAGAATTTTTGCAAGATTTAACAACCATTCTAAATATTATAAAGATCAAGATAATATTGTCTATTTAATGGGAGATTAAACTTGAATTTAATCAATGCAAGTACACACAGTATTACCGGCGAATTTGTTGATTTAATGTTCTCCCATTTTTTCCTTCCGTTAATAAATAAGCCCACAAGGATATCCAATAATACATCAACCATTATTGACAATATATTTTGTAATAATGCCCACAATCACACGTTCATAAACGGCTTACTTTGCACGGATATTTCAAACCACCTTCCTATATTTTGCGTAAAACCTTATAATAAAGTAAAGGAAAAAGACAACAATAAAAATGTTCGAGTTTACAGTAAAAGAAATATCTACAGTTTCAGACTTAAACTTCAACACATACAATGGACCGAGTTATTTGCGTTAGAAAACTGTCAAGAGGCATACACCAAATTCCATGACTTATATACAAAATGTTTTGAAGATAGTTTTCCTTTGATAGCCTTGAAACCTTACAAGCTAAGGAAACCCTGGCTAACTAGAGGTCTAAAACGTTCTATAAAACAAACAAATAAATTATATGCATTGTCAAAAAAGAGACCTTTACTAAGTTATATAAACAAATACTTAGATTACAATAGAATACTACAGAAAATTATGCGCAAGGCTGAAAGAAAACATTAAGAATCCAAGTTTCTTGAAAACACTAACAATCTTAAAGCCCGCGTCATACAGAGCCCTAACGTTGGAGGACAAGTTCCCGAATAGGATGACTTGCACATTTTTACCGAATACAGCCGAGACTCTCCCGAAATTTGAAGATTACGAACATGGCCCGAACGAGTTCAGAATAATATACGATAGTCAAGAACGACCTACGACAAAATCTCGAACAACTACCGAACATGAATCGAACTTACACTCGTTATGCAAAGAATGATTTTCGACCATACCCGAATCATCAGACACAGTTCCGAATGACATTGGAATGCTTTACGATAATTAACCGAACTTAACCGATGAGATGTCGACAAACAACCGATAGAGAAGAACATTTTGAGAACAACATCAGACTGTTTTACGAATGTAGCAAGAAAATGTTTACCTGCCCTATATAAAGAGATGGGTTTGCTCACACCCCACCAGTCTCAACTCAGCGATGTATAAGATCACGGAGAGGAACGGAACTTATGTGAGCAACTGTACATTTATCCCCCCGGCAATTATATTTGGATATTATCATGTTTCATTAATCGGTAAGAATCTCAATATTATCAGCGGCTAAATCGAACCCATTCTTCCTTGGTGCGTATCCTATCTGCCCACCAAATTTCGTGAAAATCGGTTCATAACTTTGTGAGATATCTTGTTTCAAACAAACAAACAAACAAATGGAGGCGAAAACATAACCTCCATCCAATTTCTTTGGCGGACCAAATAATAATAATAATAATAATAATAATAATAGTATAACGCACATTCGTCATTGACCATATACAGTATATATAATTTATTTTCAATGTTTGGCACCAATATAGCGAGGAATGTTATAAACAGTATTATGGACAGAGCTTGTACGGTCGCGCTAATAAGTCATGTCCCAGCTGTCATTACGTTTAGCTTCTTCTGTTACTGTATTAATGTCTGTCAGATGTTGAATAGGGTGGGTAAGTGTAGGAACATGTTTGTATATTTCACTGGATATGAAGAAATGAAGCTTAGATATTGCTGATACCACTTATTGATCAAAACATACATGGTGCCGAGACATCACTTATTAGCGCGATTGTACATATGGATTAACAGACCTGCACTCACTCAAACATTATTATAAAGAGAATATATAATGTATAATTACAATATACAAGCTATAAACATGAAGAAACATACACCCTCATTCACTATTACGTATACAAATGGAATGCGTAAATATCTGAGTACAGAGAACGCAATCATTAAAACATTACCATCATTAAGGGGGGGGGGGGGGGGGGGGCATTTATTTACTTATTTATTCATTGTTCTATATATTTTAACCTCCCTAGACCTCCATCAAGCTTTAAAAAAAAAAAAAAAAAAAAAAAAAAAAAATGCACCCCCTGCAAGATAATGTGTGTACAGTTTTCAATAGACAAATATACCGGTTTCTTTTGTAATTACAGGCTCCCTACCGCTCATCAAGACAAAAATCGACACCTAAATGGCACGAAAAGTCTTGCTATTGATATTTAAATGGGACGAAAGGTTATTTAAACGCCAAACTAATGGGCCGAACGTCTTATAATCTGAAAACTAAAGGGGCTAAACATGAGGAAAAAGGGGGACCAGAAAAACGGCCCATCTCCCCTTAAAAACACTACATTCAGTATTACCTCTCCATAAAGAATACATTAACCCCTTCTGACCGGCGACGTCTTTTTTATCTATATAATGGATACTATTAAATTATATTATTCAGTTTAAAAAGGACCTCCAGTAATTAACAGGCTTCAAACTATTTACTCAACCCTTTTTTTCTTCCACAGATCCTTCATTAACTCCACACAATCGTCTAAATATAACTAGAATAAAAATGAAAACGACGTAAATCTATAATGACAAACAACACGAGCTTTAACCCCTTCAGTACCGGTGACGTCCTTTTAGGTATATTCTGGCAACTGTTAGAGGGTTTAATTCGGCTTAGGAAGGATGTCGACCCGTTAAAAGATTACTACAGACTATCTCAATTAATCCTTTAGTTTTGTCGAGAATTGTGCGGGATTTGTTCGGGTAGTTCCAAACAACATCGGCAATGGAAAAAAGTACCGAACAAGTCCCGAATCAGAAGAACGAACAAAGAATTAATCCGAACAAATACCGAACGAGTTACGAATAAATCCCGACCAACATCCGACCATTTTGTAACGGTTTTTTGTCCCGAATGTTCTTGAAAAGTTAGTGCATGCACTAACTTTTTGCCGAACCCCCGGAATGTCGGCTACACACCTGAACAACATCAGACCAACCTCAGACCAACCCAGGACTAGTCAGGAACTTATGCCGAATTGTTCGGAATATACCCGACCCGGATGAAATTTGAATATTTTGTGCAAGTCATCCTATTTGGGAATTTATCCTCCAACGTTCGGGCTCTGTATGACGCGGGCTATAATTAAGAAATCTTGGGAACTAATAAAGGAGATCATTAATACAAAAAGAGGTTCAAACACTAATGATAAAGTCATTATCAATGACAGAGTAGAGTGTGATAACAAAATCATATCCGAGAGTTTTAACAATTATGTTTTGAACATTGGTCGTGAATTAAGTAGATCAATCCCATATAGTGGTGTGAGCTATCAGGCATACTTACCAAATACCATACTTGAGTCGTTCTATATAACACCTGCTTCTCAGGAAGAAATAATTAAAATCATCATGGGATTAAAGAATAAAGGTGGAGGACGGGACAACATTTGTGCCAAAGTGGTTAAAGAAACTTATCCCGCCATTATTGATCCTTTAACATATATAACTAATCTATCTTTAACTCAAGGGGCTGTACCTAATGAAATGAAAAAAGCAAAAGTAATACCGATATTCAAAGGGGGAGATAGCATGAGTCTAAATAATTACAGACCAGTATCCTTGCTGACACTTTTTTTCAAAGATTCTCGAAAAAATTCTGTATAAAAGACTATTAATTTATATGTAAACATGACATATTGTATAAATATCAATTTGGATTTCGACCAAATTATGGTACCAATATTGCTTTAATAACTTTAATTGATAAACTGACTCAACAACTAGATAAAGGTAACATTGTATTAGGACTCTTCTTGGATTTAAGAAAAGCATTTGACACCGTTAATCATGATATTCTTTTAAGTAAATTACATCACTATGGAATAAGAGGGATTGCATATGACTGGTTCAAAAATTACTTATCTAATCGAACACAATACAGTATGTCATGTATAATAACGCTAACTCATCAGTAGGAAATATTACTTGTGGTGTCCTGCAAGGTTCCATTCTGGGGCCTTTACTATTTCTTTTATACATTAATGATATACATCTTGTGTCTAATAATTTACTACCAGTGTTATTTGCGGACGACACCAGTGTTTTTCTTGAAGGAAAAGTGGTGAATGAGTTAATACAACGCATGAATACGGAAATAGATGGGATTGTAAAATGGATTAATTCAAACAAGCTCTCTCTCAATATTGAAAAGACTAATTATATAGTATTCCACACTAAGGGGAAACGTACTGTAACGAATGAAAATGTATGCATTGATGATAGAGTCGTGGCCAGGGTGGAAAATACAACATTTTTGGGAGTCATAGTTGATTCAAAATTAAGTTGGTGTGAACATATTAAAAGAAAAAGTTATCAAAAGGAATAGGAATATTATGCAAGGCTCGCAAAGTTTTAAATATATCCACCCTTGTATCACTCTACAATAGTTTTCTGTATCCATATCTAAACTATGGAGTCGAGGTGTGGGGGACTGCCAGTGAGTGTTATATATATTCTATTGTGAAAACGCAAAAATGTGCTATCAGGATAATAACTAATTCACCATATAGAGCTCATACGAATCCTCTATTTCAAAAACTGAAATTACTCTGTGTAAAGGACATCTATGAATACTGCGTTATGATTCAAATGTATACATTTATTAATGATCTAATGCCCCCAATGTTTATCAATATGTTCGCAAGAAACGAAGATTACCATAATTACCCAACAAGGCAAAATCAACAGCTGCGTGTCAGTAGAGTAAGAACAAGTTTAAATCAAAAGTCATTTAGATATAAAGGTGCATTGTTGTGGAATCGCTATTCAACAAAGCTATCTCAAGTAAACTCTATCTCGACATTTAAGATGAAGCTTAAGGATTTTATATTAACAAGTTAAATACAAGAGAACCTTTGAGGTTTCAACATCGTACAGTAATTTATCTAGTGTATTTTCTCTAGCTGTAATTAAGGTGGTTTTAATATCACTGCCCTTTGTTGAATGACGAGCTGGGTTCTTGAAGGCCTGCATGACTCTATGTTATAAAGAATTCCGTGAATTGCCGGTATTAGTGGATTACTGGAAGGCTTCAAACATTTTAAACACAATAATAAGATATCCTCTAATTTCAGATAATATATCTCCTATATACTCTAATTTCAGATAATATATCTCCTATATACTCTAATTTCAGATAATATATTTCCTATATACTCTAATTTCAGATAATATATCTCCTATATACTCTAATTTCAGATAATATATCTCGTATATACTCTAATTTCGGATAATATATCTCCTATATACTCTAATTTCAGATAATATATTTCCTATATACTCTAATTTCGGATAATATATTTCCTGGAATCTATAATCCCAATTATATGTCATCTTTAATGGTTAAAACATACTAATTAACTATGTCACTCTACTATCGCATATAAATATCATATGAATATTTTTCCAATTTCAATCAACTACGGCTTTGTATTTGTTATCTTCCACATTACTCACTATTTACACTTAAGTACACAGTAGGATGCAGTACTCATTGTTGTTCTTGTTTTGGGTTTATCTGGGTGTTCCATATCAGCGCAATGTTATATGAATTGAGGGCATATATACCATTAGGTATTCAGTCATCATGTCATAGTAGGAGTAACTTCAAACTGTATTATTTGTTTGTATGCCAATGTAATGTACACTCGGATACCATAGTCTCTAGCCCGCTGCTCTCTGGCAAGAGGTGAGGCCAGGACTCTTACTAGACCGCGGCCCACAGTGATGGTTAGGGGTGGGGTTGGGGGGATAGGGCAACGCACACACGAACACACTGTGAAGCATTTGTGTTAAGCAATCCAGGAAGCTATCTTTGTTGGTTACTTTCTTGTAGTTATTTGGTATTTGTTCGCATCATTTCGCATTATTTAAAATCCTTTATTCCATACTATTGAGAACAAACTTATGCAATATTCTCTTTAGCATGAGGAAGTATAACTACCGGTCTGAACCATTAGTTATTAGGTAGTGCAATACCTATTATTAGCAAAATTGAAGTTCAGGGAAGGCTTCAAAATAGATCAGTATAGATATGGCAGACTGGAACACACACACTCACAGAGAGAGAAGAGAGAGAGAGAAGGATAGTGTGTGTGAGTGCGTGTGTGTGTTGGGGGGTGGGGGGGATAACAGACTGGGAGGCAGAGAAACAGGGAGAGGGTGAGATGTGGTTGTGGTGGTGAGAGGCAAAGAGGGAGTAAGAGTGAGATAGAGTGAAAGGGAGGTGTTGGAAAGGAAATAATTATGGAATAGGAATACGATAGAACTTCATTAGAAACATTTGTGGGTGTTTGTGTGTGTGAATACTAATCATAGTCATATATGTCATTGGTAACTTTCTGAATTATATCTTTCATATAGGGTAATTAGTATATCAATTTAAAGATTTTCATTATCCTTACTGTTAGAGAAGTTTCATTCCTACGCAGGTAAAGCAATACCCATGAATACAACTTCAGTCTGAAGCATGTTGTGTGATTAGTAGGGTTCACTTTAAACCTACAGTACGCGCATATATTGTTTACTTGATAGAAGCATGTTTCCTCTATACATAATAATGTTAACATAATTGTGAGATGAACAAATAAAGTAATAAATACCAAGACAATATATATTGTTACGTCCTGGGATATATAAACACTGGGCTCTTTCTATTGGACTAGGTATGCGGCAACAAGCAACAACGGAACACGCTAGATCCAACCCTTATCTATAAACCCAGGCAACAAACCACCCTAAACCGCCAAGAGTCCTGCCTGGACAATGAGGTATCCTATGACTCGGTTACAGGGTGCACGCACTATAGACTGCTGATAGTCAAGCAGGCTATATAAAAGATCACACAATTAAGTTGACTTAAAGCTTCAAGGAAAAGATAGATAACGGAATTAAATTGCAGAAACAATTTAATAACAAACTAGAAGAAAGTACATTTAACGTTACGTTAATTAATACAACTAATCACCCCTGCGTGAAAGAAGGTGAAAGCAAACAGTCCTCAAAACATCGTACAGGTAGACAAGATGCGGGTTTCTAAACTGCATGCGGCTACTGTAGGATCTGATGCTTAGCAAAGAAAGTACGTTACGGATTTAGAGAACTCTTAACTCATAAGCAGGCATCAATACTAGTGATAGGACCTACAGTGTATAATGGCATAGGCATAATTAAATAAAGGCAGCAACTCGCAACATAACCACATACAGGTGTGCTTCTCACTCTTAGTCAGGCAAGCCTGCTCGGACAGAGTCTCTAAGCCACACCCTGACTCACAATGCTCACAACAACGGTAAACTGTGGCACAATAACAAGCATGCAGAAATAATAAAACCCTAGCTGTTAATCTGCCAGGTGGCAGAGGTCTAGCCGGAAGGATATAGGCTTCGGATACCCGGGCTGAGCCACCTGCTCTAGCCTAGGGACGTTCCCAAGTCTGTGCGCCAAATTACTCTAATTGAAAGGGTGCTCTCTTGAGAGACTCAGATCGCAAGTATCTGACTCTCTCCTGGCGACCCTAAAACAAAAGCAAGACGTGCTAGCGCAGTGCTGAGTGGACTAGGCAAGGGCCCTCACACAACACAACACTAGACACACAGGGACACAGACAAGAAAATGCCCCCAGACTCCCACGGGTATCCTAGTAAAGTCGTGCGGGTCCACAGGACTCGCACCAGCAGACTTTACTTAAAGGATCACAAAAAGCCTCCCCTCCGGTCTAGCCCCTGCTAACCTGACACAAGAACACACTAGCAAGCATGAAACCACCAAATATGAGACAACAAAAAGCTTCCTAGGTCTCATTAACAATTAAATCTCTGCATAAGGCCCAAAATCCTATCTAATTATCTGAGAGCTCGTCGTTAATACAATAATAGATATAAGGTCTATCAAGGGGATGGGATAATTAAATAGATTGGTGAAGTAGTGGAAGGAAGGTATACAAACTAAGAGAGAAAGTTTCTAAGTGGGGTTGAGAGGGATAGATATCAAGGGGGTCCGAAGGGTACGACAGTGAGGTGAGCTCTGAGTCTTGAATCTGTCTGGACCCCACCCTAGGCATACAAAATACATCCCAGGCTTGGCAACACTCAACACAGTTGCTGGGTCAAAATCGTCTACCCCGTGCGTGAGTCGAAACTAAGCCTAACGTTGCAATCGGATGCATATGGCAACGCTTCAGGCTCGTCCCAAGCTAGACTCTCCGCGCGAAGCAACGTCCCCCAGCCGGTCTCTCTCTCCCGCTCGTCTCCTCCCACTCTCACTAGACTTACATCTTATATATTATAATGAAACAATCAACTATCGAGAATAAAATATACTAAGATGCGTTGGTTAAGAATAAGTGCAGCTTCAAGCTGTGAAACAACATAAGAATATCCAAGACATTAGTTACATTGTCGTAGGATATATACTAAGGAAAAGCCGGCCGGCCGGCTGCCGCCAGCCGGTTTCTAAACGGCTGGGCAGCCGACGCGCGCGCGCGCGCGCACGAGGCTACTATGCAGAAGCGTAACAATATTAACATTCATTTATATGAATATAAATAGTAAGAGGTTAATATGAACTTAGAGAGAAAGTGAGAGATGCATAGAAAAATTAGTATATCAGTTAAATCTTGGCTACGGCACTTGTATCTAAGTAATAATAATAATAATAATAATAATAATAATAATGATGATGATAATTGCAATAATAATCTTAGATAAATGTCATACTTATTTGTGAAGCTAAGGCAGGATTCAAAGAACCAAAATGCTTCACAGAGTGTTTGTGTGTGCGTTGCACTCTTCCCTCAACCCCACCCATAATTATCACTGTGGGCCGCCGTCCAGTAAGAGTCCTGGCCTCACCTCTTGCCATAGAGGAGTGGGCTAGAGACTATGGTATCCGAATGTACCTATTATGACAATAAAATATTTTAATTTGAATTTGAAGTTGCAGTAACGTTGATTTTGTGTCTTTTTGTGAAGTTTTGTGTGGTTGAGTGACTGGGGTTGAATTCGGTAGGGCAGCTAAGGTAGATGTTTTGGTGTCTGGTACTCATAGGCGGGAGAGGGCCTTCGGTGTTGGTGTGCAATTTACCTGGACGGTAATGAATTTCGAAGTCGTATTCTTCGAGCGTCTCACGCCATCATACAAGGAAGGCTGAATTTTTTTCCGACCGACGCAGCCATTGTAGAGATTGGTGGTCGGTGATTATGTCTACTTTCGTGCTGATGAGGAATGACCGGAAGTGATTCAAGGCCCAAATGACGCCCAGACATTCTCTTTTGGTGGCGGCATAATTTTGTTGGGCATTATTTAGGGTTGAGCTGGCGCAGGCTATTATGTGCTCTTTCCAGTGTTACGCTGGCCAGCTTGCCAGAATGTGCTCGTACTCGCTAGCGCTCGCCAGGGCAGTGGAATGGGCTATAATAATCGTAGAACGATGTTCTTTCTTTCCTAGTATTCATGTAGTCACAGCCAGATCAGTGGTGGTCTTTATTCTTGTCTGTGACACATGGAAGTATTTTATATCAGTCATAGAGTATAAGATATGCAGTGTGAAGTTAAAGAGAAAGAGCGAAGGAGGCAGCGAAGCAGTAATATGTGCGTGTGTATGTACGTGTGCCTCCCTCGCTCGCGCAGGCTTTCCCCCGCCCTTGATTGGCTGGCGCGCCTGGCGCGTCCTAAGGACGCCTGCATTTCATGACGTAGTGGTCTGTGATTGGGTGCCGCAGTCCTAGTGTTGGTGCTGGGGCTCCCGCCGCGTTTCTCCTGCAGAGCTTGGCATAGCGTCCTTGGTACTAGACGTCCCTTGCAATCTGTCCCCCAATCTAACCCCCTATACTACTGTTTCTCTCTCTGAACTTCTTCTTTTCCAGTACTTCTCATCTTCATTCAATTACTTATCCCTTCTTTTTCTTTTTTTTCTTTTTTTTTCTATATTCCAACTTACTTCCACTCGGGCATAGGCTGAGAGCCTTAACATTCACCGCTTTACAATGAACAGTGAAGCCTGTGAGGTCTTGCTCCAGTCTAGGGAGTGAGACATGTGAAGCACGTAGAGTACAACGAGCACCTGCCATCTTGCCTTCACATGAGGCATGGTGCTCACTCATGGCCCGAAACGACCCCATCTCTGAAGCCACCTCGCTCCCGTGCTTCACTGTCTCACCCCCTACACTCGGATTCTCACACTTACAAACACACAACGCCACCTGTTGAGCAGATAACTCACCAGGCTGCATACTGGCATACTGGCATACAGGCTGGTTCTGCATACGCCTTCCATAGTCGGCCAGTCGTATTACCAGCACCAGTTCTCACATATATGTTTTGCACTAGCTTTAGGGATTATTAGTCATAGTCACATGAGTCATATTATCATTGGATGCTTCTAATTATTGAGTTGTTCTTTGTTACTATTTAATGCTAGACAGTGGAAGGTATCTTTAGTCGTTGTCTAAGTTACGTATATGGCGAGTCAAAGCCTATACGACTTCGACGGAGCTAGGCACCTGTAACCTTTGTGCATATTTTTCCTTTGCGAGTGTAGCAGTATACGAGCGAAGGGCTTTTGCCTACTCCTGCTCGTATGCTCGCTACCTCATTGTGTTGACCTTTGTGGAGCGCCAGGGCAAGACCAGATACTTGAGATCTGGACTTACCAAGAGAGCCTCCTAGTCAATTAACGTAACATAAGGGAAATCTGTTCAAGGGGAGACAGTAGGCTACGAGCATGCTTGCGCTCTGCCTAGCCTCCTGGTACCTTTTATGCCGCTGCTAGACTTTATTAGTAATAAAGACAGCATTGTGTTTGTTAATTTTAACTGTGTATGCTTTAGGAATTCACGTATTATTTTTTTCCTAGGTTGATGCTTGGTGCACAACCCAGTATGGCTGTTACTTTGGCTAAGGAAGTACTGTTTTGTGTGGCTATTACTAGTGCTGTCACAGAGTTGTTGCACTCCCTTGTTATATATACGCATCCTACTTATTGGTGTATTTAAGATACACGTTTTGGTGTCCTGCCCCTGCATTATCTCTGTTCTATATTAACGAGCATCTTAGAGCATCAGACGTTTTCAGAAGATTCCTTATCTGTTTGCTGTAAGACTAGACTACCAGTGTTTTCATAGAGCATTGAAGAGTTTAGTGTTGAGTACAGACTCACACTAAAGTTAACGTAAGCATATATTTCTTTATTAACACCTTATTAGCGGCCTAGGTGGTTTATTTATATGTACCGCCCAGCGGGGTGTTTTTAGCCAAAATAAGGCTGTTTACGTGATCATTTTCATGCCTAAATAAGACCCAGAACGTAAAACAAGTATCTATCCCTGAAAGGGCATAAACAGAGCTTTCGAATGACACCATAACGATCCTTTTATGATGGCTAGTTTTCTTGCAACAACCGTACAACGCGAGTGCAAAAAGCATGTAATTAGGCACTTTCCCCATACAATTCCATATATAGCGAGTGAGAGAGGGAGGGAGGAGGTGGGATTCGTGTCAGTAGGTTCGCCGCGGTGGTCTGGAGCAATCATACGCTCGCTACTCTCCTGCCACCACTTGTCTCTCTCTCTCAGCAACATTAAGTGCTGAAATTGCCACACGACCTATGTCGAGCGCCGCCACATAGTCCAGCTTTATTTAACTCGACTTATGTTGCGCGCCGACAGTTAAGGGTTAAATCTTGTTATAGTTTATTCAAGCATTGTTATTATTTAAGAGCATTTTATTAACGTAAAGTACTCCTTTTGTGAGTAGGCTTTGCCGTCACCGGAAAGCCTTTGTAGAAGTGCACTAAAACCCAGTTATTTGATACCCCGTTATCCAGTAGATTAACTCTGGAGGGTTTAAAGTGTTTTGTTCACCGGCGTAATAGTTCGAGGGTTTGGAATTAGCGTACCATTGTTGCAGATATAGACTATCATCTAGTCCAATATTGAGTGCCCTTGTTTATTTCGTAGTGCCGGTCGTAACAAATGGCGACCTTAGCCCAGAATATAGTGAACTGAATATTGCATTTTATTTTTAGAGAAATCTTATTGCCATTTGGGGTTGAATTTATTTCTCGCATTGTTGGCAGTGGACATTGTTTTGAGGATATATAGAACTTGTTGGAGTTTATTGGTGACCTAGTATTGCACTCAAGAACATCTTCAAATATTTTTTGTAAATAAAGCTACGCGAGAGTTTGGCTACTTTTGTCTTGACTTGAGAATTTTTTTGTTGACTCCATCATGTCACTGGACGGGTCTGAACATAGTGAGGGCACAGTGCGAAAGACAGGCGAGGAGGTGGAGAAGGTGGAGTTGTCTAGCGGCGTTCGGGTGGTGAACAGTGAGGAGGATGCTCGGATTTTTTTTGGAGGAGCCTGTGTTGGCGGATCGGGTGTCGGGGCTAGACCGGTACGGACTGCAGTGTGTAGCCACGGTCTTAGGGTTGTCCGGTACTAGCGGTTTGTCGAGAGGTGAGCTGGTTACCTGGGTGCTCGGTGGGGTGCATGGGGCTTCGGGTGGAACGGGAGCTGGGGCACCTTCGGCCCAGCCCCCATTCCACTCGACTCCTATTATGGCGCCCCCTCGGGCTCCGGAGCCGGGTACGTTCCCGCAGGCCGATGCCCGTTGGCGGTGGGGTAGGTGGCTCACGGGGTGGGTCCCCGATAGTAGCACCCCCTCCTCAAGGTTTGTCTGCCGAGATGTTGTTTCAGCTCGAACTCGCCAAACTTCAGCAGCAGGAGCGACAGGCTAAGCATGAGGTTGAGCAGCGGCAGCGAGAGGCTGAGCTCGAGCAGCGAAAGCATGAGGCTGAGCTCAGGCAGCAGCAGCAGCAGCAAGAGGCTGAGCTCGAGCAGCGTGAGCGAGAGTCTGAGCGCAAGTTTGAGTCTGAAAGGTATTGTGCCGATGTTGATCTAGAGAAAACTCGTTTAGAGGTGACAAGGAACCTGGTCGTCCAGGGGGGTCGAGCCCATGACCAGTCCCTGTCGCATCTACTAAAGTTGGTTCCATTTTTTGATGAGTTAGGAGTTACCAAATTTTTTCTCCGGTTCGAGAAAAAGTGCCAGGAGCACCAATGGCCCGAGGAGAAGTGGGCAGCCCTTGTTTCGTCACGTTTGACGGGGAAAGCACTCAAGGCATATGAATCTTTGACCCTAGATTCCTGTGTGAATTACGAGGCGTTGAAAGAGGCTGTCCTGAGGGCGTATGAGTTGCAGCCAGAGACCTATAGGCTGAAATTTAAGGCTGTTCCAAAAAGAAAGGAGAGTACTTTCCAGGAACACGCTAGAGAGCTGTCAGATGCATTTGAGAATTGGTTAAGATCAGAGAAGGCAACTACTTTTGAGGCAGTGAAGCAATTAGTATTGTTAGAGCAATTTTGTAAATGTACTGGCAGTGACTTGACTCTTAACCTGAAAGAAAAGCAACTAAAAACTCTGCAGGAGGCGGCTAAGATGGCTGACCTCAGGTTGTCATTGATTCGTGGGTGCGGGTCTGCACAGAGAGCTGATGCAGGTAACAAGGGGCGTACAACTCCACCCCTCCGAATTAATGACACAAATAATTATCCATCTAAGAGTACTGTTGCCAATTATGATCCCAAGTCGAAACCCTTCCCGTTAAAGAGAGGCCAGGGCCCTTCCTCACCTCAAAGGAAGTCCATGAGTGAAGTGGAGTGTTTCAAGCGTCATGAGAAGGGGCATATTGCGCGCTCATGTCCAAGCACACCGCCTACAGCAGTGGTGTCACTAGTGAGCAACATTGGCGTGTCTTTGAGGTCTTCTGCGTTTGCCCGGGGTAAACAGTCGGTTGCGAATTCATCGCCGGTGCAGAAGCAGCAGGAAGGCTCGTCACCCGTCCGAGATGTTTTTTGTGGTCATAGGGGGCACGGCACTGTGAGGTGGGCTGGTGTGGAGCATAGGCTTGAGTTGTTGCGTGATACGGGCGCTTCCCAGACACTTGTTAAGAATTTCACTGGCAAGCCTATTACCGCGGCTCGGGTTGTGGTGGTTCAAGGCATCAATGCTACGCGGTCTTACCCGCTAGTCAGAGTAGAACTTGAGGTGGACGGTGTGACACGAGAGTTGGATGTGGGTGTTGTGGAGAAGTTGCCAGTTGAGGGGGTCGACCTCCTTCTCGGTAACGACTTTGCAGTGCTCACTTCCGAGGTTCCACCCTTAGTCGTTGCCGAGAGGGCGGCCGACACAAGTAGGGAGGGGCAAGCGGGGCTCGAGAGATCTCAGTCCGCTCAGGTGTCACAGCCTAGTGCCCAAGTTGCAGACCAGCGGAGGAAGGGTCGGAAGGAGAAAGTCGAGGCTGGTTGTCGGGTTGAGAGTTTGGACCCAACGACACTCCTTGCTGACTCGGTACTTGACCCAAAGGTGAGCTCCGGAGTGGCCCCAGAACCTGTCCCCCCTAGTGACATGGTAGGGCGTGATGGCACTCCGCGACAGAGTAGTTCCCAGGTGCAACGAGAAGATCCTAGTATTGAGAGTTGTGGGAACGGGGCTATTGAACTCGATGGGGACGGGGAAGCATGTCATGTGAACCTGTTAAAGGAGTTTGTGAGGCAACCACCTGAGCAGCCTACTGTCCCTATTTTGGTCTGCAGCGGCCAAGGTGGAGAAGGAGAGGGGGGCAGTGGGGCACAGGTGGAGGAAAGTTGGGATTGTCATGTCTCGGTGGAGCAGTGGGCGGGAGACACGAGTCGGGTGGCTGTGGAAGCGCTTGAGCACCTGCCTGAGCAGCAGTGTGCAGCGCTCCAGCACCCGCTCGGTTCATACCCCACTGTTTGTGCTGAGCACCCAGGCCTCACAACTCATGCGGTGCACGATGTTCCGCTGGCAGGTCACTTGAGTGTGAGTAGACCGTTGGCCTCGTTGTTTCAGTGGTTCAAGTTGGGCGACGAGGCTTTGGCCTGGTTGTCAGGTCAGGGTCGACCCATGGCTGCTAAGGGTGGGGGTCAGAATCAGGACATTGAGCAGATTGGTGAGGTTGGCTGTGGAGTGGATGCACCCCGTCGTCGCATAGCCTCCCAATGCTGCTCTAGTCGTATGCAACAGCCCTACCATAGACCAACTGTATCTGGCCATGTTGCTGAAGGCGGTGATGCTGCGCAGGCAGATGTAGTTGCAAGGAATGCGGGGGTGCGCATGTACGGTATCGGCGGGGAAGCCTTAGCAATTATGAACTATGGGAGTGACTGCACAGGTGGTACAGATTGTCCCTCTCATGACCTGGCTGTTCTAGGGACAAAGGTGGAGAAGGAGGGAGACTATAGTGTAGAAACTGCGGTCTCGGCTGGGTTGTGGGAGGGCAATGAGCATGTTGTTCTTCGAGATAAGTTGCAACCTTTCGTTCCTAAGCGTCAAGAGAAGTTGTTTACTAGGCTGTGGTAGTACGTCCGCATGGTTGTTGATTCTCCAGGCCTGATGTACGGGGTAGAATCCGACATGGAGGCTGGAGACAGTGCAAGGCTCAAAGTGGCTCCCTACCGTATAAATCCTGCTCGACAGCCTGTTGTAAAAGCAGAGCTGGACTACATGTTGACGAAGGGTCTGAGGGATAAGGGATATCGTGAGTGGGCATTGCCAGCAACTTTGCAACCTGAGTTAAGTGGCAAGACCCGTGTGTGTGTTGATTGCAAGAGTGTGTGTGCATTATCCCTGACAGACGCCTATACCTTACCCCGAGTTGACGACCCCATAGACCGCATCGGGGCTGCATCGCTTATCACGAAGGTAGAACTAGTGAAAGGTTATTGGCAGGTACCGTTGCCGGAGAGAGCGAAGAGAAGTGCCAGTCTTGTGATGAACTGCGCAGTTTATCAGTGTCAGGTGTTGTTTTGCTGTCGGAACACAAGTTGGATGTGTGGCATGTTAGGGGCACTGATAATGTTTTGGCTGATTGTTTGTCAGGGAGGGTATGTCTTAAGGAGCACCCTCGCCGTTAAGTCAGTGTTTGTTTGAGAGTGGAGAAAAATTAGGCTTGCCCCTGTAGTGCAAAGCTGCCAAAAACGCTATTAAAAAAAATACAAAAACCTCACATAAAAACTCTTTCTTTTGATAGTATATAAGTGCAGTATGTTACAGCAAGAATCTAAGACATTCTGAGTTTCTGTCTTAGTAGGCTAGGCTTGTTGAAGCTTGCTCGTTGAGCGTAATATGTTAAATGATACTATTCTTTTGGGGAAGTGTTGTGTAGAATGTTGTGTAGATTTTTGTATAAAATGAAGTGTTTTACGTTGTGATTGTGCCTTGTTTTCACAACTTGGGGGAGTATGAGCATTCTGTCTGGTCAGATGTGGCGTTTACCTGAGGTTAAAACGTCCCACATCTTGGGTGGGGTGTTACGCTGGCCAGCTTGCCAGAATGTGCTCGTACTCGCTAGCGCTCGCCAGGGCAGTGGAATGGGCTATAATAATTGTAGAACGATGTTCTTTCTTTCCTAGTATTCATGTAGTCACAGCCAGATCAGTGGTGGTCTTTATTCTTGTCTGTGACACATGGAAGTATTTTATATCGATCATAGAGTATAAGATATGCAGTGTGAAGTTAAAGAGAAAGAGCGAAGGAGAAAGAGCGAAGGAGGCAGCGAGGTAGTAATATGTGCGTGTGTATGTACGTGTGCCTCCCTCACTCGCGCGGGCTTTCCCCCGCCCTTGATTGGCTGGCGCGCCTGGCGCGTCCTAAGGACGCCTGCATTTCATGACGTAGTGGTCTGTGATTGGGTGCCGCTGTCCTAGTGTTGGTGCTGGGGCTCCCGCCGCGTTTCTCCTGCAGAGCTTGGCATAGCGTGCTTGGTACTAGACGTCCCTTGCAATCTGTCCCCCAATCTAACCCCCTATACTACTGTTTCTCTCTCTGAACTTCTTCTTTTCCATTACTTCTCATCTTTATTCAATTAATTATCCCTTCTGGTTCTGCATACGCCTTCCATAGTCGGCCAGTCGTATTATCAGCACCAGTTCTCACATATATCTTTTGCACTAGCTTTAGGGATTATTAGTCATATTCACATGAGTCATATTATCATTGGGTGCTTCTAATTATTGAGTTGTTCTTTGTTACTCTTTAATGCTAGACAGTGGAAGGTATCTTTAGTCGTTGTCTGAGTTACGTATATGGCGAGTCAAAGCCTAGACGACTTCGACGGAGCTAGGCACCTATAACCTTTGTGCATATTTTTCCTTTGCGAGTGTAGCAGTATACGAGCGAAGGGCTTTTGCCTACTCTTGCTCGTATGCTCGCTACCTCATTGTGTTGACCTTTGTGGAGCGCCAGGGCAAGACCAGATACTTGAGATCTGGACTTACCAAGAGAGCCTCCTAGTCAATTAACGTAACATAAGGGAAATCTGTTCAAGGGGAGACAGTAGGCTACGAGCATGCTTGCGCTCTGCCTAGCCTCCTGGTACCTTTTATGCCGCTGCTAGACTTTATTAGTAATAAAGACAGCATTGTGTTTATTAATTTTAACTGTGTATGCTTTAGGAATTCACGTATTATTATAGCCTAGGTTGATGCTTGGTGCACAACCCAGTATGGCTGTTACTTTGGCTAAGGAAGTACTGTTTTGAGTGGCTATTATTAGTGCTGTCACAGAGTTGTTGCACTCCCTTGTTATATATATGTATCCTACTTATTGGTGTATTTAAGATACACGCTTTGGTGTCCTTCCCCTGCATTATCTCTGTTCTATATTAACGAGCATCTTAGAGCATCAGACGTTTTCAGAAGATTCCTTATCTGTTTGCTGTAGGACTAGACTACCAGTGTTTTCATAGAGCATTGAAGAGTTTAGTGTTGAGTACAGACTCACACTAAAGTTAACGTAAGCATATATTCCTTTATTAAATCTTGTTATAGTTTATTCAAGCATTGTTATTATTTAAGAGCATTTTATTAACGTAAAGTACTCCTTTTGTGAGTAGGCTTTGCCGTCACCGGAAAGCCTTTGTAGAAGTGCACTAAAACCCAGTTAATTGATACCCCGTTATCCAGTAGATTAACTCTGGAGGGTTTAAAGTGTTTTGTTCACCGGCGTAATAGTTCGAGGGTTTGGAATTAGCGTACCATTGTTGCAGATATAGACTATCATCTAGTCCAATATTGAGTGCCCTTGTTTATTTCGTAGTGCCGGCCGTAACAAATGGCGACCTTAGACCAGAATATAGTGAACTGAATATTGCATTTTATTTTTAGAGAAATCTTATTGCCATTTGGGGTTGAATTTATTTCTCGCATTGTTGGCAGTGGACATTGTTTTGAGGATATATAGAACTTGTTGGAGTTTATTGGTGACCTAGTATTGCACTCAAGAACATCTTCAAATATTTTTTGTGAATAAAGCTACGCGAGAGTTTGGCTACTTTTGTCTTGACTTGAGAATTTTGTTGTTGACTCCATCATGTCACTGGACGGGTCTGAACATAGTGAGGGCACAGTGCGAAAGACAGGCGAGGAGGTGGAGAAGGTGGAGTTGTCTAGCGGCGTTCGGGTGGTGAACAGTGAGGAGGATGCTCGGATTTTTTTGGAGGAGCCTGTGTCGGCGGATCGGGTGTCGGGGCTAGACCGGTACGGACTGCAGTGTGTAGCCACGGTCTTAGGGTTGTCCGGTACTAGCGGTTTGTCGAGAGGTGAGCTGGTTACCTGGGTGCTCGGTGGGGTGCATGGGGCTTCGGGTGGAACGGGAGCTGGGGCACCTTCGGCCCAGCCCCCATTCCACTCGACTCCTATCATGGCGCCCCCTCGGGCTCCGGAGCCGGGTACGTTCCCGCAGGCCGATGCCCGTTGGCGGTTGGGTATGCCTCTAGGTGGCTCACGGGGTGGGTCCCCGATAGTAGCACCCCCTCCTCAAGGTTTGTCTGCCGAGATGTTGTTTCAGCTCGAACTCGCCAAACTTCAGCAGCAGGAGCGACAGGCTAAGCATGAGGTTGAGCAGCGGCAGCGAGAGGCTGAGCTCGAGCAGCGAAAGCATTAGGCTGAGCTCAGGCAGCAGCAGCAGCAGCAAGAGGCTGAGCTCGAGCAGCGTGAGCGAGAGTCTGAGCGCAAGTTTGAGTCTGAAAGGTATTGTGCCGATGTTGATCTAGAGAAAACTCGTTTAGAGGTGACAAGGAACCTGGTCGTCCAGGGGGGTCGAGCCCATGACCAGTCCCTGTCGCATCTACTAAAGTTGGTTCCATTTTTTGATGAGTTAGGAGTTACCAAATTTTTTCTCCGGTTCGAGAAAAAGTGCCAGGAGCACCAATGGCCCGAGGAGAAGTGGGCAGCCCTTGTTTCGTCACGTTTGACGGGGAAAGCACTCAAGGCATATGAATCTTTGACCCTAGATTCCTGTGTGAATTACGAGGCGTTGAAAGAGGCTGTCCTGAGGGCGTATGAGTTGCAGCCAGAGACCTATAGGCTGAAATTTAAGGCTGTTCCAAAAAGAAAGGAGAGTACTTTCCAGGAACACGCTAGAGAGCTGTCAGATGCATTTGAGAATTGGTTAAGATCAGAGAAGGCAACTACTTTTGAGGCAGTGAAGCAATTAGTATTGTTAGAGCAATTTTTTAAATGTACTGGCAGTGACTTGACTCTTAACCTGAAAGAAAAGCAACCAAAAACTCTGCAGGAGGCGGCTATGATGGCTGACCTCAGGTTGTCATTGATTCGTGGGTGCGGGTCTGCACAGAGAGCTGAGGCAGGTAACAAGGGGCGTACCACTCCACCCCCCCGAATTAATGACACAAATAATTATCCATCTAAGAGTACTGTTGCCAATTATGATCCCAAGTCGAAACCCTTCCCGTTAAAGAGAGGCCAGGGCCCTTCCTCACCTCAGAGGAAGACCATGAGTGAAGTGAAGTGTTTCAAGTGTCATGAGAAGGGGCATATGGCGCGCTCATGTCCGAGCACACCGCCTACAGCAGTGGTGTCACTAGTGAGCAACATTGGTGTGTCTTTGAGGTCTTCTGCGTTTGCCCGGGGTAAACAGTCGGTTGCGAAGTCATCGCCGGTGCAGAAGCAGCAGGAGGGCTCGTCACCCGTCCGAGATGTTTTTTGTGGTCATAGGGGGCACGGCACTGTGAGGTGGGCTGGTGTGGAGCATAGGCTTGAGTTGTTGCGTGATACGGGCGCTTCCCAGACACTTGTTAAGAATTTCACTGGCAAGCCTATTACCGCGGCTCGGGTTGTAGTGGTTCAAGGCATCAATGCTACGCGGTCTTACCCGCTAGTCAGAGTAGAGCTTGAGGTGGACGGTGTGACATGAGAGTTGGATGTGGGTATTGTGGAGAAGTTGCCAGTTGAGGGGGTCGACCTCCTTCTCGGTAACGACTTTGCAGTGCTCACTTCCGAGGTTCCACCCTTAGTCGTTGCCGAGAGGGCGGCCGACACGAGTAGGGAGGGGCAAGCAGGGCTCGAGAGATCTCAGTCCGCTCAGGTGTCACAGCCTAGTGCCCAAGTTGCAGACCAGCGGAGGAAGGGTCGGAAGGAGAAAGTCGAGGCTGGTTGTCGGGTTGAGAGTTTGGACCCAGCGACACTCCTTGGTGACTCGGTACTTGACCCAAAGGTGAGCTCCGGAGTGGCCCCAGAACCTGTCCCCCCTAGTGACATGGTAGGGCGTGATGGCACTCCGTGACAGAGTAGTTCCCAGGTGCAACGAGAAGATCCTAGTATTGAGAGTTGTGGGAACGGGGCTATTGAACTCGATGGGGACGGGGAAGCATGTCATGTGAACCTGTTAAAGGAGTTTGTGAGGCAACCACCTGAGCAGCCTACTGTCCCTATTTTGGTCTGCAGCGGCCAAGGTGGAGAAGGAGAGGGGGGCAGTGGGGCACAGGTGGAGGAAAGTTGGGATTGTCATGTCTCGGTGGAGCAGTGGGCGGGAGACACGAGTCGGGTGGCTGTGGAAGCGCTTGAGCACCTGCCTGAGCAGCAGTGTGCAGCGCTCCAGCACCCGCTCGGTTCATACCCCACTGTTTGTGCCGAGCACCCAGGCCTCACAACTCATGCGGTGCACGATGTTCCGCTGGCAGGTCACTTAAGTGTGAGTAGACTGTTGGCCTCGTTGTTTCAGTGGTTCAAGGTGGGCGACGAGGCTTTGGCCTGGTTGTCAGGTCAGGGTCGACCCATGGCTGCTAAGGGTGGGGGTCAGAATCAGGACATTGAGCAGATTGGTGAGGTTGGCTGTGGAGTGGATGCACCCCGTCGTCGCATAGTCTCCCAATGCTGCTCTAGTCGTATGCAACAGCCCTACCATAGACCGACTGTATCTGGCCATGTTGCTGAAGGCGGTGATGCTGCGCAGGCAGATGTAGTTGCAAGGAATGCGGGGGTGCGCATGTACGGTATCGGCGGGGAAGCCTTAGCAATTATGAACTATGGGAGTGACTGCACAGGTGGTACAGATTGTCCCTCTCATGACCTGGCTGTTCTAGGGACAAAGGTGGAGAAGGAGGGAGACTATAGTGTAGAAACTGTGGTCTCGGCTGGGTTGTGGGAGGGCAATGAGCATGTTGTTCTTTGAGATAAGTTGCAACCTTTTGTTCCAAAGCATCAAGAGAAGTTGTTTACTAGGCTGTGGCAGTACGTCCGCATGGTTGTTGATTCTCCAGGCCTGATGTACAGGGTAGAATCCGACATGGAGGCTGGAGACAGTGCAAGGCTCAAAGTGGCTCCCTACCGTATAAATCCTGCTCGACAGCCTGTTGTAAAAGCAGAGCTGGACTACATGTTGACGAAGGGTCTGAGGGATAAGGGATATCGTAAGTGGTCGTTGCCAGCAACTTTGCAACCTGAGTTAAGTGGCAAGACCCGTGTGTGTGTTGATTGCAAGAGTGTGTGTGCATTATCCCTGACAGACGCCTATACCTTACCCAGAGTTGACGACCCCATAGACCGCATCGGGGCTGCATCGCTTATCATGAAGGTAGAACTAGTGAAAGGTTATTGGCAGGTACCGTTGCCGGAGAGAGCGAAGAGAAGTGCCAGTTTTGTGATGAACTGCGCAGTTTATCAGTGTCAGGTGTTGTTTTGCTGCCGGAACACAAGTTGGATGTTTGTCATGATAGGGGCACTGATAATGTTTTGGCTGATTGTTTTTCACGGGAGGGTATGTCTTAAGGAGCACCCTAGCCGTTCAGTCAGTGTTTGTTTCAGAGTGGAGAAAAATTAGGCTTGCCCCTGTAGTGCAAAGCTGCCAAAAACGCTATTAAAAAAAATACAAAAACCTCACATAAAAACTCTTTCTTTTGATAGTATATAAGTGCAGTATGTTACAGCAAGAATCTAAGACATTCTGAGTTTCTGTCTTAGTAGGCTAGGCTTGTTGAAGCTTGCTCGTTGAGCGTAATATGTTAAATGATACTATTCTTTTGGGGAAGTGTTGTGTAGATTTTTGTATAAAATGAAGTGTTTTATGTTGTGATTGTGCCTTGTTTTCACAACTTGGGGGAGCATGAGCATTCTGTCTGGTCAGATGTGGCGTTTACCTGAGGTAAAAACGTCCCACATCTTGGGTGGGGTGTTACGCTGGCCAGCTTGCCAGAATGAGCTCGTACTCGCTAGCGCTCGCCAGGGCAGTGGAATGGGCTATAATAATCGTAGAACGATGTTCTTTCTTTCTTAGTATTCATGTAGTCACAGCCAGATCAGTGGTGGTCTTTATTCTTGTCTGTGACACATGGAAGTATTTTATATCGGTCATAGAATATAAGATATGCAGTGTGAAGTTAAAGAGAAAGAGCGAAGGAGGCAGCGAGGTAGTAATATGTGCGTGTGTATGTACGTGTGCCTCCCTCGCTCGCGCGGGCTTTCCTCCGCCCTTGATTGGCTGGCACGCCTGGCGCGTCCTAAGGACGCCTGCATTTCATGACGTAGTGGTCTGTGATTGGGTGCCGCTGTCCTAGTGTTGGTGCTGGGGCTCCCGCCGCGTTTCTCCTGCAGAGCTTGGCATAGCGTGCTTGGTACTAGACGTCCCTTGCAATCTGTCCCCCAATCTAACCCCCTATACTACTGTTTCTCTCTCTGAACTTCTTCTTTTCCATTACTTCTCATCTTTATTCAATTACTTATCCCTTCTGGTTCTGCATACGCCTTCCATAGTCGGCCAGTCGTATTACCACCACCAGTTCTCACATATATGTTTTGCACTAGCTTTAGGGATTATTAGTCATAGTCACATGAGTCATATTATCATTGGGTGCTTCTAATTATTGAGTTGTTCTTTGTTACCAATGAATGCTAGACAGTGGAAGGTATCTTTAGTCGTTATCTGAGTTACGTATATGGCGAGTCAAAGCCTATACGCCTTCGACGGAGCTAGGCACCTGTAACCTTTGTGCATATTTTCCTTTGCGAGTGTAGCAGTATACGAGCGAAGGGCTTTTGCCTACTCTTGCTCGTATGCTTGCTACCTCATTGTGTTGACCTTTGTGGAGCGCCAGGGCAAGACCAGATACTTGAGATCTGGACTTACCAAGAGAGCCTCCTAGTCAATTAACGTAACATAAGGGAAATCTGTTCAAGGGGAGACAGTAGGCTACGAGCATGCTTGCACTCTGCCTAGCCTCCTGGTACCTTTTATGCCGCTGCTAGACTTTATTAGTAATAAAGACAGCATTGTGTTTATTAACTTTAACTGTGAATGCTTTAGAAATTCAAGTATTATTTTAGCCTAGGTTGATGCTTGGTGCACAACCCAGTATGGCTGTTACTTTGGCTAAGGAAGTACTGTTTTGAGTGGCTATTATTAGTGCTGT
The DNA here is from genome assembly GCA_032716605.1 of Paralithodes platypus. Classification (NCBI taxonomy): domain Eukaryota; kingdom Metazoa; phylum Arthropoda; class Malacostraca; order Decapoda; family Lithodidae; genus Paralithodes; species Paralithodes platypus. The sequence goes on from CM064507.1 coordinate 14,028,225, forward strand.
CACAGAGTTGTTGCACTCCCTTGTTATATATATGTATCCTACTTATTGGTGTATTTAAGATACACGCTTTGGTGTCCTTCCCCTGCATTATCTCTGTTCTATATTAACGAGCATCTTAGAGCATCAGACGTTTTCAGAAGATTCCTTATCTGTTTGCTGTAGGACTTGACTACCAGTGTTTTCATAGAGCATTGGAGAGTTTAGTGTTGAGTACAGACTCACACTAAAGTTAACGTAAGCATATATTTCTTTATTAAATCTTGTTATAGTTTATTCAAGCATTGTTATTACTTAAGAGCATTTTATTAACGTAAAGTACTCCTTTTGTGAGTAGGCTTTGCCGTCACCGGAAAGCCTTTGTAGAAGTGCACTAAAACCCAGTTAATTGATACTCTGTTGTCCAGTAGATTAACTCTGGAGGGTTTTAAGTGTTTTGTTCACCGGCGTAATAGTTCGAGGGTTTGGAATTAGTGTACCATTGTTGCAGATAATTATAGCCTATCATCTAGTCCAATATTGAGTGCCCTTGTTTATTTCGTAGTGCCGGTCGTAACACTTGTCCTGCACTTGTGCCAGGACTTCACCTATGGCATAGAGGGATACATCTGTGTATAACCTGTATGGTTGCCGATAGTCTGGGAAGGCTACTGTACTAAGTTGTTCACTAAGTTGTTTTGTAAGGTATTGAAAGCTTTGTCTCGCTCTGGTGTCCATACAAATTATGTGTTCTTGTGGGTGAGTTCGTGGAGGGGTTTGGCTATGGTAGCAAAATTGTGCATGAAGCGTCTGTAATACGTGGCCAGGCCGAGAAAGGACCGTATTCCTTCAACTGTTGTAGGGGGCGGCTGGGCTGCTATGGCTGACAGTTTACGAGGTCTGGGGAGATGCCTTTTTCTAAGATTATGTGGCCCAAGAAATCCACTGTCTTTTGGGCAATCTCGCATTTCGATGGTTTTAGTTTTAACCATGCCATTCTGATGCGTTGGAGCACTTGTCGGAGCCGCTGAATGTGCTCGGGCCAGGTCTTCGCATACACAATGACGTCGTCTAGGTACGCTAGACAGGTTTCCCAAGTTAGTCCTCTTAGCATAGAATCCATGAGGCGGGAAAATGTTGCAGGACCATTGCACAAACCAAAGGATAGGACATTAAATTCATAAAGATATCCTCCGCTGGTGGAAAAAGATGTCTTTTGTTGGTGTTCAGGCTTGATAGGGACTTGCCAGTACCCGGCTTGGAGGTCAAGGGTGGTTGAATTGAAATTGAAATTTAATTGAAAATTGTTTATTTAGCCAACCATAATACATACAATAATATACAATAATACATTAATGTACTGGTTGAGCCTTTAGAAAGTGAACTCTCATATAAAGGCACCTTATTAATTAATACTCAAGTGTTCCTCAGTATTAAGTACTTTGAAATTATTTTATGGTTAAGCATTTAAAACAAATTAAGGTAAATACATAATTCTATGGAAATGCAGCATAAACATATTAGACATAATGTACACAGAAAAACAAGCTTCCCACTAACAATTATATACAAATGCACTCACTCACACCTACATATATACACAGTATATGCATTCATCCCTGCACACCGATAGCCCGTCTTCACACATTAATATTTATCTTTACATAAACACTAATCATCTTGCATTACATATTACACATTAACATGATAGATTATAATACATACACACATACACCAATAAATGCCTCCAACCCCACCGGGACCCGACCCACTGCCCACCGTACCAACGTCAGTGGACGCCAACCACCCGGTCACGGTAACGTACACACCATGACCAACGATCATCCAACGGACCGGGGACCAAACCCCACGGTCATAGAAACAATCATTTATGTAACTGGTGTACACTTGTGAGATGATGACCTACACACATACCAAAACAGAGCACCTGCACGTATAAATGCTCACACCCAATGAATACACTCACATATTTCAATAAGTACATACCCACACATACAGATACCGTGTACATACCCACACATACAGATACCGTGTACATACCCACACATACAGATACTGTGTACATACCCACACATACAGATACCGTGTACATACCCCCACATACAGATACCGTGTACATACCCACACATACAGATACCGTGTATATGTTTCAATAAGTACATACCCACACATACAGATACCGTGTACATGTTTAAATATTCACCTACGAATATACACACTATCATATAATTATGCGTACCGCACATGCGCATAGTTATACATACTTTCACACACATATACTTTATACACCCATAATCAAAACACCCTTTCCATTTACTATACTCGAATTCATATAATGAGCATACATCTACACATAGTATATATAAGATTGCTTAAAGCTTAATATGCTTCCCTTTTCTCGTATTTTTTGAGGAAGTTGGTTCCACACCTTCACGTCTTGATATTGTATAAATGTTTGAAACTGGGTAGATGTCATTACTGGTATATCTAAGGAAGTATTATTTCTGAAGTTATATCTGTTGTTGACTCTATATCGGAATAGTTTATTATTAATATATCCGTTCAAACACTTATAAACATAAAGAGCACAGCAGTATGAAGTTATATAATTAAGTTTTAGTAATTTCAGTTCCATGAATAATTCGTTTTTGTGGTAATATTTGGATTTAAAAGAGATGGTTCGTAAAACTCGCTTCTGAGCAACTAGAAGAGGCTTAACTTTTGATTTGGCAGCTGTACCCCAAACCGTATGACAGTAGAAAATATTAGGGTAAACCAAAGAATAGTAGAATTGTAAAAGAGCCTTACTATTGAACGAGTTTCTGGTAAGATATATGATACCACATTGCTTATTTAATTTGTTTATCACATTTTGGATATGTGGTGTCCAAGCCAGTTTTTCATCAACGGTCAAACCTAAACATTTCGTCCTCCTCACCCTGCTCAAAAACGAGTTCCTGATGTTCAATTGTTCAAGGTTTAATGGAACAGTCTTATTTCTATGGAAATGTATATAATTGGTTTTATCTATATTGAGAGTAAGTTTGTTGCTAGTTATCCATTTTCATACATTATCCAGTTCCTGGTTCATCATACTGACCAAGGCGCGAAGGTCGCGGTGACTGGCATATAGTGTGCTGTGATCCGCATATGATATACATTTTGTTTGTTTACTGCATTTTATAATATAATTTATATATAATAAAAAGAGCAGTGGCCCCAGAATGGATCCTTGAGGAACTCCATACGAAATAGGATGAGTATCTGAATCGACATTATTAAAGTTAACATATTGTCTTCGGCCACTGAGGTACGACTGAAACCATTCGTTTGTGTTACCCCTTATCCCAAAATGATCTAATTAATATAAGATAATGTTATGGTCAACTGTGTCAAACGCCTTCGAAAAGTCAAGAAATGTGGCTATGGCCTGATTTCTGTTATCAAATGATTTCAGTACGTCACCCGTAAATTATAAAATAGCCGATTCAGTCGATTTTCCATTTCTAAATCCATATTGGGAGTCTTCTAAAATATTGTTATTCGTAAAATAGGCTGTAATCCTGTTATACATTATCTTTTCTAAAAATCTTACTTACAGCGGGAAGTACGGGCACAGGTCGATGATTTTGAAAGAGCCTCCTATCACCAGATTAATATATAGGAGTCACTTTAGCTACGTTAAGCATTTCAGGAAATATGCCAGTTACGAAGGAGGAGTTACAGATATGCAACAACACTGGAGATATTGAATTTACAAATGTTTGTATAATACTAAAATAAATTTTATCGTAACCTGGGGAGGAATCACGTAACTGATTTATTACATCAATTAACTCATTCTCTGTAACTGGAGTGTTGACGAAGAATTCTGATTGTCTGTTTGTGAGATACGATTTAAAGTTTAAGGGGTAGTCTTCAATCTGTTCTGCAAGTTGTTTACCGACATTAACAAAATACTTATTAAACTGGAGAGCAATATCATTAGGCTTTGTCATTTCTACGTTGTCCAAAAGAAAAGTGTCACTAAGCTTGGTGTTGGTATTTCTATTCAAAATTGTATTTATTAGATTCCAAGTGTTCTTTTACATTACCTGAATTTTGTTCAAGTTTCTTCCTGAAATAATTAGCTTTTGCATTCCTAATTGATAATGTAACTTGGTTACGTAGTTTACGAAAAGTTTCCCCGTAAGTGATAGGTTTTCTAGCATATTTCCTCTGTAATTTCTTTTTTTCTTTTATCATGATATGAATTTCAGGTGTTATATAAGGCTTAGATAGGTGTTTTGATTTGATTTTCTTACTCAAAAGAGGGATATATTTATTAAAACAAGCACTAGGTGGTCACATACATACTGTAGGTTTCACTATATTTCTTCAAATTTATAATGTACCCACAGTTGTTTGCACTTAGTCACTGTTTATATAGATGCTAGCATCCTTATGTCACTTTTAGTTCAACAATTATGGCAGTATATCACTTTCTTATCGGTAAAATAATTGAATGTATGAGGAGCGGCACTTGATGTATTTACACTCGAGCGTGGCAGATGTTCTAGATGTGAACCATGTGGTGAACCATTTTGAGCCGTGGAGAGAGTCTAGCGAGTCGTTAATTCTTGGTAACTGGGCTGCGTCTTTCACGGTTGCATCATATAGGCGTCGGTAATAGACGCAAAACCGGGTGGATCCATCTTTCTTTTTTACTAAAACAATGGGGAAAGACCTGGGGCTGACGGAGGGCATAGCTAGGTTTCTGGACTCTTCCTCTGCTGCTGAGACACGAGAGATATTGTTCCTGTTCTTAGCTTGGTCTCGGATGTAATGGAGGGGACAGGTTGAATTGCATGCTCGGAAATCGAATGGGTTGATCGTCACTAGTGGGTGATCTCTAGGGTTGTACCCTGACGTGGGCCTCTGAGGAAAGCGTCCGGGTTGTTTATGTAAGGGATATATCTGAGGTGGATTTGTTTGAGGTTGGTTCGATCAGAACTATTGAGGGAGGCTGGGGTTATAGGGTTAAGGGCGACTCGGTGTTGGTCTGGGGTTGTTCATTTGGAAGTTTCTTGGCCTGTTATTAGGTTGCGGGTGGATAGGGAATCTCTTTATGGCCGCTACCGAGGCGTCTTGGGGCGGGCGACGAGAAGTTTCCTAATAATTAGGATGTCCTTTTGGAATCCGGTAGGATCATGAAACGTAAAGTGTTCTTTGACGAACATTGGTAGTATTCTGAGGAGATGACTATAGGTTTGTTGTTTCTGTTGTTCTGGGGTGTGTGTCGGGTAGGCGGATTTGACGTGCTGATTAATTGTGGCCAGGGTGACGTTGATATTCCCTTCGTATATTATCTTGTCAATTTTTGTTTGGGCGACGATGGAGCCCAATGATGGCTGGATTGCATCGATCACAATGGACCTGAATTAATCCCAGGTAAGTGTCGGTGTTACCTGTGTGGCTACTAGGGAAACAGCATTTGCCAAATGCGTTAACAAGACAGCGATCTTTTCGCGATCGTGGTTGTAGGCCAGGTCGAGTACTGGCTTAAGCATATCCAGATAAGTTTGAATATTGTATGTATCTCCATCGTATTTGGGGATGGGAATGTGGGAGCGATTAACTGCCATGATGACTAGTGTTATACAACGCTCTATCTCTTTTGCTTTGTGTGCTGAAATGACTTTTTCTTCATGAATCAAGAACCACCGTCTGCCGCCAATGTTATACCAGGGTTTTTACCAGGTTTTTAGATTGGATTAGGTAGGTTCTACTTAACTGGAGAAGTCAAAATCACGCAACACATGCACTGAAGAAACAAAGGCAACATATAACACTGTGTACATTTATGAACAATTTTATTTATATACTCCTAATGTTTACAATACTAATGCTTATATGTGAATAAATAGCTATAACATAAATATGCCGAGCACGGGCGAGGATCTGCAATGGGACTAGGATTCTATTAGCTGTATCTATCTTGAATTTACTTACACAATATATATAGGAACTCTCATAAGAACCTAGATCAAAATCAGAATAAAAATGCGGGACTCTGTCATATTTAACTACTCACTGGGGTACACTTAGTGAGGAATATAAACAGTTAATTAATGTGGACTCTTATTATGACACCTTTCGCACTGGTGTAATTTGGCAGAGTCAATGCTTGGGGACTCTGCTGTATTAAGCTAGTGTCACCTTATTTCACTGGTGCATCATTATATGTGAGTATTCAACATTTACTCCCAGTCTAGCACTTGAAGTGGAGTAGGTGATGAGATGAGATAACAGCTGGTTGTTCTTCTAGTTCTCCGTTGGGCCGTTTAGGTGGGCCTGCCGTGTGGATGAGTAGTTGGGGATACAGAAGGATTAGCTGGTTTCGGGTCTTAAATGATAGTTCCTTGATGTCATAACATTGGGCACTTTCATCGGACTAACGTGAGTAATTTAGCTAGGACATGTTCTGGGGCTAGAGGTACTCGTCTATCCTAACCGTTATGCTAATCGTTGATGAAGTTCCATTTCGGTACTCTTGACTTGGGGTCTTTAACATGATGTCTCTAGTGTCATGACACAGTGACAACGTATCGGGCTAACGCGAGGAGATAGTAAGATCATGAACTAACTAATATCACTTGATCTGCCACTGACCGTTATAAGAGGTTCAAAGAACTCAGGGGCGGTGTTGAAACCTTTCAATTATAAGTGTTCTCGACCATGGCGTCAGACAGATACACTAAGGACTTTTATATGTCGAGTGCCGGTATTAATGGTATCTCGCAAAGCCCTAAACTAGTCGAATGACCTTTACCATGGCAAGTATCTTTCTATAGTCTTAAATGCGTTTTTTGTAAAAGAAGTAAAGTGGGGACATGTCCGGTGTTATACTCCTGATACTAAAGGTGCAGCCTATTAGGGATCTTATTATTAGTCACTACACCATGGCATGTGATAATAGCAATTCCTCAATAGGTAAAAGAACTCCTCAGACCTCGAAAGATATTCACCATGGCTTCAATTCTTTCTTGAATGGGAGGGTAATTTTAGGACTCGATTGCTGACATGCCAGTTAAATCAAACCCTAGAATTGCTTGAAACTTCAGCTGAGATGTCCCAGGGCAGGTGTGCGGGGGTCAAAAGATCATAAGTCCAGCGGGGGGGGGGGGGGGGGGGGGGGGGGCGTATTCCGGGGGATTCGGGGGATTAGGACCCCTCAGAAGTTTGCAGGCAGGTGAGTCGACTTCTTGGCGGAAGAGGGGCGTAAGTGTCCCTTCTTAATGTGGCGATGTTGGTCCTTCTGTCCCTTTTTTTTTCTTTTTCTATGTGATTGAGGGAGGCAAAAGGCAGAACTGCCTATAGCGAGTACCTCCCCCATAGTTGAAAGAGTGACAGGGCCAAAATCAAGGGACGTTTGAGCCAAAATGCCTGGACACACGGAGTTTGAAGCAATTTAAGTCATAGGAAGAGGGAAAGACTGATTCTGGGAGAGAGTTCCAGAGCTCAGCTGTTGAGTAGAAGAAAGACAGAGTAACATTTCACTCTCGGGTTGGAGAGTTGCACAGAGTAGGGGTGGGATTGAGTTGCAAGACGGGTACCACGTGCCCTACGTAATGGAGGTGGTATACACTGGGAATGCTCTGAGGAACACTGATTATTATAGTAGCGATAGAATAGCGAGAGATATGCAACATTGCGGCGGAAAGAGAGAGATTGCAGAGAGTTGGTGAGTGGACGGGAGTTAATGATACGAAAGGCCTTCCTTTCAACGTTGTTTAGGAGAGCGGTGTGAGAGGAACCTCCCCACACATGTGAACAATACTCAATACAAGGACGCACTATGCCCTTGTACAGAGCAAGAAGTTGTGCATGGGAAAAGAACTCCCTTAGGCGGTTGAGCACACCCAGCTTCTGGGAGGCTGCCTTAGCAAGACTGGTAATATGGTCTTTCCAACTGAGAGCAGAAGAAAAAGAGACACCAAGAATATTGAGAGAAGATGAAGGATTGATTTTTGTATTGTTGAAGAATAAGGGATAGTCCGCTGGGAGTTCCTTACGGGTAGATAGATAGAGAAATTGGGTGTTGGAAGCATTAAAGGTAACAAGGTTTTCTCTGCCCCAATTGGAGATAGTATTTAGATCAGAACTGAACAATATCTTCTTTCTGGGAGCCTCGTGGTGTAGTTGGGTTTTGATGATGGTTTTGACTGGTTTTTGTTGGTATCTCTGGTGTGATGGTGGCAATTCTGGCATCTCGTCTGGTGTCAGGTACTGGTGTATAGGATTTGTTTGAGCGGCTAGATGTGATGGGTTTAGTTTTGTTGCTACTTTCTACACATGGTTTTATCTGTGTGATGATCCTCGGTGCTGGGGATGGGTTTTTCTTTTATGTGTGTAGGTTCTGCTTGCTGTGTTTAATTTCTATCTTCTTTGTTGGTGGCGTGGGGTAATTTAGGTATCCTGTGCATCGTGTTGATCTTGTTCGTTGTATTTCTCTCCTTCGTTGTTGGTATTTCTGCTTTAGTTATTCCTTCTTCTTTCTTACTCCGTTTTCCTTGCTGTGTTTGGCTGGGAATGTTATTTGCTTTGGTTTCCCCTTCTGCTTGTTTCCTTTTATTTCTTATGGTGGTCTTTGCAAATCTGGTTATTTTAATTATCATTATTATTATTAGTTAGTAGTAGTAGTAGTATTATTAGTATTAGTATTATTACTATTATTATTATTAATATTATTATTATTATTATTATTTATAGATTTTAGTGTGTGTAGTTCCCTGCAAGAGTTCCTGAGCACTCGGTCGGGGGTGCCCCCTTGGTTAGCGCGTCGGGGGGGGGGCGTTGTTCTCGGTTCCTTTGTGGCCGTCCCCTTTCGTCCGCCCCACTTATCACCTAGTGGCCGAAAGTGGATGGCAATGGGGTAGCTGCGGGCTGTGCCCTCTTTGTGCTGGGTTTTGGGGCGGGTGTCCTTGGCTGGGTGTTCGGGGACTTTTGCAGAGAGCTGGACTTTTGAATTGAACTGTAGTGTGCACTGTATGATAACTAGATGCAGTGCTGTATATATTTGCCATCTCTTTTATTATTCAATTTTTATTATCCATATTATTATTATTATTACTATTATTATTAGTATTATTAGTATTATTCAGTAAAATTGTTACCATGCTATAGTTATATATGTATACTATGCACATATTTCTTTCTTAAATTATATATTACTCCTATTAATGCTAAATTTACTTTTATAATTATTATATCTACCAATTAATGTCTTCGCCCACTGGTGGGTACAAATAAACAATCAATCAATTATTATTATTATTATTAGGGGTTCGACCCCTACGGGAAACCCCTATTGTAATCATTAAACCCGGTTATTCATCCAAATTATCTTTACACGCCGGTTTTGACGCAATAACTCCAGAACCGCTTTTTGGATCGGGATCAAACTTTCACAAGAGGTGCGTTTTTGTATTGGGCAACTTTTGATATGCTAAACATCCGGCATGGCGGCCAAACAGGTCCGTGGCAGCCGATTTTCCGAAAAATTTGACACCTAAATACCGTCTCTCCTACTCCTAGGAAACGATTGGGCTTTGGCATATGGACTCCACTACTAATGCTCCGCAAATGTAATAGAGAAGGTTTTGCTTTTGCACGTGTTTTTTTTTTCCGGCAATCTTGAAAAAACCTTGAATTTCACTTAAAATTCCACATCTTGAAAACTACGCCGATGATCAAAGCCATGTTTGCGTAGTTGGGTGAGGCTCGCGATTCCGAACGTTTTGATACCGAAAGAATATAAATGGGTGGAATAGTTTGGCCGCAACATTGAAAACTGTCTATTCTTAAATTACTTTAAAACCGCATTCGCTACCCACACAAAGTTTACCGTCTACAGTCTATAGGCTTCCACGCATCCCCCAGTTTTGCTTAATAACATAGTCGATTTATTATTCAGATCTATTATTTTGTTTTTATTTAACTCTCTCAAAACAGTTCGAGTCCCTACGAATCCCACCAATTATTTAGCCAACATACCTATACATACCTACCCTACCAAATAATAATGATAATTCAAATTTATTTTTGGTGAATAGCAGAGTATTGGCTAAGGTTTTTCACAATTCCTCCCTTTGCCAAATGCTTTGTTTAATAACAAAGTTCTAGACCTTCAAAGTTTTGAAAATGTTTGGTGTGGTGTGACGTACCTTTCCTCCTCCCTCAAACAGCAAGCAACTTTATCAGGGTTCAAGTAGTATTGCACGCTTTCATAAAAATATATATAGTCCGGTTTTTACGCAATAACTCCGGAACCGCTTGTCGGATCAGGACCAAACTTTGACACAAGGTGCATTTTTGTATTGGGCAACTTTTGATATGATATCCAAAATTGTGGCCAGACTCGCCTGTGGCAGCCTTTCACACCCACCCATCTCGTCCTATCTAATTTTATGTTGAACTCTATTGTTCTTGATCCCACTATAGGACTCGGTAGCCTATTCCACATATCTACAACTCTGTTTACTAAACGAATAGAGGCAGATCCCTTACACACCCAGTCTCTCTCTGTCGCTCGTTTGCGTGCACACCGGTACAAATGAGGCAGATCCCTTACACATGCAACTAAGATGAACATGGGAATCTGCAGAGAGACAAGTGGCCCACAAAAGGCAGATCCCTTTCACATCCAACCCATTTCGTCCATATGACTATCTGATTTTATCTTGAAATTCTCTATTGTTCTTGATCCCTCTATAGCACTAGGTAGCCTATTTCACATATCTACGACTCTGTTACGAGAGGCAGATCCCTTACACAGCCAATCTCTCTCTCTCTCTCTCTCTCTTATTTGCACACTTGTACAAATGAGGCAGATCCCTAACATATGCTACCAAGATGAAAATGGGAGTCTGCAGAGAGCCGATTGGCCCACACACGGCATATCCCTTTCATACCCAACTCATCTCGTTCTATAAAATTTGATGTTGAAGCTCTATTGTTATTGATCCTACTATAGCACTCAGTAGCCTATTCCACATATCTAAAACTCTTATACCAAGCGAATAGAGGCAGATCCCTTACACAGCCAATCTCTTTCTCTCTCGCTCTTGTTTGTTTGCACACCGGTACAAATGAGGCAGATCCCTTACACATGCAACCAAGATGAAAATGGGAGTCTGCAGAGCCAAGTGGCCCACATAAGGCAGATCCCTTTCACACCCAACCCATCTCATAAATGTTACCTGTTATTTACACTACTTACTATACACACATGTTGTCATATACCTGCAACCAAAACAATTGTAAGAAATAAGAACATAAGAAAATGGGAGTCTGTAGAGTCTGGTGAGTTATCTGCACAACAGGTGGCATTGTGTGTGTGTAAGTGTGAGAGTCCGAGTGTAGGGGGTGATACAGTGAAGCACGGGAACGAGGTGGCTTCAGAGATGGGGTCGTTTCGGGCCATGAGAGAGCACCGTGCCTCATGTGAAGGCAAGATGGCAGGTGCTCGTTGTACTCTACGTGCTTCACATGTCTCACTCCCTAGACTGGAACAAGACCTCACGGGCTTCACTGTTCATTGTAAAGCGGTGAATGTTAAGGCTCTCAGCCTATGCCCGAAAGGAAGTAAGTTGGAATATAGAAAAAATAAATAAAAATAAAATAAAAATTGGCCCACACAAGACAGATACTATTCACACCCAACCCATCTCATAAAAACTCTCTCTCATTTATCTCTGTCTTCCTTACATTTATGACATCCTAGTCTCTGTCTCTCTCACAAATGAGAACATAAGAAAGCCGGAGTTTGCAGAGAGCCGATTGGCCCACACATGTCAGATCCCTTTCACACCCAATCCATCCCGCTCTGTCTCTCTCTCTCTCTCTCAAATTTATCGCTACCTTCCTTACGTTTACGACATCCTATTCTCTCTTGCCATACTCTCTCTCTCCCTCACAAATGAGAACATAAACAAAATAAGGAAACGGGAGTCTGCAGAGAGCCTATTGACCTACACATGGCAGATCCCTTTCACACCCAACCCCTATTGTTCTATCTAATTTTAAGTTGATGCTCTATTGTTCTTTATCCCATTATAGCACTCGGTAGCCTATTCCACATACAACTCTGTTACTAAGCAAATAGAGGCAGATCCCTTATGCAGCCAATCTCTCGCTCTCTCGCTCTTGTTTGCTTGCACAATCTGTTCCTTCTGTAGTTTCTCCATGCCGGTAAGTTAAATGATCTTTTGATATCTGTGACACAGCTTTTGTATCCAACACAATACCCTGCTTGCAAAACCGCTCGAACCCCGGACAACGTTGCTTGCAACTTTAATTATTATTATAATTATTATTATTATTTACTATTATTATTATTATTATTATTTTTATATATTTTTGTTTTCCCCTAACTTGAATTAAGTCTTTAGGAGGTGTGGCAAATTGTGCGAAGTTCTGCATCTTATGATTATAAGAATCATGTGCTGTACCTCATCATGTTCGCCTTACAACTTCCTTGTAATATTTCCTCATGTTAATTCTTAAATTACATTATAAGGGTCTGTGTCCAATAATTACTGTAATGTATTAGTATCATATTATTTAGGGTATAGTTGTATATGTTCCCTGATGTTATTTGGCGTGATAAGGTAAATTTGTACAATTTTCGATAGAAGAATATCCCACCAAAATTATCGACACATGAATGGGGTGAAAGCGTATTGCTATCGCTAACCTCATGGGTGAAACGTCTTTTAAATCACCATATATTAATTTATAGTTATATTGTAAATTGAATTACCATACCTACAAGAGTAAAGCTAAGTTCATATCTTTTGTGACTGATTTAACGTTGCACTAGTGACTAAATCAAGTATTTATTCAGCCTGACCTTAACCTCTCGCACGGCAGCTTTGACCACCGACCTCGCCTGGCGACCTATTTGTATTTTGAGCCGCGCCCACCTGTGCGTACCTGAGTAGATGGTCTCTGTTACCCACATTTATTAACTATTATTCCTCTCGGTGTACACTTAACCAGTATACTATTATATATTTTTTTTTTAAAGAGACAATGAACGGAGGAAGGGAAAAACCCAAAAATAAAACAAAAAGGTCCATGTGGCCTAAAGGCATCCTCATTCATAAAATGATCTGCAACAATTTTTTTTTGGTGTTGTTTGTTTTTTTTTTTTCTATATTCCAACTTACTTCCTCTCGAGGCATAGGCTGAGAGCATTAACCATTCACCGCGCTTTTACAATGAACAGTTGAAGGCCCAGTGACGGGTCTTGTTCCAGTCTAGGGAGTGATGACTTGTGAAGCACGTAGAGTCACAACGCGAACCTGCCATCTTGCCTTCACATGGAGGCACGGTGCTCACTCATCGGCCCGAAACGACCCCATCTCTGAAGCCACCTTCGTTCCCGGAATTCAATGGCTAAAACCTAGCGGACTCTCACACTTACACACACACAACGACACCTGTTGTGTAGCTAACTCATCAGGCATTGCACACCTATAGGATATTTTGTATATGGGAATCATTAACTACAGTGCTATTTAATCAGGGAACAATGAGGGGTATTTTATTGACGTTTCGGTGGGCTTGTCGGTATATGCACTGATACAGCGGTACAGCACAAATTCCATCCCCAATAATATCTTCCCATGGATACATCGGGATTGGAACCCGGGGACCTTTGGATTACCAGGCCAGTGGCAAGACCACTCCACCACACCTCCCCTAAATGGAATTAAACTTGTTGTAGATTGTAAGTTTGTGGAAAGCAACTCGAGGGAAGTGAATTCCAAAGCGTTAGTAGTTCTGGGGAATAAATGGAATTTTGATA
>CM064507.1:14042173-14297173 GCA_032716605.1 Paralithodes platypus
TTTGTTTGGAGGTTGGTTCGATCAGAACTATTGAGGGAGGCCGGGGTTATAGGGTTAAGGGCGACTCGGTGTTGGTCTGGGGTTGTTCATTTGGAAGTTTCTTGGCCTGTTATTAGGTTGCGGGTGGATAGGGAATCTCTTTATGGCCGCTACCGAGGCGTCTTGGGGCGGGCGACGAGAAGTTTCCTAATAATTAGGATGTCCTTTTGGAATCCGGTAGGATCATGAAACGTAAAGTGTTCTTTGACGAACATTGGTAGTATTCTGAGGAGATGACTATAGGTTTGTTGTTTCTGTTGTTCTGGGGTGTGTGTCGGGTAGGCGGATTTGACGTGCTGATTAATTGTGGCCAGGGTGACGTTGATATTCCCTTCGTATATTATCTTGTCAATTTTTGTTTGGGCGACGATGGAGCCCAATGATGGCTGGATTGCATCGATCACAATGGACCTGAATTAATCCCAGGTAAGTGTCGGTGTTACCTGTGTGGCTACTAGGGAAACAGCATTTGCCAAATGCGTTAACAAGACAGCGATCTTTTCGCGATCGTGGTTGTAGGCCAGGTCGAGTACTGGCTTAAGCATATCCAGATAAGTTTGAATATTGTATGTATCTCCATCGTATTTGGGGATGGGAATGTGGGAGCGATTAACTGCCATGATGACTAGTGTTATACAACGCTCTATCTCTTTTGCTTTGTGTGCTGAAATGACTTTTTCTTCATGAATCAAGAACCACCGTCTGCCGCCAATGTTATACCAGGGTTTTTACCAGGTTTTTAGATTGGATTAGGTAGGTTCTACTTAACTGGAGAAGTCAAAATCACGCAACACATGCACTGAAGAAACAAAGGCAACATATAACACTGTGTACATTTATGAACAATTTTATTTATATACTCCTAATGTTTACAATACTAATGCTTATATGTGAATAAATAGCTATAACATAAATATGCCGAGCACGGGCGAGGATCTGCAATGGGACTAGGATTCTATTAGCTGTATCTATCTTGAATTTACTTACACAATATATATAGGAACTCTCATAAGAACCTAGATCAAAATCAGAATCAAAATGCGGGACTCTGTCATATTTAACTACTCACTGGGGTACACTTAGTGAGGAATATAAACAGTTAATTAATGTGGACTCTTATTATGACACCTTTCGCACTGGTGTAATTTGGCAGAGTCAATGCTTGGGGACTCTGCTGTATTAAGCTAGTGTCACCTTATTTCACTGGTGCATCATTATATGTGAGTATTCAACATTTACTCCCAGTCTAGCACTTGAAGTGGAGTAGGTGAGATGAGATAACAGCTGGTTGTTCTTCTAGTTCTCCGTTGGGCCGTTTAGGTGGGCCTGCCGTGTGGATGAGTAGTTGGGGATACAGAAGGATTAGCTGGTTTCGGGTCTTAAATGATAGTTCCTTGATGTCATAACATTGGGCACTTTCATCGGACTAACGTGAGTAATTTAGCTAGGACATGTTCTGGGGCTAGAGGTACTCGTCTATCCTAACCGTTATGCTAATCGTTGATGAAGTTCCATTTCGGTACTCTTGACTTGGGGTCTTTAACATGATGTCTCTAGTGTCATGACACAGTGACAACGTATCGGGCTAACGCGAGGAGATAGTAAGATCATGAACTAACTAATATCACTTGATCTGCCACTGACCGTTATAAGAGGTTCAAAGAACTCAGGGGCGGTGTTGAAACCTTTCAATTATAAGTGTTCTCGACCATGGCGTCAGACAGATACACTAAGGACTTTTATATGTCGAGTGCCGGTATTAATGGTATCTCGCAAAGCCCTAAACTAGTCGAATGACCTTTACCATGGCAAGTATCTTTCTATAGTCTTAAATGCGTTTTTTGTAAAAGAAGTAAAGTGGGGACATGTCCGGTGGTTATACTCCTGATACTAAAGGTGCAGCCTATTAGGGATCTTATTATTAGTCACTACACCATGGCATGTGATAATAGCAATTCCTCAATAGGTAAAAGAACTCCTCAGACCTCGAAAGATATTCACCATGGCTTCAATTCTTTCCTTGAATGGGAGGGTAATT
Organism: Paralithodes platypus; assembly: GCA_032716605.1. NCBI lineage: Eukaryota > Metazoa > Arthropoda > Malacostraca > Decapoda > Lithodidae > Paralithodes > Paralithodes platypus. The sequence goes on from CM064507.1 coordinate 14,044,251, forward strand.
TTAGGACTCGATTGCTGACATGCCAGTTAAATCAAACCCTAGAATTGCTTGAAACTTCAGCTGAGATGTCCCAGGGCAGGTGTGCGGGGGTCAAAAGATCATAAGTCCAGGGGGGGGGGGGGGGGGGCGTATTCCGGGGGATTAGGAGGACCCCTCAGAAGTTTGCAGGCAGGTGAGTCGACTTCTTGGCGGAAGAGGGGCGTAAGTGTCCCTTCTTAATGTGGCGATGTTGGTCCTTCTGTCCCTTTTTTTTTCTTTTTCTATGTGATTGAGGGAGGCAAAAGGCAGAACTGCCTATAGCGAGTACCTCCCCCATAGTTGAAAGAGTGACAGGGCCAAAATCAAGGGACGTTTGAGCCAAAATGCCTGGACACACGGAGTTTGAAGCAATTTAAGTCATAGGAAGAGGGAAAGACTGATTCTGGGAGAGAGTTCCAGAGCTCAGCTGTTGAGTAGAAGAAAGACAGAGTAACATTTCACTCTCGGGTTGGAGAGTTGCACAGAGTAGGGGTGGGATTGAGTTGCAAGACGGGTACCACGTGCCCTACGTAATGGAGGTGGTATACACTGGGAATGCTCTGAGGAACACTGCTTATTGTAGTAGCGATAGAATAGCGAGAGAAATGCAACATTGCGGCGGAAAGAGAGAGAGAGATTGCAGAGCATCGGTGAGTGGACGGGAGTTAATTATACGAAAGGTTTTCCTTTCTACTTTGTTTAGGAGAGCGGTGTGAGAGGAACCTCCCCACACATGTGAACAATACTCAATACAAGGACGCACTATGCCCTTGTACAGAGCAAGAAGTTGTGCATGGGAAAAGAACTCCCTTAGGCGGTTGAGCACACCCAGCTTCTGGGAGGCTGCCTTAGCAAGACTGGTAATATGGTCTTTCCAACTGAGAGCAGAAGAAAAAGAGACACCAAGAATATTGAGAGAAGATGAAGGATTGATTTTTGTATTGTTGAAGAATAAGGGATAGTCCGCTGGGAGTTCCTTACGGGTAGATAGATAGAGAAATTGGGTGTTGGAAGCATTAAAGGTAACAAGGTTTTCTCTGCCCCAATTGGAGATAGTATTTAGATCAGAACTGAACAATATCTTCTTTCTGGGAGCCTCGTGGTGTAGTTGGGTTTTGATGATGGTTTTGACTGGTGTTGTTGGTATCTCTGGTGTGATGGTGGCAATTCTGGCATCTCATCTGGTGTCAGGTACTGGTGTATAGGATTTGTTTGAGCGGCTAGATGTGATGGGTTTAGTTTTGTTGCTACTTTCTACACATGGTTTTATCTGTGTGATGATCCTCGGTGCTGGGGATGGGTTTTTCTTTTATGTGTGTAGGTTCTGCTTGCTGTGTTTAATTTCTATCTTCTTTGTTGGTGGCGTGGGGTAATTTAGGTATCCTGTGCATCGTGTTGATCTTGTTCGTTGTATTTCTCTCCTTCGTTGTTGGTATTTCTGCTTTAGTTATTCCTTCTTCTTTCTTACTCCGTTTTCCTTGCTGTGTTTGGCTGGGAATGTTATTTGCTTTGGTTTCCCCTTCTGCTTGTTTCCTTTTATTTCTTATGGTGGTCTTTGCAAATCTGGTTATTTTAATTATCATTATTATTATTAGTTGTAGTAGTAGTAGTAGTAGTATTATTAGTATTAGTATTATTACTATTATTATTATTAATATTATTATTATTATTATTATTTATAGATTTTAGTGTGTGTAGTTCCCTGCAAGAGTTCCTGAGCACTCGGTCGGGGGTGCCCCCTTGGTTAGCGCGTCGGGGGGGGGGGCGTTGTTCTCGGTTCCTTTGTGGCCGTCCCCTTTCGTCCGCCCCACTTATCACCTAGTGGCCGAAAGTGGATGGCAATGGGGTAGCTGCGGGCTGTGCCCTCTTTGTGCTGGGTTTTGGGGCGGGTGTCCTTGGCTGGGTGTTCGGGGACTTTTGCAGAGAGCTGGACTTTTGAATTGAACTGTAGTGTGCACTGTATGATAACTAGATGCAGTGCTGTATATATTTGCCATCTCTTTTATTATTCAATTTTTATTATCCATATTATTATTATTATTACTATTATTATTAGTATTATTATTATTCAGTAAAATTGTTACCATGCTATAGTTATATATGTATACTATGCACATATTTCTTTCTTAAATTATATATTACTCCTATTAATGCTAAATTTACTTTTATAATTATTATATCTACCAATTAATGTCTTCGCCCACTGGTGGGTACAAATAAACAATCAATCAATTATTATTATTATTATTAGGGGTTCGACCCCTACGGGAAACCCCTATTGTAATCATTAAACCCGGTTATTCATCCAAATTATCTTTACACGCCGGTTTTGACGCAATAACTCCAGAACCGCTTTTTGGATCGGGATCAAACTTTCACAAGAGGTGCGTTTTTGTATTGGGCAACTTTTGATATGCTAAACATCCGGCATGGCGGCCAAACAGGTCCGTGGCAGCCGATTTTCCGAAAAATTTGACACCTAAATACCGTCTCTCCTACTCCTAGGAAACGATTGGGCTTTGGCATATGGACTCCACTACTAATGCTCCGCAAATGTAATAGAGAAGGTTTTGCTTTTGCACGTGTTTTTTTTTTCCGGCAATCTTGAAAAAAACTTGAATTTCACTTAAAATTCCACATCTTGAAAACTACGCCGATGATCAAAGCCATGTTTGCGTAGTTGGGTGAGGCTCGCGATTCCGAACGTTTTGATACCGAAAGAATATAAATGGGTGGAATAGTTTGGCCGCAACATTGAAAACTGTCTATTCTTAAATTACTTTAAAACCGCATTCGCTACCCACACAAAGTTTACCGTCTCCAGTCTATAGGCTTCCACGCATCCCCCAGTTTTGCTTAATAACATAGTCGATTTATTATTCAGATCTATTATTTTGTTTTTATTTAACTCTCTCAAAACAGTTCGAGTCCCTACGAATCCCACCAATTATTTAGCCAACATACCTATACATACCTACCCTACCAAATAATAATGATAATTCAAATTTATTTTTGGTGAATAGCAGAGTATTGGCTAAGGTTTTTCACAATTCCTCCCTTTGCCAAATGCTTTGTTTAATAACAAAGTTCTAGACCTTCAAAGTTTGAAAATGTTTGGTGTGGTGTGACGTACCTTTCCTCCTCCCTCAAACAGCAAGCAACTTTATCAGGGTTCAAGTAGTATTGCACGCTTTCATAAAAATATATATAGTCCGGTTTTTACGCAATAACTCCGGAACCGCTTGTCGGATCAGGACCAAACTTTGACACAAGGTGCATTTTTGTATTGGGCAACTTTTGATATGATATCCAAAATTGTGGCCAGACTCGCCTGTGGCAGCCTTTCACACCCACCCATCTCGTCCTATCTAATTTTATGTTGAACTCTATTGTTCTTGATCCCACTATAGGACTCGGTAGCCTATTCCACATATCTACAACTCTGTTACTAAACGAATAGAGGCAGATCCCTTACACACCCAGTCTCTCTCTGTCGCTCGTTTGCGTGCACACCGGTACAAATGAGGCAGATCCCTTACACATGCAACTAAGATGAACATGGGAATCTGCAGAGAGACAAGTGGCCCACAAAAGGCAGATCCCTTTCACATCCAACCCATTTCGTCCATATGACTATCTGATTTTATCTTGAAATTCTCTATTGTTCTTGATCCCTCTATAGCACTAGGTAGCCTATTTCACATATCTACGACTCTGTTACGAGAGGCAGATCCCTTACACAGCCAATCTCTCTCTCTCTCTCTCTCTCTTATTTGCACACTTGTACAATGTACAAATGAGGCAGATCCCTAACATATGCTACCAAGATGAAAATGGGAGTCTGCAGAGAGCCGATTGGCCCACACACGGCATATCCCTTTCATACCCAACTCATCTCGTTCTATAAAATTTGATGTTGAAGCTCTATTGTTATTGATCCTACTATAGCACTCAGTAGCCTATTCCACATATCTAAAACTCTTATACCAAGCGAATAGAGGCAGATCCCTTACACAGCCAATCTCTTTCTCTCTCGCTCTTGTTTGTTTGCACACCGGTACAAATGAGGCAGATCCCTTACACATGCAACCAAGATGAAAATGGGAGTCTGCAGAGCCAAGTGGCCCACATAAGGCAGATCCCTTTCACACCCAACCCATCTCATAAATGTTACCTGTTATTTACACTACTTACTATACACACATGTTGTCATATACCTGCAACCAAAACAATTGTAAGAAATAAGAACATAAGAAAATGGGAGTCTGTAGAGTCTGGTGAGTTATCTGCACAACAGGTGGCATTGTGTGTGTGTAAGTGTGAGAGTCCGAGTGTAGGGGGTGATACAGTGAAGCACGGGAACGAGGTGGCTTCAGAGATGGGGTCGTTTCGGGCCATGAGAGAGCACCGTGCCTCATGTGAAGGCAAGATGGCAGGTGCTCGTTGTACTCTACGTGCTTCACATGTCTCACTCCCTAGACTGGAACAAGACCTCACGGGCTTCACTGTTCATTGTAAAGCGGTGAATGTTAAGGCTCTCAGCCTATGCCCGAAAGGAAGTAAGTTGGAATATAGAAAAAATAAATAAAAATAAAATAAAAATTGGCCCACACAAGACAGATACTATTCACACCCAACCCATCTCATAAAAACTCTCTCTCATTTATCTCTGTCTTCCTTACATTTATGACATCCTAGTCTCTGTCTCTCTCACAAATGAGAACATAAGAAAGCCGGAGTTTGCAGAGAGCCGATTGGCCCACACATGTCAGATCCCTTTCACACCCAATCCATCCCGCTCTGTCTCTCTCTCTCTCTCAAATTTATCGCTACCTTCCTTACGTTTACGACATCCTATTCTCTCTTGCCATACTCTCTCTCTCTCCCTCACAAATGAGAACATAAACAAAATAAGGAAACGGGAGTCTGCAGAGAGCCTATTGACCTACACATGGCAGATCCCTTTCACACCCAACCCCTATTGTTCTATCTAATTTTAAGTTGAAGCTCTATTGTTCTTGATCCCATTATAGCACTCGGTAGCCTATTCCACATATCTACAACTCTGTTACTAAACAAATAGAGGCAGATCCCTTATACAGCCAATCTCTCCCTCTCTCGCTCATGTTTGTTTGCACAATCTGTTCCTTCTGTAGTTTCTCCATGCCCGATAAGTTAAATGATCTTTTGATATCTGTGACACAGCTTTTGTATCCAACACAATAAACTGCTTGCAAAACCGCTCGAACCCCGGACAACGTTGCTTGCAACTTTAATTATTATTATTATTATTATTATTATTTACTATTATTATTATTATTATTATTTTTATATATTTTTGTTTTCCCCTAACTTGAATTAAGTCTTTAGGAGGTGGCAAATTGTGCGAAGTTCTGCATCTTCTGATTATAAGAATCATGTGCTGTACCTCATCATGTTCGCCTTACAACTTCCTTGTAATATTTCCTCATGTTAATTCTTAAATTACATTATAAGGGTGTGTCCAATAATTACTGTAATGTATTAGTATCATATTATTTAGGGTATAGTTGTATATGTTCCCTGATGTTATTTGGCGTGATAAGGTAAATTTGTACAATTTTCGATAGAAGAATATCCCACAAAATTATCGACACATGAATGGGGTGAAGCGTATTGCTATCGCTAACCTAATGGGTGAAACGTCTTTTAAATCACCATATATTAATTTATAGTTATATTGTAAATTGAATTACCATACCTACAAGAGTAAAGCTAAGTTCATATCTTTTGTGACTGATTTAACGTTGCACTAGTGACTAAATCAAGTATTTATTCAGCCTGACCTTAACCTCTCGCACGGCAGCTTTGACCACCGACCTCGCCTGGCGACCTATTTGTATTTTGAGCCGCGCCCACCTGTGCGTACCTGAGTAGATGGTCTCTGTTACCCACATTTATTAACTATTATTCCTCTCGGTGTACACTTAACCCGTATATATATATATTTTTTTTTAAAGAGACAATGAACGGAGGAAGGAAAAACAAAAATAAAACAAAAAGGTCCATGTGCCTAAAGGCATCCTCATTCATAAAATGATTGCAACAATTTTTTTTTTGTTTTTTGTTTTTTTTTCTATATTCCAACTTACTTCCTCTCGGGCATAGGCTGAGAGCCTTAACATTCACCGCTTTACAATGAACAGTGAAGCCCGTGAGGTCTTGTTCCAGTCTAGGGAGTGAGACGTGTGAAGCACGTAGAGTACAACGAGCACCTGCCATCTTGCCTTCACATGAGGCACGGTGCTCACTCATGGCCCGAAACGACCCATCTCTGAAGCCACCTCGTTCCCGTGCTTCACTGTCTCACCCCTACACTCGGACTCTCACACTTACACACACACAACGCCACCTGTTGAGCAGATAACTCACCAGGCATTGCACCCCTATAGCATATTTTGAATATGGGAATATTCATACAGTGCTATTTAATCAGGGAACAATGAGGGTATTTTATTGACGTTTCGGTGGGCTTGTGGTAATGCACTGATACCAGGTACAGCACAAATTCCATCCCAATAATATCTTCCCATTGATACATCGGGATTTGAACCCGGGACCTTTGGATTACCAGGCCAGTGGCAAGACCACTCCACCACACCTCCCCTAACTGGACTTAAACTGTTGTAGATTGTAAGTTTGTGGAAAGCAACTCGAGGGAAGTGAATTCCAAAGAGTAGTAGTTCTGGGGATAAATGAATTTTGATAAGCAGAAGTTCTGCATTGTGGAGGAGAAAGTGTAAATTCATGGGCGCTCTCAGCTGCCCTAGTACTACGGGGAAAGATGTGGAGAGGCGGCACAATTGAAGCAAGTTCTTCGGAACAATTGCTGTGAAAATATCTGTATAATAAAGCAAGGGATGCAACGTTTCTTCGTATGGATAATGTAGGAAGGTCCTGTGTGATTGCAGGGTTATTGATTAATCTAATAGCTTTATTTTGAATTTTGTCCAACTGCCTCAATGCAACCACTCCACTTCCACTCCACAACTCTCGAACTCGGTACAGGAGTCCCAGTTTTTTAGAGGCATTCTTAGCAATGCTTCTAACATAATGTGTCCAGCTCAAGTTTGTAGTTAATGTTACACCGAGAATGTCAATACTAGGGGAAGTGGGAATATTTACATCATTAAAAAATATATTGGTAAGTTTGATTCTGTCGGTTAGAAAATTGAATGTACTTGGTTTTCTGTGCATTAAAGGAAACTATATTATTTAGTCCCCATTCATTAATTCTAGAAAGGTCCTTGTTCAGAGAAATTGCAGTGTTTATTTTTGAATTTATAAGATCGAGTTGGGTGAAAGAATTGGTATATGTGAAGGAACTGTGGAGTGTTGAGTCATCTGCGTAGGAATGTATTGGATTATGAGTGGTAGATACGAGATCATTGATATGAATGAGGAACAGAGTTGGGGCCAAAACTGATCCCTGGGGAACACCAGCACTCATTGAGTGAAACCGAGAACAAAGGCCATCCACCATTACACGCACCTTTCTGTTATGAAGACAAGAAGAAACTAGTGGAACCAACGATGCAAGGCCGCAGTGTGACATCCTCGACAACAAGGACCGATGACAGACTCCATCAAATGCCCCTGACATATCCAGTGCTACTGCATGTGTTTCACCATGCTGGTCTGCAGCTTGGTTGATCCGACGCACAAGAAGGCAAAGAATGTCTGCAGCTGATCGACATCATCCAAAACCACATTGCCCATCACTGATCAACTTACCATTCCCAAGACGCCTAACTATGTGATTACCCAAGATAACTTCAAAGACTTTACAAGAGTGGAAGTCACAGCCATTGGTCTGTAGTTTCATGGATCTGAAGAGGCACCCTTTTCAGGAACTGGATGGATGTTTGCTTCCTTCCAGGATACTGGGAAGCACGAGGCACGAGCACACAGACGGAAAAACTTTGCCAATACAGGAGCGAGCACCAAGGAGCAATCCCCAAGCACCACTGGAGGAACCTCATCCGGACCAGGAGCCCAGCTATCCACTGAGAGATTCTGCAAAATAGTTTTGACAAGTCTGGTGTGGATCTTAAGCGAGGGAATTTCAGGCGAATTAAAATTAAGTACAGGGACATCTTGATTTATTTCATCTAAGGTTGAGTTGGTGGAAAATATATCCGCAAAAAGGTTAGCTTTACCTCGTGGATCACTTACAAGATTGCCAGTCGGAGATTTTAATGGTGGAATGGATGAAGCAGTAGTGAAGTTGGATTTGAATGAGTTAAGAGTAGACCAAAATATTTTGTTATCATTTGGATTATTTAGAAGTTTATTTGCCTACTTGTGGAGAAAGTTTGATTTAGTTAGATTTAACACAATTTTGGCATGATTTCTGATGTTTCTAAAGTAATTAAAGGCTTCATGTGCTTTTGATCTTGTGTATGCATTATAGGCTATTTGCTTTTTGTTCAGTTACTCTAGCACAATTATGGTCGAACCATTTAGGTGAATTAGATCTTTTACTGTACATTTGATGAGGAATAAAAGTTTCCATTCCAATTTTTATAAAATCTTGTATGTGGCTCAAGGTGGAGTGTGCATCATTAGAAAAGAAAGAGGTCCAGGGAATATCAATAAAGAAATTTTGAAGACCCTCCCAGTCTGCCCTATCGTAATGCCATTTAGTCACCAAAACAGGTTCAGAGTGGGAAGTGTGGTATGTATTGTCATCATACAGTATATTCGGTTCTGTCTTGTATGATTTATATATTTCATGTTTGATGCTTTGTAAGTGACACCTTTATTCATGAGAGAGTAAAATATAGTTAACTCTCTCCAAGTCACCATTTAATTGCCATTGGGCTTATGCTCAATAGCTAAGATCCGGATGCGCCATGATGTATATCCAAGTGATGTCATACAAACTAGTATACTTGCTGCGTGTGTTTATTGTATTTGAGAGGGTAATTGGGCAAGCTAGAGACATTATTAAATTTGCTAGTTGTGTTCCTGTCGAGCAGTATTTATATCTCAAATAAGGAACTTATGAGAATAATCATTAAAGCTAGTTTGATTGCAACGACGCATATATATTATATATATTATATATATATATATATATATATATATATATATATATATATATATATATATATATATAGAATTATATATATATACACTATATATATATAAAGATATATATATATATATATATATATATATATATATATATATATATATATATATATATTGAGAATATATCACAAATACACGTGAGCCACTAAATGTTTCTAATCTCTCAGTGGGGATCGAACCGTCGACCATCAGGACGATAGCCGACGCTTTATTCAATTACACCACGGCAGTCTAAAAGACACTCAGCCTTCTATCTATTTATGTTAGGGAGAAGGGAAACCCACTAGGCGAATATATTTCAATTCAAACCTAGTTGTAGGATCCATATTTCCAGAATACCATACAAGGATTTCTGAGTGTCCCGACACAACTCGGATCGAAATTGATTTAATTTAATTCTAACCCACAAAGCATGAGAGTTACAAATATTGAGAATATATCACAAATACACGTGAGCCACTGCCGTGGTGAAATTGATTAAAGCGTCGGCTATCGTCCTGATGGTCGACGGTTCGATCCCACTGAGAGATTAGAAACATTTAGTGGCTCACGTGTATTTGTGATATATTCTCAATATTTGTAACTCTCATGCTTTGTGGGTTAGAATTAAATTAAATCAATTTCGATCCGAGTTGTGTCGGGACACTCAGAAATCCTTGTATGGTATTCTGGAAATATGGATCCTACAACTAGGTTTGAATTGAAATATATTCGCCTAGTGGGTTTCCCTTCTCCCTAACATAAATAGGATAGAAGGCTGAGTGTCTTTCAGACTGCCGTGGTGTAATTGATTAAAGCGTCGGCTATCGTCCTGATGGTCGACGGTTCGATCCCCACTGAGAGATTAGAAACATATATATATATATATATATATATATATATATATATATAGTCCAAATAGACCCACCGTGCACCAACTAGGGTTAAGCAATATATCCATGTGAATAATGTCCTCGAAGTAAGTTGGTTGAGTAATGTAGGAGAGAGTGTTGCAAAGTTTGGTGTCTGTGTGTGTGTGTGTGTGTGTGCGAGTGTGAGTTTGAGTTTGAGAGGGAGTTAGCGTATCAATACAAACATTGTTGGTCTAAGTATAAAAATCCAGAGCAACAACAACAACAAGAATAGAACGTGAATATATGGATAACATAGATACAAATAAGCACACACACTTAAAGGGGGTGCCTGCTTTTTGTTCTCTCCTTTACTCTCTTGCTCTGGCTTGTATCCATTCGGCCCCATTCAGCCTACCGTTTAAGACGTTTAGCCCCATCCAGGTGTCGATTTTTTCATGGCAAGCGATAGCTTCGCCGGAGACATTATTCTATCGAAACATGTACAAATTTAGCCTGCTGTCAAAAAAAAAAAAAAAAAAAAATATGCTGGTTCGCTCCTGCTCACCCAGGAAAAAATCGACACCTCGATGGAGATGAACGTCTTAAGACAGTAGGCTGAATAGGGCCAAATTGATACAACCCAGAGAGAGAGAAAAACAAATATAAATGATGTCGGCCCCTTTAAAGAGCCCAACAATATCAAACAAAGAAGAACATAAAGAAGAAGAAGAAGAAAAAGAAGAAGACACAGAAGAAGAAGAACGGGTAGGAGGAAAGGAAAACAATAGAAAACATGAACAGAAATAAGAAATAAACAGAACAAGGAGAAAACAAAGGAGAAATATAAGAAGAAAAAGAAGCCAGTGAAAGAAGAAATGAAAGAAAGAGAAGCAAAAGAAGAGGAAGAAGAAGCAGGAGGAGGAGTGTTGATATAAAGGATTTACAAACTCCAACAGACCTATTGGTCCGTACGGTGCCTTTTGGATATCTACACTGCTAAGTTACTAATTACTAGGTAGAGAAAACTATAGTAATGCAGAGAAAGGAAAAGGAGGGGAGGAGGAGAAGAGAAACAGAAGAAAAAAGTGTGAGACAGAAAAGACGGGAAAATGTGAGACAGAAAAGGCGGGAAAGTGTGAGATAGAAAAGGCGGGAAAGTGTGAGAGCTAGAAAAGGCACTAAAGTGGGAGACAAAAGGCGGGAAAGATTTACAGAAAAGGCGGGAAAGTGTGAGAGAGAAAAGGCTGGAAAGTGTGAGAGACAAAAGGCGGGAAAGAGTGAGACAGAAAAGGCGGGAAAGTGAGAGATACGAAAAGGCGGGAAATTGTGAGAGAGAAAAGGAGGGAAAGTGTGAGACAGAAAAGACGGGAAAGTGTGAGGGAGAAAAGACGGGAAAGTGTGAGAGAGAATAGGCGGGAAAGTGCTAGTGAACCAAGATGGCGCTGCGTGTGCCTCAGGTGGTGGGAGGTCTCCAGCAGCACCCGCCATAACACTTCTACTGTCCCGTTTATTAAGGGTTTATTGTCCCCACTTACCCGGAATATACTTTACTTTATCGGGGGCTATATTTACTTTATCGAGGGGCTATGTTTGCTTTATCTGGGGCTCGGCTGTTGTTTCGATCACACGCCAGAATTGTAGGAGAGGTAGTTTAATAGGTAGGCCTACTGTTGGATCGGGGGCTTTATAACTTTACCGGGGGCTTTATTTACTTTTTCTGGGGGTTTTGCTTACTTTATCGGGGGATATATTTACTTTATTGAGGGGATTTACTTGCTTTATTTGGGGCTCGGATGTTGTTTCGATAACGTGCCAGATTTTAAAGAGAGGTAGTTTTATAGGTACCGTTACTGTTGGATTTTGGGCTAGCTCGAGGATCTGCAAAGGTATAATATTAATACTATACCTTGTTCCAAATATGTAGTCCAACACTCTTGTACAGTCGCGCTAATAAGTGATGGCTCGGCACCAATTATGTTTTGATCCATAATTGGTATCAGCAAAATATCTAAGCTTCATTTCTTCATATCGAGTGAAATATACAAACATGTTCCTACACTTACGTACTCTATTCAACATCTGACAGACATTAATACAGCACAGAGCAAGTCAAACGTAATGACAGCTGGGACATGACATATTAGCGCGACCGTACAGTCGCGCAAATAAGTGATGACTCGGCGCCAAGTATGTTTTGATCAATAATTGGTATCAGCATTATCTAAGTTTCATTTATTCATATCGAGTGAAATATACAAACATGTTCCTACATTTACCCACCCTATTCAACATCTGACAGACATTAATACAGCACAGAGCGAGCTAAACGTAATATCAGCTGGGACATGACTTATTAGCGCGACCGTATAACTCACAAACGACTTGAGTAATATTGCAAATAGTTAAACCATTTGGGAAGGGTCAGCCAGGGAAAAGGTGTGGGAATTCACAGCCTATTATGTTTAGCCCTTTTTTAGTTACAGAGGTTAGGATTCACTATGTTTGGCCTACCTATTTGGAACAGGGTATAATAATATAAAGTATTTTAGGTTAGAACAGCCTAACGTATTCAGATGGTAGCCGGCCAACTCAACCAGTAGACCATTTTAACCAGTAGCTCTTAAACCTTTCACGCTCATATGACGCAGAGGTTGCCAGATTAGCAATAAGAAATAGAGTTCTCTCACTCTTATAATTTCCTCTCCAAAATTAATTTTCTGCCCACAGCTAACTCAAAGACAACTGCAGAGGTTGAAGTAACTAAACTAAAGGTTTCTAAATACCCCTAATGGTAACAAAGGCTTTAAAGTATCCCTAATAGGCTCAAAATCCCGTCATTTGTCGAAGAGGGTTAAGAGGAGATGGGCCGGTTTTCTGGGCCCCCTTCTTCCTCATTCTTAGCCCCATTAGTTTTCAGATTTTAAGACGTTCGCTCTATTAGATTGACGGTTTTTATACCTTTCGTTCCATATCTATATCAATATCAAGACCTTACATGCCATTTAGGTGTCGAGTTTTTCCTGGCGAGCGATAGCGAGCCTGCAATTTTACGAGAATTTTAGACATTAGATATTTTCAAGTATTAGTTTTACATACCGGTACCGGTTCTGCTTAATTTGTATCAAGCGAGTTATTTTAACCTTGTTCTAACTTCATTGTTAAAAGATCCACGTGTTTATGTTTTTCTTATAGTTGTCTGCTCTGTTTTTTAGGATCATGATGTATACCTGAAGATGGCTGCTTGTTGATAGCCGAAAATGTGTATAATAAAGATGGCCTTGTTTGGAGTACTGTCCCTATTTGTCCTGCTGTTATATATATATATATATCTCCTTGGGTCACTTTCTTTATCGATGGTGGTGTGTTTCTCTAACTCGTTGCGTGTGAGGTGGGGGTCGTTGGGGGTGAGATAGTGGTCTTTGATGGCTCCAGCCTGAAGGTGAAGAGTTAACCGACGTGAAAGACGAGTCTGCGTCAACCCAAGGAGATTACCTATACTCGAAGCGTTATATATCCAAGCCTTACATCCTAACATCAACAACCAAACTCTAGACCTTCAGATCCTTTCTTCTGCCAAAAGGCACTACCCTACAGGACCTAACGCCCCTCCTCGCCCCCCGGTGCCCTTGACGCAGCCCCCCGCGCTACCTCCTTCAGCTTCGTCTTCTGCCGGCGCCACACGGACCTCACAACTTAGGCCACGCCCCTCGACACGCAGCCAATCAGCTTTGACCCCACCACCCGACCAACACCATCCCGCATCCAGTGCGCCTGCGTGAAGCAAGCGGTTCCCCCTTTTGCACTCCTAGAATACCCCTCCACCAATAGGAGACTTTTGACCCCTGATTTTCGCCTCCTCTCATCCTCCACCCTCTATATATACCCTTCCAGTTTACCTTTTATATCATTCTACCCTTACTTGATAATGCTGGTTGTCCAGTGAAACGCGTCGTATATCCTGTATCATCATGTACATTTATGTAACCCTGTACCACCATGAATTTTGCTCATCTCATTCATCTACTTCCTGCCACCCAGCGAAAACTCATCAGAGACCTGGAAACTTTGAATAATAAAATTTCCAACGCAGAAATTGCCATTTCTTTCAACCTCGTATGTATTAAAGAAAATTTATTACCTGGCTTTACTAACATAAAACTTCACGAGAATGCCAGACATCGCACCAGCACCCTCCAGTTTCGTGAAGAACTGGTCAAGGACAAAATAATTGAAAAACGAGAGCTCGCCAACAACCTTCGTAAAGAACGAGATGCTCTCCTACGGATTTGGGAAGACGAAACCCCTCCAGACCACCTCAAAGCCGAAATCAACACAGCCCTCGAATAACTCCTTGAACAACACAGAAGACAAGCCGAAAACACAACCATAAAAAAGCTTGCCCGTCTTTATGGCGGAAACATAAAACTTCCCAAACCAACAAAAGGATACATAAACCTGACTAACACCATTTTGACCCTGGACCAAGAAGACCTCCTCAACAAAGGCCTCAACTGCCACTACAGCTCCAAACCTGGCCCCCACCGGAAACGCCTAGAAACGGAAATCCTCCTGGACGACATCCTACGACTCAAGAAGGATGGCAAGGTCACCACTACTCCCGCCCTACAACCTACTCTCCTCGCTGAAGCCGCCAAAAACCAGAGGAACTCACCATAGCAAAATCCTCAACAAACAACACTTCCAAGCTGCCAAACAATTAAGAGACAACCCCAACATCATCATCCGTCGTGCGGATAAAGCTTCCTGCCTCGTGATTCATGACAAGGAGGAATATCTTAGAAAAATGGACGTCATCTTAAATGGCAACACCAAATTTAAAAAGATCACCCGCAACCCAACCGACGAAATCAAACGTACTGCCAACACCACCATCACCGCCATCAACGCCAAACAAGGAGGGGTCCACCTTAAAAAACTCGTCGGAGAATACACCCCTGGTTATGCGTACGGAACCATCAAAACACACAAACCTGGGAACTCCCTCCGCCCCATCATCTCTCAGATCCCCCCTGCCACCTACCAGATCGCCAAGGCCCTGAACAACCTCCTCACCCCCTACGTGCCCAGCCAATACAACCTTAACTCAGCCCACGATTTCTTGGAAATTTTACGAGACGCCCCCCGGAACAACAACCACACAATCGCCTCCCTCGACATAGAAAGCCTGTTCACGAACGTGCCAGTGGATAGGACCATTGACATGATTCTACGTCGAATTTACCATTGCCCTGATACACCAACACTGGACATCCCGGAGAAGGCCCTGAAAACACTACTGGAGCTGTGTACCAAGGAGGCCCCCTTCCTTTACCCCCGGGGCAACATGTACAATCAGATAGACGGTGTGGCGATGGGCAGCCCCCTAGGAGTTCTTTTTGCAAACTTTTTTATGGGTACCATCGAGGAAGAGCTCCTAGCTGCCCAACGACCCGCCGTCTACTGTAGATACGTGGATGACATCTTCGTGCAAATCAAGGACCTCCACGAACTACAGGAACTCCAGCGTCGCTTCATGACCTCCTCCGGACTTAACTTCACCTTTGAAAAATCTAACAATGGACAACTCCCCTTCCTCGACATCCTCGTAGCTCTGAACGACCATGGGTTCAAAACCACCGTCTACACTAAACCAACTAACACAGGACAATGCCTCAACGGCGATAGTGAATGCCCCCGCCGTTATCTTCTATCCTCCATCTCCGCCTATGTAAGGAGAGCCCTCACGCACTGCTCTACCTGGGCCGACACCCACCAGGAACTAGAAAGACTATCCCAAGTTTTAGTGAATAATGGATACTCCAACTCCGACATCTGCTGCACCATCAACCACCATCTTAAAAAATGGTACACCCAAAGCCCTCCCAACATTGACCCCCCCAATGAAATTAAGATCTTCTACCGCAATTACATGTCCTCTGAACACAAAAATGACGAGGCCGTCTTAAAAGAAATAATCTCCAAGCATGTCCACCCAACCAACCCGGAAAACAAAATCAAATTAATAATTTATTACAAATCCCCCAAGACCTCCAACCTCGTTCTCCGCAACAAACGAGCTTCCACCAAGATAAAGAGCCCGATGACCGACGATCACGTCATTTACCAACATACCTGTAATTATGAGGACTGTGGACCTCATTCCTATATTGGCATGACGCAGACTCGTCTTTCACGTCGGTTAACTCTGCACCTTCAGGCTGGAGCCATCAAAGACCACTATCTCACCCCCAACCACCCCCACCTCACACACAACGAGATAGAGAAACACACCACCATACTCGATAAAGAAAGTGACCCAAGGAGATTACCTATACTCGAAGCGTTATATATCCAAGCCTTACATCCTAACATCAACAACCAAACTCTAGACCTTCAGATCCTTCCTTCTGCCAAAAGGCACTACCCTACAGGACCTAACGCCCCTCCTCGCCCCCCGGTGCCCTTGACGCAGCCCCCCGCGCTACCTCCTTCAGCTTAGTCTTCTGCCGGCGCCACACAGACCTCACACCTTAGGCCACTCCCCTCGACACGCAGCCAATCAGCTTTGACCCCGCCACCCGACCAACACCATCCCGCATCCAGTGCGCCTGCGTGAAGCGGTTCCCCCTTTTGCACTGCTAGAATACCCCTCCACCAATAGGAGACTTTTGCCCCCTGATTTTCGCCTCCTCTGATCCTCCACCCTCTATATATACCCTTCCTGTTTACCCTTTATATCATTCTACCCTTACTTGATAATGCTGGTTGTCCAGTGAAACGCGTCGTATATCCTGTATCATCATGTACATTTATGTAACCCTGTACCACCATGAATTTTGCTCATCTCATTCATCTACTTCCTGCCACCCAGCGAAAACTCATCAGAGACCTGGAAACTTTGAATAATAAAATTTCCAATGCAGAAATTGCCATTTCTTTCAACCTCGTATGTATTAAAGAAAATATATTTATATAATTATATACATATATAAATATATATATATATATATATATGTATAAACAAGTTTAATATACTGCTTAGGTGGTGCCACACCATCTCATATTCCGTCAATTTTCGATTAAGTTTATTCTCGTTCTAATTTTGTTATTTTTGTTCTCGGAATCGCCAACTAGACTGACTGTATATATGTTTACCCCTACTGTACCAGAGGATACAGTAATAAAAGTCCCCCTCAGTTCCAAGCAATGTGGCCAAAATGGCAAGATAGAACAACCTCTCACCTCAAAAGATGATGGAATACTGGCTCTCCCTGCCTGCAGAGGGTTGGATAAAAGCTGAGAAATGTTGCCATATCGAGAGCAGTGCTCAAACGGTTGTGGTACCAGGCACTGCCTGATACTGGCAGTTACAAGGAAAGTACATTACTGACGGCTCCCTGCCGTCGCTGGGACTTGGGAGTGACTTATCTACTGACGGCTCCCTGCCGTCGCTGGTATTAGACGGGTTAATGCGACTGAAATAATACATAACTTAAATTCAAAAGAAGCAAGACAACAATTGCCTGAAAAAAAATCCCGGAAAAAAGTGCTCTGTGACAGCAGCTACGCGGGAGGGCTTACCTACTATAAAAGGAGGGGGGGGGGGGGCGACTCCTTCTGTTTGCAAGATGGAGAGCCTATACTTGGCATACATACTAAAGGGGTGCCAGAACAGGTTTTAAGCGGGGGTGGGGTAGGGTGGGGGGAGCAGAGCCTCCCCAACTCCCTCAGTTTTCAAGATGGAGAGACCATACTTGGCATGCATACTAAGGGGGTGCCAGAATAGGGTTCAAGCCCCTCAACACCCAAACTCCCTCAGTTTTCAAGATGAAGCACCCACACTTGGCATGCACACTAAGGGGGTGCCAGAATAGGTTTTAACCCGTACAATCCCAGCGACGGCTGCCAGCCATCAGCAGATAAATCACTCCTCAGTCCCAGCGATGGCTGCAAGCCGTCAGTAATATACGGTCCTTGAAACTGCCAGTATCAGGCAGTGGCTGGTACCATGACTTGTAAACACTGTTCTAAGGAATTGGCAACACTTCTTAGTTTGGTTGCAAGCTTCCACAGGCTGTCTGGATCAGCGTTTCGTCAACTTTTGAGGTGGGAGGTTGTTATATCTTGCCTCTGAAGCCATTTTGGCCTCATTGCTTGTTACTGGGGGATACATTTAAGTTTCATAAATGTAACTAACAAATTATTAGTAAATAATGTATTGTAGTCTTTATCATTAATTGTCCATGGTCAACATTATTCCCGTAACATCTCCCTCTCCCTCTCTCACTCACTGTCCACGTCTATCTGAACCAGGTGGGAGCAGCAAGATTTGGCCGCCTGCTTCAAGCCGCAGTAAGAGATTTTTGGAAAAGTAGCAGAGCCAACCGAGGACCACCAGGGACGACAATTGAGGAGAGCGAGGACCGAGGACAGACAGATATGTAAATGTAGATCCGACCAGAACCGAAAAATGTATTAAAGAGCGTGCTGGGAATTCTAAAACCACAACTCTAAAGGTTCTCTATGCAAACGCTCGTAAAATACACAATACATTTTCAGATTTAAAGGAACTAATATTAACAGAAAATTAAAATGTTGTTGGCATAACAGAATCTTGACTCAATACAGAAGACAGATACTTGTTAGTAGAGTATTCACTTCCCAGTTATGTATAATGTTTGAGAAAAGCCGAATATATAAAAATAGAGGTGGCGTTTTACTTTTTATCAAAGAAAGTCTTAAACCGACACTCTAGTCAAAACCTCAAATTGTGAACGTCGACACATCCTTTGTGCTAATAAAAATAATAATGGTACAAAAATAATACTTGAAATAATATACAGACCTCCAGCTCCATCAGTGCAACCTGACCGAGAAATTTATGAGCAAATTGCAGTCGTAAGTAACTGGCAAGATACCGTAATTTTTGGCGACTTCAATTTACCTGTGACCAAGTGGGGAGACAAAACCTGTATGCAAACTTGCAGGAGAGTTCGCTCTATCAATTTGTTAGATCTCCGGCCTGTGGAAATAACGTCTTTGACCTTGTACTTGCAACAAAAGAAGAATTAATAGAGAATTTGAATGTTGGTAATGAATTCAGTAACAGCGACCATAATACGATAACTTTCGGTTTAAAGTTTACTAGTAACGAACCAAATAAGAGCATCGAGAAAATCCCTAATTTCAAGAAAGCAAACTTTCGTAAACTTAGATATATTTATAGAAACTGACTGGAGTTTTCTAATTAACTATAATCTATATTTTATTAATTTCACCACAACACCAAACACCCTCAATGAAATCAATTAAAGTATATATGTGATCCACCGGGATTCGAACCCGGGTTATCACGCACAGATTTTTGCCACCTTAACCATTACACCACCAGGACGGTTAAAGGTTTATGCACACACCTACGACTTATTATCCATTCTCTAATACTGGATTTTATTCTAATCATGTTCATATTCCCAACCGCGCTATGGTAGGCCTAATGTTTAAATAAATTTTGGGAATTATTCGCAACCACTTACCTAAAAGACTGCATACCATCGAAAATACGGCGTACAGGCCATCATGATAAGCCCAAATGGTGGAATAGAGAGATTTCAGACTGTTTGCTTGCTAAAAAGATTGCTAATGATAGACTAAAATCCCCACAAAATGACGAAGAACGGGTGAAATTTGTAGAACTCTGACGCAAAGTCGAAAAGTTAATTAAGCAAAGTAAAAACACCCTGGAGTTACATGTTGCGAATCAAAGTAAAACAAACCCGAAATAATTCTTTAGTTATATCAGAAAGGAAAAAGTAGTTACTTCAACTGTTGGAACATTAGTCAATGAAAATGGAGACTACACCAAAGACGAAGTACAAATGAGTAATGCCCTTAATACCTTCTTTGCATCAGTTTTTACAACAGAAAACCTCAGTGATACCCCTACAGCATCGCCGATTCAAATTGATAATTCTGATATTTTAAGCAATATCACCATTACAGAGAAATGTTTAGATAAACTCAAGGTAATTAAAACGCCTGGACCTGATACAATCTCACCTAGAGTTCTAAAGGAAGCTAAAGATGAGTTCTCCAAACCACTGACATTGCTATTCAATAAATCCTTGCAGTCTGGAACTATGCCTGATCAATGAAAGCTAGCCAACGTAACACTGATATTTAAAAAAAAACAGAAAATCCCTACCCAGTAACTATCGTCTAATTAGCTTAACTTCAGTTGAATGTAAAATGCTAGAAACAGTCATAAGAGACAGACTCGTAAATCACTTAGAGGAAAATAACCTACTTAAGGATAGTCAACATGGCTTTCGTAACAAACGTTCCTGCTTAACAAATCTCTTAGACTTCTTCCACGATATCCTCAACCTACAGTATATGATGAGAGTAAAGCTGTAGATATTATATACCTTGATTTTCAAAAGGCCTTTGACAAAGTTCCCCACAAACATTTACTGCTAAAACTAAAAGCGCATGGAATACAAGACGGTGTGTTGAAATGGATAGAAAATTGGCTCAGCGACAGAAAGCAAAGAGTAGTCATAAACGGTAAGGCGTCTAAATGGACCAATGTAAGTAGCAAGGTACCCCAGGGATCGGTACTAGGACCAATTTTCTTTCTAATTTACATCAACGACGTAGATGAGGGTCTCACCTGTACAATCTCAAAGTTTGCTGACGATACAAAACTTGCAAATTGCGTGCTCTCAAAAGAACACATTGACAATATACAACAGAATCTAGATAATTTGTCATGCTGGGCCAAAATTTGGCAAATGAGTTTCATTGCGGATAAATGTAAAGTACTACATATCAGATACCAAAATGAGAAAGCAAACTATTTGATGAATGGCACTCAGCTTTAGAGTGTAGACAGAGGAACCGATCTGGGAGTAACAATATCGAGTAACCTAAAACTGAGTCAATAATGTTCAGAATTTGTTAAGAAGGCAAACAAAATAATTGGCTTTATAGGCAGGTCATTTGAGTATAAATCCAAAGATGTTATCCTAACTCTTTACAATTCCTTTGTCCGCCCTCTTCTGGAATATTGCGTTCATCCTGGTGACCTTACTACCAAAAAGATATAGAAAAGCTAGAACGAGTTCAATGTAGAGTTCCAAAATGATACCTCGCCTAAAGAACAAACCATACGAGGAGCATCTTGGTGAATTAAATCTATTTCCTTTAACCCAACGCAGATTAGGAGGTGACTTAATTCAAGTGTTCAAAGTTATCAAAGTCATCAACAATATAAACTGTAGTAAGTACTTCACTATCGACCATTCTAATTACACGCGGGGAATCGGTTGCATAATTATTATTAATTATTGGTAAATCTTTTAACTCACTCAAGTCTAAGAATGTCTTCTTCAATCGAGTTGTCAACATGTGGAATGGGTTTCCCTGCGACGTTATAGACTGCAGCACCGTTGATTCATTTAAACTTTGCCTCAAACCTGCGACTGACTGCGTTTGTAAATGAGTAATTTTATTTTTCCCTCCTCAGATCCATCAAGGATTATTGTGTTTATAAATTACTAAGATTTTACACTGTGTTATTTTACTAACCCAATTGTCCCCTACTAACATCTCCTAATCCTGCCACGGACATTTAGTTCCATGGCATGATGGCTAAAGACAATTTAGAATCATAACTATAATTGATGGATTGGTGGATTAGGGAGTGGGAATGGAAGAGTTAGGGGTGGTATACATGGCAGGGATTTGGGGTTTGGTCATTAGTAGAAGATAAAGACTGAAATTGAAAAACAGTAGAAGAATAAAATATGCCCGGGATCAACCAGGCTACTCCAGTATTTTGGTATTAATCGGATACTTTTTTTTTGTTTCTTTTCCTAAATCATACCTTTTATCAATGTATATACGCCCAAAAATAATTATACAGGTATACACAATTATTTATTGTATTTTATGATTTACTCATTTATCCACTCATTCATTCGTCCATTGTTTATTATATTGAATGTATACATATACATATACTGTACTGTATATATACATAATTATATACTGTATATGTTTTTTTATTATTTATTATTTATTTTGTTTTATTTATTTATACATATATACACATACATATACACATATGAACACATATATACATATACAGTACTTACATAAGTATACATATATATATATATATACATATATACTGTATATATATATATATATATATATATATATATATATATATATATATATATATATATATATATATATATTGTATATATATATATATATATATATATATATATATATATATATATATATATATATATATATATACCGGGTATATATATATATATATATATATATATATATATATATATATATATATATATATATATATATATATATATATATATATATATATATATATATATATATATTATATATATATATATATATATATACCGGGTATATATATATATATATATATATATATTTTTTTTTTTTTTTTTTTAATTATTATTAGTATATAATGTGGCGCACACATAGTGTAATAGATAAAGATCCAATATTGATATATTCAGCGTCTATAAATTGGAATGGGGTCTCTATTGATGATGAAGTCTTGACTGCTTTTAAAGCTTTTACTTTCTACTCTTTCTTGGTCTATGTTTCTTATTATTTTTTCGTTTTAACTTGACAAATCAAGTTTGTTGATTTTATTCCATACTTCTTTCGCTTGATTGTTAATTAATATATCTATAGGTAACATATTTGCATTTAAGTGTAATTCTTCATTTGTGATTAGGTCTGGAAATCTTATGTCGAATATAAATCTTAGTGCCTTGTTCTGTATAATTTGTAGTTTAAATTGTGATGGGATTGTGGTTTTATTGATAGGTACTGGAGGATAGGTCCAGTATAGGGAGAATTAAGGCCATATATAGTTTCATTTTAATTTCAATTGTAGCATCTCTGAATCGGTTACGTTTGGTCAGCATTGCTTTCGTTCGATGATTATGTATTAGTTATATGTGTATTGAATCCATATTTGGTAATGTGCAATCCTAGGATTTTACCTTCATTGCTATACTCTATTTTATCGTTGTCAATTATTAGATCGGGGTATATCATTTTATTTAGTGGGATTACTTTATATTTTCTTAGATTTGTTTTGATTGTCCACTTGCGTTCATAGTCGTTTATTGATGAAATGGCTCTTTGTAATGTTCTTATAGCTATAAGTTTTGATTTGCCAGGTGGCATAATAATTTGAGTGATATCATCAGCAAACTGAATATATTCGGTATTTGGTATCGGTTGAGGGAGATCGGAGGTATAGATGGCGTTGAGTGCCATACTGTGGCACTCTACTTAATTATAGATGGCGTTGAGTGCCATACTGTGGCACTCTACTTAATTATAGATGGCGTTGAGTGCCATACTGTGGCACTCTACTTAATTATAGATGGCGTTGAGTGCCATACTGTGGCACTCTACTTAATTATGTAACATTTAGTTCCATGGCTGTTCTTACTTTTCCAATGTTCCCTTACCCACTCTAAACCACTGTTTGGACACTTGATCCTCAGTGTTTTGGAGGACAAGCAGGCTAGAGGGGTCGCCATACCTGTTGTTGCTTGATTTCCTGTGTACTTTGTACTCTCTCTCTCTCTCTCACTCATACACACTCACACGCACTCACTCTCTCTCACTCATACACATTCACTCTCACTCTCTTTCACTCTCTCTCTATCTCACTCATACACACTCTCTCTCACTTTCACTCTCTCTCACTCATACACACTCGCTCTCACTCACTCACTCTCTCTCACTCATACACACTCACTCCCACACTCACTTATACACACTCACTCCCACACTCATTTATACACACTCACTCCCACACTCACTCACTCTCACACTGACTTATACATACTCACTCCCACACTCACTCACTCTCACACTCACTAACTACCAAACTCACTCAATGTCATTCACTTTCACACTCTCTCTCTCTTGTCAGCTCATATACAGACAGTCATTAGGTAAAAGAGTAGGGTCTAATTATCTGACACATATTTCAATCTTATGAAGGATCTCACTGTATCATTCAGTATACTTCAAGCTACCATTAGACGGTTTGGGAAGAGCCTGTGGGAGTCAGAGAAAGAGAGAGAGAGAGTGTGAGAGAGTGTGTGTGTGTGATAGAGTGATGTGTGTGTGACTGTGTATGTATGTGTGAGAGAGAGTGTGTGTATGACAGAGTATGTGAGAGTGTGTGTGTGTGAGAGTGCGTGAGAGAGTGTGTGTGAGAGTGTGTGAGAGAGAGTGTGTATGTGTGAGTGTATGTATGAGTGTGTATGTGTGTATGTGTGTGACAGTGTGTGACAGATTGTGTATGTGTGAGTATATGTAGGAGTGTGTGTGTGAGTGTATGTGTGTGAGTGCGCGGGAGAGAGAGAAAGATACTACCGGCATTTATATTATACAATTCCTACATTATACCTAAATAAGCTTAACAAAACCGTCTAACATTAGCCAGAATAAAGCAATACCAGCTTGACGTCATGGTGGGCAAAGGTATAAGGGGAGATTTGTATTTCCTATCAAGCTTCCGCCCTAGACCTCCATCAAGCTTCAAGAAATAACCTCCCCCCCCCCCCCCATCTTCCTGATAAATGTGTGCATTGTGTCGGTAGCAATCCTCCTAATTTGCCTGATCGTTATTGCTCGCCACTTAAATGGCATGGAAGGTCTTAATAGGGACAAATGCATTGGGTGAAATGACTTAATATCGTCTAACTAATGGGGCGAACGTCTTAAAATCTCAAAAGTAATGTGGCTAAACATCCAGAAACAACACCCATTTATCGTTTCACAATTTTACACAATACACAATACACTGAAGAACATAATTAGCGCAAAAAATGTATTCAATTTTACCTGCAGATATAAAACACGAGGCTAAATGAAGCAATATTTTCTACATATTAACCCATTCAATACCTTTTCATTATATTCTGGCAAGTATTAGAGGAGTTTATTCAGCTTAGAAAGGATCTAAGGATCTCTAACAATTTAAAGGCAAGGGACTATTTCAACCATTTCTTTTAGCTACCATATATCCTTCCTGAGCTTCATACAATCGTCTAAATGTAGCCGAAACCAAATAATTAATACTGTACACCTTTTATCAATTGTATTTAATTAATTTAGTATTCGAAGTAGACTATCAGTACAACTAGAAGACAATGGTCAAATCTTTCATCATTTATCCATTATAAACAACCAATCGATCACATAAACTCGACAATTAGGGTAATGCAAAACAATCTATTCCGTTGTCAAACAATTCAAGATATTGTGTAGACAATTACGAACATACAAACTATCATCAAAACTAATAGACATGTTTCATAATTCCAAACAATTGCGTTTACAAACAAAGTCAATTATATATTATGTAAACACTTACATAAAACACATAAACAATGATATACAACTAAACAATCACAAATCATCATACATGCGGCAGTGTCTCGGTCATATAGTTTACGAAGGAGCTGCCGAAATCTCTTCTGCCAGTACGAGACCGTGAATCAAGGTGTTCACACTAGCCGAGAGGATGCCTCGCCGCAGAAACAAACGAGTATTACCTTAATATTATCAGCGTATATTCGACAAATATCACGCAAATGAGGAAATCCTGGCAACAGCACATGATCTGGGTATAAAACGGACCACGACTTTACATCACTAGATGAAGTTATCGGAGAAGACTGTGTCATCCTAATGGACAACGCGTACACTCCCTGCCATACTGGAATATCCGACCTCTTCCCAGATAGGGCGACACGATATTTTCCCCCTCATTCCCCATTTCTCGATCCGATTGAACTGCTTTTCGGCAATTAAGGCATTATTAAAGCACTCCCTGAATGACATCGTGGAGAGATGTGACGTAGCAGAGGCACAGCGAGCAGGATCATCACTACGAGCGTACAAGGAACGCCTGCTCATGCAATATATGGAAACCGCACTAGAGAGTGTGACACCTCAGCTGACATAATCAGACTCGCAGTAACTCATTCCCAAGGAAGTGTCTGAGTAAAGATGATATTTGGGACTAGAGTTGGTATACCGTAACTGGTAAATTATGACCGAAAGTTGCCAATATGCAGTATGTTATTTGGCTATCTCATACATTTACATGTTTACTTCATTAATATTATATATATATATATATATATATATATATATATATATATATATATATATATATATATATATATATATATATATATATATATATATATATATATATATATATATATATATATATATATATATAATATACTGTATATATATATATTCTTACAATATATACTTATTGAAAGCAACATTTTGATCCTTTATTGTATAATATAGTTATCCTGTATGACATTATTTACTGTATAATATAGTTATCCTGTATGACATTATTTACTGTATAATATAGTTATCCTGTATGACATTATTTTGAAATCAGTACAACTTGCATATCATTTACTGTTATAATATGCAGCGTACACAAATATGCATAAGACAAAACTAATTATTTGAATGATTTACATTAATTTTGTTCTCGTATTGTTTTATTGTTCTAATTAACTAAGGGATTGACCAAACATACTGTTTAATTGTCCGTTATTTGGTAGTTTGTTTTAATATTGTGACAATACTCGCATTGTTTTCATCCCAGGCATAATGTTCTTCAGTTTTGTAAATTGTTCAACTCCATGCGGTGATATGTTTGGTGAAGTGTATCAATGTTGTATTGGGATGAGCTTGTCCCTATATTATAGCAATTTACTTAAAATCAATTGATAAAAGGTGTACAGTATGTCAGCGGTACTAAGGGGAGATGGGTCGTTTTTCTGGTCTCCCTTCTTCCGCATGTTTAGACTCATTAGTATTGAGATCATAAGACGTTCGGCAAATTAGTTTGACAATATTAGCATCTTTCACCCAATTTCGTTGTTTATGTTAAGTCCTTAGTGGTTCGGGTTAGTACTCTACCGTAGGATACAGTAATTAAAGTCCCCTGCAGTCCAAAGCACTGTGGCCAAAAGGGCAAGAGAGAACAACTCTTTCCCCCTCAAGAGATGAAGCAACACTGGCTCTCCCACCCTTCAGTGGGTCTTATATAAGCTGAGAAGTGTTGCCATATCGCAACCAGGTACAAGCTTGTACAGGCAGTTACAAGGAAAGTACATTACTGATGGTGATTTGCCGCCTCTGGGACCGGGGAATGACTTATCTACTGAAGGCGATTCGCCGTCGCTGGTATTGGACTGGTTTAGGACGTGTGTAGAATATAATATAGAATATATGTATATACAATATACAGTATATATATATATATATATTGGAACTATCTGACTTCCATATACCCTTCCTAACCTGAATAAAATTGTCTATCAATAGGCAGAAAACCGAGAAGAAACCTGCGTCACCGGATCTTAAAAGGGTTAACTTTTCTAGGATGCCAACTTTTCGGGCCATTCCATAAACAGTTTGAAAAAGTTTGGGGTTCCGGTCTGTCCAGATCACGGAGACAGAACATTAGACGGGAGGAGTTAATATAGACAGGCAGAAATATATTGAACTTTACACTGGAGGGGTTAATGATGATAGACAGAAACACAGTTAATAACAGACACAGGCACAACTTTAGACGGGAGGAGATAGTAATGACAGGCAGACGTAGACAGAACTTTAGATATGAGGGGTTGATGATGACAGACAGACAGAACCTTAGACAGGAAGACTTATTAATGGCAGACAGACATACAGAACATTAGACAGGAGGGGTTAGTAACGAAATTAAGGAACATCCCGTTCTTAACATTAATCCTCCAATGCACTAGATCAAACTAATGACAGCATATGATCCTCCTGGGATTCGAACTCGGGACACCGCACCCAGAACATAAGCATCTAATCCATTCCACCACCAACACAGAAATACAGTAAAATACAGACAGACATATACAGAACTTTAGACAGGAGGGGTAAATAATTATAGACACGACATAGACAGCTTTAGACAAGAGGGTAATAATGACAGGCACGACATAGACATCCCCGTGGTTGTTTACTGTATATATGGATGGAGTTATGAAAGAAATACTATCAAGAGCAGTGGATGTTGGTGTATCGCTGAAAAGGGAGGGAATTGAGTGGAAGCTACCTATACTGCTGTTTGCGGATGATACAGTTCTGATGAGTGATAATGAATGGGAGTTGCAGGGTCTGGTAAATGAGTTTGGAACAGTGTGCGAAAAACGGAATTTGAAGGTAAATGCGGGGAAGAGCAAGGTTATGGTCTTCGAAAGGGGTGAAGTCACAGAGTGTGAGGTGAAGCTGAACGGTCAGGCTATGGAGATCGTCAACTCTTTTAAGTATCTGGGCAGTGTGTTGAGTAAAGATGGGACTATGGATGAAGAGGTGCGGGAGAGGGTACAACAGGGGAAGAGGGTTGTAGGAACGCTAAAAGCAGTAACAAGAAATAGGGTGGTCAGTATGGAAGTGAAGAAGTCCTTGCATGACAGTGTGGTAATCCCGACACTGACTTACGGAAGCGAAGCATGGACGTTGGTTGAGAGACTCAGACCAAGAGTGAGAGCAGTGGAAATGAATTACTTAAGGAGTGCGTGCGGAGTTACATGGAGGGATAGACAGACTAATGAGGAAGTAAGAAGGAGGTGTGGTGTGGAGGTAGATGTGCTGGAAAGTGTGAAAAGGAACAACTTGAGATGGTTCGGCCATATGGAATGTATGGAAAGCGAGAGAATGACTAAGAGGGTGTACGAGAGCGAGGTGGAGGGACAGAGGGGGAGAGGTAGACCGAATATGAGGTGGAAGGATGGAGTGAGGAACTACATGAATGAAGGCGGTGCTGGTTGGGGGGAGGGGCGTCGACTGACTGGGGACAGAGGTGCATGGGGGCGGTTCGTTCGTGGCCACCCCTTCGGGGATCACGGCGTCAGGCAATAGATAGATAGATAGACGACATAGACAAAACTTGAAACAGTTGTCAATTGACATCGACAACTTTAGACAGGAGGGCTTAGTATTGACAGACATAAACACAGATAATGACAGAGACAGACATACCTTTAGACATGAGAGGTTAATAATTATAGACATGCCATAGACAGAGCTTTATACAGAAAGAGATAATGATTACAGACAGACAAAACTTTAGACAGGAGGGGTCAGTAATGATAGACAGACAGAAATTTAGACAGGAGTTGATAATGATAGACACGACATAAACAGTTAATGACATACACCTACAGAACTTTAGACATAAGTTATTAATGACAGACACAGACAGACAAAAATAAACTCACAGACACAACAGTATATACACAGATACAAAGATAAACACAGAGCCACAACTATAAACTCACAGACACAAAGATAAACAGGCACAAATATAAACACACAGACACATCTATAAACACAGACACAAAGATAAACACAAACACAAATATAAATACACATACACAAAGATAAACACACAGTAACAAAGATAGACACACAGACACAAAGATAAACACACAGTCAAAGATAAACACAGACACAAAGATAAACACACAGTCAAATATAAACACAGACACAAAGATAAACACACTGGCACAAAAATAAACACACAAACACAACTATATACACATATATACAAAGATAAACACACAGACTCAAAGATTAACACACAACCACAACTATAAACACACAGGCATAACTATAAACACACAGACACAACTATAAACACACAGACACAACTATGAACACACAGACACCACTATAAACACACAGACACAAAGATAAACACACAATATAGGCTACAACAAATAAACACACAGCCACAACTATAAACACACAGACACAAAGATAAACACACAATATACAACAAATAAACACACAACCACAACTATAAACACACATACACAAATATAAACACAGACAGAGAAACACACAATATACACAAAAATAAACACACAGACACAAAGATAAACA
This sequence comes from Paralithodes platypus, assembly GCA_032716605.1. NCBI lineage: Eukaryota > Metazoa > Arthropoda > Malacostraca > Decapoda > Lithodidae > Paralithodes > Paralithodes platypus. The sequence continues at coordinate 14,074,295 of CM064507.1, forward strand.
CACAGACACATACCGATATATACAAACATACACACACAGATAAACACACGTTAAACGCACAGATATAAACACACAAACACACATTGATATACACATATACAATCACACAAAGATATACACACAGCCAAACACAAATATAAACACACAAACACACAAAGATATACACACGAACATACAGATATACACACAAACACACAAAGATATACACACAAACACACACAGATATACACACAAACTCACAAAGATATACACACAAACACACAAATATATACACACAAACACACAAAGATATAAACACAAACACACAGATATATACACACAAACACACAAAGATATACACACAAACAAACACACAGATATACACACAAACAAACATACAAAGACATAAACACAAACACACAAATATATACACACAGACACAAAGATAAACACACAGACACATACCGATATATACAAACATACACACACAGATAAACACACGTTAAACGCACAGATATAAACACACAAACACACACAGATATACACACAGACAAACTCACAAAGATATACACACAAACACACAAATATATACACACAAACACACAAAGATATACACACGAACATACAGATATACACACAAACACACAAAGATATACACACAAACACACACAGATATACACACAAACTCACAAAGATATACACACAAACACACAAATATATACACACAAACACACAAATATATACACACAAACACAAAGATATACACACGAACACACAGATATACACACAAACAAACACACACAGATATACACAATAACAAACACACAAACAAACACACAAAGATATACACTATCTATCTATTGTAGTGATGTGATGATTCTCGGCCGCGCTTCATCGCTTTCACGACGCTCGACGCCATGATCCCCGAAGGTGTGGCCACGAACGAACCGCCCCCAAGCACCTCTGTCCCCAGTCAGTCGACGCCCCTCCTCCCAACCAGCACCGCCTTCATTCATATACTTCCTCACTCCATCCTTCCACCTCTTTCTGTCTACCTCTCCCACTCTGTCCTTCCGCCTCGCTCTCGTACACCCTCTTAGTCATTCTCTCCCTTCCCATACGTTTCATATGGCCGAACCATCTCAAGTTGTTTCTTTTCACACTTTCCAGCACATCTACCTCCACACCACACCTCCTTCTTACTTCCTCATTCATCTGTCTATCCTTCCATGTAACTCCACACGCACTTCTCAAGTAACTCATTTCCACCGCTCTCACTCTTGGTCTGAGTCTCTCCACGAACGTCCATGCTTCGCTTCCGTAAGTTAGTGTCGGGATTACCACACTCTCATGCAAGGACTTCTTCACTTCCATACTGACCACTCTATTTCTTGTTACTGCTTTCAACGTTCCTACAACCCTCTTCCCCTGTTGCACCCTCTCCCGCACTTCTTCATCCACAGTCCCATCTTTACTCAACACACTACCCAGATACTTAACGCTCAAAGAGCGGGTGGTGGAGTATATTTCACTGTGCCGCTCAGCGTTTTTTTTTACCATAAATGGGGTTGTTTCCGTGCTCTTTTTCATGCATAAACTAGACACAGAGCGTAATACAAGTATGTATCCCTGAAAGGGCGTAAATTGAGCTTTCCAATGACACCCGAACCATCCTTCTACGATCACTGGTTGTCTTGCAAGGATCGTGGAACCGAAGGGCAAAATTGCTAAAATACGGTAATTTCTTTATATAATTACGTATGTAGCGAGGGAGTGAGGGTGGATGTAAGTGGAGTACATCTCAGTTGGTCCACGGCGGCCGTGGCGAGCGGTCATGAGGTAACCCATGCTCCTCCCGTCACTCGTCTATCTCTCAGAGCCAATATTGCGCCAAAATTGCACTCGGACTTAAGTCGGGCCCCGCCACATAGTCCAAATTTTTCGATGCGGACTTAAGTCGGGCCCCGATAGACAAGGGTTAAAAGAGCTGACTATCTCCATAGCCTGACCGTTCAACTTCACCTCACACTCTGTGACTTCACCCCTTTCGAAGACCATAACCTTGCTTTTCCCCACATTTACCTTCAAATTCCATTTTTCGCACACTGTTCCAAACTCATTTACCAGACCCTACAACTCCCATTCATTATCGCTCATCAGAACTGAGTCATCCGTAAAAAGCAGTATAGGCAGCTTCCACTCATTTCCCTCCCTTCTCAGCGATACACCAACATCCACTGCTCTTCCCAGTATTTCTTTCATGACTCCATCCATATATACAGTAAACAACCATGGGGACATCACACACCCCTGTATCAACCCATCACTCAGGTCAAAGAACTCGCTCTGCTCATTCTCCACACATACTGCCGCCTTTGCACCCTCATGCATGCTCTTCACTGCCCTCAGCAACTTGCCATTTACTCCTGATATTCCAAGTACTTTCCACATGCCTTCTCTATCCACTCTGTCATAGGCCTTCTCCAAGTCCATAAAGGCAACATACACCTTTTGTTGCTTCTCTAGATATTTCTCCACAACACAATTCAGGGTAAAAATCTGATCTACACATCCTCTTCCCTTCCTAAAACCTCTCTGCTTGTCGCCTATCCATTTATCTGTTCTCACTCTCACTCTCTCAATCACTACCCTACTGTACACCTTCCCTACTATGCTTAGAAGACATATTCCTCGGTGGTTGCCACACACTCCTCTTTCCCTTTTCCCCTTCTATAGGGGGACTATTATGCCAGTCTTCCAGTCATCGGGTGCATTTCCCTTCTCCCATGCTAGTTTGCACATTTTCCATACCCATTCGATCACTATCTCACCACCATACCTCAACATTTCCCCACACACTCCTTCTGTTCCTGGTGCTTTCCCCAACTTCACTCTTTACATAGCTTCCCACACTTCTGTCCTCCTGATCCCCACCTCCTCCTCCACTACTTCTCCTCTTCTCCTTCCCATACCATTAGCAACTCATTGAAGTACTCCCTCCATCTTTCAACTCTCTCTTGCTTCTCGGCTAACATTCTCCCATTCTTATCTTTCACACCCGTACTGTTTCCCTTGCTACCTTCCCTAACTTTCTTGACTTCTTTCCAGAACAGTTTCTTACACTCCCTCCATTTTACACTCAGAATCCTTCCAAATTCCTCATCTACTGTTCTCTTACTTTCCTTCACTACTCTCTTCACCACTCTCTTTCTCTTCACGTACCTCGCTTGTTTCTGCCTCTCCAAATCATCATTCCCTCTACTACCCAACCACTCTCTATAGGCTTTCTTTTTGTCTTCCACAGCTATTTTTACATCTTCTGTCCACAATGCTGTACCTTTAACTCCCCTCCCCCTTCTCCTCACTCCACACACCTCCTCACATGCTGCACATATCTCTTCCTTAAACACCTTGCTCATCTCCTCCACTTCCTCCATATCTTCCAGGTCGAACCCATCTAGTCGTCTTTCACCTGCTCTCCTGTACTCTTCCCTGATTTCCTCCTCCTGTAGCCTCTCCACCCTCCTCACCATTCCCCCTTCCTCTCGCCTTCCTCCAGCTCTCCTTACCCACTTCTTTTGTATCCTGACCTTAGGTACTACTACATACTGATCAGACAGACCCCCTCCAATACCCCTATACACCCTAGGATCCATCACAGATTTCTTTATTCTTTCATCCACACATAAATAATCAATCAGTGACTTTCGTTCCACCACTGTCTTATCCTTCATCGTCCACACCACTGTCCATGTGTACCTGTGTATCATTCTGTGTCGGAAGAAGGTGCTGGCTATCCACAACCTCCTCCCCACACATACGTCCACAAGTGCACTACCATTCCCATTCACCTCTGACGGTACCCCCCACCCTCCCACCACTCCATCAACTTTCCTATCACCCACCTTACCATTCATATCCCCAATCAGAAATATTCTTTCGTTCGTTCGTGTCAAACTTATCCAGGCACGCCTCCACATTCACCCAGAACTCCTCTTTCTCTCTTACAAGTTTATCCTCTGTTGGAGCATACACACATACAATCACCCACGTTTGTATTCCTACTTTCATTCTCACCCCCACAATTTTTGAAACCACAGACCCATATTCTCTTACACACTCCTTCCATTTGTTACTTACAAACAAACATGCACCTTCTCTCGCTGCTCCCTCACTCACTCCAGCACACACACCCATTCCACACTCCCACTCTCTCATATCTGTACCCTTCCATTTGGTCTCCGTCATTCCACATACATCCAGCCTGGCATTCACTAACACTTCCAGTACCTCTCTCTCTTTTGTGCCATCATTCATGCCACTAACATTCCATGTACCTATTCTCAGAATGACCGTAGGCTTGACCATAGTCGGTCGGGGTTCGTCAACACAGGGTCCGTTCGCATCCGAGGCTGGTTGTTCGTTTATCGTTGCTACGTATTTTCTTTCCGGGTGGGGGTCGCAAGCCCACCGACCCAACCTCTTTAGTCGCCTCTTACGACACACACAGAAGGCACGTGGGGCATATTCTAATCCCTTACCCCCAGGGGAGATATACACACAATCACATAAAGATATACACTCAAACAAACACACAAAGATATACACACAGACAAACATAAAGTTATGCACACGGGCAAATACACAAAGATATACACACAAACACACACAAATATACTCACATACAAACACACAAAGATATACACACAGACAAACACACAAATGTATACACACAGAAAAACTCACAAAAATTTACACACAAAAACACACATATATATACACACAGACAAACACACAAAGATATGCACACAAACAAACTGACAAAGATATACACACAAACAAACACAAAGATATACACACAAACAAACTCACAAAGATATACACACAAACAAACTCACAAAGATATACGCACAAACGAACACAAAGATATACACACACAAACTCACAAAGATATACACATAGCTAACCTCTGCAAGAAGGAGAACGGGGCATTCGTCAACACCTGGGACACTGTTTACTACGATGACTATTTGTTTTCGGACGATGGAGTTCATCTGAACCAAGTGGGAGCGGCACGTGTTGGACGTCTTCTCAATGATGCGGTGAAGGATTTTCGGAGAAGAAATCGACTCAACACAGGACAGCCAGGAAGGAGGACCGAAGACAGTGAGGACGGCGACCATCGAAGGACGTAAATGCTAATCCTTCAAGAACCACAACTTTGGATAAAGCTCCATCAACATGACCAAAATCCAAAACCCTCAAAGTGTTTTATGTAAATGCTCGTAGCAACCGCAATACTGTATAATCTCAGATCTAGAGAAATTTGTTTTCACAGAAAAATATGATATAATCGGTATAACAGAATCCTGGCTAAATATGGTAGACAGAGACTTTTTGGCAGAATATACACTTCCCGGATATTTGATGTTTGGGATAGTCGCATCACCAAAAATGGAGGAGGCGTTTTGTATTTCATCAAAGAAAGTCTGACGCCATTTTGATGTCAAAACCACAAATAGAGAATGTCGACATATCCTATGTGCTATTAAACAAATAATCATCAAACAAAAATAATACTAGCTCTAATATACATGCCCCCAGCCCAATCAGTGCAAACTGATCGGCGAGATTAATTTACCTGTGAACAAGTGGGGCGATACTCTCACTTCACACTCCAGACATAACCTGTATCCAAACCTACAAGAAAGTTCACTTGATCAATGTGTTCAATCTTCAACCAGTGAAAATAATGTTCTTTACCTTGTACTAGCAACAAATGAAGACATCAGAATATTTGAGTGATGGTGATGAATTCAGTAATAGTGACCATCGTACGATCACTTTCAGTTTAAAGTTTTATAGCAATGAACAAAATACTATCAATGAAAAAGTCCTAAATTTCAAGAGGGCAAACTTCTGAAAACTTAGAGCAATGCTTGATATAGCTAAATGGAGCTGTTCGATTAATAAGGGCGACATGAACAAACAATGGGAGTTTTCACCACCAATTACTTGAAAGCGGTGCAAGAGTGAATACCAACAAAGAACAGAAGATCACTAAATAATAATAGACCAAAGTAGGGGAATAGAGAGATTGCAGCATGTCTGCTTGGTAAAAAGAACCCCATGACAGATATAAAATCTCTGCAAGCAAAGAAGACAAAGCAATATTCGCAGATCTACGACACAAAGCCAAAAACTAATAAAGCAAAACAAAAAGACCCTAGAGTTGCACGTTGCAAATCATAGCAAGACAAACCCAAAGGAATTCTATAGCTACATTAGGAAGACAAAAGTAGTGACCTCAACAATAGGACTCGTAAATTACTTGGAGGAAAACAACATACTTAAAGATACCCAACACGGTTTTCGCAACAACTGTTTCTGCTTAACAATTGTTTAAATTTTCTTCTACGATATCCTAAATCTATATGATGAGAGTAAAGCTGTAGATATGATATACCTAAATTTTCAAAAAGCCTTTGATAAAGTTCTACATAAACGCTTATTGATCAAATTAATATCACACAGCGTACAAAAAGTTGCCTTGAAATGGATAGAAAATTGGCTCAGTGAGAGAAAACAAAGAGTAGTCTTAAATGGGAAAGTATCATCATGGAGCAATGTAACTAGCGGAGTACCACAAGGATCAGTACTGAGGCCAGTTCTCTTCCTAATCTACATAAACGTCATAGATGAAGGCCTCACCTGCACAATCTCAAAGTTTGCAGATGATACAAAAAATGCAAATAATTTAATCTCAAAAGAACACGTTCAGGATATGTGATGCAATCTAGATAAGATGTCTCAATGGGCTAAAATATGGTAAATGTGTTTCAATGAAGACAAATGTAAAGTACTTCACATTGGAAGCCGAAATGGTAAAGCAAACTATTCAATGAATGGCACCCAACTCAAAAGTGTAGACAAAGAAACGGATTTATGAGTAACAATAACAATAAGAAAGCAAACAAAATTATTGGTTTCATAGGCAGGTCCTTTGAGCATAAATACAAAGATGTAATCCTTACTCTGTATTATTCCTTAGTTCGCCCACTCCTGGAATATTGCGTTCAGTCCTGGTGCCCTTACTATCAAAAAGATATAGACAAGCTGGAATGTGCTTAACGTAGAGTCACTAAAATGATACCCAGTCTAAAGAACAAACCATATGAGGAACGTTTTGAAGTATAGATTAAGAGGCGACCTAATTCAAGTCTTTAAGATCATCAGAGGAATAGACAATATGAACTGTAGTAAATACTTTACGCTTGACCTACCAAACTACACACAGGGAAATGGTTGCAAAATCATTGGTAAATCATTCAAATCGCACAAATCCAAGAATGTCTTCTTCAATCGAGTCGTCAACTTGTGGAATGGACTTCCCCGAGATGTTATAGACTGCAACATCGTTGATTCCTTCAAAGTATGCCTTGACAAACACCTTCCTCTTAATCCAAGGTTGACTGCATTTGTAAATGAACCAAATATTTCCTTAAGTGTGCTATTTCGTTAATATTGTCCCCCCCCCCCCCCTGCCATGTTAATCCCCAGAGAGGTATTTCCTTTTCGCATCTTTATATCGCTGAAATACTGGTGGACACTAGAAACAGCAGTATTTTGGAGGGCAAGTAACCTTGAGGGGTCGCAAAACTGTTGTTGCTTGTTTCCCTTTGTACTCCTTTGTACAAACACACACAGCTATACACACAAACAAACACACATAAATATACACACAGACAAACAAACACACAAAGATATACACACAGACAAACACACAAAGATATACACACGTACAAACACACAGAGATATACACACAGACTAACAAAAACACACACACATATACACACAAACAAACAAATACGCAAAGATATATACGCAGACAAAAATCACAACGATATACACACAGACAAACAAACCCACTAACATATAAACAGACAACCTAACACAACACAAACAAAAAATCAGACAGACAGACAGACAAAAAGATAAAAACACGGTCATACAGACATACAAAGTAACAATTCATATAACATCATAGAAACAAAAAATAATAGCCCGCTCGGGACTTTACATACAAATTTAATTAGTACGAGAGTTACAAGGAGTTACAAGGAATATTTAGTATCTAAGACACCTTGTGGTCCATTCCGAGGATATACTGGAAGTGGAAGGAGAAAGACTGTTTAGTGCACTACACTCATTAACCCCTCTTTGGCGGCGCCCGCCTTAAGTCGGTTAGAGAGCCAAGGCCTAAAAAGCGGGGCCCACCTTATGTCGTATGCGATTTTTAGCATATAATCGGCTCTGAGAGAGAGTCCGAGCGGTGGGAGGAGCGCGGGTGGACTCTGACCGTTCGGCATGGACCCAGTCCCGCCACTGACGGTTACATCACATCCCACCATATCCCTGGTCCCACAATACAAGGTAAAAACTGACGAAATTACTGTATTTTAGGGATTTTCCCTTCGTGTTGCACGATCGTTGCAAGAGAACCCTTGGTCGTACAAGGATGGTTCAGGTGTCATTGGAAAGCTCAATTATCGCCCTTTCATGGATACATAATTGTATTACGCTCTGGCTCTTCTTTATGCATGAAAAAGAGCATGGAATGAAGCTCGTTTAGGGTAAAACTACCCGCTTGGCAGGTAGTAGCGTTACAAAACTAGCCGCTCGTTGAGTGTTAAAGAGTGTGAAGAGTAGTATATTTTCTTGAACTGCTGTACTGAAGAACTGTTTACAACTTCAGAGGGAATTTTGTTCCAGGTAGAACAGATCTTATATGTGAAAAAGTGTCCACACATACTAGTGCTGAACCTTTTCAATTTTAATTTCCAGCCATGGTTGCGTGTTGTATTAGACTAAACATTTTGCTATAATCCACATTGTCAAACCCATTAAGTATTTTACATACTTCAATGAGCTGACCTCACAGTCTGCGTGTCTCCAACGGGAAGAGATCAAGAGCTCTCAACCGGTCCTCATAGCTGAGTCTTCTAAGCGATGGAATAAGCTTTGTAGCCCTAGCTTGTACTCTTTCCAGTCGTTCTATATCGCTATTGAGTGCTGGAGACCAGAACTGAACAGCATACTCCAGGAGAGGCCGTATCAGAGTGTTGTAAAGTGTGAGGACTACTTCCTTATTTCTTTACTTAAATTGTTTCTTGATATAGCCCAATAATTTCTGATATTTCTTCTCTACTTCGTTGCACTGCTTGGAAAACATTAGGTGACTGCTAATCAGAACTCCCAAATTCTTTTCTAAGTCAGTCACTTCCAACGGCATTCCCAATAGCAAATAGCCTGAATTGTGGTTTGCTTGGCCGATATGCATCACCTTGTACTTTTCAAAGTTTAGAGGCATCTGCCATGTCTCCGACCATTCACCCAGTCCGTGGAAGTCCATCCTGAGTTGTTCAACCCCTTTGGGGTCTTTAACATTCATTCAAAGCTTTATGTCATCTGCAAACTTAGAGATCACATTCAACAGACCAGTATCAATGTCATTGACATACAGTATATGATAAAATTAAGTGGAGCAAGGACAGATCCATATGGAACTCTAGAAGTGACTGGTAGGCACTCAGAAGAAACACCATTGATTACCACTCGTTGTTGTCTACTTGTTAGCAAACTTTCTATCCAATTTGTGACCTCTGTATTAATACCTAGTACACTCACTTTTGACATTACCCTGCAATGAGGCACTTTGTCAAAAGCTTTTTGAAAATTGAAGTAAAGGATGTCTATGGCTCTACTTTTGTCATACTCACTCAGCATTTCATGGATAAATTCCAGCAAGTTGGTAGGACACGATCGATCGGTGTCGCCTGAATCCATGTTGGGAATCAATTTAATTGTGAATGTCTAGGTAGTCAACTATCTTGTCTACTTGTATCCCTTCTAAGAGTTTTACTATGATAGAAGTCAAGCTAATTGCCCGATAATTCTTGGGACACTCGTGGTCCCCTTACTTAAAGATTGAGGTCACATTGGCCAGTTTCCAGTCTTCAGTGACCTCTTCATTTTCCAGTGATTTATTGAAGATGTCTGCCAAGAATGGTGCGATTTCATCTCGCACTTCTCGCACTTCTCGTACAACTCGGGGAAGAAAGCTATCTGGGCCGGATGACTTGAACCTATATAACTTATCTATTCTTTTTCTACTTCCTCTGGGCTGCATCTAATTCTGCTAAGAACTTCACCCTCATGTACTAATCCTGGACTTGGCATGTCACTGGTATTTTCCCTTGTGAATACTGAGGCAAAATAGTCATTTAGGGATTTAGCTATATTAGTGTCAGAGATTTGTAGTTGGCCTGTTGGATCCAGAGGTCCAATGCTACTTTTGAAAGGCTTCATTCTGTTCACATAGCTGAAAAACTCTTTAGGACTCTCTTTGCAGAGGGCTGCAACCCTGAGTTTTTTATTCCTCGTTGCTTCCTTTATAAGAAATTTCACTCTTTTACACATTTTTTTGTAAGAATCTAAATAGCTTTGGTCTTGACTTCTTTCGGCCTTTCTGTATGCAACCTTTCTCTTTCTAATTGCTGATGCTATGTCACTTGTGAACAATTTTTGGTTGGGTTGAGCCTGATTTGGTAAGTATAGTAGGAACGAATACAGCTTGTCGATCCATAAACTGTTGTTTGAACGAGCACACAATCGCATTAGCAATCTCACCCTCAAGTCTGATCTTGGATAAGCTTACCCGAAGGCCTTCATAATTTGTACAACGGAAATCTAGTTTTGCACTCTGTGGATTGGTGGGTCTACTGCTAAAGGTGCGAAGAGAGAACCTAACTAGATTGTGGTAACTACCTCCAAGTGATTCCCCAACAGATATGCTGGTCACAAAGAGAGAGAGAGAGAGAGAGAGAGAGAGAGAGAGAGAGAGAGAGAGAGAGAGAGAGAGAGAGAGAGAGAGAGAGAGAGAGAGTTAAAGCTAGAAAGAAAATTTACTATTTCAAAAGACTTTATGGTCCAATCCAAGGAGATACTCGAAGTGGAATGAGATATTGTTTAGTGACTACACTCATTGCAGAGTATACAAAATACTATCTACACTTTTCTTGAAGTGTTCTACTGAAGAACTATTTACAACTTCTGAGAGAAGTTTGCTCCAAAGAGAACAGATCTTATGTGAAAAAAATCCACAAACACTATACTAATTTTTTGGTTTTCACCCGACGGAAAATTTAACCCCCTACCAGTTGTTTTCTCGATACTTAAGGGGAGTTCACACACCCAAGAGTGTCATCCTGAGTCCTGCTGAGTTTCTACTTTAAGCACACTCGGCACCAACAACTCGTCGAACAGTTGTAACATACTCGGGATAGTTGTGGGTAGTTGGGCGTATGTGTGAGACTGGTAAATTTTGTTTAACATATTTTAAATTTGGGTCTGCAAGTGTCATGATTTTTGGATGCGTACAGCACATGGACGGCTGTCGTAGCGACAAGTGCTAATTAATGTGAACTTGTATTGGATAATTTGCAACTCGGGACAACTCGGTGTGTCTGACAACTACCACAAGCTTCCACGACTAGTGACGAGTTAGACAGACTAACTACGAGTAACAAAAACCAGTTGTAGCACACTCGGTCAAATGCTGTCCAAACATCAGAAGCCATGAGTAGGCAAGTTTGCTATGAGTAGTCTAGAGTACCATACAGTATGATAAGAGTCAACAGGAGTTAACACGAATAATCACGATTAGTGTTTACAATTTGATAATACCAAGTCAAACGCATGTCACAAGTTTATTAAAAGTTCAGACTCGTCTGGACCTTTAATGAACCCCCTTTAAATGGAAATATAACACTGCTATGTCTCTGCATCATATTAGAGGCTAGTTTTAACAATTAATACCATACTTTGCTATAACCACTTTATAATAGCTGAGTAATTATGATGGGGATAAGTCAGTTTCACACCAGCTTAAATAAACGGACTACTGTATACTATTGAACTTTTTAAATTCTAACTTCCAGCCATGGTTGCGTGTTTCATTCATATTGAGACTAAATATTTTGCTATAATCTACATTGGGGTTACCTTGGCCGATATGCTTCACCTTGCACTTCTATAACTTTAATGGCATCTGCCATGTCGCAGACCATTCACTCAGTCTGCTAAGATTAATCCCAAGTTGTTCAACCCCTTTAGGGTCCTTCACATTCACATTCACTCAAAGCTTAATTACTTCACTCCATGCTTAGTGAGAGAGAGAGAGAGAGAGAGAGAGAGAGAGAGAGAGAGAGAGAGAGAGAGAGAGAGAGAGAGAGAGAGAGAGAGAGAGAGAGAGAGAGAGCGGGTAGTGAACGAGACAGCCAGGACACAACCAACTTTTAACACCTTACGAGCGGCCTATGCGGTTTATTTATGTGTACCGCACAGCGGGGTGTTTTTAGCCAAAATAGGGCTGTTTACGTGATCATTTTCATGCCTAAATAAGACCCAGAACGTAAAACAAGTACCTATCCCTGAAAGGGCATAAACAGAGCTTTCGAATGACACCATAACGATCCTTGAATGATGGATAGTTTTCTTGCAATAACCGTGCAACGCGAGTGCAAAAAGCAGGTAATTCGGTACTTTCAGTACATAATTGAGTATGTAGCGAGTGAGAGAGGGAGGAGGGAGCTGAGATTTGTGTCAGTAGGTTCGCCGCGGTGGTCTGGAGCAGTCATACGCTCGCTAGTCTCCTGCCACCACTTGTCTCTCTCTCTCAGCCACATTACGTGCTGAAATTGCCACTCGAGTTATGTCGAGCGCCGCCACATAGTCCAGCTTTATTTAACTCGACTTATGTTGCTCGCCGCTAATTAAGGGTTAAAGCGTACAAGCAAGCGAGAGAAAATATAAAGTTTGTAAAAATATGAGAGGAATTGTGTCCTGGGATTGAATAGCCCAAGAAGGGGGGGGGGGGGGGGGGGGGGGGGGGGGGGGGGGTACAGTTGCGGAAGCTATACATAGTACACCCATATCCTTAAAGGGAGATACTTTTTTTTACTTTATATATTGAGGAGAAGAGACAGTGTTTTGAGAGGGTTTTACAGAATGGTAGTGTTGAGGTATGGGAGAGGTACAAGGAGAACATGAGAGAGGCAAAACGGAAAATTAGAGAAGCGAAGAAAGATGCAAACGAATGGTGGGATCAAAGGTTGAGTGAACATTTTGAAGAAAAAAAGAAGACATTCTGGAAGGAGGTAAATAAGGTAAGGAAAGGAGGACAAAAGAGGGAGGAATCAGTGAAAGATGCAAATGGAGAATTACTAGTGGAAGGAGTTGTAGTGAAGAAAAAATTTGCTGAGTATTTTAAATCTTTGCTAAATGTAAGAGATGGAACAGAAGCAGTAATTGAAGCAGTGGTTGATGGAGATAGGTTACCCATGCCACCCAGGTGGAGGGGAATGAATGAACGGATTGAGAAAAATTAGGTGAAAGAAGCAGTGAGACAAATGAGAGCAGGAAAAGCAGAAGGTTTTGGATGGTATTGCTGTGGAGTTTAAAGAAGGGTGGAGATATGATAAGAGATTGGCTGGTGAGACTATTCAATGTGTGCTTTGTTGTGTCAATGGTACCAATAGACTGGAGGAGTGCATGTACTGTGCCATTGTACAAGGCGAAGGGAGATCGGCAGGAGTGTTCAAGTTATAGAAGTATTAGTTTATTATCAGTGGTTGGAAAGCTGTATGGCAGAGAGGATAATAAAGGGTACGGAAGTTGCAATAGAAGAGCAGTGCGGTTATAGGAGGTGATCGAGGGTGTGTGGATCTGATTTTTGCAGTAAGACAGTTATGCGAGAAGTATGTAGAGAAGCATAAGGAGATATTTTGGGCTTTTATGGATTTGGAAAAAGCGTATGATCGTGTGGATCAAGAAGCAAAGTGGAAGATGTTAAGAATTTATGAAATTGGAGGAAATTTGTTAAGTGTAGTTAAGAGAATATATTTATTCATAAGCTGCGCAGCTATGATATTTGAAAGTGCCTGCCATGCCAAGGTATTTGATATATTCCTGACGAAAATAGCTAATTTATCATATATATGGTTAATGCTTATCCATGTGCGCCTAATTTAACTTTTAATATGAACTTATGAACATTGGAAAGCAATAAAACAAGTGGTAACAACAATTGGCTGGTGAAAATTGTATATTTTATCCCCACGGTCGTAATCTGACCTTGACCGGAGAGAGTAAGACACACTCCTTCTCTGGTGTCTAGCATGGTACTGAGAGACAAGGAGAGCTTTCAGACTGGCTTAGAGGGTCGGAGATACACTCCTCCACTCTCCTCCCTCTCTCACACCCTTCCTCGCACGAAAATGCTCGATAAATATCGGGAATAATAGGGAAAATACCAGATAATTGAGGAGGGGGGAGGAGGAGATGGGTGGGGGGACACATGTGTAGGAGTGGTAGCAAGTAATAGAGGGGAACTATCTCACCTAATCACAAATTGCTTTGTTTTGAGTGCCATTGGGATGTATAGAAACGTTTATTTTAGGCCTTGGATCTTAACCCTCTCACTACCATATGACGCAGAGGTTGCCATATTAGCAATAATAAATAGAGTTCTCTCACTCTTATAATTACCTCCCCAAAATTAGTTTTCTGCCCACAGCTAACTCAAAGACAACTGCAGATGTTGAAGTAACTAAACTAAAGGTTTCTAAATACCCCTGATGGTAACAAAGGCTTTAAAGTATCCCTAATAGGCTCAAAATTGCATCAAGGACGTGAGAGGGTTAAGAGTCTGAACGCATTCACCCAGTAGAACCTCTTAAGAGTCTGGCTGTAGTCCCTGGGTTAAGGGAGCAGAGCATTTGTTAGAGTAGGAAATAATGAGTTGAGTGAATGGTTTGAGGTAAATGTAGGTTTGCGACAGGGTTGTGTAATGTTACCGTGGCTCTTCAGCCCTATTTTGGCTAAAAACACCCCGCTGTGCGGTACACATAAATAAACCGCATAGGCCGCTCGTAAGGTGTTAATATATTTATGGATGGTGTGGTGAGGAAGGTTAAAATGAGAACTATGGGTAGAGGATTGGGTTTACAAAGGAGTACAAAGGAGTACAAAAGAAATCAAGCAACAACATATCTACTGACCCTTCTAGGCTGCTTGTCCTCCAAAACACTGAGGATCAAGTGTCCAAACAGTGGTTTAGAGTGGGTAAGGGAACATTGGAAAAGGAATTACTGCCCTGGAACTAATGTCCGTGGCAGGATTAGGAAGTTAGTAGGGGACAGATTGGTTAGTAACTGAGGGGGGGATAAAATAAAGTTATTCATTTACAAACGCAGTCAGTCGCGGGTTTGATGCGAGTTATTTGTCTAGGCGGAGTTTAAATGAATCAACGGTGCTGCAGTCTATAACGTCTCGGGGAAGCCCATTCCACAAGTTGACAACTCGATTGAAATATAAATTCTTAGATTCGTGTGAGTTAAAAGATTTACCAATAATTTTGCAACCGTTTCCCCGAGTGTAATTAGATTGGTCGATAGTGAAGTACTTACTATAGTTCATATTGTCGATGCCTTTGATGATTTTGAACACTTGAATTAAGTCACCTCGTAATCTGCGCTGGGTTAAAGGAAATAGATTTAATTCTCTAAGACGCTCTTCGTATGGTTTGTTCTTTAGGCTAGGTATCATTTGGTAACTCTACGTTGAACTCGTTCTAGCTTGTTTATATCTTTTTGGTAATTAGGGCACCAGGATTGAACGCAGTATTCCAGAAGAGGGCGGACTAAGTAATTGTAAAGGGTTAGGATAACTGCTTTGGATTTATGCTCAAATGACCTGCCTATAGAGCCAATTATTTTGTTTGCCTTCTTAACAACTTCTGAACATTGTTGACTCGGTTTTAGGTTACTCGATATTGTTACTCCCAGATCGGTTTCTCTGTTTACATTCTTAAGCTGAGTGCCATTCATCGAATAGTTTGCTTTCTCATTTAGGTATCCGATATGTAGTACTTTACATTTATCCGCATTGAAACTCATATGGCAAATTTGGGCCCAACATGACAATTTATCTAGATTGTGTTGCATATCGTCAACTTGTTCTTTTGAGAGTACGCTATTTGCAATTTTTGTATCGTCAGCAAATTTGAGATTGTACAGGTGAGACCCTCATCTATGTCGTTGATGTAAATTAGAAAGATAATTGGTCCTAGTACCGATCCCTGGGGTACCCAGCTACTTACATTGATCCATTTAGATGCCTTACCGTTTATGACTACTCTTTGCTTTCTGTCGCTGAGCTAATTTTCTATCCATTTCAACACACTGTCTTGTATTCCATGCGCTTTTAGTTTTAGCAGTAAACGTTTGTGGGGAACTTTGCCAGAGGTCTTTTGAAAATCAAGGTATATAATATCTACAGCTTTACTCTCATCGTACAGGTTGAGGATATAGTGGAAGAAGTCAAAGAGGTTTGTTAAACAGGAACGTTTTTTTACGAAAGCTGTGTTGAGTATCTTTAAGTATGTTATTTTCCTCTAAGTGATTTACGAGTCTGTCTCTTATGACCGTTTCTAGCATTTTACATACAACTGAGGTTAAGCTAATTGGACGATAGTTACTGGGTAGGGATTTGCTGCCTTTTTTTAATATCGGTGTTACGTTGGCTAGCTTCCACTGATCAGGCATAGTTCCAGACTGCAAGGATTTATTGAATAGTAATGTCAGTGGTTTGGAGAGCTCATCCTTAGCTTCCTTTAGAACTCTAGGCGAGATTGTATCAGGTCCAGGCGTTTTATTTACCTTGAGTTTATCTAAACAATTCAATACTTATCTCTCTGTAACGGTGATATTGCTTAGAACATCTGAATTATCAATCTGAATCGGCGATGGTGTAGGGATATCACTGAGGTCTTATGTTGTAAAAACTAATGCAAAGAAGGTATTGAGGGCATTACTCATTTGTACTTCGTCTTTGGTGTATTCTTCATTTTCATCGACTAACGGTCCAACAGTTGAAGTAACTACTTTTTTATTTCTGATATAACTATAGAATTCTTTCGGGTTTGTTTTACTTTGATTCGCAATATGTAACTCTAAGGTCTTTTTACTTTGCTTAATTAACTTTTTCTCTTTGCGTCGTAGCTCTACAAATTTCACCCGTTCTTCGTCATTTTGTGAGGATTTTAATCTATCATTAGCAATTTTTTAGCAAGCAGGCAGTTTGAAATATCTTTATTCCACCATTTGGGCTTATTATTATGGCCTGGACGCCGTATTTTTGATGGTATGCAGTCTTGCACTGCTTTTAGGTAAGTGGTTTTGAATAACTTCCAAGATGTATTTATGTCGTTATTGTTACTTAACCCTTAACTAGCGGCGTGCAACATAAGTCGAGTATAATAAATCTGGACGATCTGGCAGCGCGCGACATAGGTCGTGTGGCAATTTCAGCACGTAATGTTGCTGAGAGAGAGAGACAAGTGGTGGCAGGAGAGTAGCGAGCGTATGACTGCTCCAGACCACCGCGGCGAACCTACTGACACGAATCCCACCTCCTCCCTCCCTCTCTCACTCGCTACATACTGAATTGTATGGGGAAAGTACCGAATTACATGCTTTTTGCACTCGTGTTGCGCGGTTGTTGCAAGAAAACTAGCCGTCATAAAAGGATCGTTATGGTGTCATCAGAAAGCTCTGTTTATGCCCTTTCAGGGATAGATACTTGTTTTACGCTCTGGGTCTTATTTAGGCATGAAAATGATCACGTAAACAGCCGTATTTTGGCTAAAAACACCCCGCTGGGCGGTACATATAAATAGACCGCTAGCCCGCTAATAAGGTGTTAAAAACCTCCAGTCAGTTTCTTTAAACATAGCTCTAAGTTTATGGAAGTTTGCTTTCTTGAAATTAGGGACTTTTTCGATGCTACTATTTGGTTCGTTACTAGTAAACTTTAAAGTGTAAGCTATCGTACGATGGTCGCTGTTACTGAATTCATCACCAACATTCAAATTCTCTATTAATTCTTCTTTTGTTGCAAGTACAAGTCAAGAACGTTATTACCACGGGTCGGCGTTCGAACAAATTGATAAAGCGAACTCTCTTGCAAGTTCGTATACAGGTCATGTCCGGATTGTGAAGTAAGAGTATCGCCCAACTTGGTCACAGGTAAATTAAAGTCGCCAAAAATTACAGTATCTTGTGAGTTACTTACATCTGCAATTTGTTCGTAAATTTCTCGGTCAGTTTGCACTGATTGAGCTGGAGGTCTGTATATTAACGCAAGTATTATTTTTGTACCTTTATTATTCTTTATTAGCACAAAAGATGTGTCGACATTCACAATTTGAGGTTTTGACAAGAGGGTAGGGTTAAGACTTTCTTTGATATAAAGTAAAACGCCACCTCCATTTCGATTTATTCGGCTTTTCTCAAACATTACATAACCAGGAAGTGAATACTCTGCTAAAAAGTCTCTATCTTCTGTATTGAGCCAAGATTCTGTTATGCTAATCACATCATAATTTTCTGTAAACACTAGCTCCTCTAAATCTGAAAATTTATTGCGTATGCTACGAGCGTTTGCATAGAAAACCTTAAAATTCGTTATTTTAGAACTCACGGAACGCTCTTTAATAATATTTTTGGTTCTTGTTGGATCTACATTTATGTTCATGGCTGTCCTCGGTCCTCGCTGTCTTCGGTCCTTATCACTGGTGGTCCTCGGTTGCCTCTGTTTTTTGCTTGGCGTTGGATGATTTATGTCACTGCTGCTTCTTCTCGGATGGCGTTTTTTGATCCATGGCTGCGGACTGCTTCGTGTAGGAGACGACCCATGCGTGCTGAACCCACAGGGTTTAGATGAGTGCCATCCTTGCGGAACAGAATAGGCTGGTTATAGAAATTGTCCCAGACGTTGATGAATTCAACTTCTTCCTTCAGACACAAATATTTTAGTCGGCTATTTGTGCTGAAGGCCTTGTCGTAGAATGTGTCAGGTGCGTCGATCTTGGGGAGAATGCCTGAGATGATGATATTCTCATCATAATAGAAAGAAAGGTAGAAATTGGGAGATGAATCAGTTGCTGTTCGCTGATGACACAGAGTTGGTGGCGGATTCTGAGGAGAAACTGTTGCAGGTAGTCAAAGAATTTGGTGTGGTTTGTGGGAGGAGGAAGCTGAAGGTGAACGTCAATAAAAGTAAAGTAATGGAGTGTAAATGGGGTGATCGTAGGATGAATCTCGATGTGAGACTGGATGGGGAAACATTGAAACAAATTGAGTGTTTTAAATATCTAGGAGGAACGATAAACAGGAATGGAGGTACTGAAATGGAGGTAAAACAGTGAGTATTTGAAGGAAAGAAAGTTTTCGGAGGAATGGGAAGTATGTGCAATGTGAGACATTTTGGAATGAAAGTTAAAACTGCAATGTATCAAGGAAGTGTTGTGCCAACAGTGATGTATGGGGCTGAGACATGGGCTCTGAAGGCAAAGGAGAAAAGAAAGCTAGATGTGATGGAGATGAGCTGCTTGAAGAGTATGTGTGGAGTTAATAGTAGAGATAGATTGAGGAATGAAGAGATACGTAGGAGAGTGGGGCAGCAGGAACATTTATAGGCCAGAGTGAACAGATGGTTGCTGAGCTGGGATGGTCATGTTGAACGAATGGGAGATGAAGGGGTACACAGAGAATATGTGAGTCAGATACAAGGGGAGATAGAGGGGTAGGAAACCCCATTGCGATGGATATATTGTAAGACAAGCTTTGGGTGATAGAGGGAAGTGGTAATAAACAGGAATGATTGGAGTATGCTTGTGAATAGATGAGTGAACACGTGGTCAGTTGGGAGAAGAGATCGGGCGCTAGTTGTTGTTGTTGTTGTTGTTGTTGTTCCCCAGGCTATCTGGTCGAGCAGCCCCAAGGTCCCGAGTAAGGCTAAGGCCATAACCGAGCGCCCCCACAGAACCCTCCCTGCTTACCACTAAAGCCCAGGTGACTGAAACCACTCCAAGGCAAGGAGCTGAGGAGGGTGTAGAAATGCCCTGGAAACCAAAGCCCCAGCCAAGGCCCTGTGCCCCTCAACAATTATGAAGGGAAAGTTGAGGGGCAAAGGAAAAATGTGACACTTTGGTTCCCAGTCTGCCAACCTCTAGGTTGGCAGTAGGGAGGTCAATCCACGGAAGAGACGCCGTCACTTAGGATCTAGAAGATATATAAGTAATAGGAACAGTCAGAATAAGCTATGGGTATGGCAGAGAACGCTCAGTACTCACTCAGATAGACCAGCCCATCACCACTCGGGCACCAGTTGGACTAGATAATAGTCCGTCAGGCGCCTGGCCCGGGGAGCCAGTATATATGAAGTGTGGTGGGCAGCCTTACGGTTTCGGCTCGCTGCATGTCTGCCTGCCGAGACCGGAACCTCTCCGGGTGGTCGGGGGCCGAGGGAGTGCTTGAGGGACCTAGGTGATCCCTGGTCTCTGGTCCTTCTCTTGGGTGACCTAGATGTGTGTGAATTTGTGTTTTGTTTTTGTGTGTTCATCGTTTTCTGTTGTGTTGTGTTATCCCTGTTCAGGCTCTGTCTCGAGTCGGCCAATATCGACATCTAATTGGCACGAAAGGACTTAAAATTTACAAAGAAAGAGGCAAAAGGTCTTAAACTCGCTGAATTAATGGGACGAACATCTAAAAATATCAAAACTAATGGGACTAAATATGAGAGAGAAGGGGGTCCAGAGAAAAACAATCTTTTAAACCCTAATACAGTGAAACCCTTTGCCTAAATATCCATGTCAGTACAAATATGCGAGGATTTAACCACTTGCGAGTTTCAGGCTATAAGGAAGTTGGAACCGTAGAAATCAATATCTAACATAATTACAAGCTTAAGGGGAGATTTGTATTTATTTGTTAATTTATTTCTTAATTTATTATTTTCTTTCATTTCTTACGAAGACCTCCATCAAGCTTAAAAAATACTCACGAGACCGGAGACGTCTTTTTCATTTTATTCTAGCTCTATTTAGACGATTTTGTGCAGCTTAAGAGGGATCTGTGGTAGTAAAAAGAGTTAAGTGAGCCAGTTCGAAGCCTGTTAATGGCTGGAGGCCCTTTTTTAACTGAATAAAATCATCTAATAGTAGCCAGAGTACAGTTGTAAGAAGTCGCCGGTACAGAAGGGGTTAAGATAAGTTAAAGTATGTACATTATTTTGGTATTCAAATGTTCCGGCTAAGGGCGCCTTCTTCTAAATTACAGGCTCCCTATCGCTCGCCAGGAATAATAAGATACCTAAATTGAAAACAAAATACCAATACTAATGGTGCTAGGCTAAACATGAGACACATGTACAGTTGTGGAAATTCATACATGGTACACCCGCCCCAGGGTTGGATCAAATACAATTGTATTTGTATCTGAACTGTATTTAAATACATTTTTAGTGTATTTTATTTTGGCTCCCAGAAGAAAAAGTATATAGTATTTGTATTTAATTTCGACACTTAGTGTTCCAGGCAGTAGGGTATTTTAACACCTTATTGGCGGGCTAGGCGGTCTATTTGACCGTAGCGCCCAGCGTTTTTTTTTTAACCCTAAATAGGGTTGTTTACATGATCATTTTCATGCCCAGAGCGTAAAACAAGTATCTATCCCTAAAAGGGCGTAAACAGAGCTTTCCAATGACACCCGAACCATCCTTGTATGACCACTGGTTCTCTTGCAACAATCGTGCAACACGAGTGCAAAATCCCTGTAATTAGGTAATTTCCCTACATAATTCCCTGTGTAGCGAGTGAGAAGTGGGGGAGGAAGTTAGAATACAGTTCAGTTGGTCCACCGCGGTGGTGGGGGACGGTCATAGCGTTGCTACGCTCCTCACACCGCTCAGCTCTCTCTCCCAGCAACATTACGTGGTGAAAATGGCGCTCGACATAAGTTGTGAACCGCCAGATAGTCCATATTTATTTCACACGACATAAGTTGCGCGCCGACAGTTAAGGGTTAAGGCTACTGCCTTTCGCCTCTTCCATAAACAAAGGAAACATTTTTATTTTGTATTGCTACTTCTAGACAATTTGTGAGGACGAAAACATGTGAATGTGTTTTATTTTTGTAATTTTTTTATTTTTATTACTGCTATTGTTATTTGCAAGCAGTAGCGTTGATCATTCTGATTTTGTTGTGCATCCTTTCCCGCTTGTTTTGAATTTAAATGCCAAGCCACTTTTCCGTCGACACTCGGTCAGTAAAAGTATTTGTATTTGTATTTTTACATCTTCATTTCAGAAGTATTTATATTTATATTTGTATTTTTTAATTAAGGAATAAAAGTATTTGTATTTGTTTTGTTTTGCATCATAATGTCACAATTATTTGTAATTGTATTTGACCACTAAAAATCAGTAATTGATCCAACCCTGCCCACTCCCATATTCTTAACACCTTCACCACCATCACGCTTAGTAATCTTGGATTATGGATAAAATTAGATGATTTAAATAATAACAATAATAATAATAATAATAATAATAATAATAATAATAAAAATAATAATAATAATTGCAAGCAACGTTGTCCGGGCTTCGAGCAGTTTTGCACGCAGGGTATTGTGTTGGATACAAGAGCTGTGTCACAGAAATTGAAAGATCATTTAACTTATCGGGCATGGAGAAACTACAGAAGGAACAGATTGTAGCCACTTTGGCTGTGGATATTTAGGAGTGTAGCTCTTTTGGTTGTGGCCGTTGATGAGTGTGCCTGTTTCTGATTGTGGCCATGTATAAGTGTGGCCATGAATGTTGTGATTATTTTATAATTCTGACTTTTGTTTTAGCCTTTGTGGCATTGTCCTTATATAATTAGGTTTTACTTCAGCATTACTAAATACAACAATGTACTGTACTTTATTATATGGTTTGAGCACTTTTTATCTAAAGTAACCTAAATATTGTTTGATTATCCAGGAGAAGTCTTAGAAATAAGCTGACATGGAGGTGATTCACTCATGTAGATATATTATTGGGCTAGGAATAGCTGTATTATGGCCTAGATGTAAAAATATTATCATGTATATAAAAAAGTAGTATAATTTGATCATTACTACATATTGAAAAACATTTAATTTTAAGTAAAGTACATAACGTAAATAATGTATAATTATATGGAGGTGACACATTCGTGTATATATTTTATGGCGTAGGTGTAGATAGTTAGGGCAAGTTAACGATTAAGAGTGAATATGAAATATGTGCCCATTTTAATTGTGGCTGTTTATGAGTGTGGCCATTTTGGTCATTAAGAAAAGTGGCCACTTTGGTTGTCGTCGTTAAAGAGTGTGACTGTTCTGGAGTGTGGATGGTAAGGAGTGTAACTGTTTTGGTTGTAACCGATAAGGTGTATGGCTTTTAAACCCTTAACTGGCGGGGCCCGCCTTAAGTCGGGCTCCAATTTTCAGCAAGTTAGGAGCATTATTAAGGCTTTTAAAGGGTTAAAATCGAGTGCAAATGGCCGGGAGCGCAGTAGGCCACACGTCCGACACCCAGAGCTTACCGCCGCCCACTGACTCACGCTCCCTCTGTTCTCGAGAGGCCGGCAGTGTTGCCAGTAGTGAGCGTAGCGGGAAAAAATATGCCGCTATACGCTAAACTCCCATGTTAATGGTACCACTGCGTGAGAACGACGAGTGCTACGTAGCTCGTTCTGGTCTCATTTTGAAGCTTTTAGTGCCTATTTTTTTGCTGAATACATTTCTTTTCATGCAGATACTTGATTGATCATTCAGGAGGACCTGAATATGCCCTAAATAGCCCAAAACCCCCTGCTAAACAAGGGTTAAGAGTGGCAATTCTGGTTGTGACAGTTAAGGAATGTAGGCATTTTAGAGTGTGGCCGGTTTGGATTTGGCCATGGATGTTTAAGAGACTGACCATTAAGGAGTGTAGCCATTTTGTTTGTGAATTTTAAGGAGTGTGGCCATTTAGGAGTGTTACCTTTTTGGTTGTGAGCATTAAGGAGTGTAAGGGTTTAAGAGTGTGGCCATTTTGGTAGTCCTTAACCCTCTCACGTCCTTGACGCAATTTTGAGCCTATTAGGCATACTTTAAAGCGTTTGTCACCATCAGGGGTATTTATAAACCTTTAGTTTAGTTACTTCAACCTCTGCAGTTGTCTTTGAGTTAGCTGTGGGCAGAAAACTAATTTTGGAAAGGTAATTAAAAGAGTGAGATAACTCTATTTATTATTGCTAATCTGGCAACCTCTGCGTGGTATGGTAGTAAGAGGGTTAAGCTAGCCTAGTTTTAAAGAAATGGGGAGTTAGGATATGACAGGGAATGAAAAAGCTGTTCATTCATGGGTGTGTTATGACTTTCCCATTCGCAGTAACCGGTGACCACCTTTTCATTTTATTCCAGCAATTATTCATATGATTATATAAAGTTTAGGAAGGGCGGCTACCAATTATAAGGCGACAGACTATCCTTTATCCTTTTAGCTACTATATATCCCTCCCAAGCTTCATAACTCTGCTATGGATGTTTGATGGAATTTCACACACTTGTCAACTACTGAGCATAGCAGTGGTAGTTTGACATGTGTGGTGTAAGGCAGGGCATTTTCCTGCCTTAACACCTTGGAACATTGGGTTGGGGTTAGAAGGGGAGACTAGGGAAACTACCCATCACTGCCAACAAAACCCCTATATCGATGATTCTTCTGATCCAGTATTACCCACAATGCTGATATAAATTTACACTCCAGGTAACATAATTACCAGTTAGAATTAATCATTCCAGGTCATAGGGATTTCAGCTATCAATGGATAGCTGTACATTTTTAGATGAGGTGGTGGGTATATATGAAGACAGTGGTCTATGGTATTGTGAGTAAGTAACAAATATCGTTAAGAAATGGCTTGGGTGTGAAAGGGATCTGTCTTGTGTGGGCCAGTTGGCGTTCTGCAGAATCCCATCTTATTATGTTCATAGTTCTTACAATTGTATCTTGGTTGCAGTTATATGATACCATGGGTGCATAGTATGTAGTGTAAGTAACAGATAACATTTATGAGATGGATTTGGTGTGAAAGGGATCTGTCTTGTGTGGGCCACTTGGCTCTTGCAGACTCCTATTTGATATTGCTTGCTTGTGGAAGGGATCTGCCTCATTTGTACCGATGTGCAAACAAGAAATAGAGAGAGAGAGAGAGAGATAGCATAGACCTCCGGACCGTATGGGCTGGCAGGCCCTAGCTGAAGCCTCCACGTCTATTCTCAGGAATCTCGCAGAGCCTCCAGGCAGACAGAAATACAGACAGACAGAGAGAGAGAGAGAGAGAGAGATTGGCTGTGAGATCTGCCTCCCGTAACAGTTGTAGATATGTGAAATAGGCTACCAAGTGCTACAATGGGATCAAGAACAATAAAGAGCTTCAAGATAAAATATGGACAAGATGGGTTGGGTGTGAAAGGGATCTGCCTTTTGTGGGCCACTTATTTCTCTGCAGACTCCCAAATTGCATGCGTAAGGGATTTGCCTCATTTGTACCGGTGTGCAAACAAACAGAGCAAGAGAGGGAAAGACTGGCTGTGCTAGGGATCTGCCTCTATTTGTTTAGTAACAGAATTATAGATATGTGGAACAGGCTACCGGATGCTATAGTGGGATCAAGAACAATAGGGTTCTTGCCCCCCCCCCCCCCCCCCCGTATAGTGGGTACCACCCGAAAAAAATGTCTGTCGTCGTCGATGTAGTCCGTCTGTCCCAAAACTCCACCTAGATAGACGGTTGGACGGATTTTCACCAAATTTTACACAAACATTTGTTGGGTGAATGCGAACGTCAGTCAACAAAGATGTTTTGAATTTGTGCAATAGTTATGATTTTAGATCCAAAATATGGTTTTACCCCCCCCCCCCCAGCTATGACGATGGCGTTCAGTGTGTGTGCCCCGTAGGAGCGCACACACAGAACGCATTCGTTCTGATGCCAAAAACATCTCGCCCCGTATCTGCTAGGTTAACTTAGTTTAGTTGACATTAAAAGTGATGGTAGTAATAGTGGGGATGATGGTAATAGTAGTGATGATGGTGATAATAGTAGTGATGATAGTTGTAGTTGTAGTGATGATGATGACAGTAGTAATGATGATGGTAGTGATGACGATGACAGTAGTAGATATGATGGTGATAGTACTAGTAGTAGTGATGATGGTCATAATAGTAATAATGATGGTGACAAGTAATGATGATTGTAAGATGATGGTGATATTAATAATGATGATGGTGATAGTTGTAGTGATAAATATGACAGTAGTGATGATGGTAGTGACGATGGTGACAGTATTTGTGATGATGACAGTAGTAGTGATGATGAGAGTAGTAGTGATGATGGTAAGAGTAGTAGTGATGACTATAATAGTAGTAGTGCTGATGATAGTAATGGTGATAGTGATTAGTAGTGATGATGATAACCCATCACAGAGTTGGGTATGCCGTTTTGATTTTGGGCAAAACGGCACGTGTACTTTATTAATATTGAGGGTTTTCATTGTTATTGACGTTATCAAACAATGTATTTTTAGTTTACCCCCTTGACTTCGAAAAACGCTCTTCCAGAACCCCTTCAAACTAACAAACGTCCCCCAGACCCCCTTCAAACTAACAAACGTCTCCAAGACCCCCTTCAAACTAATAAACGTCCCCCAGACCCCTTTCAAACTAACAAACGTCCCACAGACCCCCTTCAAACTAACAAACGTCCCCAAGACCCCCTTCAAACTAATAAACGTCCCCCTACCCAGACCCCTTTCAAACTAACAAACGTACCACAGACCCCCTTCAAACTAACAAACATCCCCAAGACCCCCTTCAAACTAATAAACGTCCCTCAGACCCCTTTCAAACTAACAAACGTCCCCCAGACCCCCTTCAAACTAACACACTTCTCTCAGACCCCCTTCAAACTAATAAATGTTTCCCAGACCCCCTTCAAACTAACAAACGTCCCCCAGACCCCTTTCAATAAATTATAACAAACGTCCCCAAGACCTCCTTCAAGCTTAACATGCACCGGTACATTTTTTTGGAAAAACGTCTCGGCCAAAGGCCGGTTTCTCCCAAAATACAGGTTCGCTCGCTATGATTCGCCCAAGAAGTGTTTTATAATCACCAAACTATTGAGGTGAAAAGTCATATAACCTCAAATGTAATGAAGTAAAACAGGTAGGCTACAAATAGGCCCACTCTGTAGCAAATAGGGTCAGAGCCGCGTAAGATTATGACGCATCTTGTCTATTATTGGTAGGGTAGGGTAAGGTGGGGTTGGGTAAGGTATGGTAAAATAGGGTAGGGTAGGGCAAGGCGGGGTAGAGTAGAGTAGGGTCGGGTAGGGTAGGGTAGATGGTATCATGTAACATAGTTGGAAACCCTCATCACTCGCATCAGGCAAACTAGTGTTGTGTTCAATCGAGTGGTAAATATATGGGATGGACTACCAATAAATGTTATTGAATGTTGTACTGTTCAATCATTCAAAAACCGACTTGATAAACATCTCGCCTTTAACCCATTCGGTACCGCGAACATATTTTTCATTATATTCGGGCAACTATTATACTATTTTATTCAGCTTAAGGGAGACGCGTACCAATTAGCATGCTACAGACTATCTAAATGAACGCTGTTTACTACCACAGATCCTTCTTCTATCAATCTATCTATTGCCGGACGCCATGATCTCCAAAGGGCTGGTCAGGAATGAAACGGCCCCATGTACCTCTGTCCCCAGTCAGTCGACACCCCTCCTCCCATCCAGCGCCGCCTTCACTCACATACTTCTTAACTCCATCCTTCCCTCTCGGACTAACTCTCCCTCTCTGTCCTTCCACCTCACTCTCGTACACTCTCTTAGTCATTCTCTCGCTTCCCATACGTTTCACATGGCCGAACCATCTCAAGTTGTTCCTTCTAACACTTTCCAGTACATCTACATCCACACCACACCTCTCTCGTACCGGTACTTCCTTATTCGTCTGTCTCTCCTTCTTAAGCTGCACAAAATCCTCTAAATATAGCTAGAATATGAAATATAACACGTCAGTGGTACATAAAGGGTTAATCCCCAATTAATTGTTTTTTTTACTAATGAATAGCTTCCCAACATATATAGTTTTTTCCACATTGACTAGGTAGGTTAGATAAACTCAGCCTCGTAATAGATCTGTTAACACTCCACGAGCGGCTAGGTCGGTAACTTCTACTACCTGCCAAGCGGGTGGTTTTACCCTAAACGAGCTTATTTCCGTGCTCTTTTTCATGCATAAACAAGAGCCAGAGCGTAATACAAGTATGTATCTGTGAAAGGGCAATAATTGAGCTTTCCAATGACACCAGAACCATCCTTCTACGATCACGGATTCTCTTGCAACGATCGTGCAACCGAAGGGCAAAATCGCTAAAATACGATAATTTCCTTACATAATTCCCTGTGTAGCGAGGCAGTGAGTGTGGGTGTGTGTGGAGTAGGGCCCAGTGCTGGCGCGAGAGCCATGCCGAACGGTCAGAGCCGGCCTACGCTCCGCCCACCTCTCGTCTCTCTCTCAGAGCCAAATATTGCTCAGAATTGCACACCGCCTTAAGTCGGTCCTCTCCACATAGTCCTTTTTTCTATAGGCCGACTTAAGTCGGGCCCCGCTAAACAAGGGTTAATGCGTGTCTTCCTGTGTAGGCTACAGTTAATAAGTGATGTCGTGGCACCAAGTATATTTCCATCAATAATTGGTATCAGCACTATCTAAGCATTAATTCATTGTTTCGAGTGAGATATACAAACATGTTCGTATCTTTACACACTCTATTCAATATCTGACAGACATTAATACAGCATACAGCGAGCAAAACGTAATGACAGTAGAGACATAACTTACTTGGCCAACCGTACTAACTGTCAGGCCGGGTACCATACCATTATACATGATTGGTCTCCACTGGAAAGGATCTAGTGCCATGACAGCTCATTTATTCAGAATTAACCCCTTCTGTACCAGCGACGATTATTGTATTTTATTCATGTTTTATTTAGACGATTTTATGCAGCTTAAGAGCGATCTAAGGTAGTAAAAAGGGTTAAGTGAAATAGTTGGAAGCCTGTTAATTGCGGAGGCCCTATAAAAACTGTATACAAACATTTTATATGAGCCAAAATATAGTTAGAAAGGACGTCACCGGAACTGAATGAGTTAAAGGGAGGCGGGCCGTTTGTTTGCTCTATTAATTCAGTTATTCATATATTTTGTTAGTTTCCTCCTTAGACCTCCATCAAGCTTAATAAAACAGCCCCTAGACCCCCCTTCAAGATAGATTTGTAAATTTTTCGGTAGAAAAATGTCCCGGCCAAAGGCCGACTAGCTATCGCTCGCCAAGAAATAATCGACACCTACTGTAAATGGCACGAAAGGTCTTAAAATTGACAACAAAATGGGGCGAAAGGTGCTAAAATCGCCAAACTAATGGGCCGAACGTCTTATAATCTCAAAACTAGTGGGGCTAAACATTAGGGAGAAGGGGATCCAAAAAAAACGGTCTGCCTCCACTTAATGGGAAACTATAAAACTGGTACGTGTCTGCATCATGTTAGGGGTTAGGTTTGTGTTGCTAATTTATTCATTTGTTCCTCCCTATACTATAATATATGAAGGTCTAGGGAGGAATCAACAACAAATATACATACATACAAAATCCCCCCTTAAGACAAAATTATGAACTACGCCATTATATCCACGATTTGTATTAATTTTTTTTTTTTTTTTTTTTATCAAGTAGAACATAAAGTTGAAAATTGTGACAAATATTAATTATGCCTATACTGTAGCCTGCTCTCTCATTCTCAATTCTCTCTCACTCTCTCTCGCTCTCTCTCTCATAACGGCCGCACTATAAGCCTTAACGAGCGGCCTGGACCGGAGTAATTATGTTGGAAATCAAGCTGTTAGTCCGAAAGTCCAGCAGCGTGGAGGAGTAGGAGAAGAAGGAGAAAGAGGAGGAGGAGAAGAAGGAGGAAGAGGAGAAGGAGAAGGAGGAGGGGTGGAGGAGGCACAGGGAAGGAGAGAGAGAGAAAGGCTAATTGCTCAAACTAATAACGGATGTAGTATTAGTGATAGTAGTATTGGTATTTTGTTATTGTTATCATTGATATTTAGTTAAAATTATTATACTTAACCTTAAAATCGCTGTTCTACTAGGGTTGGAATAATTTGACAGGTGTTTGAAAGTTCGAGTTTTTATTTAACAAACTTTCAAGGAAACCAAAATCCGCATAGCAACTGATTCTCTGTTCGGGTCAAAATGGGTTCAAACTTAAAGGTTGAATACCTATGACTGCTCACTATAGATTGCACTTCAGAATTGTTACATTCCTATTACTACCTATCTGGACAATCGCTATTCAGAGTTTTGACCTTCTTCGACTCCGAGCCAAAGGCTCATCACTATATTCACCCTGGTTGATAATACTAAAATCATTCTCCCCAAATGTGTCCTTGAATCAGTTTAACAATAGGACCTCTTATTTGATCATCAGAAGCATTTATTTCTTTACCTTACGAGCGGCCTATGCGGTTTATTTATGTGTACCGCCCAGCGGGGTGTTTTTAGCCAAAATAGGGCTGTTTACGTGATCATTTTCATGCCTAAATAAGACCCAGAACGTAAAACAAGTATCTATCCCTGAAAGGGCATAAACAGAGCTTTCGAATGACACCATAACGATCCTTGTATGATGGATAGTTTTCTTGCAATAACCGTGCAACGCGAGTGCAAAAAGCAGGTAATTCGGTAGTTTCGGTACATAATTGAGTATGTAGCGAGTGAGAGAGGGAGGAGGGAGCTGAGATTTGTGTCAGTAGGTTCGCCGCGGTGGTCTGGAGCAGTCATACGCTCGCTAGTCTCCTGCCACCACTTGTCTCTCTCTCTCAGCCACATTACGTGCTGAAATTGCCACTCGAGTTATGTCGAGCGCCGCCACATAGTCCAGCTTTATTTAACTCGACTTATGTTGCTCGCCGCTAATTAAGGGTTCACCTTAACAATATCAGACATCAATATTGTTATGCCGGGTTGTAATCCAACTCGCTTCAGTATTATCTATTATCAATACGGGTTTCGGATATTTAGATTTGGAATATGGTCAACAGGAAGACATCGAGCTCAGTGAATATGATAAGTATTTACTCAATCAGGCAACGATAACACAATAAACACACAGGTTACACACAGTGTAACCTTACACTCTTATTTATGTATTGGCATAGAATACAGGTTATGTGGTCCTATACTCTACTATTATATTCAATAGCAAGTAAGTAAATTAGTGACTGAGAGAGTTAACTAGTTTAACTCTCTAATGAAGGTCAGTTTGTCACTTACATAGTAGTTAAAGAATGAAAATACGCAATGATAGACCGATACATATATACACAAACAAGAATAATTGACAGTAATACATATGCGAGTAAAGTGTCTAACGCAAAGTATTCTGACAAAGACAAGGTACAATATGGAACTTATCGCTCAGCTGCGCGTGAGTCTGCAAGGTGGGCAAAGGTTTGGCCGCACTCAGGTGAACATCAAATGTGCCGCCCTGAGGACTCTAGTTAGGATGGACTGGGGACTCAGGAAATAACAATTTCCTTTAGTGCAATATATAATCAGGGACTAAAGATATGAATTATTTTTGAGTCTAGGAGGAAAGATAGTTTAAATCTGAATTCAACTATCTAAGAGTTTATTGCGAATAATCTCTCACACGAGACACGAAAAATTATATTCGATCATAGATGAGGTCAAATCACACGGGTTGAGGAACTCAGAATCACAGTAAATATAGTGTCTGAATCGGAATAGATAAAATATAATATAATATAGATTGGGATAAATTAACCAACTAATTAAGAAACGCAAATGAAAGAGCGTGATAATATAGCTTAACAAATAGCTATCTTGAATGGGCGTACACGACGAAGCTGCACTTGTGAAATACAAAATATGGCATGAAAGGAGTTCTGAATAAATGAAAAAAAATCCTAAAAGAACGCAGAACTACTGTAGCGTTGTATTATAACGTAAATACAATTATAATCAATGGATTACTAGAAAAAGTAATAAATAGAATCAATAGTCAAATAGTAGGCGGAATCGATAAAGAAATGTACAATCTGAATTCCTAGATTGGTGTGGAAAGAAATACATGACCCGAGTAACGTATATCATCAGATTATTCACAAGAACTAATAGAGATCAGATATCTTGATAAAGAATTAATTCTAACTCAATGGAAAGGGTTCTTGACTTTCAAATAAGGGAAATAGTGTTATAAGTATTCTCTGGCGATAATTACGCAGATATAAGGATCCTGAAATTGGGCATAGGTTCTAGGTATATATTGGATTTAAGAAGGGAATCAGTTTACGTTATACACTTTCACTTCAACTTGGATACACACAGAATAATTAACATACAAATAAAATCTGAGAGTATTCTGAATAAGTAACACATGGAAAAATGACTATGTAACGTACGTACAATTAAGGTTCTGAAGGATTAACACAATTTCTCTTATCAATATATCGTACTTAATGAATCACTGTACGGATCATAGTTAAAGGAATCTTACACGGGAATAAAAGGTTCAGGATAGATCTTAGGCACAGATCTATAATTAAATGAAATAGAATACTAGCATATTTTATCTTACCTTAACAATAATAGCCACAACTTAAAACACTCAGAGACACTAAGGGTAAAGGGTAGAGGTAACCATGAACGAGAATCTGGACGATGTAGGACTCGTAATTCTGCTGGGCTGGACGTCAGGGGGAACTGCCTCTCTCTCAGGTACAGGGAAGTTGGTTCCGGGCTCCTCTACACACTCTCGTTCAGGTCGAAACTCAATACCAATCCTTTCCCACAGCCGGCTTAACCAATGGAAGGAAGCAATAGTATTTGCTAACTTCCTTCAGTTTCAGTCAGACTATAGTCAGTTTATTTTTAGAACTCAGGTTGATCTATCTCAATAACATAAGGACATGTGGATATCATTGTTTTGGCTATGGTGAAGGCAATTCTTAATCTAAAAATACACTGAAGTTATTTATCTAAACTTACGGAAATTATCGATCTCTCGATATGGCCCTCCTATTTTTAAAGGGTGGCATGGTTGCGTAATGAATGATTTTCTGTTCATTGTGATATCTGATTTTTCTTAGTCTGCAGGCCATAGGTTCTTTATTTATCACTTTGGTTGCACTATTCCCAGTCTTCCCGGAAGGTGCTGTAGAGTGGGTGCTGGGATTCCCATCGATGTCGATATTGCAACGGTTCTTGGTGGGGAACTTGCATAAATAGTTCTTCACTATATTGGAAATCGGGCTGGAGCTGAGTATATGCCTTGGGCGTTTGTCTCTGTCCTTGCCATTGGAGGAGCAGGGGTCCCTGTGATTGGTCTGGGCTCGAACTCCTTTCTCGGGCAGACTGACCTAGACTCCCGGAGATTAGAGCATGGGTAGGTCTGGGAAAAGGGGTAGACTGACCTATTCCGGCAGGTATTAATGCCTGGGAAACTGGTTGGCTCCTATTGTCTCTCTCCATCTCTTGGTGTTGTCTTCTCCTGTTCCTCTTCGTTTCCTTGATGACAGCTATTCTGGTGTTGTTAGGCTGCTCAAGGCTATGGTTTCCCAACCATGTCATCTCAAATATTCAATTACATCTTCTTAAATCACCATAATCATATTGGACACGATTAATAGATCAATATGTAATAACAACACTTTAACCATACTAGGAAACTATTATTCAATTAACACGTCCTCAACAATGCTAAACACAATTATGAAATAATTAGGTTTCTATATCACCTTGACAATATCAATACACTATTAATCAACTAACGCCTTCTCAATTCCCCTTAACAATATTAGACACAATTACTAAATCAACAGGTATTTATATCACCTTGAGAATGTCAGAATGCTATGTCCACCTTAACAATGTCAGAATGCTATGTCCATAATTATCACCTTAACAATATTATATATTATTATTCAATCAAATATATCCTTAAACTATTGAACTAGATATTTACTGCGCAATGGAAAACATGCTGTCAACGATAAATGCTGTTTCTTATAACAAAGTGTTTTCATATGTTGGGACTGTAGCCCTTTTCTAACTATTTCTGTAGGTCTTGCCTATTTTGCAAATCCTACTTCTTTACTCCACCTGCTTTGTGTGCATTAACCAATTTTCCCTTAGTCCTAGACTCCCGGAGAACTCGGCAGGTAAGCCTCGATATCTCAGTTACATAGCTCAATTAACTAACTCCCCTCTAGGCTTCACACAGAAAACTCCCAATTAATATTAACTATCTTTTTACATACGACCCTATAAGATCCTGTATTATTGCTAGCTAACTGGCTGGATGCCTTGCTATCAATAATAACTAATCTCTCAACACATCATCTCATTATTGCATCAACTGTCTAAGCATTTTCTCTTTGATTGTCCTATAAGGACACTTATATTTTATTGTTGGAACACAAGTGCTCAGTCTAGCATTTTCTCTTTGGTAAGTCTGTTCGGGCCCTTAAGGGTCATTTAAAAAGTATGAAAGGAGATCTCTTTTTTTCTTCTTCACCACTTCAGAGCTGGCCAATACATCAGATCCATCACCATCCACCACCTGGTTACAATCTCGTATTGCTTGGCTTATTGTGTGGAGGCAAACGATATGTTGTCAAGCGTCAGGATATTGTAGGTGTATCTGTGCCGAGGGTGGGCGGTGTACTAGATCCTGGCTCATCTTGTATTCAGTAAGGCTCGGGTGCTGGAGGTCAGAAACAATTTCAGTTTCTTATCTCCCCATGGGGGCCAAAGTTGATAAGTGGAGCGTCTCTTCAAAAAGAGTGCCAATGTGTCCCAGGCGGGTGCCTGTGTCTGTATGCCTCCTGTGGGCCCGCCCACCTCCCTGTATACCCCTCCCCCGTGCAACGTGGCCCTGTGATTGGCTTAGCCGCGTGCCTGGGCAGGGCTATGTCGGCCCGCTTGCTTTGAATAGTAGGATTCTTCACCTGCCTGGTTTCATCCCCATAATATCTTTCCGGTAGCTTATTTGTGACGTTCTTTAGTGGCTGACGGGAGTAAGAGAGTGGCACCAGAGTATTCAAATGTTTGTTACCAGGAGAGAAGATACAGGTGTGAACTGAGGGCAAATTATGAGCTGGGCATTTGGGAGATGATACGAGGCGAATGTTTTTGTGTGTCATAGGAGGCCTATGATTTGTCAGAAGTGCCACGGTGCTCCGACAGACAACAAGTAAAGGGTAAATCTTGCTGGCACACCTGAGTTAATCATGCCTTCTGATTGGCTGACGGGATTACTCCTTCAATTATATATATTACAATTATTATTATTATCTGTAATTTGATTATTATCATTATTATCATTATCATTATTATCATTACATCTATATATTGTAGGAATTCGCCCCCTGCAAGTGGCACTGATGAGGGTGCCTCCCTTTAGTTTTTTGTATAAGGTTTATTTCCCAAGACAGGTTGCCAAACAAAGCTGATGAGTCCAATCCACCCAGATTTATGTAAGGTTGTCTCCCCTAGATGGGTTGCCAACCGAGGCTGATGAGTGATGAGTCATCCAATCACCTAGAATTAATATTATTAAATATTATTTCCGGTAACAAAATTATTATTTTTATTACCGTAACATCACAATTATATTTGTAATGGTCTTATAGCGCATTAATTCCCGAAACATCAGTAAGCCACGCCCATTTTGTTGCTCCTTGCAGGAGATAAGCCCTACCGTCCTATTAATTGAACACATTTCACCCCATTTAGTTGTCAATTATAAAACCATTTGTGCCATTTAGGTGTCGATTCTTTCCTGGCAAGCGATAGCGAGCCTGTATTTTTAAGAGGAACCGGCCTTCGGTCGGAACAATTTTCTATCGAAAATGTACACATTTATCTTGAAGGGGGGTCTAAAGGGTGTTTTGTTAAGCTTGATGTATCTCTAGCTAGGAAACTGAAACAAAATATATAAATAAAACAAATTAACAAAACACAAACACTACCCCCCTTAAAGGTTGAATAAGTGTGTTATCCGATATCGAAGACGCATGAAATAATGCATTTAACACTATATTAACCCATAAACTGCAAGCGTCCTCATATGAGTCTGAACGCTAGGAGGGTGAGCGTCCTCATATGAGCCATGGCCTAAAAAAAGCCTTTCCAAACATCCCACTGTCATTCAAAACAGAGGAATGTGTAAATATGTGAGATAATTCCTCTCCAAACATCCTATCACTACTCCACATTTGTCCAAATCCCCCCCCCCCCCCCCCCCCCTCCTATTATCACCTATTTGTCTCTCATTCCTGTGATTATCGGTTTATTTATGGCGCCAAAACTCCCTACCCGGATTCAAGGTCGAAAGGGAGGGGTGTGGAGGGAGGAGAGAGAGAGAGACTAGCCTGCACTGCCTCCAGTCTCGCTCGAGAGCTCATGAAGGGAGGGTGCAGTTTCGCTCTCTGTCAACTCCATGAATGAACCGCTCGGCAATATTTCGTGTTTGTCACCCCCCAAATATTATTCCCACTTGTTTTATTGTTGATACATGTAACTATCTTCATATTAAACATAAAATAGGTGCATATGAATAAGTAATAACGATATTTATCGGATAATGACGATTTTCGTCAGAAATTAATGCAATAGCTTCGCCCCTCAGGACGTTTAACGAATCGAAGTCTCGCCGCGGATAGGTTAACCCTCAACCGACGGTGATCATCATATGACTGGAGAGAGAATATTGGCCACCCCTGCGGTGCCCATCATATGACGGTTGCCATTTTGAGGAAGTTATGAGCTCTGAGAGAGAGTCCGCGCGTTGGGAGGACGATATCTGGGCTTTGACCGCTCGCCACCACCTCGGGGCCGCGAAAATTACCTTATTTTAACCCGTTGTTGTACAAGGATGATTCAGGTGTCATTGGAAAGCTCTATTATCGCCCTCTCACAGATACATTATTGTATTACGCTCTGGCTCTTGTTTATATATGAAAACGAGCATGGAATGAAGCTCGTTTTCAGTATATACTGTATACCCTCCCAGCAATACGGTCATGTCAACAAGCATGCCCGCTTTTAGGGAGTTAACTGTGATATCATAAAACTATATATATCATACCAGTACTATTTATAGAAAAGAAAGTGCTTTTCCAAAAATCTATCCAGATAGTTATAATTGCCTACGGAAACACATAGGGGGGCTAATGAGTGGGCTAGAGACTATGGCACCCGAGTGTACCTTGAGATATTAGTTATATTATAGTCCTCTAGGCTTAGTTCCATCAGGGGGTTAAGGGGGGATGGGTGTATTTTTTTGCTCATTTATGTATTATTTAATATTATTTAGTTTCCTACCTACTGTAGACCTCCATCAAGCTTATAAAAACAGTCGCCCAAGACCCTCCTTCAAGATTTTGTTTTTGTTTTTACATTTTTCGATAGAAAAATGTCCCGGCCGAAAGCCGATTCCTCTCAAATTACAGCCTCGCTATAGCTCGCCAGAAAAAAAATCGACACCTAAATTACACAAAAACTCTGAATATTGACAAAGAAATAGGATGAAAGGTCTTATAATCGCCTAACTAATAGGGCGAACATCTTATTATCTGAAAACTAGTGGGGCTAAACATGAAGAAGAAGGGGGACCAGAAAAGCGACTTATCTCTCCATAAACGTGGGCCAAGTGAAAACTATTCCACGAATATACTAACTTCATTGTATGCTTTACAGTTTTTGTTATGTCTTGTGAAGTGGCACCATAACAGAAACAATACTATTTGATGAACTTATTATTATTATTATTATTATTATTAGGGGTTCGACCCCTACGGGGAACCCCTATTATTATCATTAAACCCGGTTATTCATCCAAATTCTTCTTACACGCCGGTTTTGACGCAATAACTCCAGAACCGCTTTTTGGATCGGGATCAAACTTTCACAAGAGGTGCGTTTTTGTATTGGGCAACTTTTGATATACTAAACATCCGGCATGGCGGCCAAACAGGACCGTGGCAGCCGATTTCCCGAAAAATTTGACACCTAAATACCGTCTCTCCCACTCATAGGAAATGATTGGGCTTTGGCATAGGGACTCCACTACTAATGCTCCACAAATGTTATGGAGAAGGTTTTGCTTTTGCACGTGGGGTTTTTTCCGGCAATCTTGAAAAAACCTCGAATTCCACTTAAAATTCCACATTTTGAAAACTGCGCCGATGATCAAAGCCATGTTTGCGTAGTTGGGTGAGGCTCGCGATTCCGAACGTTTTGATACCAAAAGAATATAAATGGGTGGAATAGTTTGGCCGCAGCATTGAAAACTGTCTATTCTTAAATTACTTTAAAACCGTATTCGCTACCCACACAAAGTTTACTGTCTACAGTCTATAGGCTTCCACGCATCCCCCAGTTTTGCTTAATAACATAGTCGATTTATTATTCAGATCTATTATTTTTTTGTTATTTAACTCTCTCAAAACAGTTCGAGTCCCTACGAATTCCACCAATTGTTTAGCCAACCTACCTATACATACCTACCCTACCAAATAATAATGATAATTCAAATTTATTTTTGGTGAATAGCAGAGTATTGGCTAAGGTTTTTAACAACCTTTGCCAAATGCTTTGTTTAATAACAATGATATGGACCTTCAGAGTTTGTCAATTGCCCGTGTGACAGCCTTCACCAAGGAATCTGGTAGTGTAAAAGAGGAGAGCCCACTCAATGTAATAAATATGTTCTACAGCGACGGTGGCGCCTCTAGAGGCCAATAGGTGATAGCATGTTGATCAAGCCATTTGTTTCCCTCTTGATATTGTTTATACAAACTAAGATGATACTCTGAAGACCACTTGCATGTATACAGTGTGTGAATGTACGAACAATAACGAATTCTAAAGAATAAAACGCCTCCTCCCCATTCAGTTAATGCCTGTCAGATTATGTTTATACCTATGAGCTGCTTGGCGGCGCTGGGTGTCGGGAAATTACACCTAAGCCTATTGAAGAGGACAATCCTTTCCTTGCCTTGACCCTGCTATTACGAACTTTATGCTGACATAAACCTTATCTGCCCATAATCATTATGATTTAGGCTTTCAATCCTAATCCTTCCTACACATAACTCACTGCCATAACTTAATATAACTAGTTTGGACAAGTGTAGCTCAAATATAGACTATATAACAAGTCTGGGTTTGAGTCCCTTTGCGTGTGTAGTTAGCGAGAGAGGGACTGACTGTATCGCTAGATCCGTTCTCAAAAGCCGCTAGAATATCGTCTCGATATTGAATAAATGCAAACCATCTCTAGAATGATGCCACAACTCTGGAATGTTTTTTGTTGGTTTGTTTTGCATGTTTTACAATGTACAATGGTTCTAGATATTTATAGAGTATCCCTGGGAGTTATGGGAAAATGGTAGCTAAATTGAAGTATGTAGCGTTTTAAGATGTAGCGTTAAAGTAGCTCTATTGGCAACACTGACTTACATATATATCGCTTTCGTCTCTTTGAATATTTCGTATATACTTCACTATTGGATGTAATCATACACATAAAGCTTATCTTATTAAACTCAGAAATTCCTCATTCGAAGTATATCCAAATATGATGTATGTATTTGAGCTTTGTGATACAAACCTATATATATTTTATGGAAATACGTATTTGAAAGTGTGCCGCTTACGAGTCTCACCGTATTTCGCTCCACCAATCACAGGGAGTTGCTATTCTTGCATTTAAAACTACCTACCAATCACAAGGAAGAACTATAGTCAGCTGAGAAATGTAAACAACATTTCACATCTAAGCTATTATTATGCCTTCATTGATACTAAATAAGTTATTATCATAAAAATATAGCCCTACAAATATGTCAAGGGGAGACTGTTGAAGTTCAGGCAAGTGCAGGGCCTGCAGATTTAGGCCGGAGGTCATTCTATTGAAGCCTAGACCTATTTTAATATACTTATTGACACTACAGCTAGGCTTGGTACTACTGTACTTACTTACTTACTGTACTTACAGATGAGTAAACCAGGTGAGTCGGCTACTCTTATGTGTTACGATTTTATAGATCGAGTCGTGGAGTTATACAATGTAGGCTAGGCCTAAGCCTATTATTCTTTTTCGGCTAGGCTAGCCTAGCTTTTTCTGTAAAACACCAACAATAAAGTTATTTTACCATAACCCAAAGACAATTACACATGACCAAATCAATGACTTTTAACTCTCTCTCTCTCTAATATATATATATATATATATATATATATATATATATATATATATATATATATATATATATATATATATATAGGCCTCTATATATATATATATATATATAGGCCTAGCCTATATACAGTATACAGTATATAGTATAATCCATATTAAGCTTTGAGTATGACCTCTGAAGGGCAAATGGGGATACTAAGGCGGTAGTTGGGAGATATGGCGCCATAAATCGCCCATGAAATGTTTGTGTATCCAGCCCCAGGCCAAGGTGGGAAAGGTGTTGCCCCCGACTTCATCGAGGAAATAAAACAGAGAGATGACAAGAGGGGTAGCAGAATTATTGGCAGCGCTATTACATATTATTTAAACATCATATAGGACCATAGACGGTCGTTCCTTTAAACCATCGTCCATACCAATCACAAAAAATATAGGCTACTAGTACGAATTTAGCAATTCGACTGTTCTGTAACTAAAAAACAACTAGAGTAATCAAGCTAATAGCCTATGTCTACCATTTGAGAAGAGTCCGTCAAGGAATAGCCTAGATGTGGAAATTTACAGCCAATTTGCACTAGCCCTTTTTGAGATACAGAGGGTAGAGGTCGTTGGATACAATAATATGTTGAGGGGGTCAAACACCCATTGCCAGCAGGGGGCAAATAACCAAAACAAAATCGCCGTCAAAATAGACGCGAACTTAAAGTAACTGCGGCGATCGACCATGTAAACATGACGCCGGCATCGGACTCTTGCGATCATGTTCCCGTCTATTTTGACTGCCATTGGATACAATAATATGTTGAGGGGGGGCGTTCCCTCCCCTCACCCCCCCATGACATATTGATATCATCATATATATTGCCAGCAGGGGGCAAATGACCGAAGAAAAATCATACATCTTTATTATTACACGCACCAGCCACTCCTCTACGCCAAGTTTTCTTGTCCTGGCATGAAACGAAACTGCATATCGTACCGTTATTTTTCTAGACTGTTAATTTGCAAGTTTGACTGGCGTACCCGACTATTGTGTTGGGCCACACCCCTCCCTCCAGTCAGAATTTTGGCTGGACGCTGGATCGGGTGGCCCCACCAGGTAAGATAGAATGCTTTCTCCTATCATACATACATACTTACATACAAACACACAAATACATGTAGATCACAAACAAAAAATATAGGCTAGGCTATATATAAAACAGCTACAATAATAGATTATTTTAAACAATACTACTGCAGCATTATGAGAAACAATTTATTAAAGATAATAGGCAACAATAGATTCGCCATATTTTTCTCCATAGGCTGTAGTCCGCATGGAGAATTTTCGTTATCGACAAATTGAAAAAATACCCACTTCACAGACAAAATAGGCATATACACCAAAAATCAGGGTGTGGGGGCGGCGGCCCCCACCCATAATAGCCTACTATGATAGGTTAGGTAAGGTTGTTAGGTTAGGCTAGGCTAATGTCCTTTCAAAGGGGTATAGGCCTAGTAAACACTAGGATAGCCTATACCCGGTCAAAGGTAAATCCTGCTGTAGTCTCCTTGAATGCTACCTTTAATTGTAATATTAGACTAGGCCTAGCCTATAGATAAAATAGCCTAGTATACTCATTTATTGTAGCCTATAATATAGGCCTAGCCGGGTAGAATGAGGAGTTTGGGCGTACCGCCACCATTGTTTACACTACGCAGAGCGGCGACGGAAGCTTGCTATCATGTTCCCGTCCATTTTGAATGCCGTTGGATACAATAATATGTTGAGAGGGGCAAACACCCACCATGACATATTGTCATCATCATATATATTGCCAGCAGGGGGCAAATAGGCCTAACCAAAAAAAAATGTCGTCAAAAACTCAAAATAGACGCGAACTTACAGTAACTGCGGCGATCGACCATGTAAACATGACGGCGGCGGCGGCGGTGGATGCTTGCGATCATGTTCCCGTCTATTTTGACTGCCATTGGATATAATAATATGTTGAGGGGAGGGCTTTGCGACAATTGTTTTGGTTGTTTGCCCCCTACTGGTAATATATATGATGATGATAACATGTAATTTCTTACAGTTTCTTACAGTAGATCCTCTGGAAAAAGGCAAACTAGGCCTGTGTATCCAGCTCAGTTCCAGTACTTGCACTGCTGCGGTCGTTCACGGTGTTGGCGGCGGCGGTAGCAGACGCAACATTGTTACTATTCTGTATTTTTGCTTTATAATCAAACTTCAAATCTTGTCTTCCCCATGCTTTATCTAGATTACTTTCAAACTTCCTTATTGATTCGGAATCGACTCCATATAAATCGACTCCATATCATGGGGGGGGGGGGTGAGGGGGGGAAAAGCCCCCCGTCAACATATTATTGTATCCAATGGCATTCAAAATAGACGGGAACATTATCGCATGCGTCCGACGCCGACACCGCCGCCGTCATGTTTACATATGTCGATCACCGTGGTTAAGTTCGCGTCTATTTTGAAGGCATTTTTTTCGGTTATTTGCCTCCTGCTGGCAATATATATGATGATGACAATATGTCATGGGGGGGTGCCCCCCCTCAACATATTATTGTATCCAAAAGCAGTCAAATAGACGGGAACATGATGGCCAGCGTCCGCCGCCACTCCATGTAGTGTAAACAAGGCTGGGGGTACGCCCGAACTCTACATTATATCCCACTAATTTTCCAACTAGCATAACCGATGATTATCAATGATCAATCCCAGTCAGAAACGTCCATGCTTCCCTCCCATAAGTCAATGTCACGATTACCACACTTTCATGCAAGGACTTCTTTACTTCCATGCTGACCACCCTATTTCTTCTTACTGCTTTCAGAGTTCCTACAATGCTCTTCCCCTGTTGCACTCTCTCCCACACTTCTTCATCCATAGGCCTACTCACATCTTTACTCAACACACTGCCCAAATACTTAAATGAGCTGACATTCTTCATAGCCGTTCAACCTCACTTCACACTCTATGGTTGCACCCCTTTCAAAGACCATAATATTGCTCTTCCTAGCATTTACCTCCAGATTCCGTTTTTCACACACTATTCCAAACATATTTACCTGACCCTGCAACTCCCATTCACTATCGCTCATCAGAACTGTATTGTTAGCAATATTAGTACCGGTACTGTACTGTTGAGGCAACTTCCACTCGTTTCCTTCCCTTATCAGTGGTACACCAACATCCACTGCTCTTCCTTGTATTTCTTTCATGACTCCATCAATATACTGTACCGGTATATATTGAACAACCATGGGGACATCACACACACCCTTGCTTTAACCCAACATTCAGATCAAAGAACTCGCTCTGTTAATTATCCACACATACTGACACCTTTGCACCCTTATACAT
Source organism: Paralithodes platypus (assembly GCA_032716605.1). Classification (NCBI taxonomy): domain Eukaryota; kingdom Metazoa; phylum Arthropoda; class Malacostraca; order Decapoda; family Lithodidae; genus Paralithodes; species Paralithodes platypus. The sequence continues at coordinate 14,118,011 of CM064507.1, forward strand.
GCTCTTCATTGCTTTCAGCAACTTGCCATCTACTCCGTATATTCTCAGTACCGGTACATTCCAAATACCTTCTCTATCAATTCTGTCATAGGCCTTCTCCAAGTCCATAAATGCAGCATACAACTTTTGTCGCTTCTCCAGATATTTCTCCACAACACAATTCCGGGCAAAAATCTGAGCTACACATCCTCTTCCCTTCCTAAGATGACTACAGTATGTTAACCGTTTCCCCAGCAATACCGACTGAAAATGCCCAAATATATTGCATGTCCACTTCAGATTTATCTAAAAGATGTAAAATTACACCAAATACCAACTACAGTAGCACTGGAATCAATAAAACACACTAACAGGATAAATAAATGGAAGAAATACTCCAAAAGATTAATATGTTAACCCTTTACCCAGCAATACTGACTGAAAATGCCTAAATAGATTGCATGTGCTCTTCAGATTTATACATACATACATACATAACATTTTAAGACTGAGTGCTCCACACAGATGTGCAGTTTCAGTTTCTTGTCCTAATGGCGACATTCCAGGCAACCCTCTTAAGGGATGCTTTACTTGTCAAGTTTTTGGATTTGAGATCGGCACGTATAGTCCGATCCCAGGTCTTACTCGGTCCACCCCTTGATGCAGCTCCCTCCACAATCGCAGACCTGCATCTTTTCACCCAATTTTGTTCATCCATTCTCTTCACATGTCCATACCATCCCAGTTTACTTGAACGCATCTCCTCGCTAATACTCTTTATACTTAAACGTCTCCTCAGCTCATCATTTGTTATTCTGTTGACATCCTCTATCTGAAATATGTAAAATTACACCAATTACCAACTACATTACCAAAAAATTTAATAAAGTACACTAACAGGATAAAGAAAATGTAAGAAATGCCCCTAAAGATGAATTTATCTATCTATCTATTGACGGACGCCTTGATCCCCGAAGGATTGGCCATGAACGAAACACCCCTATGCACCTCTGTCCCCAGTCAGTCGACGCCCCTCCTCCCATCCAGCACCGCTTTCACGCATATACTTCTTAACTCCATCCTTCCACCTCTCTCTCGGTCTATTTCTCCCTCTGTCCTTCCACCTCACTCGTACACTCTCTTAGCCATTCTCTCGCTTCCCATACGTTCCACATGGCCGAACCATCTCAAGGTGCTCTTTTTCGCACTTTCCAGTACATTCACACCACACCTCTCTCGTACTTCCTCATGCGTCTGTCTATCCCTCCATGTAACTCCACACACATTTCTCGAGTAACTAATTTCCATCCCCTTCACTCTTGGTTTGAATCTCTCCAACAGCGTCCATGCTTTGCTCCCGTAAGTCAATGTCGGGATTACCACACTGTCATGCAAGGACTTCTTTACTTCCATGCTGACCACCCTATTTCTTCTTACTGCTTTCAGCATTCCTACAACCCTCTTCCCCTGTTGCACCCTCTCCCGCACTTCTTCATCCTTACTCACATCTTTACTCAACACACTGCCCAAATATTTAAATGAGCTGACATTCTCCATAGCCACTCAACCTCACCTCACACTCTGTGGTTTCACCCCTTTCAAAGAGCATTTTTTTTTTTTTTTTTTTTCTATATTCCAACTACTCCCTCCCGGGCATAGGCTGAGAGCCCTTACAATCCACCGCTCAACACGGTGAAGCCCGTGAGGTCTCGTTCCAGTCTGGGGAGTGAGACATGTGAAGCATCCATTCATGGCTCGAAGCAGCTCCATCTCTGAAGCCGCTGGCTGCTTCGTTCAAGTGCTTCACTGTCTCACCCTCCAGACTCAGACCCTCACTCTCAGAATGCCACCTATTGAGCAGTGAACTCACTAGGCATTGTCCCCCTGTAGCATATTTTGAATATGGGAATATTCATACAGTGCTATTTAATCAGGGAACAATGAGGGTATTTTTTTGGCATTTCGGTGGGCTTTGTGCTAATGCACTGATACTAGGTACAGCACAAATTCAATCCCAATAATATCTTCCCATTGACATATCGGGATTTGAACCCGGGTCCATTGGATTACCAATCCAGTGGCATAACCTTGCTCTTCCTCGCATTTACCTTCAGATTCCGTTTTTCACACACTGTTCCAAATATATTTACCAGACCCTGCAACTCCCATTCACTATTGTTCATCAGAACTGTATCATCAGCAAACAGTAGTATTGTACTGTTCAGGCAACTTCCACTCGTTTCCTTCCCTTATCAGCAGTACACCAAGATCCACTGCTCTTCCTTGTATTTCTTTTATGACTCCATCCATATATAGAACAACCATCGGGACATCACACACCCTTGCTTTACCAAACATTCAGATCAAAGAACTCCCTCTGTTCATTCACCACACGTACTGATACCTTTGCACTCTCATGCATACTCTTCACTGCTTTCAGCAATTTGCCATCTACTCCGTATATTCTCAGTACTTTCCACATACCTTCTCTATCAACTCTGTCATTCCACTTGTTGCCTTCCCTTATTAGTGGTACACCAACATCCACTGCTCATCCTTGCATTTCTTTTATGACTCCATCCATATACAGTATATATTGAACAACCACAGAGACATCACACACCCTTTCTTTAACCCAAAATTCAGATCAAAGAACTCGCTCTGTTCATTCTCAACACATACTGACACCTTTGCACCCTCATACATGCTTTTCACTGCTTTCAGCAACTTGCTATCTGCTCTGTATATTCCAAGTACTTTCTACATACAGGTACCTTCTCTATCAACTCTGTCATAGGTCTTCTCCAAGTCCATGAAGGCAGCATACAACTTTTGTCCCTTCTCAAGATATTTCTCCACAACATATTTCAGGGCAAAGATCTGAGCTACACATCCTCTTCCCTTCCTATGATGAATACTGTATGTTAACCGTTTCCCCAGCAATACTGACTGAAAATGCCCAAATATATTGCATGTGCTCTTCTGATTTATCTAAAATATGTAAAATTATACCAAATACCAACTACATTAGCACACAAATCAATCAATCACAGAAACAGGATAAAAACATAGAATAAATACCCCAAAAGATGAATACGTTAACCCTTTCTCCAGCAATATTTACTGAACATGCACAAATAAATTGCATGTGCTCTTCAGATTTAGCTGAAATATGAAAAATTACACCAAATACTAACTACATTAGGACAAAAATCAATCAAGCACTTTAACAGGATAAATAAAATGGAAGAAATAGCCCAAAAATGAATTTATCTATAGCCTACCGGTATATATTACCGGACACCTTGATCTCCGCAGGGGTGACCACGAATGAAACGCCTGCGTATTTCAAGCTTGCTTGAGTTATCACTCGATCGTCTTTTAGAGCTTTTTGGCCGTGGGTAATTACCACACTATCGCGTCATAAGGAGTTTCAGGGGGTTAAATTGCTAGATACACAGAGGAAGAGGAATGCCTAGTAAAGCTAAACAAAAATATATAAGATATTTTTAACATGAGGTTGATTATAATAATTTGTTCCTCTGTAGTTTCTCCATGGCTAACCAAAAAGGTCTCATTCCTAAAAAGACCCAACCAAAAAGCCAAGCTTCTGTACAGAAAAAAGGCCACACACCATTACCCTTATGGTGACCCTATCAAATAATCAAAACAACCACACTTTTTAACCCCATTCCCGCGGGGCCCCTCCTACGACGGAGATGATTTTCCGGCTATTTTGTAGCCTGTGAGCCGGGCCAGCTTTTGCAAGCAGCACGGATGGACGTCAGCCGGAGCCTAAAGGCCCCGCCACGACACTGAGGTTTGTGTGAGAGAGAGCTCACTTATGTGCAGCGTCACACATAGCGAAAAAAGAAAATAATTGGTAATTTTTAGCGATTTTGCCTATCGGATTTAGTAATTTTTAGCAATTTTGCCCTTCGTTTGCAAGATCATTACAAGAAAACCAGACATCGTACAGGGATGATTCAGGAGTAATTTGAAAGCTATTACTGTACTTTCACGAATACATAATTGTATTACGCTCTGGCTTTTGCTTATGCATGAAACTGAGCAGGGAATGAAGGCAATTTCGGGCAATTATGCCTACTCGTACAGGATTAAGGGGACCGACTGGTTAATTACAAACTTCCAGGTCTTACTTTCAATTTAAATGAAATTTGGCACAGGTGTATATGACCATAAAACTAGATCAAAACCATTGTTTTTTTTTTTTTTCTTGCAATTTAGGTAAAACAAAATTGAAAACCATAGCACTGCAGAAAATCATAAACTCCTACAGAAATCCCCATAGCACATGTTTTATGTGATCAAACAACTCACAAAAGGTGTATCTGTAGTTGCTATAAAAAACAATTTATTAGTGGCCCCTCCATCATTGACGATTATGCCTATTACATAAGGCACCCTCTTCAAACACTCATTTACGGTAGTTTGAATCTACCACGCAGAGCATAAAAAATTGAGGAGCCTTCATCATGAGCGCACACAACCTCACTCATGGTTCGTCATTATGAAATTGGGTACTCACTACGAAAAAACTTCGTAAAAAATAACAAATAACTATTCATAAGCTTTCCATAACTTCGTGGATGTACTTGTGTGGATCTTTAACCAGACGCTGACTTCAGGCGTCATTCTTCCTTCTCTGCTCTGCGCTCAACCTGCCCTGACGTGTCTCCCCACGCTCCGCTCGTTCCGCATTTGCTGCGTCCCTAGTGAGTTTTTTCTCATTTGTTTACTCTGGGATGTATCGAGTAAGGTTAGGATATGCGTAGCAGGGGTGTAATGGGCGGGCTGCCCGCAGTTCAGTGTATTTGGGTCGTGTGTTTGGGACGCCTATTTCGGGCATACCCTCGTGGTCCCGGGGTGGACGCGTGAAACGTTTTCGCGGATTAGCTAGCCTAGTTATTTAGTTGGCTTTAACTACACGTGATTAGGCTTCTTTTTATCTTTCTGATGAAGTTGCCTTATTTGTTTGTTTTCTGACGTTCCTAGCGAATTTTTCTTCACTTAGTGAAGTTTTTTCTAGGTCCCGTGTCAGTGCTTCCCTCTCCCGGGTATATTTCTTCGAGGTGTGTTGGCTGCTGTTCCTGTTGTGATAATATTCAGTGCTTTTTGTTTTATTACCACATGTTTAAGCGATACTCCGTCTGCTTAGGCCTAGCCAGCCTCTCGTAGCTTTTTTACATGTACAAGTGTTATTGATTTATTGTATAAATATGTACTACTGTGTCATGTGTGTTCTGGATAAGTTGTGTATTGGCTTATTCCAGGCACTATTTGTGTACCTCCGATTGCTTCTGGTTGGTGTGGGTTACCGTTTCCGGCAGGTTTTCTCGATTGCTCAGTGAAAATCCGGCTGGTTCTCAGATTGCGTCTGGTGGATGTGGGTTGCCTTTTCCGGCGGGTTTTCTCGATTGCACCGAGAAAATCCGGCTGGTTGCCGAGTTTTAATCACGCGTGGTTAAAAATAGGCTAGTTTCCCCCGGCGAGTGGTGGCTTGAGGGCTCTCCAGAACTGCGTCTCTGTAGTGGGGCCTGTGTTCAGGCTTACTGTGTGTTTCCCGGCGGAAGGGCTTTACCCGATTCAACTAGGGGTTCATGCGGACACCTGTTGACTATAGTTTTTCCCGGTTTTGCAAAGCCGTTGAAAAACTGGACTGTGTTGTTTGAGTAGTCTTTCCACCCCGGCGATCTTTTGCAAAGAAGTGGGGATAGGAACAATTGGGGTTAACTTTTCTATTAATTTTCACCCTGCGGTTGAACCTCGGGAGGGTGGGAATCACGGATTTGCAATTCGGTAGGATTAGCCTAACAATTGAGGGATACAATTAGGTATCAAGACATTCAACTCACGGCGATCTAATGATTATGATGGGCTTAACCTGGCTAACTGCGTTATAATAAGGAGGCCGGCGTCTTATTATGGGTTCCCGGTGAACGTTATATCACAGGGAAGACTGCGTCACTTATAAAGAACTGCTCATCTTTATATCATGTCAGAGGATATTCTTAAATCTTTTGGACACGTAAAGTTATTTACAAATCTTTACATATATATGTAGTGGGCGGTTTATGGTTGAGGCACTGAGCGGATTGGTTAGGGTTAACTTATTATCTTACCTCAATATTTCCTGTACGTTGTAATGAACTCTGTAGTAATCTGGAACCACTGGAAATATGTAGAGAGGTTTTAAAATAAACAAGCACGGGGCTTTGTTTGGTTTATTTAACAGCAAAATATATGTCTTTAACCCTTAATCCTAATTTTGAGATATTAGAATATATTACACTAGACGTCCCATGCGTTGGGGCAATGTAATTATGAAGTACTTCTTAATGTGGTGTATACTCGATGTTGAGTGTGTACCGAGATAAGTACTCTACTTAATACTTAGTGATAACACTTTAATAATAGCAACCTAGAAATATGAGCTGTTTTCCAAGTAATAATGATCTTCCTGTAAAGAGAGAGAACAAATGATTAGAGGGGAATCACTAGAACACTTGTATGTCACTGCGTACTTGTATGTCACTTATAAGGTACTTCTACACTTATACAGGTCACTAGTCTTACCCAGAGGGCTGGAGAGAGATACCCTCCTTAGGGTGTGGTGGTGTCCTGACTGACTCGCCCTCTGCCTCTTGAGGGAGGGGCGCGGTTCAGCAACACCATGTGACAACTGGATGTGACAAAGTTGCTAGCAATTACTTCTCGATATCTTGGCAACGGAAGTGTGATACCATTTGGTGATCGTGGGATCCGTGCTTGCCTTAGCAGAGTGGAAAGTTACCAGCTTCTATTGTGATGGTGTGAGCTTCTATAGGGAGATCACACCAACACACTTACAGTTGTTTTTAAAAGGTAGTTATAATGGTGTGAGTTATATATGTGATTATATGGTTTATCTTAGAAGTGTACAGTCGCTCAAAATGCGCTGTTACACCGCTCGGCCACGTCAGCTGAGGCCCTCCTCAGGTTGTAGGAAAGAATAACTCATATATCTAGATACACATTGAATCATCCCTATGACTTATCTAACCCTGTACCCAGTGTATAGCAATGCCAATGAAAGTGTGATAATGGTGAGGACCAAAACTTACACATTAGCATTAACAGGTGCTTAAATTTTACCTCACGCCCAAACAACAGATGATCAACCCTGAATGGAAGACGAAGGGAGAGACTTACTAGGATAAGGTTGTTGACGAGAGTCATGGAAGGGGGTTAGTGTAGTAGGAAAAATGATTTCCTGATTAATTAATAAAATTAAGGTTAGTAGTACTCTGAAGAATTTATGAACTTCATGAGGTTTAAAGAATTATCTGTGAAAAGAATATGTTAATAGGAATGAACTCTGAGAAGAGGTTAGTTATCAAGGCAATAAGTTGATGATAAGGAAGCGTGAAGATTAGTGAAATCCTTACTTCGCAGTGAACAGGTGCCTGACACATCCCATGATTATTAACTATTACTCTAAATCTAAACTATGAACCAGTCAGTCACAGATACTTGAGTCAAGGTAAGGTCTCATGCATTTATGTCCGGGGACAGAGGGAAAACACATACTCAGGACGCACAGACAGGGGAAGATACGAGGACCTACATGATTAAAGGCGTCTTTGTTTGACTTAGTCACAAGTTGAAGTTCGTCGGGGACGAGCAACATGTCTGCTGTTTCAGTAAAGGTTAGTAATCATCCGTGTAAAAGAAACGGGAACGGCATAATACTTCAGTCATTGTTAAATGTGAGGACTGGAACTGAATGTGGACTAAATTGGTGAGTGGAATAACTGTATCTATTTATGAGAAATAGAGTATACAATTTTCTTACTCAAAAGCGGAAACAGGGCAAACTGTTCCTTCTCTATGGCTAATGCTTTACAGATATGAGCAACAGGCAGTAGATCAATGATGATCCATCTCTGATAACACCGTACTCAATGAATTCATCACATTCGTCTTACTTGTGAGTCGTACATCTATACTTTTGAGTCTTACATCTGGAATTTTAAACTCTATAGAGCTTTTGCTCCAGTCTCCAGGACAGTGAGTCTCTTTCTTAGCTTTTGTACTTCAGAAGCGTGGGCTGTTCTAAAGAGCTCATAGGAGGGTAGGTCAGCAAATATAACAGTCCTCTCGTCGCACGTGTGTGAGTGCGAGTGTCTGGTTACCTGGGAAAGTCATCAGGTAGAACCAAAATGAATCATCCGGAGATTACGATTTAATACGAGCCACGTTAAACGGGAAACGTAAGTGTAAGTCGCAATCACCAGGCATCATCTGATTAGTTAGTAGGGAACACACTAACCAGGTCATCTTTCTCTCGAGAAAGGGTTATTATTCTACTCGTAGGGTTACTAATAGAATACTTCACTCGCCCAGTAGGATGTACGTGGGGAGTGGCTTGCTCTGTCAGTTATATGACGTTAACAGAACGAAGATTTGTATTAATTACTTCACTCTCTAGCTAGAGTGGTCTTACTTGAGTGGTCTCACTCTACTCTCTGTCTAGAGTGGTCTTACCTACTCAACTTATTACAACTGAATTTGAAAGTTGGATTAGAATACTCTTTTTAGCAAAAAGAAGGTTCCGCCTATACTCGTTTGTCTGTGCGAAGTAAGTTGTGGTAGGTGCATTTGGCTGCACCGCTGAAAGTTATGGTTCAGGTATAGTATGGCCATCTACGGAGAGTTCTGGGCTCCTCCATTGTAACCTGTCACCATTAATTACTTCTACCTTATTGGTGGTAGGGTCTCGAACCTCAAACTGGTTACCGGATGCTGTGTCCGTAACGACATAGGGTCCATTATACTTCGGCGAGAGCTTAGACATTCTCGTCGGATCTAGGCACACTGCTTTGTGACCTACGTCAGGACAGTTTGGTGTGTCCTTTTATGCTATTTCCTTATCATTTCAGTCCGGGATGTCTGTAAATGATCTCGGATTTGCTGGTGGATCTTGCTGAAGACTTTGAAGTGTCTCTTATATAGCGTCTGATTTGACTTGATAAGAATAATCTAGAGGAATATAGATTTCTGCCTAGCTTAGCTGTTGCCAGAGTTTAGGTCAGAATCTTGTCTTTACCCTCAGAAGCTAGTCTTTTATACCTGTCTGTAGATTTGGGAAGACTCTTTAAGGTAATGTAAAGCCTTTTAGGTTTTCCTTTACTTCTAGATAATGTTTAGGTTTACATGATGTTCCAAGATTTCAAAGATATCTATGGTAGCTGAGGTACTTTGCAGTCAACTAGCCCAATTTAGAATGGGAGCTGTTGTGCAAACACATGCTTTCTCAAGTAGATATCACTCATTGATTCTTTCACATTGTGCTTGGTTTCCATCCTGTGTTTGGCTAGAATGTGCCGAGGAGAGGAATAGCGAACAAGTGAGTAATGTACGAGCCTGTTGGTAATTTGGTCTGTTGCATCCATCTTTAAGCAGGAATAGGACAAACTAGTCTGAAAGATTATATTCAACACAAACCAGCTGGTACTGCTTACATCTGGTGTCACCTGGGGCATTCAGCAATTCCAAAGAAACAGTGTCAAATGGATGTGAAGCCTTCGGGTATTCCAGGAGTGTCACAGTTTATCTTTTGGCAAGGTGTTGTTTACTATCCTTCTTAATAGTTTTCCAGTAGTAGCTTACTTATTGGATATGTAGTGGTTCTAATCTTGCTCGTCTTTCACTTGGCTTCTTTTTAGGTCGGTAACGAGAACACCGGGGCAACTTGCACAATCCTGGAGAGTGCGTTGGCTGCTACGTTAGCTCTTACCCATAATACTAGAAGATACCGGTTAATCCTGGTGACTCCGCGGCAACTTTCACTGATACAGTGTCGAATGGAATAACCAAGATTGGTTCCATCACGTAGCTGTTATCTCTTACCACCGCTTTGAGAAGTAATCACCTTTGAGTACCTTCTGTCCTTGCCTGTCTGTCTGAGTCGAAGGCTCAAGGCTAATATTTCACGAAGGTTACGACTCCCAAGATGTTACAAGGGTTAACCTTTCCGTTTTGTGATATCTAGTCTCTACGTTTATTCAACACTTTCCTTATGTAACCAATGACTAGCATCTTGACTATGTCACTTGGCATTTTGAATGGTGTACGGAGCTCTTGTGAAAAGAGTTGTGTGTACGAGTGTGAATGTTGAGCATGTTTTGACTGGAATTTAGACAAGCTTTTGGATGAGCTGTGCCTCTTAAGACTTGGAAACATCTTATTACTATTCTAACCTTAACCCGGTGAGACCCAGCGTCGCACGTGTTGCGTCGGCAGTCTTTGATCACCAACTCCCAGCGACGCATCACGTGCGTCCGACATATAAAAAACAGTTACGTGGCTCGTAAGGTAGGAAATGGCGGGAGAATAGGAGGGGGAGGTACCATAGTGTGTGTGGGAGCCGGGCCAGTAGGTGTGAGCGGGCCGAGACAGCCGCGCAGCTGGTGGTGGTGGGCTTAGTGGGGATAGTTTACACCCCTAGTTCACCGCCACTTTGAACCTTCATTACTCCGGTCGTATGGGACCTAGAGGCTTGAGATTTATGTGAGATACTCCTTAGGATGTATGCCGTACAATGCCATACTCAGTTTTTACCCTAGTGCTCCCGGGCGGGTGGTCATGTGGGGGAGACGAACTATTGAAACCCCCCCCCCCCGCCCCCCAAATGACCGAAATGATTTTTTTTTAATTTTTGTCTTCATTTCTCACCATTCTCTTCCATTTTGGCTCAACAAATTTTTTTGAGGCTCCCCCCCCCCAACCCCCCACCGGCCCCCCCCCCCCCCAAAAAAAAAATGTCAGAGGTGATTTTTTTTTTTTTTTTTCATTTCTCATCCTAGTCTTCCATTTTTGCAAACAAAAAACATAAGTGAAAATGGCTTGGGACTGGGGTGAACAAAATATTATAACTAGCCGGGGCTCAACGGGTTAAGTTTGTATTTTAAGTGCGACTTTAGAAAGGTAAATAACTGCACAGATCATACTATTCGATGAGAATCCTTTCTGCTCGACTCGAGATTGGCTTACTTGGACATCTCAGATACTGATCGTGAATGTACAGTCAAGTCTTCTGGTGTCTATCCATGAGGTGATGTGGTTCCACTTAAGAAAAACTTGGACTTTTTTTTTTTTGAGTTACTTTGAAAAACTTTATTCCCCTTATTCCTATGTCGTGTAGGAGTTCTGATGGATCAGACTGTGGGAAGTATTTCCTTAACTTGGCTAGAATATGCTGTGTGGTTGTCTTTGTGGCGATCAACCACCTAAAACTGTCTTGTTCTTGGTTACCAATCGGGTTGGTGACAACCAAAGGAAGAACGTGTGTTTTAGACTTACCTAGGATTACATTGAGGGATATGTAGTGCTTTGGTTAAATTCTTTAGTGTTGTTAGTCGTACACTGCGGAAGGCGACTACAATCCTAAGTCTAGGTCTTCGTAGCTTCAGGAGAATGTTTACTTATGCACTGAAAATACCTGAGTAGATGCGCAAGTCATTCTATAACTCTACGGCGGTTCATATCCTCTACAGGGTTTGCCTTCAGGATGTGTTAGTACAAAATGGATCTGGATGCCGTTGGTAATGTACTTACTTGTTCTGTAAAAGATCTTTCCACATCGGCTATAACTTTCGGATAGTGTTCTGGAAGGCATACCCTATTCCTCTCACAATTCCGTTCTCTTCCGGATACTACTAAGGGAAACTATCCATGAAACCCAATTGGAAGGTGTGCACCTTCTTTAGTACGAATCCTTCTGAGCTGTGGATACGAGCGAGAGTAATCTTGGTTTGCAATATGGCTCTTGATCCTAGCACTCTTAGGATCTTGCAGGTGAAACTGGTCATGCTTGTTGACACAGTCGCTGCTATAATGATCGAATGCAGGAAAGAACGCGTAATGCGTGTTGTGTATGTACTTCGAGAGTGTTGACCCAACTGAGACTTATGCACCATCGACTTGGAAAAGCTTCCAAGGATGCGTAAACTAACTGCCCATGCTTGTTGGAACAGCTGTTACTAAATCGGTGCTGGGGATAAATCAGATCGAACACAGTACTGAGTACCGGAACAACTATGGGTGAAGTTTTAATCTGTGAGACTTCATGTTGATGTGGTTATCCTTCAGATTCATTATGTCTTGGACATATATGATTTGTGCTTGTGCGGAACCTTTCTTTGCTTAGGTGCTTCTGCTATGCAATCTATCTGTGAGTTTCGTAGGAGACCTGTGTCAAAAGGTGTCTACCGCCACAAGAATGTATTGGGGACTACGTGTGGGACCTTGGTGTGAGGCTTAATCCACCACGTAAAACTGGCTTAGTCACGTATAACCTTAGTGTAAGGTGTTGATTGTGACACAAAATGTCGACCGTGGAGGGGTCTCATTCTCTGCAACTCAGGGGAGTTTGTACTGCAGAGGGTCTGCCAATTTTAGTCTTGGAACTAAAGGATCTGACACGCTGGTAGGGACCAGAATCGCGAAGGAGGCAACTTATCTCTTGGTCTACTCGGGGTGTCTACATTAGGGCAATACTTTGTGTCGTGTCCATACGGAGTTTCACAAACGATGCAGTATCCCCTTCGTGCAGGTCTTTTTCGATGCTTTTGGCGAGGGTTCCGTTGTGGTTTTCCTGCCCTACGAGGTTTTGTATGCACTCGGGATTTGCGTTGTGACTTTTGTTTCCCCTGTGGGAGTAACTGTGGATGGCGTTTCCAGCTATTTGTTCTTGTATGACTAACTTTATGGCAGTGGCCACACTTCTTAGGAATTGTACCAGTTCTTCTCGGAGGCGAAGGCGTCGAACTAGGTCTGCGACTCGCCCCGCAAGAGTGGTTTCTCCTTGCATTATGATTGCAGTAGGTACATACTGTCTGTGATACTGTCACTATCTCACGAGCTCTTCTTGGATTGGCAAGAGGAATTAGCTCGGGCTTTTTATTGTGGTGGAGCTTTGGCACCAATTTGAGAAAAGATGCGGGAACAGTCTCTGCTGTTGCGCCTGGAATCTCTGGAGCTGGGTCCGACGAGGTCTCAGAAGCAGTATCTGTGTCCGCAGCAATGCTCGCATCAGTGTCCGAAGGTGACTCCGGGGACTCCGGGATAATCTCTAAACTTGGATGAGACCTTGGAGTGTGGTTAGCGACTGGGGTGATGGAGTTCCTTGACTGGTGACCATCGTGACTTCCAGTGCTAGCGAAGTTTGCGAGTTTTACCCATAAATCCTCGTAGCTTGATGTCTGAAATGGAGTGGTTGCTTGAGCGAGGTCGATAGCAGTTCCTGGTTTCAGATGTAACCGGACAAAGGCAATTTTGTTTACGGCCTTTTTGATGTTACGGGATTTCATGTACTCGTCTATTCTCTGTAGGAAAAGAAAACGGCCCAGCTGGGTAGTTAGGACAATTCTTCCCAGAAAACATTGGCAAGTGGACTGTAAGCTGTGTCTTAGCATCCATGTGAGGATTGCCTCTGGCTGTAGCTGTAGTGATAGCTGGCATAGCTGTAGCTGTCATAGCTGTAAGTGTACTAAGTTCTTCTGAAAACTTCTCTACACTTGCCTCTATCTAACTTACCCTAATCCTGGAAATTTATAAATATTAAACTTACCTTTGAAATGCAGGTGTTGTACACTAGTCTTTGTACAAATATTTAAAGTGTCGGACGTTCGTAGGGGAAAAATTCTGATAAGTGCATGGCACAGTCTCAGAATAACATAACCTTGGTGCCTGGGCGACACGAAGGGCCTTATATTTGATGTGCAAATATTGTTAGAAGTTTGCTTGCGCTAAGGATGTATCAGGGTGGCCCGATGTCTCCTTGAAAAAGTTAGCTAGTCTTTCAGTCAAGTCGTCAATGTAAGAATCCAGTTTTGTCCCTACTTCTTTTCTCAACTCTGTGTCTGACTGGGGCTCAAACTTCTATTCCTTAAATTCCACTTTAAATTCAAGAAAATTTTACACGCATTGAAACATAATCCCCACCTGAAATTCTGAAATGACGTAACATTCAAGGTCACTAGCATAGAATATAGGTCGTAGGAGTTTCACTTTAACGTCACACCTCTATCCAAGTTGAAGGATGAATTGATGTTAATTAGACTATGAGTTCAGCAAAACAAAAATATACAAGGAAGTTTAGGAAAAATTCAAGTTAGAAAGGCACTGTATAGGGATACTCTCTTACTAAGAAATTAAGATTAGTAAAGCATTATAGGGATTGCCTATTCTCTTACTAAGACATTGAAAAAGACACACACAACACGAAATAACAGAAAGAAGGGTTTGATCACTGTTAGAAAACCTCTTAATTTTGTACTGTTACTGCAAATACAATATATTACTGTGAGACCTTTAAATGTAAAACGTCTAAGGGCGAACTATTTAAGGAAGTAATTATATTTTATCTAGTGTGAGATTAAAGTTCTTGAAACAATACTTGAATTGACTAAACCGAAAATATGGTTAAAAATGTACGTACAGTAACACTTCAAAATTCGTTAAGTAATTAGTAGTTAGATATCAAGAAAAATAATTCACTGTGGCATTGCTGTGTTGTAAGTTTACTAGTAGGCTATTAATTCACTAGTATTATTAAGTGTGTATTGCAGTGTTACTCTAATCACTAACCTAATACAATAATTGGTACTGCTTGTAGGTTGTGTTGCTTGAAGACTTCTATCAGCTGTGTTGATTGAAGAACGTAGTGATATATCCGTAGAGTTTTACTCTAAGCCGCTCTCTCTCTTTCTTTCCCTTCTCTGCTGTGACGTCACCGCCACGTCAGGCCTTGAAGAGCGCGTGAGCTGAGGTCTGAGGGGTGAGTAGGGTGACTCAGTGAGTAACTCAGTGAGTCAGTGGGTGACTCAGGTGAGTCAGTGGGGTGAGTCTGGTGAGAGTTTGCCTGCTGATGCGCGGTGCCTAGTGGGGAGTGTCCGGTCAGCGATTATTGTAGCTAACGTCTGTAATCTACTCCTCAAAGTACCACTTCACTCTGATATTCACTGTATATCTTTCTTCACTGAATACTTTTGTCTTTGTACACTACTTTTTCTTCTGTTATTTCCTTTTTGCTCATGTATTATATATTGTCTATAGTTGTTTTTCTAGGTTGCTATGTGGTTATTAAGTGTCTAATTAGTTGTTCTTCGGAGGCTTATTTTTTTACTTTAATGGTTCATTTTACTTTAAGGGTTAATCGTATCCCTTCTACGCTGCCAACCAATATGTAGCAGGCGGTTTATGGTTGAGGCAATGAGCGGATTGGTTAGGGTTAACTTATTATCTTACCTCAATATTTCCTGTACGTTGTAATAAACTCTGTAGTAATGTGGAACCACTGGAAATATGTAGAGAGGTTTTAAAATAAACAAGCACGGGGCTTTGTTTGGTTTATTTAACCCGTTGAGCCCCGGCTAGTTATAATATTTTGTTCACCCCAGTCCCAAGCCATTTTAACTTATTTTTTTTTGTTTGCTAAAATGGAAGACAAGGATGAGAAATGAAAAAAAAAAAAAAAAAAATCACCTCTGACATTTTTTTTTGGGGGGTGGGCTGGTGGGGGGTTGGGGGGGTGGAGCCTCAAAAAAATTTGTTGAGCCAAAATGGAAGAGAATGGTGAGAAATGAACACACAAATAAAAAAAAACTCATTTCGGTCATTTGGGGGGCGGGGGGGGGTTCAATAGTTTGTCTCCCCCGCATGACCACCCGCCCGGGAGCACTAGGG
Organism: Paralithodes platypus; assembly: GCA_032716605.1. Lineage (NCBI taxonomy): Eukaryota > Metazoa > Arthropoda > Malacostraca > Decapoda > Lithodidae > Paralithodes > Paralithodes platypus. Next base: position 14,133,740 of record CM064507.1, read on the forward strand.
TAAAAACTGAGTATGGCATTGTACGGCATACATCCTAATGAGTATCTCACATAAATCTCAAGTCTCTAGCTCCCATACGACCGGAGTAATGAAGGTTCAAAGTGGCGGTGAACTAGGGGTGTAAACTATCCCCACTAAGCCCACCACCACCAGCCGCGCGGCTGTCTCGGCCCGCTCACACCTACTGGCCCGGCTCCCACACACACTACGGTACCTCCCCCTCCTATTCTCCCGCCATTTCCTACCTTACGAGCCACGTAAGTGTTTTTTATATGTCGGACGCACGTGATGCGTCGCTGGGAGTTGGTGATCAAAGACTGCCGACGCAACACGTGCGACGCTGGGTCTCAACGGGTTAACAGCAAAATATATGTCTTTAACACTTAATCCTAATTTTGAGATATTAGAATATATTACACTAGACGTCCCATGCGTTGGGGCAATGTAATTATAAAGTACTTCTTAATGTGGTGTATACTCGATGTTGAGTGTGTACCGAGATAAGTACTCTACTTAATACTTAGTGATAACACTTTAATAATAGCAACCTAGAAATATGAGCTGTTTTCCAAGTAATAATGATCTTCCTGTAAAGAGAGAGAACAAATGATTAGAAGGGAATCACTAGAACACTTGTATGTCACTGCGTACTTGTATGTCACTTATAAGGTACTTCTACACTTATACAGGTCACTAGTCTTACCCAGAGGGCTGGAGAGAGATACCCTCCTTAGGGTGTGGTGGTGTCCTGACTGACTCGCCCTCTGCCTCTTGAGGGAGGGGCGCGGTTCAGCAACACCATGTGACAACTGGATGTGACAAAGTTGCTAGCAATTACTTCTCGATATCTTGGCAACGGAAGTGTGATACCATTTGGTGATCGTGGGATCCGTGCTTGCCTTAGCAGAGTGGAAAGTTACCAGCTTCTATTGTGATGGTGTCACCTTCTATAGGAAGATCACACCAAAACACTTACAGTTGTTTTTAAAAGGAAGTTATAATGGTGTGAGTTATATATGTGATTATATGGTTTATCTTAGAAGTGTACAGTCGCTCAAAATGCGCTGTTACATGAACCTACAGTGTAACGAGAGGTAATAGTGGTGTATTACGTCTCGTTGCCCGGCGGTTCATTAACACCTTACGAGCGGCCTATGCGGTTTATTTATGTGTACCGCACAGCGGGGTGTTTTTAGCCAAAATAGGGCTGTTTACGTGATCATTTTCATGCCTAAATAAGACCCAGAACGTAAAACAAGTACCTATCCCTGAAAGGGCATAAACAGAGCTTTCGAATGACACCATAACGATCCTTGTATGATGGATAGTTTTCTTGCAATAACCGTGCAACGCGAGTGCAAAAAGCAGGTAATTCGGTACTTTCAGTACATAATTGAGTATGTAGCGAGTGAGAGAGGGAGGAGGGAGCTGAGATTTGTGTCAGTAGGTTCGCCGCGGTGGTCTGGAGCAGTCATACGCTCGCTAGTCTCCTGCCACCACTTGTCTCTCTCTCTCAGCCACATTACGTGCTGAAATTGCCACTCGAGTTATGTCGAGCGCCGCCACATAGTCCAGCTTTATTTAACTCGACTTATGTTGCTCGCCGCTAAATAAGGGTTAACACTTGTGTTAGAACATTTTGGGGTAACCTTATGAGCATTAATTCCTGGAAATTTTCTTTTTTCCAGGGCGGAGTTCCGGCGGGTCTACAGAGGACCAGGTGAGGCCCGGGGGGAGTTAGCTTTTAACCAGTCTCTGCCATGGCTGCTCTAGCCCCTGTTTTTGCTCTTTGCTCAACGCCCTCATGTTCCGGGATCCCTATATTTGCGCACACTCTGTGCATTCGTTGTGTCAAATGCTTGGACCGATCAAGGGGTTTGTGGGTAACGAAGAATTGTACCTTTTGTAGTCAGCTGGGTATTAAAGTATTACAGCACGACAATCTGGCCGCGGCGGTTGCATTACGCGAGGTCAGACAACTTCTTACTAATTATGCTACTGCAGTGGCTCATAAAGCACTGCAGTGTGATAACGTAATTCTGTGGGACCGTTTGTTTGTTCAGTACCTCCCAATTAAACGTCATCCTTCCCGAAGTAAAGTAACTAAGTCGGCAGAGACTGGGCTGGGTAAAGGGCTTCTTCCCTCCACCGGCACATCTAAAAGACCGCGAGAGCCGTCTCCCCCGGCGACAACTTCGGAGTCAAGATCTAGGTCCAGGTCACGGTCTCCTCTCAGAAAGCAGACACATAGTCACTCGACTTCACCTTCGCGGAAGAAGAGTAAGACAGACAAGACCAAGGACAGTTCTAGTGATACATCAAAGTCGATGCAGAGTCACAAGTCTTCTAAAAAAGAGTCTCATGTACGAAAGTCCTCCCGGCGTTCGCCGGAGCCTCGAACCTCGCTTTCTGCCTCTACTCCCGACATGTCTCAAGTCCAATCTGACAGGTCGGAAGTGGAGTCAGAGACTGTGGTCGGGGATATTCCGGCGGACGTAGTGTCCCCAAATAATATTCTCACTTTAGATTTAGAGGGTTCTCCCGGCAGTGATAACCCGCTAGAGGGCTCGAGTGAGGGCTCAGTCATCGGGGTGGGGCCTGGCTCACAAGTGAGTTCCGGCCAAGGCCAGGGAGTTTGGAGATACTCCCAGCCATGGAGGGACAGCTCTCTACCGTCTCAGGCAAATCAGGTAGTGGCTGAAGTCCACCGGGACGCGGAGAAACCGTCTTCCATCCCTGACTTAACATGGCAACATCAAGGGGTCCCAGCCTCGGCAGAATCCTCTCAGGAGGGACCGGAGGCAGGGGATGATGGGTCTATTATTTCTGAGGTGGGTAACGTAGATAACTCTCAGAATAGGGATATTTCACCTAATAGTTCTTCCTCTGCTCAATCTGTCATGGCGGATGAGATTGATGGGTTATTAGCGAGTGCTTTAACTAAGTTTTTTGGCCAGCAACCGGAGCCTCCTATGGTGGGTCTGGGAGCTCCCACGCCAACATCGACTGTTCGACCTCTGGCTACTTCCGTTACTTTGACACAAATTCCGCTCACTCCCCTTGTATCACCTACTATTGTTACTAGGCCATCTTCGGCGGCACTAACTACTTCCAATGTGCGAGTAGTAGCAGACGTAAATCCTCCCCCGTTAGACAAAGCCCCGATCAGAAAAGGGGCTATGCCTCTCTTATACGGGCCAGACGATTCTTGGGTATCATTGGTACCAACAAAGCCAGAGGTAGCACAGTCCACTATGTCAGGGGAGCTTCCGGTACCACGAGAGTGGGTAATCCAAGGGAATAAATCTAGGAAGTTAAGGGCTCTAGATATGCTGGGAAATGTAATTGATGTTAGTATTAACCTCTGAAGTGCGCATGGGGGTAATTAGACACCTCTCCCTGTGCGCATGTATTTGAGGTGTTTCTGTCACTAAAATATTCATTGTACCATTAATAGCATTAATACTTATCCATATGCACCTATTATGGGTTGATTATAAAGGTATTAACCTGAAACAACAATAAAACGAGTGAAAACAGCGTTTGGACGGTCAAAATCGGAGATATAGCCCACGAGTTGTATAATGTATGGGTGAGGCAAGCTGCTTTCCCGCCAATTTCCCCCAAGGCCACTGAGACACAGTCGATCGATACTCTCTCTCTCTCTCTTGCATTCGCTTGCTATCAGTGATGACCACACCCTGCAACTGGATTTCTAATGTTAGCACGAAAATATACCTCAGAATAAGGGAATAACAGGGAAAATAGGTGATAACTGAAGGAGAGGAGGAAAGTGGGGAAGGAGGGGAGGTAGAGGACTGAGATTTTGCATGGCCCAGGGGCCAAATTTTTTTGTTTTTTATTTTATTTTTTATGTTAAAAGTTGATTTATTTTTTCTCTGACTCTTAAGAGTCTCCCCGCAGTCCGCAGGGGGAACTCTTAACCCGGGAACTGCTGGGAGACTCTTAAGAGTTCCCCTGGCGGACTGCTGGGAGACTCTTAAGAGTGAGTGAAAAAAAAATCAACTTTTGACATCGAAAAAAAATTTGTTTATTTTTATTTTTTTATTTTTTTATTTTTTTTTGGCCCCTGGGCCATGCAAAATCTCAGTCCTCTACCTCCCCTCCTTCCCCACTTTCCTCCTCTCCTTCAGTTATCACCTATTTTCCCTGTTATTCCCTTATTCTGAGGTATATTTTCGTGCTAACATTAGCGAGTTGCAAGCAGGGTGTTGTCATCACTGATGGCAAGTGAGTGCAAGAGAGAGAGAGAGAGTATCGATCGACTGTGTCTCAGTGGCCTTGGGGGAAAGCAGCTTGCCTCACCCATACATTATACAACTCGCGGGCTATATCTCCGATTTTGACCATCCAAACGCTGTTTTCACTCGTTTTATTGTTGTTTCAGGTTAATACCTTTATAATCAACCCATAATAGGCGCATATGGATAAGTATTAATGCTATTAATGGTACAATGAATATTTTAGTGACGGAAACACCTCAAATACGTCAGCACAGGGGGACGTTTCCAATTACCCCCATGCGCACTTGATAGGTTAAGAGTCTTCCCGCAGTTCCCGGGTTAAGGCCATCCCCAACTATTATCATCATGATTATTTTGTTTATTCTTCTACACCTGCCCTACCCCCTGCGTCAGCTTCAAAACTATTTTCGGACTGGACAAAACATGATGGGTTCAATGATATCAAAGCGCTGTCGGCTCTAACCCCTGAGTTGGGTTTAAAGACATTTACTGACTCAGCCGCGAATCCAGTTTTGAAGGTGGAGCAATTGTGTCCGGGACCTTGGGTGGGCTGGGAAGTCGAGGCGCAAAACTTTGCAACTACATTCACTTCTAAAGCTTCACACCAAATCCCACAAGAGAGCCATTCTTGGTTCTCTCTCCCAGTATACTCTGCCGGCGCAGTTCCCTCTGCTCTCTTTGCCTTTTTAGCTGCCCCTAAAATTAATCTATGCGAGCTTAAAGATCCTTTCTCTACACCTTCCACTGCTCACCTAGACCGGGAGTTTAGGCTACGGGGTAAGGCGTACAGACTATTTTCTCAGTATATTGTTATGCAACAGGTAGCAAAATCAATGCTAAGATCTGCTCAGGCTATCGCGGGCACAGAAGTCCGAAAGGCAATCGAACTATCTAGACGCTTACTTCTCCAAACTTCTATTTAGTCACTAGGAGATATACGCACGGCCTTGTTAGAGGCGGTGCGGGCAAGACAAGATCTAAGGATGTCTCTAGTCTGAAAGCTCCCGGATAGGATTGCTAATCAAGTAGTAATGTCCCCAGTTCTAACTGCCTCTTTAATGTCCCCGGAGGTGTGGAGGACGGTGTTTAACATGGCTCAGGCCTTGAAGCACAGTCCGGCCCCGTCTCAGAAACCTGCTTTCACTTTTACCAAGCCCAAACCAGTCGCTAAAGCTCAGTCTGGTGGGGCAAAATCCTTTCATTTGCCTAAATCCTCTTCCACCAAAGGTCAGTACAGATACAAGCCAGGAAAGTCTTCAGGTACCCATAAAGGACAGAGGTATCAAAGGCTGGGTCAGGGCCCGTCTCCAGCCAAACCCGGCCAGTCGTCTAAACTTCCACCACCACCACCACCAAAAAACTAAGGTCTCCCTCACTCCCAGGGCCGATCTTCCGGCGAGTGGATCAGGGGGTAGTCCAGCCGGCGAACCCTTGTCTGCTAACTGGGTCGTTCTGGGCGAATCATCGCGCATGGCCTTTAAACACATAGGCAAGGATGGTGGCACGCAAAGGCATCACCTGGCAGTGGCTCCGGCCACCTCGCTTACGTCAGCCGACAAAGGCAAATTTTGTTTCATTAGAGGTGAGGTCACTGATCCAAGAGATGGTGGCCAAGAATGTTATCATCCCGGTCCACCAAAATTACCCAGTTTTTACATCCAAAGTTTTTCTGGTACCCAAAAGGGACAGTGTTCAGATGAGGCCGGTCGTAGACCTGTCTTATCTAAACCTCCATATTCACAACGTGTCCTTCCGGATGCTGACAGAAAATCAGATCAGGCTCACACTTCCGCCGGAAGGGTGGATGTGTTCTTTAGACCTGACGGACGCGTATTGGCACGTCCCGGTAAACAAACGGTTTCAACGTTTTCTAACATTAAGAATCATGCATCAGACTTATGTCTTTCAGAGGATGCCGTTCGGTTTAAACCTAGCACCTCGCATATTCACAAAATTAGTCCGGCAAGCCCTGATGCCCTTGTTGCAAAAAGGGATCAGGATTTTGTGGTATCTAGACGACTGGCTGGTGGTGGCGGAGACGGAACAATTATGCATTAATCATGTCAACATAACATTAAATCATGTAAAAACTCTAGGATTCAAGGTAAACCTGGTAAAGTCAAACCTTGTTCCCTCACGAGTGGTTCAGTGGATAGGGCTGGTCTGGGACACAGCTGCTCTCACTCTGAGTCAGAGTGTGGACAATCGGAACAGGTTTCGCAAGAAACTGTTTCTGTTTCTTCACAGTCTGACTACGACACGGAGAGTCTGGGAATCTCTGGTCGGCTCTCTCAACTGGATTCAACTAACTGTAAAGTTGGGCCGGTTGAAAGTCAAACGTTTAATTTTTGGAGAGCAAAAAAAAAAAATCCACTCTTGCCGGCGGAAACATTATGGCCCATCCCAAAATTAATACACACCTTACTAGCGGTCTGGGCGAAGAGGGAAACATTGCACTCAGTCATGTCTTGGACCTCTCCTCCGCCGACGGTATGGGTGGACACGGATGCGTCAGGCACGATTGGTTGGGGCTTTCAGTCAAACCAAGGGCACCAGGGTCAAGGGCTTTGGTCCCATTCAGAATCCTCCCACATAAATGTCAAAGAGTTACTAGTTCCCTTGTATTTCCTTCAGGCTCACAGCTTTTCTTTGCGGGGCAAATCGGTGGCCTTCAGGATGGACAATCTGAATGCGGTTCACTGCGTTCAGAAACAGGGGTCAACGCGATCTCGGAGGTTGCTAAACGTGTCAGAAATTTTTTTTGTACTAGCCGACAAGCTGGACATTCAGCTTCACGCTTCTTATCTCCCCGGCGTAGCGAACGTCTGGGCAGACGCTCTATCTCGGAGACAGAGAACAACAGTAGAATGGGCGCTCAAGCAAAACATTTACGACCTAATGATTGCGAAGCCTTACCGTCCACAAGTGGATCTATTTGTGTCCGAGGAGACTCACAAACTCCCGCTGTACCTAACCCGCCGGACAACCACGCCGGCGGGAGGACCCGACGCACTGGTGACGGACTGGAACATGTGGAGTTCCATTTATCTGTTTCCGCCGCCAGACACTTCTCTAATGTGCCAAGTAGTAAACAAACTACAGGATTATCGGGGCGTCATCTCATTAATCGCGCCCCTGTGGCCGGCGCAGGCGTGGTACCAGCAATTAAAGACGTAGTGCCCGAACCCGGTGTCGCTCCCGGTCGGGTATTTCCACTTAGACACGATTGGCAACCTAGAGACCTCGCTGACTTTTGCATTATGGACATTCAGGAGGCCAAATGGCTAGCTCCGTATGGTAGAACCATGACCAATAAATTCATGAATCAATACACACAATCTACTAAGAGACAGTATCATTCGCATTGGCAGTCTTTTACTTCTTGGATACTCAGAACAGAACAATCCGTGCCTTCGGTGGCTTTGGTTTTTAATTATTTAAACTATCTGTATGAGCAGAAACGGCTATCAGTAATAACGTTAAAGAATCACTTAACAGCAATTAGGGTACCATTCCTGGACCTTACGGGTCTAACCATACCACTAGCGGAGGAAACAGGCTTCATGAGGGCATGTTTTAAACTCCGCCCACCTCCCCGTCAGCTCATGCCTACCTGGTCTCTGGACAAAGCGTTGTCATTACTTCATTCCCGGCGGTACCAAAATACTGCAGATTTTGACTTACTTTTAAAAAGGGCAGTATTCCTTATGGCTTTGGCTACCGGGAACAGGGTGTCTGAGCTGGTGGCGATGAGCAACACACCTAATTGCATCAGGTTTGGTAGGCTCAATGATTGTATTCATATTGCTCCTTCCCCAGGGTTCATCGCCAAGAATGAACACAGTGATCACGTGTTTAAGAGTTCACGGTGCCGGCATTGAAAAGGGGAAAGGTGCACCATAATTTATGTCCAGTGCAAGCGCTTACCAAATATTAGAAGGTCGCACCTAGGAATCAACAAGGTGCTTTATGGGTATCAAGTACGGGTAAACGCGTTATGAAGCGTAAACTGGCTTCTCTCTTAGTTAACGTCATTCAGGAAAGTAATCCCGGCGTTGTGGGTAGAGCTCACGATTTACGCAAATGGGCGACCTCTTTACGTTTCCTTAACCTCTGAAGTGCGCATGGGGGTAATTGGAAACGTCCCCCTGTGCTGACGTATTTGAGGTGTTTCCGTCACTAAAATATTCATTGTGCCATTAATAGCATTAATATTTATCCATATGCGCCTATTATGGGTTGATTATAAAGGTATTAACCTGAAACAACAATAAAACGAGTGAAAACAGCGTTTGGATGGTCAGATTCGGAGATATAGCCCGCGAGTTGTATAATGTATGGGTGAGGCAATCTGCTTTCCCGCCAATTTCCCCCAAGGCCACTGAGACACAGTCGATCGATACTCTCTCTCTCTCTCTCTTGCACTCGCTTGCTATCAGTGATGACCACACCCTCCAATCGGATTTCTAATGTTAGCACGAAAATATACCTCAGAATAAGGGAATAACAGGGAAAATAGGTGATAACTGAAGGAGAGGAGGAAAGTGGGGAAGGAGGGGAGGTAGAGGACTGAGATTTTGCATGGCCCAGGGGCCAAAAAAAAAAAAATAAATAAAAAAAAAAAATATAAATTTTTTTTTTTTTTTTTCGATGTCAAAAGTTGATTTTTATTTTCTCTGACTCTTAAGAGTCTTCCCGCAGTGCGCCGGGGGAACTCTTAAGAGTCTCCCCGCAGCTCCCGGGTTAAGAATTTCTCTGTTGAGGACATAGCAGTCACACACCTCTGGTCCTCTAATCATACTTTTTTGACTCGATACCTTTCAGTAGCTTTGGACAGGCCTTCCATGCCATGTATAGCTTTATGGCAGAGGGTCTATGTGGCCTCTGGGTCACTTAATGTTTAGATGAAGAAAAGAGAGGGGGGGGGGGGGGTGCAGTCAGTGTAACATAGGACAGCCTAGACCCCGCCAGAGTACGTGTGCGGAGCTTACGACCTGTGATACAGGGTGTAGGTGCTGTGATTTTAAAGAATTTTCTGTAGTATTCATTATAGGAAATTGTGCTAACGTCCAATCATAGTTCAAAGACAATGCTTTTTATAAATAGTTTTGGCTGTGAAGCAATATCATTTTAAGTAAATCTTAGTAGTTGCGGCCGCAGCTGGTATGTGTAATGTAAGTACCTCTTTACGGTATAATTTTCAAAATATATCCAAGAGTTAATGGGGTTTATATGTGCACATGTAAACTTTGATGTTCTTCGTTTTTCACCACTTACTTTAAGTTGGGTGCCTTCTTAACTACCAAGCTCTGTGTACAGAGTCTCGGAGTAAACCCCGTTTTGTCCAAGCAGGCTTCTTCGAAGCACGCTCCTGCTTGTCACCTTTTTTGTATATTTTTATGCTGTATAAAGTATTATGCACACAAATATATATTTTTTACAAAGTATGAATACTATGTGGTTGTTTGATTATCTGCTTTTGCTAGAGTTATGATATGATTACGAATGTCCCCCTCCAGTCTTAGATATCAGGCATTATCGTCAATGATGGAGGGGCAACTAATAAATTATAGGTTTGACTCCTGTAAGGAGATAAAGAAAACCTAATATTTAGTAGTGGCCCCGTAATCATTGACGACTGGGGCCCTCCCGACCATCCCCTTCCCATTCGTTGATGTATTAAGGATTTTGGTTTACTTGATATGTTAGTGAAGGAAGAATGACGCCTGAAGTCAGCGTCTGGTTAAATATCCACACAAGAACATCCACGAAGTTATGGAAAGCTTATGAATAGTTATTCTTATTTTCTTTTTATTTGTTATTTTTTACAAAGTTTTTTCGTAGTGAGTACCCAATTTCATAATGACGAACCATGAGTGAGATTGCGTGCGCTCATGATGAAGGCTCCTCAATTTTTTATGCTCTGCGCGGTAGATTCAAACTACGGTAAATGAGTGTTTGAAGAGGGTGCCTTATGTAATAGGCATAATCGTCAATGATTACGGGGCCGCTACTAAATATTAGGTTTTCTTTATCTCCTTACAGGAGTCAAACCTATATTTTATATATTTTGTGTATTTGTTCGATTTAGGTGATTACGGATTCAGGCGAATATATTTATAGAAAATTACAACTTTGACGACATATTGTGAAAAGAATTAAATTACTAGAGTAAATTGGCTTGATAGGCCTTGTAGTGTTTTTAATTACCTTTCCAATGGTATATACACCATTCCTATAGGCCCAATAATAACTGTAGAATAACATCCGAAAGTGCGACAATATAGGTTCTGAGAAAATCAGGTGAAAGTCTAAGGTAATTAGGTGAACATTTTTACTTTTGTTATTTTAGATTTACAATATTTTACGCAGGATCAAGGCAAAGTAGAAGATAAAGTGTATGGGATGTTGTAGAGTAGCTTACGCTCTTTCGATTTATATAGGTATGCTCCTCGTACGACCAGTAGTTACTGAGCATGTTAATTTCAAAGTTCGCTATACAGTGAACCTTCAAACTACGCGTGGGATACGTACTGTGCTGTCGGCGCGTACGTTCGTTTGCGTGTACATGGGAGTTAAATATAAATGGGGAAAATAGGTATTGGTCTTGGTCCGACCGAAAGTTGTACTATTTCTACCTTTCATCACCTAATATCCACAAATATATAACATATTACTATACAAATATGTTTTCATAACCTAATCTACCACACAAAATACATTTAATGTATACAAATAAGACACAAACATAAATTAACTCACATTGGTAGTGGTTGAGCAATGCCGGATCTGCGCCATCGATCGATAGCACTGCGCCCGAAACGGATCGACCGAAATAATATGCCTAGCCGCCTAGGCTTACTGGTAAAGTTTTGAGTCGAAAAGTAATACACCCTGTATAGCCTATAGTTTCATATAGCCTACATAGTGTCAAGTGAGATAGTTCAATAGCTCATATACATATTAAAGAATTGGCTTCACATCATTTAGCTAGGGGAGAGCAGTGGGCTTTGAAGTGACTTTCGAAAGAAGTGTAAACAATCTCGCCTCCAACTACCGAACAGAAACAGATTTTCAATTTCCGATTTTGTTAGCTCAATTAATGATACATGCAATGTAAAACTAAGAACAGTCTTTTAATAGATTCATAATATCCTGTTGTGCTTTATAGATACATAATAGTTTGGTACGGGAGATGTGTCTCTCTCCACAGTCAACAGTGACGACGTTGGAGGGCTTGGCGTCACGTCAATATGGCCGCCCGAAACTCTCCAACAGATACGAATAGACTCCCGCTCGTACGCTCGGCGCGTACATTCGAATAATTGAGCGTACTTATGTATTTGTGTCCTCAATTGTGGTTAGAGCCTAGTTTTATTTCGCGTAGATAAATTGCGCGTAATTTGAGGGTTCACTGTATAACGTTTTTAGAATTACAGGAAAAGTTTGGAAAACAAAAAAACACTATTTTCAAAGGGTTTTCACTAATAACATTTCACTGGCTTATGAAGGGATGTTGACTCTTGTTGAGTATACACCTATTGGTATTTTCAGGATTTCGAGTTTTTAAAGCCTAAATTAACCGGTCGGTCCCCTTAATAGCTTTAACCAAAATGGTCACACTCCTTAACCTAAGACGTGCGCATGGGGGGTATGAGACACCACACTCCTGTGCGCACGTATTTGAGCTGTTCCCATCACTAACATCATTATTTGACCATAAATAGCATGAATACTTATCCATATGCGCCTATTATAGGTTGATTATAAAGGTATTAACCTGTTACAGCAATAAAACAAGTGGAAACAGCGTTTGGATGGTCAAAATCGGCGATACAGGCCGGGAGTTTCATAATGTATGGCTGAGGCAACCCCCCTCCCCTCCTCTCCTCCCCTTGTCTGGAGAGACACTGTTACGCAATAGTCTCTCTCTTGCTCTTTCCCACGCTTGGTAACAGTGATGAAAACGCCCTGCTACCAACTCGCTAATGTTAGCACAAAGATAGACCAGAGAATAAGGGAATAACAGGGAAAATAGGTGATAACTGAAGGAGGTGAGGAAAGTGGGGAAGGAGGGGAGGTGGAGGAGTGATATTTGGCATGGCCCAGGGGCAAAAATGGAGGGATTTTAAATGGATTTTTTTTCCCAGACTCTTAAGAGTCTTCCAGCATTTGCCGGGTTAATGGTCTAAGTGGTCATAACCAAAATGGCTACACTATATTCCTTCTGTACTTTCTCCATGCCCGATAAGATACATGATATTTTGATATATGTGACACAGCCCTTGGTATACAACACAATACCCTGCGTGCAACCCCGCTCGAACCCCGCATAACGTTGCTTGCAACTTTAATTATTATTATTATGATTAATATATTACTTATTATAATTATTATTATTGTTTTACTTCAACTTAAATTTACTGCTCTACTAGGGTGCGAATAATTTGACAGTTGTTTAGAAGTTCGCGTCTTTATTTAACATACTCCCATGGTAGCTGTAATCCCCATAGCAATTGATTCTCTGTTCGGGTCAAGATGAGTTCAAACTATTATTTGAATACCTACGACGGCCCAGTATAGTTTGCACATTGGAATTATTACATTCCCATTACAACCTATTTGGACAATCGCTATTCAGAGTCTTGACTCACTTCGACTTCGAGCCAAAAGTACATCACTATATTCACAATGGTTGACAAAACTAGATTATAACTATCCCTCAATTCACCTTAACAATATTAGGACCAAGGATTTTACCCATATGTTCTCACCTCACCATAATAATATCAGAAACACTTATTCCTTTACATGGGATCAAATCACCTTAATCATATTAGACACGAATAATGAACCCTTAGGTATTTACATCACCATGACCATACTAATAAACAATTATTAGTTCCGCGTTTCTTAAATCCCCTTTGCATTATTGAACACAATTACTAAATCAACAGGTATTTATGTCACCTTGACAATATTGAACACAATTACTAAATCAACAGGTATTTATGTCACCTTTACAACATCAGAACGCTATGACCTTCAAGTCAATTTAACAATGTTACAAACAATTATTCAATCAATGACATCCTTAAAACTAGTTGGCTAGATATTTACGCGCAATCAAAAGCATGCAGTCGACGAGGTGAATATCTAATTAATACTGGTTGTTTCCTTATAACAAAAAGAGTATTTCATGGGTCTGGGCTGAAGCCCTTCTCTAACTATTCCTTCAGCTAGGTCTAACATATTTTACAAATGCTAAACCCCTGAAAACTGCTCAGGTAAGCCCCGTTATCTCAATTACTTGGGCTTTATCAATTATTTCCCCTTATAGCATTATCCCGAAGAACTCCCACTTAATATTTAACATATCTTTACTTAATATCCTGTACTATTGCTAGCTGAGTACTTTTACTAACAATAAAGTTGTTCGGATTGCAGGGCAAGTGAGTGGGGGAGGATGAGAAGGGGTAGGTGGTGTGGGAATTGGTATTGGTTATGGTGAGGGTCTAGCTATGGTATGTGAGGGAGTCCTGGGGGACTCAGAGGAGCCGGGGTTGCTTGAACTCCTCATCCTCCATGGCCCTCTTGCGCACTGCGGTTCCCTTCATAGTGTGGGGCTTCAAGGTCCTTTTCCTGCACTGACCAGTCCCCAGCCCTGAATGGCACAGCTTACACCCTCTTCTCCCGGATGTATGAGTCAGGGTCCCTGGGCTCCCCAGCAAGAGTTCGGGTACATCTCCTCCACTCTTCCCCTATAGGTTAGGGTTGTCTATGGTGTTAGGCAGTCCCCCTGTAATAGGGGTGTCTCTGATGATAGCTGTCCCCCCCCCCCCCCCCCGTATCTAAAAGGGGTGTGGTCCCCTTGTAATAGGGGTGTCTCTGGTGATAGCTGTCCCCTTGGTATCTAAAATGGGTGTGTCCCCCTGTAATAGGGGTGTCTCTGGTGATATCTGTCTCCCTGGTATCTAAAAGGGGTGTGTCCCCCTGTAATAGGGGTGTCTCTGGTGATAGCTGTCCCCCTGGTATCTGAAAGGGGTGTGTCCCCCTGTAATAGGAGTGTCTCTGGTGATAGCTGTCCCCCTGGTATTTGAAAGGGGTGTTTCCGGGTAGATGGGACTCGATAGCCTTGGCGGGCAACTATCTAGGGGAAAAAACCCTACACATATTACCGATGGGCGACACGCTAATCGGTGCCACTTGCAGGTGGCGATTTTTATAACAGATAACAGCTATATCTCTTAACACATCTCTTTATTTCATCATAATTTTGTCTGCTCAGTTTCTCTTTGGTTATTCTATAAGAACACAGATTTTATTTTTGGAACACAAAGCCCGCTCTAGCAGACAGGAGATCTCTTCTTTCTCTCTTCACCACTACAAAGCTGACCAACCCCTCAGGCCCCTCTTCTCGGTACCATCTACCACCAGGTGACACTCTTGAATCACTTGGCTTATTGTGTGAAGGCTAGCGATGTGTTGGTAGGCATAAGGATATTGTAGGTGTATCTGTGCCAAGGGTTGTAGTCCATCGGGTAATGTTAAACAAATCTGGGTTATATGACTTTCGGGTAGAAATTTGGCAACATGACCAAAATATATATCTGGAGTATACTGAATGCAAAATAGGTTGTTGCCAATTTTTCTGTCATGGTTTAGATGGTTTTCTGGGACCAAACAGAGATGGGGTGTTGTAAACTATGAATTTAGGCAATTTGTAATGATATATTTGAAAATTACCACACAAAAAAGTTCCTGAGCATGTTTCCAGTGAAATACAGACTACACAATGTTACAGCACTAGAATACCACCTGCTCTGTGAAGATCAACAGTACCTGTGGAGCTATGGCTATGTTTTAACGGGTAACACTGTTACTATGTCTAACTCATTATTGCTGGATTTTTGTTACAAGCTTGTACCCAAATGTTGGGCATGTTTCAGGAATTCTCCATAAGTACTGAATATTAACAGTGCAAGTAGAGTGATAAAGGTCTGTTGTTAATAGAAACAAAATAAGATGTCTGTATGTAGTTGTAGTAGTAATAGTAGTCTCTTTTGTTTCAGGTCGGAATGGCTGCATCTGAAGAACCGCCAACCAAAAAGCAAACCTTAGACTTCAACCTCTGCTTAAAGTGCCAAAAGCCAGGAAATTTGGTTCTACAGCATATAGGCCTTCCTACATATGAGAAATTCCTAGACTGTGTCGGGGAAAGAGCCGAGTATGGGAATCCTAACTTTGTGCAACTGAATCAGCGGCTGCATGGTATGTCCGCTCAAGACCTGGAACAAAACGATGCAGGGTGGCACAGATCCTGCTATGGAGAAATCACCCATAAGCAGCATACTGAAAGAGACAAAGCCAGGTGGACGAAAGCACTTGCTGAAAAGGACTCCAGCATATTATCCTCCAGAGGAGCTGGCCGTCCTGCATCAATGACATCTGTTTCACAGGACACACCATCACCTGCTGGGAGGGTCACACGATCCTGCATCCAGGTTTTCAACCGAGATCACTGCTTCTACTGTCAGACAGTCAAATATGAGGCAAAGAAAAAAGAAGAAGTGTTTCACGAATGTAGTACTTCAAACATTGGGAAATCCATTCAAGAAGTCGTTAATGCCAGTGACAATGAAGTGTGGAAGGTGCACCTGGCTGATGTCATTGCAGAGGGAGACTTCCTGTCCAGAGACATCAAGTACCACAAAAGCTGTCACACAACTCACTGGCGCCACTATGTACAGAGGCCCAGAAGCCTCAGCAGAGATGATGACGATGCTGAACTGAACAACGTAGAGTTCATAGCTGCTGAAATCGAATACTTTGCTGAACTAGAGGAACGTCTGGATGATGGCGAATTTCTAACAGTGAAAGAAACCTCTACACTGTACAACAGAATGATGCATGATCATGGCATAGAGGAGAGAAGTTATCATTACAAGGCAGCTGTGAAGAAGATCCAAGAGAATGTGCCCAATGCCATGGTTACACTGGGAAGAGGGAAGAACCCAACAATTATACATTCCAAGAAAGCAGACCGGTCAGCTCTGGATCAAGCAGCACAGGACAGGAATGTTAAAGCAGACATGAAGCTCATTTTCCAGTGCTCAAAGCTCATCAGGCAGGCAATCCTCCAGTCCAGGAAAGATAACCAGTGGTCCTTCGATGGGTCACTACTTGGTTGTAAGCAAACAGGTGTCCCATCTGAACTGAGCAACCTCATCCGGTGGATCCTGCAAGTGGCAAAGGGAGCAATCACGGAGACACGTACAGAACAGTTACACACATCCTGCACCATCATTTCCCACTCAAGCATGCAAGTGTGCAAGACAAGAAGACAAGTAATGTTGAAGCCGTCGTCTGCGGAGGCAACATTTCACCAAATGGTAGAAAGTCCCTATGCTGTCGGGTTATCTCTCTACATGTACCACATCTTCAGAAGTCAGAAGGCACTGTCACTGCTGAACAGATGTGGAGCTGGTGTCTCATATGAGCGGGTTACCAAAATATGCAACAACATCGCCAATGTCATGTCTGAAAACATCAAAGAGTATGGTGTGTATGTCCCACCAGGTCTTTTGAAGAACAAGAGGATCCGTGTCTCACTGGACAACATTGACAAGAAGGTGGACACCCCGGATGGAAAGGGCAGCTTCCATGGAACAGCCCTAGGTGTATACCAACCCTCTGGTGAAGGAGAAACCATTTTGGATCCAGTGCGACTGGGCAGTGGTAACTCAGCCTCAGGCCTGAGAGATATACCAGCATCTGTTAGTGAACTGGCCACATGTATTATTGAAGGCAACCCAAAGCCCAGAGCAAGTCCTCACTATCCAGCATACAAGATGGGAAGATATGATGCTGAGTACAAGCAGGCACAAACAAATGACATTGCCTGGATGCTGGCTCGGTTTTGTTGCCGGAGCACAGAAAGTCAACCCTGAGATGATGCTGACACCCCAGACCACCAGATGGACAGTGCCACTACACAGGATGAAGATGCTGAAGCAGGAATGGTCTCACAAGATGTCAGACAGCCGTGGTATGTGGTCTGCCTACAACTCACTCATACAACCCCAAGATATGCCTGCTGCCATTGACAAAGCCTTTGGTCTTCCTATTATCAATGCACCAGCCCATGAATGGGTCACCTTGGTTACAGCCTTGAACCAACTGACCAGACTCAACGAACTGGTGTCAGGCCCTGCAGCAAAGCTGCTAGTGACTTTGGACATGGACCTATACAAGAAAGCTCTAAAACTAGAGCACCTTCTACCCCAGTACAGAAACAAGTGGCTGCTGTGTCCAGGAGCATTTCACACTGTACTCTGTGCACTACAATGCTTGGGCAGGACCGTTGAAGGCAGTGGGCTTGATGAGGCATGGCAGGAAGCTGATCTGTACAGCAGTGTCACCACTTCGCACATCATTAATGGGAGTCATCACAACAGAGCTATGCAAGCTCACCAAATCACACTCCAAGCACTATTCGATCTATGGATGAAGTCTTTCTTTGAAGAGAACCCTGCACTGCGCATCAGACTGCAAGCAAGTGTTGAAAAGCTGACTGAAGCATGTAAGACTCAGCAGGATGTCCACGAAGCACACAGGACATTCCTACTGGGTGGGTACGACCCCAAAAGGGGTTGAAATAGGGGAGCTATCCCCCCGCCAAAGGCGGCTTTCTAGGGCCTTTCCTAGCTGATGTTGAGAGGATTGGGTTCTAATCATGTGGTGATGGGCTGGTCTATCAGAGTAAGAACTGAGCGATCTCAGCCATATCCATAGCTTACTCTGACTGTTCCTTTAACTTATATATTTTCTAGATCTCAAGTGACGCCGTCTTTTCCGTGGATTGACCTCCCAATCTACCAAGATTGGAAGCCAAAGCGTCACATTTTTCCCTTGCCCCTCAACTTTCTCTTCATAATTGCTGAGGGGCACAGGGCCCTGGGTGGGGCTTTGGTTTCCCGGGCGTTTCCGCAACCCTCCTCAGCTCCCCGCCATGGAGTGGCTTCGGTCACCCAGGCTTTATTGTGGTCGGCAGGGAGGGTTCTGTGGGGGCGCTCGGTTTTGGCCTTGGAATTGCTCGGGGCCTTGGGGCTGTTTGGCCAGGCAGCTTGGGGAACAACAACAACAACAACAATAACAACTGGAGCTGGAGTCCATGGAAATTGAGAAGCTGCTGCACGAATTTGATGAAAGTCTCAAGGAACAGCCAATGTACCAATGGGCACAGATGTACATGAGGCAGGTCATGGCTTTGTTGCAGTTTCAGCGTGCAACCCGTGAAGGGAACTGGTTCCTGTATTTGGGAGCACTAGAGAAGCTGTGCATTTACTTCTTTGCTTACAACCGACTGGATTATGCCCAGAACATCCCTGAGTATATTGCCTGTATGCATGAACTCAAAAGTGCAGATCCAGACAACCGGGATGAATTCCTCAGGGGGAATTTCACGGTCAATACAAGCAACAATGTGCCATTCACTCGCATTGGTGTAGATCATGCCATGGAGCATCTGAACAAAGTCACCAAAGGCCAAGGAGGAATATCAGGAATCACATCAACCCCACAGACTTTGCTCAAGTTCTGTCTCACGGGACCTGAGCTGGCACGCCTCTCTGATGAGACTGAGCATCTGCTTATGGTTTCTGAGGGAACCATGGCACAGCAGCACCACTGTCTCAGCAAAGCCAAAGTAGCACGCCAGGAAAAGGCCATTGCAAAGCTTAAGGCTGTACTAGCACAGTGCCATCTCTTCAGTCCACCATCAGATGATGCAGCCATCAATAGTCGAATGTTCAAACTGATGTCAAAGGAGATCCTTCCGGAGGAAGTCCAACGGAGCATCTTGTCAGTGGAGCAAGTAGGCCAGAATGCCTTTAGTCGCTTTGTAGAAGAACGCATCACTGGAGATGGAAACCTCTGGGACTGAATGTCCAAAGTGAATCTACTGACCTGGACTACAGCTGCAAAGGAAGTCAAGATGAAGGCCGGATCAGAATTGGTGACGCTCAAAGCCTCCTCCTCTCTCTTTGCCAGGATGCTGCTAGTCGCCAGATCACCCCATGCAGACATCGACCTGGAGCAGGTAGTTGGTGCCCATGAGTTCTCACACACCAGTGGGACACTGATGCAAGCAGTTGGGTCCCTTCATCCAACCAATGACAAGAGCAGTGTGATCCACCTTTTGGAAGGTCTTGTCTACACTAACAGTAATGAGACCACTGCCCAGGAGCACCCCACCTTGGTAATAGTTGATGGAATGGCTGTAGTCCAAGAACTGATGGCTGTCCGAACCTTCAAGAATGGAAAAGATCTTGCCAGAGCTTATGTCAAGCTTACTGACACAAAGGCGCAAGGGTATGCTGCAGTTATGGTTGTTTTTGACAACTACACAAAAGTGTGTTCCCTGAAGGAAGCTACGCGGGGGCGACGGCAAGGCAAGCTGAAGGAAATCAGGTCCTACAAGGTTGAAGATTCAACTCAGATTAGGGACAAGTCCACGTTCCTCGCAAGCAATGCCACAAAGGATTCGCTCACTTTCTACCTGGCTCAGCAGCTTATTGAAAGGAGCACAGTGAACATGGTGACTGTGACATGCAAGAGTGTGATGGCTAACTATGACTGCCAGGTGTGAGCACTCAGGAGGAGGCTGACACTCTCATGATCCTTCATGCTGTGGAAGTTGCAGCTGCTGGAGCCATCGTCCATATCTATACACAGGACACTGATGTTCTTCTATTGGCTCTCCGCAGAGTGCCACAACTTGACAGAAATTCTGCACTGATCATGGGTACTGGAGATCGTCGCCGCACCGTCCTATTGCAGCCCATCTATGATGCCCTGGGACCCAGTAAAGAAGCTGCCCTCATCAACTGGCATGCACTAACAGGGTGTGATACCACAGGACACATCAGGGGAAGGGGAAGCAGACATGCTGTAATGCCTTCATGGAATCGCCACCCAATGTAGTCTCTGCCATTCAGATGCTAGGGGAAGGGGATGCAACCTCAGAAGAGGTGGCTGATGGTTGTCAAGCCTTCCTGTGCAGCCTGTTCTGCCCCAAAGGAACCAAGCTTTCTAGAGCCAGTAGGCTCAGATGGCATCTCTTCAAAAAGATGAAACCAGAGCAAGGAGTAGACAGGCTGCCACCAACTCAAGGTAATTAGAAGCAACACATCCTGCGTGCTCATCTACAGGCCAGAATCTGGGCCCAGGACCTCGTTGAGAAGCCAAACATTCCTGACCCTCTCACCCTGGGCTGGAAGAAAGAGGGTGACAGGCTGATACCTGTACTTTCCAGTGAGGCAGCTGCACCAGACTGTGTCCTGGAACTTGTCAAGTGTGGCTGTGGTGCCAACAATCAAGCTGCACCTATGAAATGCACCAGACGGTGCAGCTGCAAGAAGCACAATCTTGCTTGCACTGAACTGTGCCAGTGTGGACAGGAAGATGATGTGTGTGCCAATAGATCCTCCCCTCTTCCAGAGGATGATGAGGATGAAGAGGAGCAGGACTAGGGGACTGGGATGACAGGTGAACACAAAGGACTATGGAAAGGACACTATAACTTATTCCGCCTTTTCCCGCGGTTAAATATCAAAATAATTTTTTTGGATTTTTTTTAGGTATTCTGGTACTTTCCATAATAGTTTATAGAGGGTTCCATCACTAAATACTAGTCAAGACCAACAATGATAACTACTTTCAAGACTATGATGTGCACAGAAAATAAATTTGGGTTATTTTTTCCTGTACTTTTACATCTTCATATTATTTTCTTTTAAAAATACCCTTAACCCCCATACAAAAATTGGCAACAAGCTTTTTCTTAATTAATGGGATAATTAGAACAGATTAAGTGCATTTTTTAAATTTCTACCCAAAAGTCATACATATTTACACGAACCGATAGACTATTGGCGGTGTACTAGGTTCCGGCTCATCTTGTGTTCAGTAGAGCTCGGTTGCTGGAGGACTGGAACAAGCTTATATATCTCCCCATGGGTGCCAAGTTGAGCAAGGGGTGTGTGTCTATTAAAAGCGTGCCTATGTGATCCGGGCAGGGGCCCGGATACATGTATTATTTCCAACAACCAGACTACGGCAGTATTATATAAAGCTAGATAAGCGAGATGCAGATGGAAAGACGGATGAGTGGGAAATACATCTAAAACAAATTGCAGTTTTAGTTATATTATTATTATTATTATTATTATTATTATTATTCTTACTATTATAATAATTATAATAATTTATAATATAAATATTATTGAAACTTGTTTTATTATTGTTACAAACAAACAACAAAAACAACAACAACAAAAATGAGGGATTATCATAGCTGTTACTGATGATGAAATGATAGAGGTATTTTTCAGTGAGTGTAGGATTTTTGTTTTTGTAATTATGTTCATTGTTGTACCATATAACACTAGTGATTCTTCCAAATTTGTTTATAACTTTAGAATATGGTAACACAAAAGCCTAACTCAATCTTTTGTTTAGCCTAAGTGTATATTATTATTTTTTTTAGTTTGCTCCCTAAACTTCTACCAGGTTTATACCAAACGAGACCCCCCCTTCGAGATAAATTTGTAAATTTTTTGTTAGAAAAATGACCAGGCCAAAAGCCGATTCCAACTAAATTTTAAGCTCGCTATTGCTCGCAGGGAAAACATCAACCTAAATGGTACGAAAGGTCTTGATATTGGCATGGAAATGTAGCAAAAGGTCTTCATATTGCCAAAGTAATGGAACAAATTTCTTTAAATCTCAAAACTAATGGGGCTAAATATGAAAGAGAAGGCCCCCCCAAAAAAAATAAAAATAAAAATATAATAAAATAATCTCCTTATATCCCCGTAAATAAAGCTAAACAATTACAACAAAACTGCAAAAAAACAATTTACAATCAAACAAATTAAATTAAAGTATATGTAAACAAAATATAAAAATCCTATTAAAAAAATTATAAAAAAAGTTACATAACATTTGTTTGTTGTTACCTTAAGGGGTTAAGATTTGGTGTTATTGTTGTTTGGTTGATTAAAGATTCTGGATCGATTCTCGTAGCTTCTCTCGTAGATTGGTAGATATAAGATAGATGTGATATATAATTGCCGCCACCACTTTTACAACATATATTTAGGGTAATGGGAACTAGTAATCCAGCCACAGGATATTTATTCTGTTTAATTGATGAGGAACAAACTTCTACTTAACAAATGAATGTAGATTTAAATATTACAGGGAGTTTCCCCCATGTAGGGGGGAATAGTTCCAGACCTCTTATCGAGATCAAGTCCTCTGTCTAAGTGTCCTAAAATCTCTCCCCATACCTCTCTCTCCCCTTCTCACCCACACCCCACGGATATGACGTGGACAGTGCTTGGAGAACTAAAAGTGCATGAGTAAGGCCTAGTAAAGTCTGACACAGGTAGAATAAGACCAGGAAGTGACACTGATATAACCTTCAGATTGTACAGTCCTCTGTTTAAATACACATTTAACTGCAAGTAAAGTACCCAAAAATGATATGAGAGTTGTAATAATGATTCCTATAATAATTACTGAATATAACATGTAATATAAACAAAATATACAAATATTATTAACAATATTATAAAACAGTAACATAAACTTTGAAACACAAAAATATACAGTATATAATTATACTGTATATATGTATATATATATATATATATATATATATATATATATATATATATATATATATATATATATATATATATATACACTACAGTATATACAGTATATATATATATATATATATATATATATATGTTATGATAAAATTAATTAAATTACTGCTTAATTAGGCTGCGACGATATAATTGGCATGTACGAAAATCGGAGAAGTACACTCGGATACCATAGTTTCTAGCCCAGTCATAAATATTCGTGGACTTCACCTATTTCTCATTATGGAAGTATTTCTCTGTAAACAAATGTATTATTATAACTTTCTACAAAACAGTTACACACCTATATATACTAATATTGAATACCGGTTCAATGCAAAGAGAGGCTATGCGTTTATTGGAAGAACGCCTGAAAACAAGGAGTTTTTCATACACCATAAAAACATCGCTAAGAATAACCCAAAGAAGGCAATTGCTTCGATTGGAGAAGGAGAAGTGGTCGAATTTTCAATCATCGACGGAAGGAAGGGAAAGGAGGCCACCAGAGTGACGGCCGGCCAGTCAATGGCTCTCATTATGATCAAGAGACACAGAGGAATCTTTAGATAAATGTAGACTACCAACCAGCAGGCTTTAGCCATGCCCACACTGACATGATCAACATACATCTAATTAAGTGGGCGGGTGCCCAACCCCGAAAGGAGTTGAAATAGGGAGGCTATCCCCCCGCCAAAGGCGGCTTTCTAGGGCCTTTCCTAGCTGATGCTGAGAGGATTGGATACTAGTCATGTGGTGATGGGCTGGTCTATCAGAGTGGGAGCTGAGCGATCTCTGCCATATCCATAGCTTACTCTGACTGTTCCTTTTACTTATATATTTTCTAGATCTCAAGTGACGGCGTCTCTTCCGTGGATTGACCTCCCTACTGCCAACCTAAAGGTTGGCAGATTGGGAGCCAAAGCATCACATTTTTCCTTTGCCCCTCAACTTTCCCTTCATATTTGCTGAGGGGCACAGGGCCTTGGGTGGGGCTTTGGTTTCCTGGGCGTTTCTGCGCCCTCCTCAGCTCCCCGCCTTGGAGTGGCTTCGGTCACCTGGGCTTTACTAGTGGTAAGCAGGGAGCGTTTTGTAGGGGTGCTCGGTTATGGCCTTGGGCTTGCTCGGGACCTTGGGGCTGTTCGGCCAGACAGCCTGGGGAACAGCAACAACAACAACAACATACTTCTAAGTGTGGCTACTGCCCTCGTTGGTGATGATACTGAACTGCTCGAGGAGTACATTCCTTGTCTGTTAGTGGCCAACAATCTTCCAGCCATTATACTCCCCCGTCTGCCTCATAGAAGAAACTTCTCCAGTCAACAACCAACACACACAGAGTAACACTCAAAGGAGGCGTCTCAATTTACAAACCCATCTTAACAGGAAAAAGTGCACAGAAGAACCCACCTCCACACCAAGAGCAGTACCAGCACAAGACACCAACGAAATTGAAGATTCCATCAATCTAGAAGACATGGAGGAAGAAGATAATGATGAGGAACAAGATGAAGATTACGAAGAAGATGAAGATAAAGAAGATAACCAGCAACAAGAGAAGGAGATTGGAAGAAACCCATCAACCCCTCAGACACCATTCATCGGAACGCCAATCCAGACCCACCTAAATTAAAAAAAAAAAAAACAAAAAAAAAAAAAAACATAAGCGGAATGAACATGAACAATACACACACACCCTATATTATCACCACAACAACTAGATTATAGAGGATCTTCGAACCTTCAAAAGACAACTAGAAAAGATCAAGAGGAAAATGTCGAACAAAAAGACCAGAAAGACCTTCAACATCAACAACCTACTTCGTTAAGACCTTCAACACAACCAAGCCACCTGCGATCAACAACATTAATACCTTCGGCTTCTTCACCACCATCGTCTGCCACCTTCACCTACATCAGCTGCCTCTCCACCACACTGTGACACAGTTGCTTTTTGAGTGCTCGTGCCTGAATCACCAATGAAGACAGACTATTACGAAGAACAGTATGGAAGATAGCCCTCCACCTTTTATTTTTTTACTTTGCTCTTCTTTTCCATCTTTACTTCCCTCTAATTCTTAGAGACTTTTCATCTTCCCAGCCTATCTATCTCTTTCATTCGGACATTCGGTAACAAGTTATATCCTCTCCACAACATCCCTCCCAGGAATTACTTCAAACCTCATGTGAGCTGGCTATAGCGCACCTATCTTCTCATCTTTCTACTAACTCTGATTGGGGCAAAGAAAACCTTGTTACTTTTAATGCCTCCAAAACTCAATTTCTCCATTTGTGTACCCGTCACAACCTTTCAAACGACAATCACTTACTCTTCAACGACATACAAATTAACCCTTCATCTTCTCTTAATATTCTTGGTGTCTCTTTTTCTTCTGATCTCTCTTAGAAAATCATATTACTACTCTTGTTAAAACACCTTCTATAAAGCTAGGTGTGCTCAACCGCCTCTGGGGGTTCTTTACCCCTGCGCAGCTTCTTGCTCTGTACAGGGCACAGTGTGGGGAGGTTCCTCTCACAGTACTTTTTGACAAAGTAGGAAAGAAAGACTTTCATCTCATTAACACACGTCCACTCAAAGATTCTCTGCAGTCTTTCAGTCGGAAGTGAACTTAATGTTTTCATGTTGTGAATTTAGATAAGCTAAACAATTTGGAACATGGTCGGGAGACTGGAATAAAACGAATGTGTCATCTATGTAACGTCTGTAGAGCAAAGGTTTGAATTCTATGGGACTGTTGTCAAGCCATTTTTTAGCTTATCTAAATTCACAACATGAAAACATTAAGTTCACTTCCGACACTGAAACAAATGGTAAACTCCCCTTCCTAGACATAAATATTAACAGAACACCTGACTCATTTAATACTTCAATATACAGGAAACCAACCTTCACAGGTTTAACGACAAAATTGAATTCATCTATCCCGTTATAGTACAAACGAAATTTAATCTTAACTTTAGTCACCCGTGCTTACCACATTTGTTCCTCATATTTGTCTTTTCACAATGAACTCGAATATCTCAAACACATTATACATTCTAATGGTTTCCCTATTGCATTAATTGAAAACTGTTTTGGTAACCCACTAAATAAACTTTTCCAAGTCCCGAGCCCCGTACCGACTGCTAAAAAGGCAGTAATATTTTTCACTATGCCATTTTTAGGACCATCAAGTTACTCGATACGCCATAAAGTCACAAAATTGATTCGTTGCTTCTATCCCCAAGTGTCCCTCAGAATAATATTCAAACCTACCAATACTTTGTCTCATCATTTTAAATTCAATGATCGTATCCCGGATGTTCTGCAATCCTCTATTGTTTATCAATATAAATGTAGCTGCTGCAATGCAACTTATATAGGCCAATCAAAACGGCACTTAAACACGAGGGTTGCGCAGCACCTGGGTCGATCTTATAGAACTGGACGTCCCATTTATAAACCATCCTTTTCAGCCATTCGAGACCATTGTTAACCTTTAGGCCATTCCATTAACAAAAAAGATTTTTCAGTAATTTTCAGTTGTTCTGGTGACACCACCCGGTTAATAGCAGAATCCCTCCTCACTCACCATCTTAAGCCCACCTTGGGCACCCACGAATTCTCCTCCAACCTATTATGTTTCTAAGTTATTGTGTATATTTTAGCCTACAATATCTACACGTAGTTCACTTATGGTTTAGCTGTTGCTGTTGTTTGTGTTTGTTTGTTTCTATCTCTTTTTTCGCGATTTCTAACTTTTTATGTTTTTCTAAATTATTATTACAAATATATTTGCTTTAAATGTCAACATAATTTATTAATAGATGTATTTCTTATTGCTTTAGGTCTGATGATGACATATGTTAATGTCGAAACGTAACCGGTACCAGAATAAAGATGTTCGTGTTTACCTTGGTGTTGCTTGCCCCTATATACAGTATATATATATATATATACTTGAAATACTTAAAGAGTATAACAGACTTTTTATAGAACTCTTCAACTTGTCACCATTTGTTCCTTCCAGTTAATGATTTCAAAATTGCTGTCTCTCAGATAAATCAGTTGTTGCTTGGCTAAGGCTAGTTTAAGTTGTGCTAGTTTGAGTCTTGTTCCTTGCCTAATAGTTTCTTCAACTAAAAGTCCATGTTTCTTTTTCTTTCTTCTTCCCATCGTATTTTATTGATTAGCTTGTTTAGTTCTGCTCTCTCTATTTCATCTCTTTTCGTTTTGATTGGCATTGCTTTTCTTCTTTTAATGAGATTTACAGTAGTTTGTGAGTACTTGCTTTCTTTACTGGTGTTTGTGCACCCTATACACTTTATATATATATATATATATACATATATATATATATATATATATATATATATATATATATATATATATATATATATATATAAACAGTATATGTAAAGTATATAGTATATATACTGTATATATATATATATATATATATATATATATATATATATATATATATATATATATATATATATATATATATATATATATCGGTATATATATATATATATATATATATATATATATATATATATATATATGTATATATATTGTATATATATATATATATATATATGTTTCTAGTCTCTCAATGGGGGTCGATCCGCCGACCGTCAGGACGATAGCCGACGCTTTAATCAAGGACACCACGGCAGTCTGCTAAACCCCACTGAGAGACTAGAAACATTTAGTGGCTCACGTGTATTTGTGATATATACTCAATATATATATATATATATATACGTATATAAATATATATATACGTAAATATATATATATATATATACATACCTGTATATATATATATATATATATATATATATATATACAGGTATGTATATATATATATATATTTACGTATATATATATTTATATACGTATATATATATATATTGAGTATATATCACAAATACACGTGAGCCACTAAATGTTTCTAGTCTCTCAGTGGGGTTTACCAGACTGCCGTGGTGTAGTTGATTAAAGCGTCGGCTATCGTCCTGACGGTCGGCGGTTCGAACCCCATTGAGAGACAAAAAACATATATATATATATATATATATACATATATATATATATATATATATATATATATATATATACAGTATATATACTATATACTTTACATATATATATATATATATATATATATATATATATATATATATATATATATATATATATATATATATATATATATATAAAGTGTATAGGGTGCACAAACACCAGTAAAGAAAGCAAGTACTCACAAACTACTGTAAATCTCATTAAAAGAAGAAAAGCAATGCCAATCAAAACGAAAAGAGATGAAATAGAGAGAGCAGAACTAAACAAGCTAATCAATAAAATACGATGGGAAGAAGAAAGAAAAAGAAACATGGACTTTTAGTTGAAGAAACTATTAGGCAAGGAACAAGACTCAAACTAGCACAACTTAAACTAGCCTTAGCCAAGCAACAACTGATTTATCTGAGAGACAGCAATTTTGAAATCATTAACTGGAAGGAACAAATGGTGACAAGTTGAAGAGTTCTATAAAAAGTCTGTTATACTCTTCAAGTATTTCAGTTCCATCACATGATTCAACAACAGACACAGGCGAGGTCCCGCATATATCTGTAGATGAGGTAAGGTCTGCTCTAAACAAAATGAAAAGGGGAAAAGCTCCAGATGATGGGATAACAAACGTTTTTCTGAAGGATGCAGGATTTGATTTTGATTTTGCCCAGAGGGGCGAGTTTATTGAGCAGTGCTCCCCATCCTGTGAGGGGACAACCACTGGTAAAGCTATACATACTGCTCAAAGAGCCATTATTCCATTGAAACAACAGCATTGTTGTCTGGTTACATTCATATTTGTGTTTATAAATCAGGTAAGCATTATTCAGATGTGTTATTATAGTTTCCTCAATTAATTGGCACATGTGCTGTATATACGTAGCTCATGATTATTAGCCTGGAAAAAAAAAAGAAGCTTGTCGTGACTGAATTACTAATTGACTGGTTGTTGTTATTGTTGCTGTTCCCCAGGCTGTCTGGCCGAACAGTTCCAAGGTCCCGAACAAGGCCAAAGCCATAATCGAGTGCTCCCACAGAGCCCTCCCTGCTTACCACTAATAAAGCCCAGGTGACCGAAGCCACTCTAAGGCGGGGAGCTGATGAGGGTGCGGAAACGCCCTGGAAACCAGAACCCCACCCAAGGCCCTGTGCCCCTCAACAATTATGAAGCAAAGTTGAGGTGCAAAGACAAAATGTGACGCTTTGGCTCCCCATTGACTGGTTGTAAATAATAGCACTACATAACTAGTGCAATCATATGAGGAGACAGGGGATGAGGTCCAGTTTAGATTAGCTCAGCTGTTCGCCTAATGTTTGTGTGAGCGAGGTGTTCGAGAAGCTTGGTGCAATGCAATAGTGACTCTACTTCACAAAAAAACACGATAAGAAAGATCTCGGCAACTACCGTCCCATTCGTTTGTTATCAGTTATTTACAAGTTGTTCTCTATAATCCTCACAAATAGGTTCGATAAAAATATGTTTTATGAAAATAAATCTCGGGAGCAGGCAGGATTTAGAAGTGGATATTCAACCATGGATCACTTGCATACAATGAACCAGCTAACAAAGAACACTTCAGAATATAATATTCCTCTTTGTTTAGCTTTTGTAGACTATGAAATGGCCTTCAATTCGGTAGAGATAACAGCTATAGCAAACTCACTACATGAACAAGGAATACATTAAACATATATAAAGCTCTTAGAGAATAATTATAGCCTATATGCAAAAGGCACTGCTGTTGTATGATTACACAGAGACACAAAGCAGATAAAGATTGGGAAAGGAGTGAGGCAGGGAGACACAATCTCACCCAAGCTGTTTACAGCTTGTCTTGATGCGATTTTCAGAACATTTTCATGGGAATCAAAGGGAACTAATGTAGATGTGGAATACCTTAACCATCTCTGATTTGCAGATGACATTGTCTTATTTAGGATAAAGCAGAAAAGCTCCAAGAAATGCTCAATGATCTCATTAAAGAAAGTAGCAAAGTAGGTCTAAACTTGAACAGGAGTAAAATCAAAGTTATGTACAATTATAAGACTAAACGCAGAATAATTACAATTGATTACTAAATTAGAATAATACAAATATTTTGTCAAGTAATGAATCTAACAGAAGATAATTATTATGAAATAGTAAAGCGAATCACTTAAGGATGGAAAGCATTCCACGAACAGAAGAACATCATGAAATGCACACTACCAATATGCCTTATTCGTAAAGTATATAACCAGAGTGTGCTCCCAACCATGATCTATGGGTCTAAAACTAGGAAACTAAGTATAACCAGTGTGTATTACCAACCATGATATATGGATCTGAAACTTGGAAACTACCAAAAACAATGGAGAATAAGCTTAGGAGTGCGCAAAGAGCAATGGAAAGGTCAAAACTAGGAATAACACTTAGATATAGGAAGAGAGCAAACCAAAGTCAAGGATATTCTAGAAACTATTAAAGAGCAGAAATGGAGATGGGCAGGATATGTAGCAAGAAGAGAGGACAGTAGGTGGAGTAAAAGACTAACTGACTGGACCCCTAGAGAAGGAAAGCGCGATAGGAAAGGCCAGACAAGAGGTGGAGAGACAAGATAGAAAAGACTGCAGGGGTAACATGGCAACAGCTGGCAAAGCCTCGGGAGTCATGGAAAAGGTTAAGGGAGGCCTTTTTCCAGCAGTGGACTCCTAATGGCCGATGATGATGATATATGTGTATATATATATATATATATATACCGGGTATATATATATATATATATACAGTATATATATATATATATATATATATATATATATATATATATATATATATATATATATATATATATATATATATATATATATATATATATATTCAAAAAGGATATGTAATTAATAAAGTACTTAACAGATTTCTGTACACGAAGCAAAATTTAGAGGTCACAGCTTCGGAAGTACCTAACCTTATCACACATGTTAAACTGCCTTTTTATGGGGAATCAAGTTTCTTGCTCGGGAAGAAGTTGCTAGTCTTTCTCAAAATTGAATTTCCTGCTGTCAACTTTCGAATAATAGTCAATAATGATTTCACTGTAGGTTCATTTTTCAATTATAAAGACCGTATTCCTAACCTAATATGTTCAAATATTGTATAATATTATACATGTTCGTGTCCCAGCTGTAATGCTAGCTAGGTATGTCGGATGTACAGTACTTCAAGATATTTACAAATTAGAATATCTGAACATTTAGGTAGAAGCTATAGAACGGGTCAATATCTAAATACAATTCCTTTTTCGGCCATAAGAAATCATTCACATGAGAATGACCATCTATTCTCAGAGAATGATTTTGAAATAATAGGTAAAGTCAATAATGAACAAGATACTTTTTTAGGGGAAAAGGTATTAATTCAACAACTCAAGCCGGAACTAAATACTATGACCTTATTCAATTGTTTAGTCAGTTTTCAAATAGTTTAATTTTAATTGTTTTCTGTTTGTTTCGTTTAATTTCAAATTCATTAAGAGTATTTCACATTGTACGCCCAGTCAGAATATATCATTTTCATGTGTTCTTTTGTTTTGTGTCTTTGGGGTTGACGGTGTTAGTGTTAAATGATCAAATAATGGTTTTCAGTTGTACTCGAGGTGGGCTTGGGGTTGGATCTATTGGTCTTTATTATTTAGTCATATCGCATTAGTTTTCCTTTTATTCGTGCGGTACTGGTGTTTGTTAACGAATTAATTTCATCTAGGTATTTTATACCCTTATTTACTTTGTATTTAAACTATTTTACGGATCCTTCTATTTACGAAATGTTATGTATGGTAATTTCATTTTATAGGATCGTGTACTGACCTGATGATGGACGCAGAGTCCGAAATATTGCAATAAATATGAAGATGGGGATCTTCCTTGTTTTGGCTACCCTTTTCCTTTTGAAAATACGTTGTCCTGGAGGACAACTCACTGATATCATCATTAATACTGTATATATATATATATATATATATATATATATATATAGAGAGAGAGAGAGGTATGGGTGTGCATGTGTGTGTATGTATGGGTGTGTGTACAGTATGTGTGTGGGTGTGTGTACGCATGTGGATGCGTGCATGTGTATGTGTGTTGAGAAGGGGGGGGGGGTACTCACATAAAACATAATTATTTCCTTGATCAAAGACCAAGGCTGTTTAATCCATCACTATATTAAGTGGTTTAACAAGTTACAAGATAATGAGTGCAAAGGGGGGGGGGGGGGGGGGAAGATGGTTGATTTTTCTGGCCCCATACCCTTCTCCTTCGCGTTTAGCCCTATTAGTGTTCACATTTTAAGATGTTCGGTCCACTACTTTGGCGAGTTTAAGACTTTTCACCCCATTTCTTCGTCAATATTAAGACCTTTCGTGCCATTTAGATGTAGAGTCCTTCCTGGCGAGCGATTGCGATCCTATATTTCTCAGAGTATATTTGTGTACAAATTAATCTCAAAGGGGGGGGGGGGGGTCTAGGGAGTGTGTGTGTCTGTGTGTGTATTTTTTGTCCAACTTAATAAAGGTCAAGCGAGGAATATAAAAAAACTTGATTAAGCACAGATTCTCAATTACTTATTAACCCTTCTATAGATTATAACGCATATTGACAGTTGATTATGGTTATCATTAGACGGTGTTATACAGCTTAGGAAGAAGCTGTGGAAATTTTAAGGGTAAAGACTATCTCAATCAACCCTACGACTTCCACAAACCCTTCCTAACCTGCACACACTCGTCTAACAATATCCACAACACAGAAGGAAAATACCTAATCGAACCTGGAAAGAGTAAATCACGAGCAACACCCAGAACCCAACAAAATCATTCTGTGTGTGTGTGGGGGAGGAGGGGGGGGGGAGGGGGTATTATCCTGGATCCTCCTTCTCCTTCACGTTTACCCTCCTTTGTTTTGGGATTTTGAGTCGTTCGTCCCCTTAGTTTGGCGATTTTAAGACCTTTCGCCTCATTTAATGTTAATTAGCAGACCTTTCCTGCCATATAGTTGTCGATTGTTTCCTGGCGAGCTTAACCCTTTGTGCACCAGCGACGTCTATTATAATTTGCGTGAAGGTGCGGTGCTATACCATGTTCCAAATAGGTCGGCAAGAAATTGTGAACCCTAACCTCTGTAACTCTAAAAGGGCTAGAACAAATGGGCTGTAAAATGTCCCCACTTATTCCCTGGCTGACCCTTCCCAAATGATAAAGAAATATTACCTCGATTACTAACCCCTGTAACTCAAAAAAGGGCTCGGGCAAACAGGTTATATAATTGACCACTTGCGAGTTTCGGCCTATGAGGAAGTTGGAGCTGTTGACATCGATATTTAGCAGAATTAGCATCTAAAATACGGCTGTGATGCATTTATGTATACACGAAACCCAATTTAACACACTTTCTATCCATCAGAAACCTACATTGCTATTGCATTTCGTATGTATATTGATGTTTACGATTTCAACTTCCTTATAGCCTGAAACTCGCAAGTGGTCAAATTGTATGTCCACACTTTGTCCTGGGCTGACCCTTCCCAAGTGGTAAAAATATTAGCTCGATTGCTCTACCCGTTTGAGAGTTATAGAGGTTAATGGTCAAAGGTGTTGGCCTACTTATTTGGAACAGGGTATAGGGTGTCAAATATATACAAAACTCCTTCAGTTTAGTGTATATTGTTTTATAGGTATAGTTAAGGGGGGGGGGGGATATCTCTATATAGTTATATATTGTTATTATTACCGGTATGTATTTTATAGGTATAGTTAAGGGGGGGGGGGGATATCTCTATATAGTTATATATTGTTATTATTACCGGTATGTATTTTACTTTAGTCTGCTACCTAGACCACAATAAATTAAGCTTTAAAAAAACAAAAGAAAAACAAATAATAATAATAATAATAATAATAATAATAATAATAATAATAATAGGCTAATCTTAATAATATTAATACAAATAATGATAAAAACCACTTCTTCGAGATACAGGTGTACATTTTTCGGTAAAAAAACATTCTTGGCCGAAGGCCTCATTACCGAAGGCCGGTTCCTACTTGATTGCAGGCTCGCTATGGCTCGCCAGGAAAAAATCGACACCTAAATGGCACAAAAAGGTAATAATATTGACAATTATGGGGCGAAAGGCCTTATAATCGACACACTCACGGGGAGAACGTCGTATATTTGTATAACTAGTGGGCTTAACATGAGGGAGAAGGGGGGCCAGACAAAACCAAAACCTTCCCCATACAATAATAGGTGATCGTTTCTATACAGTCTTGGGAAGAAGTGATACAATGGCCAGAACATTATACCATTTTCAAGTTAATTTGTCTGTGTTCCTTCTCCTGATGTCTTTCCCCTACAACCACGATTCAATTTTGACTTGTTGTTTGTTTGTTTTTAGGATTAAACGTACTGTGTATTTTAATTTATTTCGACCTCGGTGACTTTTCCCACAATTGTACTCTCCGGAACAACAATTGTGTAATCACCATAATTTTCTTTAGTATTTACAACAGGATTTTAATTATTTTTAACAATTAATTATCATGGTATTGGTATCCCCTACGAGTTCATATTATAATTTGTAGTGAACTTATTTCAAACATCTTATATATATAGTATATTATATATATATATTACAGTCAGACTGTGAAACTAGTAATTTCATGAAATGACTTAGCATTTCAGTCAATCTGTGAAATGACTGGTTACTAGCTGGTTACTAACCTAACTTGGGTTAGGTTAGGTTATATTGAGCTCCACCTATTATTTATGAAGTGAAGCAAATTGTTTACACCATGACACACCTCAATCTGCTTTTCACGAGCTTGAAGGCAACTATGGGGTTCGCCCTACCTACCTAACCTAACCTGAACTACCTAACCTAACCTAACCTACCTAACCTAACCATAACTAACCTAACCTAACCTAACCTAACCTACCTAACCTAACCTAACCTAACCTAACCTAACCAAACCTGTTAGGTTAGGTTAGTAACCAGTCATTTCACAGATTGACTGAAATGCTTAGTCATTTCACGAAATGACTACGTTTGACAGTCTGACTGTAACATAATTATATACTGGCAATAGACTCGTTGCGTGGAAACAGCAGTGTTATGATGAACAGTCAAACCAGGGCGTAGACGAACATCTTTATTATGGTAACGTTTCACAACTATGCATGTTGCATCATCAGGCCTAAAATAGAAAAGAAAATGTGATATTTAATATTTACATATGTTTATATTAGATCGACAATATTATTCGAATATAAAAGCAAAGTGCTAACAGGAAAATTATAAAATAATATATTCTAAGTTTAATATTATTATACTGTAAATTGTAAAATGTTAAAAGTAAAAAACAAACTAGATTTCTTTATTTTGAGCTGGGGGTATCAATTGAATGATAAAACATAATTCGCATCATATGATTCCTAACAATAGTAAATAGTGAAAGTTATTTAAACTTGTAATAATCAGAAATAAAAACAACAACAAAAAATACAAATTAAAAGCTATTACACACAGGGTTATACAAGTAGACCTTAAAAGCAGAACAGATCGACTGAGGATGTATTGTCACCTATTGTGGGTCTAAGGATGTAGGAGTGTAGAGATTCCATGATGGGGAGGTCGAAGTGGTGCTGACTTCTATCTAGAACTTTGAATGAGGCTCGTTTGATAGGATGATCTAAAGTGTGTGAGTGTTGCCTAATGGCGCTAAATGATGGTATGGTGATTGGTCTGCCAACTCAAAATAAAGAAATCTAGTTTGTTTTTTACTTTTGACATTTTACAATTTAGAATAATATTAAAATTAGAATATATTATTTTATAATTTTCCTGTTAGCACTTTGCTTTTATATTAGAATAATATTTTCGAAATAATATAAAAATATGTGAATATTAAAAATCACATTTTCTTTTCTATTTTAGGTCTGATGATGCAACATGCATAGTTGCGAAACGTAACCATAATAAAGATGCTCGTTACGCCCTGATTTAGTGTTCATTATATATATATATTTTTTTTTTTTTTTTTTTTTGGAAGGAATCTGAGTGTAAAATGGAGGGAGAGTAAGAAACTGTTCTGGAAAGAAGTCAAGAAAGTTAGGGAAGGTAGCAAGGGAAACAGTAAGGGTGTGAAAGATAAGAATTGGAGAATGCTAGCCGAGAAGCAAGAGAGAGTCGAAAGATGGAGGGAGTATTTCAATGAGTTGCAAAATGTAAGGAATGAAGAGCCAGCAAACATAGCTGGATATGGTATGGGAGGGAGAAGAAGAGAAGTAGTGGAGGAGGAGGTGGGGATCAGGAGGTCACAAGTGTGGGAAGCCATGAAAAGAGTGAAGTTGGGGAAAGCACCAGGAACAGATGGAGTCTGTGGGGAAATGTTGAGGTATGGTGGTAGGATAGTGATCGAATGGGTATGGAAAATGTGCAACTAGCATGGGAGAAGACGAGTGCACCCTATGACTGGAAGACTGGCATAATAGTCCCCCTATATAAGGGCAAAGGGGAAAGAGGAGTGTGTGGTAAACACCGAGGAATATGTCTTCTAAGCGTAGTAGGGAAGGTATACAGTAGGGTAGTGATTGAGAGAGTGAGAGTGAGAACGTAGAAATGGATAGGCGACGAGCAGGGAGGATTTAGGAA
Source organism: Paralithodes platypus (assembly GCA_032716605.1). Lineage (NCBI taxonomy): Eukaryota > Metazoa > Arthropoda > Malacostraca > Decapoda > Lithodidae > Paralithodes > Paralithodes platypus. The sequence continues at coordinate 14,170,487 of CM064507.1, forward strand.
GGGAAGAGGATGTGTAGATCAGATATTTACCCTGAATTGTGTTGTGGAGAAATATCTGGAGAAGAAACAAAAGGTGTATGTTGCCTTTATGGACTTGGAGAAAGCCTATGACAGAGTGGATAGAGAAGGTTTGTGGAAAGTACTTAGAATATACGGAGTAGATGGCAAGTTGCTGAAAGCAGTGAAGAGCATGTATGAGGGTGCAAAGGCGGCAGTACGTGTGGAGAGTGAGAAGAGCGAGTTCTTTGACCTGAATGTTGGTTTGAAACAGGGGTGTGCGATGTCCCCGTGGTTGTTTACTGTATATATGGATGGAGTCATGAAAGAAATACTATCAAGAGCAGTGGATGTTAGTGTATCGCTGAAAAGGGAGGGATATGATTGGAAGCTACCTATACTGCTGTTTGCGGATGATACAGTTCTGATAAGTGATAATGAATGGGAGTTGCAGGGTCTGGGAAATGAGTTTGAACAGTGTGCAAAAAACGGAATTTGAAGGTAAATGCGGGGAAGAGTAACGTTATGGTCTTCGAAAGGGATGAAGTCACAGAGTGTGAGGTGAAGTTGAACGGTCAGGCTATGGAGATCGTCAGCTCTTTTAAGTATCTGGGCAGTGTGTTGAGTAAAGATGGGACTATGAATGAAGAAGTGCGGGAGAGGGTATAACAGGGGAAGAGGGTTGTAGGAACGCTGAAAGCAGTAACAAGAAATAGGGTGGTCAGTATGGAAGTGAAGAAGTCCTTGCATGACAGTGTGGTAATCCCGACACTGGCTTACGGAAGTGAAGCACGGACGTTGGTTGAGAGACTCGGACCAAGAGTGAGAGCAGTGGAAATTAATTACTTAAGAAGTGCGTGCGGAGTTACATGGAGGGATAGACAGACTAATGAGGAATTAAGAAGGAGGTGTGGTGTGGAGGTAAATGTGCTGGAAAGTGTGAAAAGAAACAACTTCAGATGGTTCGGCCATATGGAACGTATGGAAAGCGAGAGAATGACTAAGAGGGTGTACGAGAGCGAGGTGGAGGGACAGAGAGGAAGAGGTAGACCGAAGGAGAGGTGGAAGGATGGAGTGAGGAAGTATATGAACGAAGGCGGTGCTGGTTGGGGGGATGGGCATCGACTGACTGGGGACAGAGGTGCATGGAGGCGGTTCGTTCGTGGCCACCCCTGCAGGGATCATGGCAATAAATAGATAGATATATATATATATATATATATATATATATACACTTTTTACATATATGCAGGTATCATTAAGATTTAATGCACTGTTGGGTCATGATGCTGAACGTAAATTATTTTTGATAGAAAGACAGATATTACAGCTTGTATTGAGTGTTGGCAGGTGGAGTCCTTATAAAATAGCGAGAACCTGCTGTACCATACGAGTACGTTACACGGAGAGGAGGGAAAGGTAGGAGTGGGGTTGGACTTGAACAAGGTTAAATCTTTAAAAGCTGACGGTGAATATTGTAGCCTGACCTTGTAACGTGAGTGAGAGGTGAGTCCGGACACCTGTCACTGAAGCTTTAACATGGACCGGGTTCATATGTACAGTTTTCCCTATATATTTCGTCCATCACCATCCCAGTAAAATCGTAAATTGACAATACTGCACCCACCTCCCCAACCCCTCTCCCTTACTCCACCTTCCACACCATGTGGGGTGGTGAGGAACGAAATATATGGGAAAAACTCTACAGTCAAGTTATAAATTGCACGTACTCATTTGAATTTAGCATATAATACAAACAAGACAATGCAATACTTTACTACAGCCCATATGCTTCAGAACGTGGCTTTACATGTTTAGCCACTACTGTACCGGCGACGTCTTTCATATTTTATTCTAGCTATATTTAGACGATTTGTGCAATTTAAGGAGGATCTGTGGTATTAAAAATTGTTAAGTCAGATAGTTTGAAGCCTGTTAATTGCTGGAGGCCCTTTTCAAACTGAACAAAATCGTCTTATAATAGCCAGAATAAAGTTAAAATGACGTTACTGGTACTGAATGGGTTAACACTTTGAATTGGTGTAACCTTATACAGTATACGCTGAGCACGGTAAAGTCGCGATTATTTATGCTTATATGGTACCTGTTCAAAACTGTCTTGAGTACAATTGAATTTCCTAACTAAATCCTGGCCCAATATGACCCCTCGAACACCAAAATGAACCTCCAAAATGTAAATATTGGGTAAAGACATAATGACAAACCTACAACGGAGAAGGGACTGGAGTTCTCGCAGCGAGGCTCCAGTCCTGACGTTCTTCTTGACTTACAGTGTGCTGGCTTAATAATCCATTAGGGTTGATAACCTCTGAAGTCCTATTTTAACTAATTACAACGGAATTCAGGATAGCTTCGCAAACTTAAAGGGAGATGGGCTGGTTTTTCAGGCCCCCCTTCCCCCTCATGTTTAGCATATTAGTTTTGAAATTTTCAGACGTTTAGATCATTAGTTTGGCGATTTTAAGACTTTATGCCCCATTTATTTGTCAATTTTAAGACCTTTCGTGCCATTTAGGTGTCGACTTTTTTATGGCGAGAGATAGCGAGCCTGTAATTTTAGAAGGAACTGGCCTTCGGCCGGAACAATTTTGTACTGAAAAATATACACATTTATCTTGAAAAGGGTCTAGGGAGTGTTATTTTAAGCTTGATGGAGGTTTAAAACTAAAAAAATAAAAACAAAATAGTAAAACTATACATAAATAAGCCAATAAATACGCCCCTCCCTCCTACGACCACGATTCATGTCCTTGAGTGTAGAGTGGCGGCCAATAGTTATGATACATGTTGAAGCCTCCAACAGATTAAGGGGAGATGAGTCGTTTTGTCTACACCCCCTTCTCCCTCATGTTTATCTCCATTAGTTTTGATATTATAAGACGTTCTGATTATTAGTTTGGTGATTTATACACCTTTCGCCCCATTACGTTGTCAATTTTAACAACTTTTGTGCCATTTAGGTGTCGTTTTATTTAATGTCGAGCGATGGCGAGTCTGAAATTTTATGAGGAACAAGCCTATAGCCGGGTAATATTTCCACTGAAAAATTTACAAATTTATCTTGTAAATGGGTCTAGGGGGTGTTTCTCTAAGTATGATGGAGGTCTAGATAGGAAACTAAGAAATATGGGATTAAATACATTAATGAACTACAAAAAATGGCCCATCTTCCCTTTCATATCTTACTAACTCTTGGTGAGACCTTTTCTGTTGCACTTGACATATCGAAGGCCTTTGATAGAGTTTGGCACAAATCTTTAATTTCCAAACTGCCCTCCTTCGGTTTCAGTCCTTCCATCTGTGCCTTTGTCTCTAATTTCCTTTCCGGCCGTTCCATAGCTGCGGTTGTGGACGGCCATCGCAGACTTCCTCATCCTATCAACTCCGGTGTTCCTCAGGGTTCTGTCCTATCTCCTATTCTCTTTTTAATTTTCATAAATGATCTTCTCAACTGTACATCCAGTCCAATCCATTCATATGCAGACGACTCTACCTTACACCACTCAATTAGTTTTCCAGAACGCCCCAGCCAGCAGTTCCTCAAAAGTAATTGTAATGAAGCCATAAAACACTTATCTTCTGATCTAGCTACTATTTCCAATTGGGGTAAAGAAAACCTTTTTGCATTTAATGCTTCCTAGACTCAATTTATCCATCTTACTACCCGTCAGGAACCTCCAGAGGATAATCCCTTATTCTTCAACAATACAAAAATCAGCCCTTCATCTTCTCTCAAGGTTCTCGGTGTCTCTTTTTCTTCTGCTCTCACTTGGCAGGACCATATTACCAGTCTCGCTAAGGCAGCCTCCCAAAATCTGGGTGTGCTCAACCGCCTCAAGAGGTTTTTTACCCTTGCGCAGCTTCTTGCTCTGTACAGGGGCACAGTGTGTCCTTGTATTGAGTATTGTTCACATGTGTGGGGAGGATCCTCTCACACCTCACTCCTGGACAAAGTTGAAAGGAAAGCCTTTCGTATCGTTAACTCCCGTCCACTCACCAACTCTCTGCAATCTCTCTCTCTTCGCCGCAATGTTGCATCTCTCTTGCTATTCTACCGTTATTACAATAATCAGTGTTCCTCGGAGCTTTCCCAGTGTATACCACCTCCTCTACGTAGGGTACGTAGTACCCGCCTTGCAACACAATCCCACCAATATTCTGTGCAACTCTCCAACCCAAGAGTGAAACGCTATTCTCAGACTTTCTTCTATTCAACTGCTGAGCTCTGGAACTCTCTCCCAGAATCAGTCTTTCCCTCTTCCTATTACTTAAATTGCTTCAAACTCTGTGTGTCCAGGCATTTTAGCTCGAACGTCCTTTGATTTTGGCCCTGTCACACTTTCAACTCTGGGGGAGGCACTCGCTGCAGGCAGTTATGCCTTTTGTCTCCCTCATTCACATAGAAAACAAAAAACGAACCTCTGATATACAAATATTGGGTAGAGCATTAAAACGTTCAGTACTGGTGACGTTTTATTTATTTTATAAGGGCACCAAAATTGAACAGCATAGTCTAAATGGGGTCTTACTAGAGCTAAGTATAGTTTTAAGAAAACTTCAGCAGTCCTGTTGCTAACACTCCTAGATATGAATCCTAGAATTCTATTTGCCCTATTCCTAACACTTATACACTGTTTTCTGGGTTTCAGATCATTACTAATGAGCACCACCCACCCCCCACCCCCAGATCCTTCTCACACTCTGAGTTATCCAATTCTACATTATCTAGTTTGTATTTAGCATCTAAATTACGCTTTCCAATCCTTAATACCTTACATTTGTCTATATTGAAACTCATCTGCCAATTTATGGACCACTCGTGCAAGTGATCGAGATCATTTTGAAGACATTCCCTGTCGCTAGCTGGCTCTATTATCCTACCTATTTTAGTATCATCAGCAAATTTACTGATCCTACTCTTTATGCCCGAGTCAAGATCATTTATGTAGATAATGAACAGAAGGGGCCCCAAAACCGACCCTTGGGGGACCCCACTTTTAACTAATCCCCAGTCCGATTTTACACCATTTATACTAACTCTCTGTTTCCTACCAATCAGCCATGACTTAATCCACTTGAGTAGCATCCCCCCAATACCATGTCCTTCTATCTTCCTTAACAGCCTTTCATGTGGAACTTTATCAAAGGCCTTACTGAAGTCTAAGTAAACTATATCATATGACTTGTCGTTATCTACCGCTTCATAAACCTCGGAGAAAAAACTGAGTAAATTTGTTAGGCAGGATCGTCCTGGAGTGAAACCATGTTGAGAGGCATTTATTAACTTGAACATATCTAAGTGATTTCTAATTTTCCTGGCAATAATTGATTCTAGCAATTTCCCTATAATTGATGTGAGACTAATAGGACGGTAATTTGATGCTATGGACTTATCACCTTTTTTAAATATCGGAATTATATTTGCGAGCTTCCATGAATCAGGAACTAAGCCTAAAGCTAGTGAATTATTAAATAGGTGAGTTAATGGGTAACTTAATTCGTCCTTGCATTCTTTTAATACCCTAGCATACACCTCATCTGGACCTGGAGATTTCTGGGGTTTTAGTCTATCTATTTCCTTAATTACTTCGTCACTAGTGACCTGAACTGTGCTTAATAGTTCGTCTATACTACCGTTAAAAACTTGGTTGACTACTGGAACTTGATCTAAATTTTCGTTTGTAAAAACAGAAAGGAAATGACTATTTAGAGTATTGCACATTTCTAACTCATCATCTGTAATCTCACCTATCACATTCTTAAGAGGCCCTGCTGTATCCTTTAACTTAGATTTATACAATTGATAAAATGCTTTAGGGTTGTTTTTAGAATAATTTGCTACCTTGATTTCGTAGTTTCTTTTTTCCTTCCTAATTTCCTTCTTTACCTGCCTCGACAAGTTATGGTGATATCCTGTAAGGTGGATTTCGCCTTTCTGTATTTTTCTGTATACACCTCTCTTTCTACCTATAAGATCTACTAATTTATTTGTCATCCATTTTGGTTGGTTTGTATGTGATCTAAATTTTCTTTTTGGTATATATTTATCTTGTTCGCTCTGTAAGGCAGAGATGAACTGATTATACACTATTTAAATTTTCAGTTGGTTGTCTAACTATCTCAGCTGTGTGACCCACCTGGCCCTGACCTCTCAGTTCTGCTGGAACTAATCGGCTTACTTGATCTAAATCTCCTACCTCCCCTTTAATTCTGAGTGATCGTTTTAATCCCCTAAAATTGGCTTTTCTAAAGTCAGGGATAAGAACCTTATTTTCCTTTGGTTTATGATTTAATTCTATAGATAAATATATTGATTTATGGTCACTGTTCCCTAGCTGGTCGCCCACTTCTAAATTTGTTATCCAATTTTCTCTGTTGCTAAGAACTAGGTCAAGAATATTATATCCTCTAGTTGGCGAATTTACAAATTGAAAGAGAAAGTTGTCTAGTACTACTTCAAGAAAATCTTCGGATTCGTTATTGCTATTTTGATTAACCCAGTCTATACCTGGAAGATTAAAGTCGCCTAAAATGCAAACATTATTATTCTGAGAAGCCTTACTGATTTCTTCCCATAATAATTTGCCTAAATTTCGACAAAGACAGGGTGCCCTATATATGGTTCCCAAAATAATTGTCTCACCTTCCCCGCTAATCTCTACCCACACACTTTCATTTTCGCTATTTGTTTTAATATCTGATCTAAGGCAACATTTTAAAGTATCCCTGACATAAATTGCAACTCCACCTCCCCTTCTGTCTGTTCTGTCATATTTAAATAAATTGTATCCTGGCATATGAAATTCTGCTAATAGATGTCTAGAGTCAGTATTTATCCAGGTTTCTGTAATCGCTACAATGTCTATATTTTCCTTGCTAACAATTGCCCTAAGCTGATCCATTTTGTTACATAAACTTCTACAATTTGTATAATAAACCCTCAACTTATTACTATTTTTTGTAACTAATTGTCTATCGTTTTTAAGTATCTTATTATTTTCTTCGATTTCACTGCAGTCAATGCTATCATAATAGCATTGTCTAACGACATTTCCATCTTCCGTTGCACCATCACTACTATCATTAGCAATATAGTCATCATTTTTAGCATGAAACTGAATATCCTTATCGCTTTCGCCTGACGCTAACATTGTTCCATTTAACCTCTCATTTACACTCTCAATATTTCTGTTCAAAACCCCACAACCACCCTATCTAAAGAACTAGCTAATGTGGAAACCCCTAACCGTGAAAGATGAACCCCATCCCTTGCGTACATCCTATCTCTCCCATAGAAAGTATCCCAGTTATCAATGAATGGTATTGCTTTTTCTTTGCAATATTTCTCCAACCGGCAATTGACACCAATCGCCCTGGATGTCCATTCCTTGGGAACTCCTCTTCTGGGTAGGATACAATGTACTACAGGGATCCCTCCCTTCATCCTAACCTTATCTAACACATCCCGATACTGCTGCAGCAGTTCCTCACTTCTACCCTTACCAACATCGTTACTCCCGGCACTGAGACAGATAATGGGGTTATCTCCACTATCTTCCAAGATGTGGTCCATCTTCTCTAAAACCCTACCAACTCCATGGCCAGGCAGACACACAACCTTCCTAAGTTTAGTGCAGGTAGCCCTAACTAAATGTCTTACCATGGAGTCGCCCACAATCGACACAGACTTACCTTCTCGGGACACAGACTTACCTTTCCCACGGGAGGATCCAGCAGCTGCAGGACTAACGACTCTTTAGATTTCATAACGGTGTTAATACTTAACCAATTGTTTTTATTGTTTGGCTGTGAATAGTCATTTGATATCTTTACCATTCTGCAAAAGTTTTGTAAAATTTCCCATACATCATGGAATGTCACCATGTCATTATATAAGGTATGCCTGACGTAATGTGTGACGTCGACCAGCGTTGGCAGAATCACCTCTCGTTAGCCACTAGCGCGCGCCAGGGAAATCGAAATGGGCTACAGTTATCAGAGAATGTTGTTCTTTCTTTCCTAGTAATCGCATTGTCACAGACAGTCCACTGGTGGTCTTTGTTTTCGTCTGTGATAACGGGTTATATTTTATATCAACAGAAGTGATAATAGTACCAGCGTGGGAATGAGAAAGACTTTCAGAGCGAGAAGGTAGTGTCTGGCTTGTGTCCTGTGGCAGGACTAGGAAGTTAGTAGGGGACATAGGGGTTAGTAACTGAGGGGAGGATAAAGTTATTCATTTACAAACGCAGTCAGTCGCGGGTTTGATGCGAGATATTTGTCTAGGCGGAATTTAAATGAATCAACGGTGCTGCAGTCTATAACGTCTCGGGGAAGCCCATTCCACAAGTTGACAACTCGATTGAAGAAGAAATTCTTAGATTCGTGCGAGTTAAAAGATTTACCAATAATTTTGCAACGTTTCCCCGCGTGTAATTAGATTGGTCGATAGTGAAGTACTTACTACAGTTCATATTGTCGATGCCTTTGATGATTTTGAACACTTGAATTAAGTCGCCTCTTAATCTGCGCTGGGTTAAAGGAAATAGATTTAATTCTCTAAGACGCTCTTCGTATGGTTTGTTCTTTAGGCTAGGTATCATTTTGGTAACTCTACGTTGAACTCGTTCTAGCTTGTTTATATCTTTTTGGTAATAAGGGCACCAGGATTGAACGCAGTATTCCAGAAGAGGGCGGACTAAGGAATTGTAAAGGGTTAGGATAACCCTTCCTCCTCCTCCATGAGGGTTCCCAGGAGCTGTCCTCGTCAGGACAGGCTTGGCGTGCGTGCTTCCAACATCCCCTTGCATACTCTCTCCCGATCACCCCCTTTATCACTGTTTCTCTCACTCGATTCTCTCTTTCCATACTCTAACCTTTATTAACTGCACAACACTCCCCTTGGGTTCTGCATACGGTTTTCATAGCCGGCCCATTGTATTGCATGCGCCGTCCTCTGAGATATTTACATGTACTTAGAATAGGTTTGAGGGTTCTTAGTTAGTATAGGTTGAGAACTTTGTGTGTGTCTCCATTATTGATTTAGTGTTTCTGCTCTTTTATTTAATGCTAGACTGGGATAAGGTAACTGTAGTCGTTGTCTCTGATGTGTGTACAGTTTGCTTATACCTACACGACTTCGACCGCTCCTGTGGTAGCCTGGGTTGTCTTTTCGGTTGCGTCCTTTGTGAGTGCAGCATTGTGTTGACTGAGGGTTTTGGCCTGTACCAGTTCCACACTTTGCTGCCTCTTTGCTTGTCTTTAGAGGGTCGCCAGGATAGAACCAGATACTTGTGATCTGCATCTATCAAGAGAGCACCCTAGTCAATTAACGTAACTTAAAGGATGCAGTCTTAAGGACATCGCTAGGCTTGCTCAACCCCAGTTCCATACCTAGAGTATCCCAGCTAGACATTATTAATCGAGTAGACACTTGTTAGTATTTAATATAAGCTCTTTGATATGTACGCATTATTATTCACAGCATTTATTAGTCTAGGTTGTTGCTGAGCCGCACAACCATAGTAGACTGTTTCATTGATGAGGAAGTACTTCTTTTAGTGTCGAGCATTGCTACCGTTGCGCATTTATAGTATTCTCGTGTCAGTTAACATTATATGTCCTACCTTTTAGTGTATTCGATTTTCACGTGTGGTGTCCTGCCTCCTGCCTTTATATAGTTTAAGATACGAGCATCTTATGAGCATCAGACTTTCTTCAGAAGTTTCCAGGTCTATGCTGTAGGACTATACTTCACTTTCTTTCAGATAGGAGTGAAGAGTTTATTGTTGTTTAGAGTAACCGTATTGAAGCATTTTTTATTGTATTAAATCTTGCAGTGATTTTATTGATCTTTCCATAGATTCCTTTTTATGCATTTTAACGTAACTTGCATCTTGTTTGTTATCAGGCTATACCAGTGGGGGTTAGCCTGAAGTAGAGTACATTAATGCCCAGTTAACGTAACAAGTGCGCATGGGGGTAATTGGAAACGTCCCCCTGTGCTGACGTATTTGAGGTGTTTCCGTCACTAAAATATTCATTGTACCATTAATAGCATTAATACTTATCCATATGCGCCTATTATGGGTTGATTATAAAGGTATTAACCTGAAACAACAATAAAACGAGTGAAAACAGCGTTTGGATGGTCAAAATCGGAGGTATAGCCCGCGAGTTGTATAATGTATGGGCGAGGCAAGCTGCTTTCCCGCCAATTTCCCCCAAGGCCACTGAGACACAGTCGATCGATACTCTCTCTCTCTCTCTTGCACTCGCTTGACATCAGTGATGACAACACCCTGCTTGCAACTCGCTAATGTTAGCACGAAAATATACCTCAGAATAAGGGAATAACAGGGAAAATAGGTGATAACTGAAGGAGAGGAGGAAAGTGGGGAAGGAGGGGAGGTAGAGGACTGAGATTTTGCATGGCCCAGGGGCCAATATTTTTTTTTTTTTTTTTTTTTTTTCGATGTCAAAAGTTGATTTTTTTTTTCACTCACTCTTAAGAGTCTCCCCGCAGTCCGCCGGGGGAACTCTTAAGAGTCTCCCCGCAGTTCCCGGGTTAAGGATACCCCGCTATTGCAGATTAACTCTGGAGGGTATAGGTGTTTTTGTTCGCCGGCATATAAGTTCGAGGGTTTGGATCAAGCGTACCGTTGTTGCATAGTGCCCTATTACTAGTCCAATCATTAAGTGCCCTTGTTTTATTCGTAGTCCCGGTCGGTCGTAACAAATGTAAAATCCTGTTTATTTTGTGTGACTTTTTCCCCTATTATACTGTACGTAACTCCTTCTCATTTTCATCAATATCATTACATAGGTTGCTAGCTCCTATCAAAAACAATATTCCTTGCTAATCCCAAGTAAATCTGATTGATTTTCGATTTCCCGTGATCATAAGAAAACAATAATTATTGAACGGAGATACAGCCTTTTAACCCCTTCTGTACGGTGCCCATATGATTGGCACCATTTTGAGGCTATTATGAGTCCTGAGAGAGAAGCCAGCTGTTGCAGGGAGTGCAGAGGGGCTCCAATCGCCAGCCACAGGCGGTGGGCACACACTGAGTTCTGAGATAGTGTTCGGTCACTTACTGTATGTGCAGCGTCACACATAGCAAAAACAGCAAATATTTTACTGATTTTGGCCTTTGTTTGCAAGATCGTTGCAAGATAACCAGATTTCGTACAGGGATGATTTAGGTGTCACTGGAAAGCTCTATCATTATATTTTCACAGATATATCATTGTATTATGCTCTGGCTCTTGCTTATTCATGAAAAAGAGCATGAAATACTGGTCGGGTATTATTCCACGATGATGTAGAAACATTTTGAGGCCGTTTTTGTAGCATGTGATATTTATGACCCCCCACCCCCCAAGGTGTCTCATTCCCCCTTAAGATGTTCGCCCAATTAGTTTGGCCATTTTGAGACCTTTTACCCATTTGTTTTTTCAATTTTAAGTCTTTTTGTGCCATCAAGGTGTCAACTTTTTTTTTCATGGCGAACTCCTAGCAAGTGATAGCTAGCCGTCAATTAGAAAAGGGATATTTTCTACCCAAAAATATAAAAATCTATCTCAAAGGGAGATCTTGGGGGTATTTCTAAACTTGATGGAGGTCTAGGGAGGAAACTAAAAGATAAATAAATAAATAAATAAGTAATTATAGTGTCCCCCTCAATGCATACAGATACATTATTGTGTAGCCATCCAGCTGGCTCAGTTGATAGCATGCCTGCTTCCCATCTTGCAGGTCTCGCGTTCAATCCCCGCTCAGATTGAAATGTTTTTCTGATATATAGCCGGCGGTTACCGTCTCCCCATGAGCAAGGGAGATGGATAATGGTCTCTGGTTGATTAAAGGAGTGTCAAGCGTTTGAGAATCCTCGAAGGAGGAGATACGGGCGCTATATAAGTAACCAGACGATTATTATTATTAATAAATGTTTATCTACTGTAATATGACCAAACACATTTACAAGGTGCAGGTACTGATATATTTGACTGTGTTCAGAGAGAGAGAGAGTTACACAAAGTTACACAGATACTCAAATCACACAGACCTTAAGGTACCTAATAGGTGGGCCGGCCTTAAGGGTGTCGCCCTGTAAAAATCCACCATATATGAATAATTTATTGATTTTAACTCCCGACGAGCGGGCAATCTTGTTTACATCACCGTTGCGCCTGGCGGGTATATTTACAGATAGTGAGCTTCATTCCATGCTCTTTTTCATGCATAAGCAAGAGTCAGAGCGTAATACAATTATATATCCTTGAAAGGGCGGCGATAATAGATCTTTCCAATGCCACCTGAATCATCCTTGTATGACAACGGGTTCTCTTGCATAGATTGTGCAACCGGAGGCAGAAATACCCTAAAATGAGGTATTTTTCCCAATTTTATCCATGTTGAGAGCAGTAGAGAGGCGGGGATTAGTCCTAATATATGCCCGCAGTGTAAGTGTTAATAGTCCCCCTATCTATGTGCCAAATTCCATTCAAATCAGAGTAAGTTCACAGACACCCTCAAGAGAAAATAGTGGGCGATCCCCTTAATGTTACTAGACAGGGATAGTTTATAGTAGAGGAATAGGACAACAAAGTAGAAGGCTCTCTCCCCACCCTCCGAACTTCCGGCTAAAAAGCCGTACCGGAAAATAGGATAAAGTGCAACTTTATGGATCAGGAAATGCCCACAAGGAAAGTGTTTATAGAATATAGAAAGCAAATAGTTTGAAAGGGAATTTACACTTACCCACGGATTCATTCAGAGAGAGAGAGAGAGAGATATATGTATATGCAAGCTTACACACACACACTATCCCAGTGCATACCACCTCCTTTACGTAGGGCACGTGGTACCCGTCTTGCAACTCAATCCCACCCCTACTCTGTGCAACTCTCCAACCCAAGAGTGAAACGTTACTCTCAAACTTTCTTCTACTCAACAGCTGAGCTCTGGAACTCTCTCCCAGAATCAGTCTTTCCCTCTTCCTATGACTTAAATTGCTTCAAACTCCGTGTGTCCAGGCATTTTGGCTCGAACGTCCCTTGATTTTGGCCCTGTCACTCTTTCAACTATGGGGGAGGCACTCGCTATAGGCAGTAATGCCTTTTGCCTCCCTCAATCACATAGAAAAAAAAAAAAAAAAAAACACACACACATCCCCCCCCCCTACACAAACGCACACACACACAAAAATAAAACATACCAGTAATTCTATGGGAGATTGTGTTCTCTTTGTGTTGCATTAAATAAAATATGTGTACTTCATCTTACTTGGTAAGAATATAAGTAAAGTGTAAGTGACCCTTCAAACAAACCTACACACACACACACACAATCAGGGACACACACACACACACATACAAAAATATACAGTGCATATAGACACACACACTCATTCACTCACTCTGATACATAAGAACACACTCACACAGACACTAACACTCACACACACACCTACACCTACACACTCACACACACACACGCACGGAACTTCATCTTCCCAGGGCAGAATAAACTAAGGTGAATGTGACCCTTCAAAAAGACCTACACCACGGCCTTCTTTATGTATGTAGAAGGCCGTGCCCAGCCAAGCATGTGTATATACAGTATATATATATATATATATATATATATATATATATATATATATATATATATATATATATATATTATGATATATGATCATTTTTAGGTGGTTTGTGTACAGTACAAACATGATTATTGATTACGTAATGTTTATGTTTGTTTTAAATTTAGACTGACTAGTTCGTTTTCTTGTGATCTTGGGAAACCTAATTATTTGTATTTGTTAATGTGTTTTACTAAGCTTTTAAAGATATATTTTTAAAATATAAATATATTTGCTTCTACTTGGTATTTATTTTAAGTTTCTTTCTTCTTTAAGGATCACGTGTAAACTTGATAGCGTCCCTGATGTGAGCCGAAAACTTGTAAAGAAAATAATAGGTAACAAAAAAGATGGCGTTCATTACATTGTTGACTCTATTAGTATGCTTACTTTGAAAATTATGGTGTCCTAGGCCACCCACAGATATAATATATATATATATATATATATATATATATATATATATATATATATATAGAGTACAGTAGATCTGGACTGGACACAAAAATGGAACTTTTCAGTAAGAAACCCGAAATCGGAGCACGAACCCCCAAGTTCGAACCTCGAAACTGCGAAAATGTTGCGGTTTCGAGGTTCAATCTTGGGGGTTCGTTCTCCGACTTTGGCTTCCTTACTGCAAAGTTCCATTTTCGTTTCCAGAACAGATTACTGTAGTCTATGATATATATATATATATATATATATATATATATATATATGTTAGTAAAGCCAGGTAATAAATTTTCTTTAATACATACCAGGTTGAAAGAAATGGCAATTTCTGCGTTGGAAATTTTATTATTCAAAGTTTCCAGGTCTCTGATGAGTTTTCGCTGGGTGGCAGGAAGTAGATGAAGGAGATGAGCAATATTCATGGTGGTACAGGGTTACATTAATGTACATGATGATACAGGATATACGACGCGTTTCACTGGACAACCAGCATTATCAAGTAAGGATAGAATGATATAAAAGGTAAACAGGAAGGGTATATATAGAGGGTGGAGGATCAGAGGAGGCGAAAATCAGGGGGCAAAAGTCTGCTATGGGTGGAGGGGTATTCTAGGAGAGAGAAAGAGAGAACCGCTTCACGCATGCGCACTGGATGCGGGATGGTGGTCGGTTGGCGGGGTCGAAGCTGATTGGCTGCGTGTCGAGAGGCGTGGCCTAAGTTCTGTAGTACGTGTGGCGCCTGCGGAAGACGAAGCTGAAGGAGGTAGCGCGGGGGGCTGCGTCAAGGGCACCGGGGGGCGAGGGGGGATGTTAGGTCCTGTAGGAAAGTGCCTTTTGGCAGAAGGAAGGATCTGAAGGTCCAGAGTTTGGTTGTTGATGTTGGGATGTAAGGCTTGGATATATAAAGCTTCGAGTATAGGTAATCTCCTTGGATCACTTTCTTTATCGAGTATGGTGGTGTGTTTCTCGAACTCGTTGCGTGTGAGGTGGGCGTGGTTAGGGGTGAGATAGTGGTCTTTGATGGCTCCAGCCTGAAGGTGAAGAGTTAACCGACGTGAAAGACGAGTCTGCGTCATACCAATATAGGAATGAGGTCCACAGTCCTCATAATTACAGGTATGTTGGTAAATGACGTGATCGTCGGTCATCGGGCTCTTTATCTTGGTGGAAGCTGGTTTGTTGCGGAGAACGAGGTTGGAGGTCTTGGGGGATTTGTAATAAATAATTAATTTGATTTTGTTTTCCGGGTTGGTTGGGTGGACATGCTTGGAGATTATTTCTTTTAAGACGGCCTCGTCATTTTTGTGTTCAGAGGACATAAAATTGCGGTAGAAGATCTTAATTTCATTGGGGGGGTCAATGTTGGGAGGGCTTTGGGTGTACCATTTTTCAAGATGGTGGTTGATGGTGCTGGAGATGTCGGAGTTGGAGTATCCGTTATTTACTAAAACTTGGGATAGTCTTTCTAGTTCCTGGTGGGTTCTAGTGGGTTCTAGTTCCCACCAGGAACTAGAAAGACTATCCCAAGTTTTAGTAAATAACGGATACTCCAACTCCGACATCTCCAGCACCATCAACCACCATCTTGAAAAATGGTACACCCACAGCCCTCCCAACATTGACCCCCCCAATGAAATTAAGATCTTCTACCGCAAATTTATGTCCTCTGAACACAAAAATGACGAGGCCGTCTTAAAAGAAATAATCTCCAAGCATGTCCACCCAACCAACCCGGAAAACAAAATCAAATTAATTATTTATTACAAATCCTCCAAGACCTCCAACCTCGTTCTCCGCAACAAACCAGCTTCCACCAAGATAAAGAGCCCGATGACCGACGATCACGTCATTTACCAACATACATGTAATTATGAGGACTGTGGACCTCATTCCTATATTGGTATGACGCAGACTCGTCTTTCACGTCGGTTAACTCTTCACCTTCAGGCTGGAGCCATCAAAGACCACTATCTCACCCCTAACCACGCCCACCTCACACGCAACGAGTTCGAGAAACACACCACCATACTCGATAAAGAAAGTGATCCAAGGAGATTACCTATACTCGAAGCTTTATATATCCAAGCCTTACATCCCAACATCAACAACCAAACTCTGGACCTTCAGATCCTTCCTTCTGCCAAAAGGCACTTTCCTACAGGACCTAACACCCCCCCTCGCCCCCCGGTGCCCTTGACGCAGCCCCCCGCGCTACCTCCTTCAGCTTCGTCTTCCCCAGCGGCCACACGTACTACAGAACTTAGGCCACGCCCCTTGACACGCAGCCAATCAGCTTCGACGCCGCCAACCGACCACCATCCCGCATCCAGTGCGCATGCGTGAAGCGGTTCTCTCTTTCACTCTCCTAGAATACCCCTCCACCAATAGCAGACTTTTGCCCCCTGATTTTCGCCTCCTCTGATCCTCCACCCTCTATATATACCCTTCCTGTTTACCTTTTATATCATTCTATCCTTACTTGATAATGCTGGTTGTCCAGTGAAACGCGTCGTATATCCTGTATCATCATGTACATTAATGTAACCCTGTACCACCATGAATTTTGCTCATCTCCTTCATCTACTTCCTGCCACCCAGCGAAAACTCATCAGAGACCTGGAAACTTTGAATAATAAAATTTCCAACGCAGAAATTGCCATTTCTTTCAACCTCGTATGTATTAAAGAAAATATATATATATATATATATATATACAGTATATATATATATATATATATATATATATATATATATATATATATACCGTATATATATATATATATATATACCGGTATATCATCGATTCATCGCCTTCCTCCCCCTCATCTCCCCCTACGTTTGCAACCACTCCCACACCATACACTCCATTCACAGCTCCCTCTCTCTGACCTCTAGTACGTACCCAACACTGATATCCCAAGTGGCCAGTTTTCCCACAAGAATTACACACTTTCTCTCGGTTACTGTTATTATAGTTACCTTGGCTACGAGTGGCAGGCGGACAACGAGAAGAGGTCTGCGGGGCAGTAGGGGCCTGGGATGATCTGGGTGCATTATCATTATGAATTCCACTAGGAGGAGACCGAGCATAATTATTTCCCTTGCGATCAACATGAGACTGAATGTAGTTAAGGTTACCTCTACGATTTTGCAGATCCAAGACTTGATCATCAGCTCGTTCAGCAGCAGAGGTGAGGAAGGTTACGCATTTCTCTCTAATATAGTCAGCAACATGGGGGTCAATCTTCCACAAACAAAAATCTAACAAAACTAGTTGTTTGAGTGCATTAAAATAGTCACGATTTTACTCGTAAACCATAGATTAAACAACTTGGTCGTCTCACAGGCAAATTCTTTGTAAGTGACATCTGACTTCTTGTGTTTTTTCAGGAAGGCCTGCCTATAGGCTTCCGGTCGTACCTGATATGTGTCTAAAATAGCTAATAATAGCTAATTTAGGGCGTGCATAATCTGACCTCACCTCTGCCTCCAATGCAACATATGTCGCACGTGCCCGCCCAACCAGTACAGTCTACAACAAGAAAGGCCACTGAGAAGCCTGCCAGCTCATCCCTTTACATACTTTCTCAAATAAAGTGAAATAGTCCTCTAACTGGTCTTCAGTGAAATGGGGTAACACATTAACAAATGAGAGTCCCTGGAGGGGCAGGAGGGGGGAGAGCACCCGGGACACTGGGGTGTACCTGGGCCATACGATATTCATGGTCGAGCCTTTTCTGTTCCAGTTCCATCTCGATCTCGAGCTTCCTCTGCTCAAACTAAGGCAGTTGGACAAAATTTAAAATTAAGCTATTAGATTAATCAATAACCCTGCAATCACACAGGACCTTCCTACATTATCCATACGAAGAAACGTTGCATCCCTTGCATTATTCTACAGATATTTTCACAGCAATTGTTCCGAGGAACTTGCTTCAATTGTGCCGCCTCTCCACATCTTTCCCCGTAGAACTAGGGCAGCTGAGAGCGCCCATGAATTTACACTTTCTCCTCCACAATGCAGAACTTCTGCTTATCAGAATTCATTTATCCCCAGAGCTACTACTCTTTGGAATTCACTTCCCTCGAATTGCTTTCCACAAACTTACAATCTACAAATGTTTAAATCCAGTTGTTACAAACATTTTATGAATGGAGGATGCCTTTAGGCACATGGACCTTTTTGTTTTATCTGTGTTTTTCCTTCCTCCGTTCATTGTCTCTTAAAAAAAATAAAAACAAAAAAATAAAGATGAGCCAACACTAAATGATCGGAGTTAGCAGAGGATATAACAATGGGACTAGGCTGGGTAACAGTATCATCATTTACACCACTCCCCAGCCCCAGAACTACACCCGTATCCACAGTACTCACCCACTCCCTACCTCCAATCTCAACCTCAGATAACCTGGATCTCTCTGGAGTATGTGCCTGAAAGTATGGAATAATAGAATTCAACAAATTAGCTCTGGTCAACGACTCATGATGTGGTAAGTCTAAACGAACAGCTACCAGACCCAGTTCATGACGCCTCAAGCTACGAATATCGTCATCGGATTGTTGGGCGGACACAAAGTTCCTAGCATCATCTAAAGTAATAATAGGCATGGTCACTAACGTTGTGGATTTGGTTAAAGAAGGGTCCTGTCACTCAGTCGCCAATTCTGTTACGTCCCCAGGGTTTAACCACCAATCAGCTAAGATCCCGGTAGACGCACAGCGCCATGAACACCAAACTCTTAATATAAACATAATATCAAGGAAAGTCCAGCACCAGGCAGTGAAGGCAATATTGTATTAAAGTAGACCAATCTCTTAAAGTTACTCCATTGTAAGCCAATAAATAATAGGGAGATGTCAAAACTACACATAAAAGACAAAAGGTATTTATTATAAACTTAATCCACCACCAAACCCTGCAATCTCCAAACCCACACCAATAAAGTTCATATACCCAATCCAATATATAATTTAGTACTCTCGAACACTCATTTAATTTACTAAAACTGAGATACTCTCCTGGGTATTATCCCACTATTCTATATCATGAATCAACAACAATAGTTAAGAAACCCAACTCGTTAAATAACAAAAGGAAGTGTTGCCTCACACCTCTAATTATGTACATAATTATACTCAGCTATCCCATCGAGTCTTGGAACACCATCCCAAGCCCCCTTACACAGAGTGTGGCCACCTCCACTCCTCACACAGAACCTTGTCTCGCCGTCCTCCACAACACACTGCCCTCTCTCGCTTTCGCAAGCCCCAAGAAGCCAGGGAAAGTGGTGGGGGGTCAAGAGCAGGGATCCGGTTTCACTCAACCTGCCACACCTGGGGAAGGGGGGGGGGGGGGGGGTCGGTAGTTTAGACGAGGGGCGGGTGGTTGTAGTCTTCCCACTGCTACCGTCCGCCACCACAATGTACAGTCGTCTCCAGAAGTCCGGGTACAGTCGCATGGGTGTAGAGCTCTATCCATAACAATATATATATATAAGGGCTGGAGAAGATGGGCTGTAAATTACCACATCTATTCCCTGGCTGACCCTTCCCCAATGATAGAAATATTAACTCCATTGCTCTAGTCGTTTGTGAGTTATATAAATTAGTGGTCAATAGTGTTGGCCTACTTATTTGAAACAGGCTATAGAATTTGTGGATGTGTATTGCCCCAACTTTACCCTTATAGACATTTTATGAGAGAGAGTCAAGCGTTTTGGCCTTTTTGTTTGGAACAAGGTATACCTTGTTCCAAACAAAAAGGCCAAAACTATATATAGTAATTCCGATTCACATTCCCGATCTGGTCTATTTATTCGAGTTACATAGAGGTGTGGTGGAGTGGTCTTGCCACTGGACTTGTAATCCAATGGTCCCGGGTTCAAATCCCGATGAATCAATGGGAAGATATTATTAGGATGGAATTTGTGTTGTACACTCATCCATAGAGGAAAGGTACCCCCCTGATCGAGAGATCTGAAGCCTCATGCTATTTAGTTGTGGTAACACTGGCACTGAACCATCGACGGCACGTAAGTGGGTGGTGACGGTTGATTGTGAGATCAGCTCCCTACTCCCTCCCACAATCCACAGGCACCACCCACTTTCGTGACGTCAATGGTTCAGGACCAGTATTACCACAAATAAATAGCATGAGGTTTCAGATCTCTTGATCAGGGGGGTACCTTTCTTTTATGGATGAGTGTACCTAGTATCAGTGCATTACCACAAAGCCCACTACCAAACAAATACCCTCATTGTTCCCTGATTAAATAGCACTGAAAGAATATTCCCATATTCAAAACAGGCTACAGGGGGGCAGTGCCTATTGAGATATAAGCTCTACAGCTTCACTACCCTACATCCTCAACAAGAAGAAGAATGCCTATTGAGTTCATTGCTCAATAGGGGGCGTTCTGAGAGTGAGGGTCCAAGTCTAGGAGATGAGACAGTGAAGCACTGGGGCAAAGCAGCTTCAGAGATGGGGCTGCTTCGAACCATGAGTGAGCAATCAAGCCCCATGCATCCTGCGAAGGCAAGATGGCAGGGGCTGGTTGCAGCTGAAAGTGTTTCACATGTCTCACTCCCTAGAATGGAACGAGACCTCACAGGCTTCAACGTTCAATGTGTAACGGTTGAATGTACTGTACTGTACAGGCTCTCAGCCTATGCCTAGGGAGTAGTTGGAATATAGAACACAAAGAAAATAGTATGTGTGCAGTGGATTCAGGCTTGTATCTGTTACCATTTGATGTTTGGCTGGCATACACACACTAACAGACACACACTCACACACATTAACAGACACACACTCACACATACACTAACACACGCACTAACTCTCTCACACACGATAAATCATACACACACACACACACACTCTCTTACACGCACACGCACTCACACACACATGCAAACAAACACTAACACATATTAACCATCTAACACACACTAACTCTAACTCTTTCTCTCTCTCTCACACACACATACACACACACACAAACATACCAACACTAACCCACACACAAACACACCCACTAACACATACATACCATCTCACTATAAGCTTCTAATAAACGGCCTTGCTTCTGAGACTTGCCAATAAAATAACACGTTAACCTCTTCTGTACCGTCGACGTCTATTATATTGTATTCTAGCTACACTTAGATGATTTTGTGCATCTGTGGTACTAAATAGGGTTAAGTATGATAGTTTGAAGGTTGTCAATTGCTAGAGGCCCTTTGTAAGCTGAATATTATCGTCTAATAGAATCCAGAATAAAGGTTAAAGGGCGTCGCCGGTACAGAAGGGGTTAAACTAATTGAATAATGTAAGATAGAGTCGTCTACGTATGAATGGATGGGACTGGATGTACAGTTGAGAAGATCATTTAGGAAAATTAGAAAAAGAATGGGAGATAGTACAGAGCCCTGATGAACGCTGGAGTTGATAGGATGAGGGAATAAGCGATGGCCGTCCACAACCGCAGCTATGGAACGGCCGGAAAGGAAATTGGAGACAAAGGCACAGATGAAGAGATAGAAACCGAACGAGGGAAGTTTAGAAATTAAAGATGTGTGCCAGACTCTATCGAAGGCCTTCGATATGTCTAGCACAATAGAAAAGGACTCACCGAAGTCCCGAAAGGAGGATGATCAAGAGTTAGTAAGATTTGAAAGAAGATCACAAGTAGAGGGACCCTTAACCCGTGGAGCCCCGGCTAGTTTTGTAATGTTTGCGCACCAGAACCCGGCCGGTTTTCAAAAAATGGTTTTATTCCAGAAACAATAGCGAATGGGTTAGGAATGAAGGAAAAACCACGAAAAACCGCTCAAAAAGCTTAAAAAATGGTCCTACAGAGCCCCCGAAAATGGATTTTACAAGAGTAAAAAATTGAAGGCAATTATCCCCAAAAAACAGGTTATTTCGCGCTCGCGCGCACGCACGTGGACTTTGAGAGTTTTCAACCATCGGCACGGTTGCGTGGGATACGTACACAGTTCCCATACAAATCTGAGCCCTCTTGAGTGGCTACACCTGAGGTCACGGTCGGCGCAATTAGGGTGACGCGCCAGGCGCGTCTCTGGGGCTGTGCGTTACATACATCGCCGACGCGTCAGGCGCGTCGCTGGGGCTGTACGGGTTAAGGAAGTCATACTGGCGATCTGAGAAAGATTATGATAAGAGAAATGCTTAAGAAATTTGGAAGCAAGAATAGAAATACAAGAGATGAGAGCAATTGGACGACAGTTGGAGGGTTGAGAGTGGTCACCCTTCTTTGGGACAGATTGAATGCGAGTAAACTTTAAGCAAGAAGGGAAAATGTTATAGGAGAGACAGAGAGGATAGACTTTGCCTAGGCAGGAAGTCAGCATGAAAACACAGTTTTCAACCCTTTCTCTGCAGGCTTATTTGCACTATTTAGGGCATATCCCGGCACTCCTGAATGATTAATCAAGCATCTGCATTAAATTAACTGTATTCTGCCGAAAACTAAGCGAAAATAGCTTCAAAATGAGACCAGAACGAGCTTCGTAGGTGGCGGGGTTCACCCGCAGCGTTGCCATAGACATTCTGGAAAACTCGCTAATTATTAGCTCTCGCTCGCTTGGCAACACTGTTGTGAGAAACTCGCGCGAGACACAGTCTCCCTCAGTGAGCGGCTGGCTGCTCTTAGGGTCGGAGGGAGGTCCCTTATGCTCCCGCCCACTGACTTTCGATTTCTACGGCTTTTACAGGCTTTTAAATCCTGGAAATTGCTGTAAATTGCCTATGCGTTCCGGAATGTCACCCGTAGGGAAAGGGTTAAGTACACCAGGAGGAACACCATCCAGAGTGCACACCTTCTTAGTATTAAGCCCAGAAAGGGTAGAAAGTACATCTTTAGAAGAGATTAGGATATTAGGCATAAGTAGGAGAGAGGGTGGTGTAGAGGGAGGAATAGCACCGGAATCATCCAAGGTAGAGTTTCTAGGAAAAGTTTGAGCAAAGAGTTCAGCTTTGTGAGAGGAAGAAGTGATGGTTGTGCTATCAGAGTGGAAAAGAGGAGGGAATCACGAGGAACAACAATTGTTGGAGAGGTTTTGGCTAGATGCCAGAATGCTTGGGAAGCGCTACAGTTAGATAGTTCAGTGCATTTATTATTGATGAAAGAGCGCTTGGCAAGTTGAAGAACAGATTTGGCTTGATTCCGGGCAGAAATATAGGAAGAAATGAGATTCTTGAGTTTTAAGGCGTCGTTACCGTTTGAATGCTTCCTCCTTGGTGTGGACAGCAGTAGAACAAGCGTGAGTAAACCAAGATTTTTTTGCATTAGACTGAGAGAAAGAAATTGGAATGTATGCTTTCATGCCCTAGAGGATTACCTCGGTAATGCGTGTGTGTGTGTTTAGGGTGTGGATGTGTGTGTGTGTGTGTGTATTAAGGTGTGGATGTGTGTGTGTTTATGAAGGTGTGGATGTGTGTGTGTGTGCGTGTGCGTTTTGTGTGTGTGGGATTGGGGAGTGGAATGGTGTTGGGGTGGAAATAAAGAGGATATAATACAGTATACAGTATATATATATATATATATTATTTGGGAGAGAATCATCCTCCCCTTGCGAGAAAGAGTAAGGGACGAGGGAACGCGAAAGTGGTCCCGGACCCTAAGAATTGGAACTAGAAATGTTGTTTCCGTTCGGGATATGTCTCGAGTTGGCCACCCCCAGCTATGGAGTATGTGCCTGAAAATATACATACATACATACATATACTGTATATGTATATTATATTATACTGTATACTTTATACTGTATACTGTATTTCTTTTTATATGTATACTTATTTATCTATATATTTTTGTTATTGTATTTCTTGAGGCATATGTTTCTAGTTTGACCCTAAACAACAACAAAATACGTTTCGCAGAACCCCTTCAAACACAAAGTAAATAAATAAAACAATAACCATAATACATATATAACTAATACAATAACCATAATACATATATAACTAAAACAATAACCATAATACATATATAAATAAAACAATAACCATAATACATATATAACTAAAACAATAACCATAATACATATATAAATAAAACAATAACCATAATACATATATAACTAAAACAATAACCATAATACATATATAACTAAAACAATTACCATAATACATATATAAATAAAACAATAACCATAATACATATATAACTAAACAATAACCATAATACATATATAACTAAAACAATAACCATAATACATATATAACTAAAACAATAACCATAATACATATATAAATAAAACAATAACCATAATACATATATAACTAAAACAATAACCATAATACATATATAAATAAAACAATAACCATAATACATATATAACTAAAACAATAACCATAATACATATATAAATAAAACAATAACCATAATACATATATAACTAAACAATAACCATAATACATATATAACTAAAACAATTACCATAATACATATATAACTAAAACAATAACCATAATACATATATAACTAAAACAATAACCATAATACATATATAACTAAAACAATAACCATAATACATATATAACTAAAACAATAACCATAATACATATATAAATAAAACAATAACCATAATACATATATAACTAAAACAATAACCATAATACATATATAACTAAAACAATAACCATAATACATATCTAAATAAAACAATAACCATAATACATATATAACTAAACAATAACCATAATACATATATAACTAAAACAATAACCATAATACATATATAACTAAAACAATAACCATAATACATATATAAATAAAACAATAACCATAATACATATATAACTAAAACAATAACCATAATACATATATAAATAAAACAATAACCATAATACATATATAACTAAAACAATAACCATAATACATATATACGGTAACTAAAAGATTCCCACCACAATCCTCTTTAACCTAAATAGCCTATGTAATTTTTTCGGTAAACAAAAAATATTCGCTTAATTTGCAGGCTCGTTTTCGTTCGTCCAAAAAAAGGCGACATCCTGAATGGGGTGAAAATATCTTAAAATCACCAAACTATTAGAGTGAAAGAGGAAAAGGTCCAAAAAGTCCTTCCCTTCACCATATAGGGTTAGCAGTGTGGGATGTTGATCGTAATTGTGTGTGTGTGGAGGGGGGGTGGGGGGGAGCACGTGTTTGTTCAATTTCAGATGGTGAGGCATTGTCTGCTGTGCCGTTGTTTTAGTTTTGCTTCACTATATAAATACACACTTAACTTATTATTAATGGCTTTAGCAATACCATATACAGTATAGGCTACATATAAACACATGTGTGTGTGTTTTGGATGTGTCATAGTCTTACAATGTGGAAAAAGGGATATATATAATTATTTATATATATATATATATATATATATATATTATGTAATCCAAAATTAACCCGGCGAGCGCGTGCAGGGTGAATGCAATGTATTAATGAGGTGAGAGACACGCGAGGCCTACACCCTGCTCTCTCGATGCCTAGAGGAAAACTGAGGCCTGTCTCTCTCTCTCTCTCTCTCTCTCTCTCTTTCCCATGCATAGACATAGTATAGGCAAGACCAGACCTTAGGACTGGCTTGGAGATGTTTACACAAAAATATACCAATGAATAAGGGAATAACAGGGAAAATAGGTGATAATTGAAGGGGGGGGGGGGGAAGGAGAGGATTTTGACAGATGTGGAGTAGTGATAGGAGGTATGAAGGGGAACTATCTCCCTTAAAAACCATTTAACTTGTTTTAAGTACTACTGGGGCCTTTTATTTTTTTTTTATAGGTCTTACCTCTTAAGAGGGTCCTCGCCCTTGCCCATCAAAACCTCTTAAGAGTGTTCTAGCCGTTCCCGGGTTAAAATTGATTATACAATCCAAATTAGTATAATAGGTTTGTTTCCCACTCATGTGTTTGATTCTCGAGAGTTCTAGACCTGTCAGGATTCAGTCTGTCTCTCCAAGCATTGTGTCATTTCATTCATGTGTGAAGTAGAACATTCCAGATTCACTGGTGACATATACAGTATATACCCCCTGAGTCCTTGCAGTTTCGACTCTCGACCAGCCGACCCTAGCATCTCGTCTGCCCCTCTCTCTCCTGCCTGTACATAGTTTACCATTATACCTAGTGAAGTGACAGATCTCTCCTGGCTTCCATCATAAGATAAAGCAGTCTGCAAATCCTTGCCTGTAATCGAGGAGTTGCGCATATAAGTGTGTCACCTATATATAGCCTACTTATTACTCTGTGACATTTTGTGTAGCCTACTAGTTATAAGTTAATAATTAATTATCATTGAGTCTCTGCCAATTAAGATTATTTATTGATTTCCTTTTGAGTGCTTTATTTATTATTTATTATTTATTATTCGCCTAGTGGGTTTCCCTTCTCCCTAACATAAATAGGATAGAAGGCTGAGTGTCTTTTAGACTGCCGTGGTGTAATTGATTAAAGCGTCGGCTATCGTCCTGATGGTCGACGGTTCGATCCCCACTGAGAGATTAGAAACATTTAGTGGCTCACGTGTATTTGTGATATATTCTCAATATTTGTAACTCTCATGCTTTGTGGGTTCGAATTAAATGAAATCAATTTCGACCCGAGTTGCGTCGAGACATTCAGAAATCCGTGTATGGTATTCTGGAAATATGGATCCTACAACTAGGTTTGAATTGAAATATATTCGCCTAGTGGGTTTCCCTTCTCCCTAACATAAATAGGATAGAAGGCTGAGTGTCTTTTAGACTGCCGTGGTGTAATTGATTAAAGCATTGAATTAATTTGTGATTAGTTTCCAAGTTTGTGAATTTGAGCAGTTTAATTTAATTACACCTTTATTGTATTTTCAGAAGGAATATCTTCGCAAGTGATATTTTAGTGCTTGTTTCACATTTAAATAATTGCATTAACTACTTGAATTGCTTCTATTAACGTATTGTGCATTTCCTAAAGTTATTAAACATATAGTACCCATTTCCAGTGATCTTGAGAAAATATTAATTCATGTGTGATATAGCTATTAAACCTTGCATTGCTTCAGTAAAGACATATATTTATTTATTTTTCACTTGCATATTTTCCGCTAATAATCAATTTTGTTACTAAGCCAAATCTTAGTGCATTATATATTCTTATTACTCGTCCTGAAGAGACTTTGATTTTATTGTTACATTAAAATACTTAATTTAATTATACTAAGAATTTTTATTCTAGTTTCCTTGAACCTGGATATTTTGAGGTGTAAGTTGACATTAGTCTTGAACTTAAAATTAGCCTATTGTTTGTGTCATTCCACCTCGTCCAAAACATGCCAATATATATATATATATATGTTAGTAAAGCCAGGTAATACATTTTCTTTTATGCATACGAGGTTGAAAGAAATGGCAATTTCTGCGTTAGAAATGTTATTATTCAAAGTTTCCAGGTCTCTGATGAGTTTTCGCTGGGTGGCAGGAAGTAGATGAAGGAGATGAGCAAAATTCATGGTGGCAGAAATTGCCATTTCTTTCAACCTCGTATGTATTAAAGAAAAAAAAATAATATATATATATATATATAAGACATCAGTAGGTGGCTGAGGGCACCGATGTTTCCATTGCAAGACCAAGAATAGGGATAGAGCTGCGCCATACTCCGTGTTTATTAAACACATTTTCGGCATCGACAAGGTGCCACCCACAGGTTATACAGACTGATTAAAAACATATACAAATTGACTATTATACTATAGGAAATAAAATAGATCTAACTGAATACATTCTATCACTTAACAAGCTAAAATATACCTATTGAAATAGCTCCCAAATACATACAAAATATCAATAACCGTAACCCAGTGGCCTCAAACTCCATCATGTAACCAATGAACATCAAAAATCACAAATTCTTTGATAATTGATTTAGCAAACAGTTGAAACATTACAAAAGACATCCATGTACAGTACCTCAAAAACATAAGCACATCGAAAGAGATACACACCCCATGATAACTAAGGGACAACTAAACTAACCCAACTCAACCAAAGACAACAGTTCATACAACCAATTCCCAAGCTTCCGACACTAATTGCATAGAATGATATAAAAAGTAAAAACAAATATGAATTGTGCGAAACGTTAAGTTCATAATTGATTTTTTTTATTAGTAATTTTTCAACAATAAGTGCTTCATAGTGGCTCCGAAATTTGTCAACTGTTTGATCCTCTGGAGTGTAGGGATGGTTTTGTTCTCTAGTATGTTTACGAGTGGCCGAAAACAAAACAAATAAAGAAAAGAAAAAAACTACCTGATCAATTACTTTTACCAATGTGCTCGAGCATTCCCACTTTAAAGGCACGTACTTATTTGGAAGCTATTTCACTAGGTATTCTTTTCCTTGTTAAGTGATAGAATGTATTCAGTTAGATCCATATTCTTTCCTGTAGTATAACAGATATTTTGTATATTTTTAGGATCAGTCTGTATAACCTGAGGTTGGCACCTTGTTGATGCCGAAAATTCGTTACATAAACATGGCGTATGGCGCAGCTTTATCCCTATTCTCTCTCTGTCTCTCTCTCATCCTCTCTCTATCTCTCTCTTTCTCTCTCTCTCTCTCTCTCTCTCTCTCTCTCTCTCTCTCTCTCTCTCTCTCTCTCTCTCTCTCTCTAGTAGTTTACCAAGGGAGGTGGTCGATATTAATTCAATTGAT
Source organism: Paralithodes platypus (assembly GCA_032716605.1). Lineage (NCBI taxonomy): Eukaryota > Metazoa > Arthropoda > Malacostraca > Decapoda > Lithodidae > Paralithodes > Paralithodes platypus. The sequence continues at coordinate 14,199,338 of CM064507.1, forward strand.
ACGTTTAAGAACAGACTGGACGATCATCTGATGAAGATTAGATTAATATGAATTAATCAGTAGGCATGTGTATGTTCCCTTGCAAACTCACTTTTGTGTATACTCTAAACAAAACAAAACTTTCCTTGTGAGCATTTCCTGACCCATAAGGTTATACTTCATCATGGTTTTCAGTACGGCTTTATAGCCGGAGGGTGGGGAGAGAGCCTTCTGCTGCACTGTCCCATTCTTCCACTACAAAATGTCTCTGTCTAGTAGTATTAAGGCCGGACCACCTAGTTGAGACCGCAAGGTCTGTGTGGTTTGAGTATCTGTGTAACTGTGTAACTCTCTCTCTCTCTCTCTCTCTCTATATATATATATATATATATATATATATATATGTGATTAAAGCGTCGGCTATCGTCCTGATGGTCGACGGTTCGATCCCCACTGAGAGATTAGAAACATTTAGTGGCTCACGTGTATTTGTGATATATTCTCAATATGTGTAACTCTCATGCTTTGTGGGTTAGAATTAAATGAAATCAATTTCGACCCGAGTTGCGTCGGGACACTCAGAAATCCGTGTATGGTATTCTGGAAATATGGATCCTACAACTAGGTTTGAATTGAAATATATTCGCCTAGTGGGTTTCCCTTCTCCCTAACATAAATAGGATAGAAGGCTGAGTGTCTTTTAGACGGCCGTGGTGTAATTGATTAAAGCGTCGGCTATCGTCCTGATGGTCGACGGTTCGATCCCCACTGAGAGATTAGAAACATTTAGTGGCTCACGTGTATTTGTGATATATTCTCAATATTTGTAACTCTCATGCTTTGTGGGTTCGAATTAAATGAAATCGATTTCGACCCGAGTTGCGTCGAGACATTCAGAAATCCGTGTATGGTATTCTGGAAATATGGATCCTACAACTAGGTTTGAATTGAAATATATTCGCCTAGTGGGTTTCCCTTCTCCCTAACATAAATAGGATAGAAGGCTGAGTGTCTTTTAGACTGCCGTGGTGTAATTGATTAAAGCGTCGGCTATCGTCCTGATCATCGACGGTTCGATCCCCACTGAGTGAATAGAAACATTTAGTGGCTCACGTGTATTTGTGATATATTCTCAATATTTGTAACTCTCATGCTTTGTGGGTTAGAATTAAATGAAATCAATTTCGACCCGAGTTGCGTCGGGACACTCAGAAATCCGTGTATGGTATTCTGGAAATATGGATCCAACAACTAGGTTTGAATTGAAATATATTCACCTAGTGGGTTTCTCTTCTCCCTAACATAAATAGGATAGAAGGCTGAGTGTCTTTTAGACTGCCGTGGTGTAATTGATTAAAGCGTCGGCTATCGTCCTGATGGTCGACGGTTCGATCCCCACTGAGAGAATAGAAACATTTAGTGGCTCACGTGTATTTGTGATATATTCTCAATATTTGTAACTCTCATGCTTTGTGGGTTAGAATTAAATTAAATCAATTTCGACCCGAGTTGCGTCGGGACACTCAAAAATCCGTGTATGGTATTCTGGAAATATGGATCCTACAACTAGGTTTGAATTGAAATATATTCGCCTAGTGGGTTTCCCTTCTCCCTAACATAAATAGGATAGAAGGCTGAGTGTCTTTTAGACTGCCGTGGTGTAATTGATTAAAGCGTCGGCTATCGTCCTGATGGTCGACGGTTCGATCCCCACTGAGAGATTAGAAATATATATATATATATATATATATATATATATATATATATATATATAAATTGGACTCCTAACTTTTGTCTATGTGTACGGAATAGGACAAAAGGCAAAGCTGCCTGCAACAAGCGTCTCCACCAACGTAGAAAGAGTGAGAGCCAAATTTAAAAAAATTATAACTGAGTTTATATATATTAACACACAAAGAGTGGGTGGTAGGGTATTTTACACTGTGCCTCCCAGCGGGGGGGTTTTACCCTAAATAGGGTTGATTCCGTGCTCAATTTCATGCATAAACAAGACCCAGAGCGTAAAACAAGTATCCATCCCTGAAAGGGCGTAAACAGAGCTTTCCAATGACACCCGAACCATCCTTGTACGACCACTGGTTCTCTTGCAACGATTGTGCAACACGAGTGCAAAAACCCTAAAATAAGGTAATTTCCGTACATAATTCCCTGTGTAGCGAGTGAGAGAGGAAGGAGGAAGGTTCAGTACGTCCACGGTGGTCGTGGGGAGCGGTCATAAGGTTACTACGCTCGTCCCACCGCTCAGCTTTCTCTCTCAGCAACATTACGTGCTGAAAATGGCACTCGACATATGTGGTGCACCGCCACATAGTCCAAATGTATTTAACTCGACAGATGTCGTGCGCCGTTGGTTAAGGGTTAAGTTCTGTGTGTATAATAATGGAAAAAGATTAGTGTGGTTGTTCAGTGTAGTGAAATAAACAGGAGGAGGTGTTTGTGAGATCTAGCTGGATTACTCTCTGTGTGTGTGTGTTTTTTGTTCTTCTTCTATATTTCAACTAGGCCTACTCCCTCTCGGGCATAGGCTGAGAGCCTGAACAGTGAGACACAAATAGAAACAGTGAGGGCCAGACAAATAAAATGGGGGTTTCAGCAACTCCTTATTACATACCTATGAGGCCTCCCCTGGGTATTGCACTGCTCGATTGGAGTTCACAAGCTCCCCAAGTGGCACGAAAGGTCTTAACATTGACAAATACATGGGGCGAAAGGTCTTGAAAACGCCAAACTAATGGGGCGAGCATCTAAAAATCATAAAACTAATGGGGCTAAACATGAGGGAGAAGAGGGGAAGGGGAGGGGAAAAAACACCCTCCTAATATAAGAAGAGAAAGGTACATCAGATGATCTTAGGTATTTGCGTCTCACCTACTCAGAGAAAAATCCAGCTAACTCTTACAAACATGTCCTCCTATTTAATTCACTACACTAAACAAGGACAGCACACTTCTTTCCAATACATCCCCCACCCCCCGGAAAACAAAACAAAATAAACAAATAAATAAATAAATAATAACTTTCAAATTTGGAGGAGACGCTTGTTTCAGGCAGCTTTGGCTTTCGTCTCCTTCATAGACATATGACACAAAAACAATTAATATAATAAAATATATTATACAATCTTGACTGTATTGACCTTTTTCATACCCTTGATTATTTAACCCCTTCTGTACCAACGACGTCATATATATTTTATTACACCTACATTTAGAGGATTTTGTGCAGCTTAAGAAGGATCTGTGGTAGTCAAAAGGGTTAAGTGCGATAATTCGAAGCCTGTTAAGGAGGTATGGTTTATTAGTTTATGTATCTGTATACTGTATATATATATAAATATATATATATATATATATATATATATGTATATATTATTGTTAAGGAGGTATGGTTTATTAGTTTATGTATCTGTATACTGTATATATATATATATTATTGTTAAGGAGGTATGGTTTATTAGTTTATGTATCTGTATACTGTATATATATATATATATATATATATATATATATATAAATATATATATATATATATATATATATATATGTATATATTATTGTTAAGGAGGTATGGTTTATTAGTTTATGTATCTGTATACTGTATATATATATATTATTGTTAAGGAGGTATGGTTTATTAGTTTATGCATCTGTATACTGTATATATATATATTATTGTTAAGGAGGTATGGTTTATTAGTTTATGTATCTGTATACTGTATATATATATATATATTATTGTTTTAGTTTGCTCCCTAATCCTCCATCAAGCTTATTAAATTATCCACCCTCATAAAGGGGAGTAAGGCGTCCGGCAATAGATAAGTAGATAGATAGATAGCTCCCCTTTTGAGATAAATTTGTACATTCTTAGGTAGAAAAATGTCCTGGTCGGTCGAAGGCCGGTTTTCCATAATTACAGGCTCGCTATCGTTAACCAGGAACATATCGACACCTAAATGGCACGAAAGGTCTTATAATTGACACACTAATGGAGCAATCATCTTAAAATCTCAAATTAATGGGACTAAGCATGAGGGAGAAGGTAGTCTAGAAAAAGCAACTAGCTCCTCCTTAATTGCTGGAGGCCCTTGTTAAGCTGAATCAAAGCGTCTAATAGTAGTCATAATAAAGCTAAAAGGACGGCACCTTACGTTAACCCTTTAAAGGACGGCACCTTACGTTAACCCTTTAAAGGACGGCACCTTACGTTAACCCTTTAAAGGACGGCACCTTACGTTAACCCTTTAAAGGACGGCACCTTACGTTAACCCTTTAAAGGACGGCACCTTACGTTAACCCTTTAAAGGACGGCACCTTACGTTAACCCTTTAAAGGACGGCACCTTACGTTAACCCTTTAAAAGACGGCACCTTACGTTAACCCTCTAAAGGACGGCACCTTACGTTAACCCTTTAAAGGACGGCACCTTACGTTAACCCTTTAAAGGACGGCACCTTACGTTAACCCTTCAAAGGAGGGCACCTTACGTTAACCCTCTAAAGGACGGCACCTTACGTTAACCCTTTAAAGGACGGCACCTTACGTTAACCCTTTAAAGGACGGCACCTTACGTTAACCCTTTAAAGGACGGCACCTTACGTTAACCCTTTAAAGGACGGCACCTTACGTTAACCCTTCAAAGGACGGCACCTTACGTTAACCATCTAAAGGACGGCACCTTACGTTAACCCTGTAAAGGACGGCACCTTACGTTAACCCTCTAAAGGACGGCACCTTACGTTAACCCTTTAAAGGACGGCACCTTACGTTAACCCTTTAAAGGACGGCACCTTACGTTAACCCTTTAAAGGACGGCACCTTACGTTAACCCTTTAAAGGACGGCACCTTACGTTAACCTTTTAAAGGACGGCACCTTACGTTAACCCTTTAAAGGATGGCACCTTACGTTAACCCTTTAAAGGACGGCACCTTACGTTAACCCTTTAAAGGACGGCACCTTACGTTAACCCTTTAAAGGACGGCACCTTACGTTAACCCTTTAAAGGACGGCACCTTACGTTAACCCTTTACAGACTATGACGCAGTTTGGCAGTTTATTTGGTCTATCCTTACACGAATGTTTACTGTTTCGGAAGGATCTGTGGAAATAATAAGGGTAAAGAGTAAAGACATCTGCATTAACATTCTGACTTCCATAATTATACTCTTGCTAATATGAATAAAATCGTCTATACATATCCAGAAAGCAGAAAAAAAATGCGCAATCGGATCTTGAAAGGGTTAAGAGAATAGTGGCTATTGTTTTGGTCTATTAATTTATATATTCATTTATGTTTTAGTTTCCTCCCTAGACCTCCATCAAACTTAAAAACACACCCCCTTAGACCCTCCTTCAAGATAAATTTGTACATTTTTAGGTAGAAAAATGTCCCGGCCGAATGCCGGTTCCTCACAAAATGACAGGCTCGCTATTGCTCGCCAGCATAAAATCGATACCTAAATGGCACGAAATGTCTTAAAATTGACAATTAAATGGGGTGAAAGGTGTTAAAATCATGAAACTAATGTTCCTCCTGTTGTACTAAAAAACTGTCCTTCCGTACTGACGCCCTGTCTAGGCAAACTCTTTCGTCTCTGTCTCTCCTCTAACGTCTTCCCTTCTTGCTGGAAGTTTGCTCTCATTCAACCTGTCCCAAAGAAGGGTGACCGCTCTCAACCCTCCAACTATTGTCCAATTGCTCTCATGTCTTGTACATCTAAAGTTTTTCAAACTATTCTTGCTTTCAAATATCTTAAGCAATTCTCTTCTCATAATCTGCTCTCAGATCGCCAGTATGGCATCCTTAAGGGTCGCTCTACTGGTGATCTTCTTTCATATCTTACTAACTCTTGGTCATCCAACTTTCGGGACTTCGGTGAGACTTTTTCTGTTGCACTAGACATATCGAAGGCCTTCGATAGAGTCTGGCACAAATCTTTTATTTCCAAACTGCCCTCCTTCGGTTTCTGTTCCTCCATCTGTGCCTTTGTCTCTAATTTCCTTTCCGCCATTCCATGGCTGCGGTTGTGGACGGCCATCGCTCACTTCCTCATCCTATCAACTCCGGTGTTCCTCAGGGTTGTGTCCTATCTCCTATTCTCTTTCTAATTTTCATAAATGATCTTCTCAACTGTACATCCAGTCCCATCAATTCATATGCAGATGACTCTACCTTACACCACTCAATTAGTTTTCCAGAATGCCCCACCCAGCAGTCCCTCAAAAGCAAATGTAATGAAGCCATGAAACACTTATCTTCTGATCTAGCTACTATATCCAATTGGGGTACAGAATTGTTGCATTTAATGCTTCCAAGACTCAATTTATCCATCTTGCTACCCGTCGGGAACTCCCAGAGGACTATCCCTTATTTTTCAACAATACAAAAATCAACCCTTCATCTTCTCTCACTGTTCTCGGTGTCTCTTTTTCTTCTGCTCTCACTTGGAAGGACCATATTACCAGTCTAGCTAAGGCAGCCTCCCAGAAGCTGGGTGTGCTCAACCGCCTCAAGGGGTTCTTTACCCTTGCGCAGCTTCTTGCTCTGTACAGGGGCACAGTGCATCCTTGTATTGAGTATTGTTCACATTTGTGGGGAGGATCCTCTCACACCGCACTCCTAGACAAAGTAGAAAGAAAAGCCTTTCGTATCATTAACTCCCGTCCACTCACCAACTCTCTGTAATCTCTCTCTCTTCGCTGCAATGTTGCATCTCTCTCGCTATTCTATCACTACTACAATAAGCAGTGTTCCTCGGAGCTTTCCCAGTGTACATCACCTCCTCTACGTAGGGTATGTAGTACCCGCCTTGCAACACAATCCCACCCCTTCTCTGTGCAACTCTCCAACCCAAGAGAGAAATTCTATTCTCAGACTTTCTTCTATTCAACTGCTGAGCTCTGGAATTCTCTCCCAGAATCAGTTTCCCTCTTCCTATGACTTAAATTGCTTCAAACTCTGCGTGTCCAGGCATTTTGGCTTGAACGTCCCTTGATTTTGGCCCTGTCACTCTTTGAACTCTGGGGGAGGCACTCGCTGCAGGAAGTTATGCCTTTTGTCTCCCTCATAGACATAGAAAAAAAAATAAAGGCTAATCTCAAAAACAAATGGGGCTAAAAATGAGGAAGAAGGGGGACCAGAAAATCGACCCATCTCCCCTTAATGTATTTTGGTTAACCCCTTCAGTACCGATGACATCCTTGTTCATTATATTCTGGCAACTATTAAACGATTGTATTCTGCTTAGGAAGGACGTCTACACATGAAAAGGCTACAGACTATCTCAATTAATCCTTTTAATTACCATGTATCCTTCCTAAGCTTCTTAAAATCGTTTACATGTAGCTGAAATAAAATACAAATTTCGTCGGCGGTACATAAGCGGTTAACCTCTAACGATGTTTTTCAGCCTAGGAAGAAACTGTCAGGGTAAAAGAGCGAAAGCAGGTGTTACACGAGTGCATTATCCGGCAATTTTCGATGAGCAAGTTGTTCCTCATACTATTTTGAGTCGCTTTCACATTGGCATCGGAAACTAGATCGCAGGTAGATTATGTTACGTAGTATAAATTTGTATGGAACTTATATTTTGAAGCTGCCAGACTACAATTGCCCATAAAAAATGACGGAATACTCGCTCATGTGACACCGCCATTTTTTTTTCTTTTTGTGAATGAGGGAGACAAAAGGCATAACTGTCTGTAGCGAGTGCCTCCCACAGTTTTGAAAGAATGCCAGAGCCAAAATCAAGGGACGTTCGAGCTAAAATGTATAGACACACGGTTTTTGAAGCAATTTAACCTATCCGCGGCTAGACTCCGATTCGTTAACACCTTACGAGCGGCCTATGCGGTTTATTTATGTGTACCGCACAGCGGGGTGTTTTTAGCCAAAATAGGGCTGTTTACGTGATCATTTTCATGCCTAAATAAGACCCAGAACGTAAAACAAGTACCTATCCCTGAAAGGGCATAAACAGAGCTTTCGAATGACACTATAACGATCCTTGTATGATGGCTAGTTTTCTTGCAATAACCGTGCAACGCGAGTGCAAAAAGCAGGTAATTCGGTACTTTCAGTACATAATTGAGTATGTAGCGAGTGAGAGAGGGAGGAGGGAGCTGAGATTTGTGTCAGTAGGTTCGCCGCGGTGGTCTGGAGCAGTCATACGCTCGCTAGTCTCCTGCCACCACTTGTCTCTCTCTCTCAGCCACATTACGTGCTGAAATTGCCACTCGAGTTATGTCGAGCGCCGCCACATAGTCCAGCTTTATTTAACTCGACTTATGTTGCTCGCCGCTAAATAAGGGTTAAACATCGTGTGGGGCAAAGCTATTGCATTAATTCCTGACGAAAATCATCATCATCCGATAAATATCGTTATTACTTATTCATATGCGCCTATTTTATGTTTAATATGAAGATAGTTACATGTTACAACAATAAAACAAGTGGGAATAGTATTTGGGGGGTGACAAACACGAAATATTGCCGAGCGGTTCATTCATGGAGTTGACAGAGAGCGAAACTGCACCCTCCCTTCACGAGCTCTCGAGCGAGACTGGAGGTAGTGCGGGCTAGTCTCTCTCTCTCTCCTCCCTCCACACCCCTCCCTTTCGACCTTGAAACCGGGTAGGAAGTTTTGGCGCCATAAATAAACCGATCATTACAGGAATAAGAGAAAAATAGGTGATAATTGAGGGGGGGGGGGGAGAAAGGGGGAATTTGGACACATGTGGAGGAGTGATAGTTGTATGGACACATACACTTCCTTCACATTTACCAATTCTTTCACCCAACCCGATCTTATAAATTCAAAAATAAACACTGCAATATCTCTGAACCAGGACCTTTCGAGAATTAATGGATGGGGACAAAAGAATCTAGTTTCCTTTAACCCTTAAAAAGAGGCTCACCACTTAAGTCGTGTTGAAAAAACTGGCAAAAAACGGGTGAAAAAAGAGTGGAAATGGGTGGGATAGTAATGATCCATACGTCCGACATCTGTGGCCTCCCGGCCCACACTAACTCCAGTTCCCCCACCGCACGTGAGGATGACAGTGAAACCAATAGTTCGCTAAAAGTGAGCAAGGTAGCAAAATCTGCTAAACTTCCATCTTCGAGGTAACACTGTCAGTGCTCCACGAGTGCTACGTAGCTGTATGTGGCGTCATTGTGTAGCGATTTCCACCTAGTTTTCGGCGCAATACAGTTCCTTTCATACTGATGGTTGATATAGCAGTCAGAACGGCCCAGAAAGGCCCAAAACGGCCACAGAGCACCCGCTAGAGGAGGGTTAATGCACAGAAAACCAAGTACATTCAATTTTCTAACCGACAGAATCTCACTGACTCCCATATATTTTTTAATGATGTAAATATTCCCACTTCCCCTAGTATTGACATTCTCGGTGTAACATTAACTACTAACTTGAGCTGGACACATTATGTTAGAAGCATTGCTAAGAATGCCTCTAAAAAACTGGGACTCCTGTACAGAGTTCGAGAATTCTTCACTGACGAGCAGTTGGCCGTAATATATAAAAGTCATGTGCATTCTCAGATGGATTACTGTTCACCTCTGTGGGGTGGAAGTGGAGTGGTTGCATTGAGGCAGTTGGACATAATTCAAAATAAAGCTATTAGATTAATCAATAACCCTGCAATCACACAGGACCTTTCTACATTATCCATACGAAGAAACGTTGCATCCCTTGCATTATTCTACAGATATTTTCACAGCAATATTATTGTTCCGAGGAACTTGCTTCAATTGTGCCGCCTCTCCACATCTTTCCCCGTAGAACTAGGGCAGCTGAGAGCGCCCATGAATTTACACTTTCTCCTCCACAATGCAGAACTTCTGCTTATCAGAATTCATTTATCCCCAGAGCTACTACTCTTTGGAATTCACTTCCCTCGAATTGCTTTCCACAAACTTACAATCAACAAATGTTTAAATCCAGTTGTTACAAACATTTTATGAATGGAGGATGCCTTTAGGCACATGGACCTTTTTGTTTTATCTGTGTTTTTCCTTCTTCTGTTCATTGTCTCTTAAAAAAATAAAATTAAAAATTATCTCACATATTTACACATTCCTTTGTTTTGAGTGACAGTGGGATGTTTGGAAAGGCTTTTTTTAGGCCATGGCTCATATGAGGATGCTCGCCCTCCTAGGGTTCAGACTCATATGAGGACGCTCGCCGTTCCTGGGTTTAGTCATAGCAAGAGGAAAAGACTGATTCTGGAAGAGAGTTCCAGAGCTCAGCAGTTGAATAGATGAAAGCCTGAGAATAATGTTTCACTCTTGGGTTGGAGAGTTGCACAGAGTAGGGGTGGGATTGTGTTGCAAGGTGGGGACTACGTACCCTACGCAGAGGAAGTGGTATACACTGGGAAAGCTCCAAGGAACACTGATTATTGTAGTAGTGATAGAATAGCGAGAGAGATGCAACATTGCGGCGAAGAGACAGATATTGCAGAGAGTTGGTAAGTGGACGGGAGTTAATGATATGAAAGGCTTTCCTTTCTACTTTGTCTAGGAGTGCGGTGTGAGAGGATCCTCCCCACACATGTGAACAATACCCATTACAAGGACGCACTGTGCCCCTGTACAGAGCAAGAAGCTGCGCAGGGGTAAAGAACCCTTTTTAGACGGTTGAGCACACCCAGCTTCTGGGAGGCTGCCTTAGCAAGACTGGTAATATGGTCCTTCCAAGTGAGAGCAGAAGAAAAAGAGATACCGAGAATATTGAGAGAAGATGAAGGATTGATTTTTGTATTGTTGAAGAATATCGGATAGTCCTCTGGAGGTTCCTGACGGGTAGTATGATGGATAAATTGGGTCTTGGAAGCATTAAATGCAACAAGGTTGGAGTTGTATACATCGATATTAAGCAGATTTATCAGATATAATATGGTTGTAGACTTGTAGTGTATCTACAAACCCATAAGATCATATTCAACATTCATTCTAGCCACCAGAAACCTACAATATTATTGAATATCTGTTTTATATCGATGTTTACGGCTCCAACTACCTTATAGCCTCGAACTCGTAAGTGGTCTATTTCGGCGACGTAATCAACCCTCTCAAGATACGATGAAGCATTTTTATTCTATTTTCTGGCTATGTTAGACGATATTATTCAGAATTAGGAAGGGTATGCGGAAGTCACAGGATTAGTTGAGATAGTTTGCACACTTTATAATACCCACAGATCCTTCCTAAGCTGTATATATTCGTCTTTGCCAGAATATACTGTCAAAACGCGGCATTACCTCAACAGGTTAATTTATGGGGAGTGTATGTGGGGAGAGAGAGTGTAAAGAGGAACACCTTGAGGTGGTTCGGTCATGTGGAGCGGTTGGTAAATGAGAGAATGACTAAGAGAGTGTATGAGAGTGAGGTAGAAGAACAGAGAGGGAGAAGCAGGCTGAGAGTTAGGTGGAATGATGCAGAGGGAGAAGTAGACTGAGAGTGAGGTGGAAGGATGGAGAGGGAGAGGTAGACTGAGAGTGAGGTGGAAGGATGGAGAGGGAGAGGTAGACTGAGAGTGAGGTGGAAGGATGGAGAGGGAAAGGTAGACTGAGGGTGAGTGAAGGGATGGAGTTGAGAGGTATATGGGTGAGAGGAGTGTTGGGTGGATGGAGGGGCTCCCTTAGGTGAGCAGTAAGAATTTGTATTTGGTTTACTCCCCTGGACGGGTTGCCCATCCACCCAATAAAGACAAAGAGAGAATTATGTAAGAAGTTATCTCATATGCTATCAAACCAATGTTGAGGAATACAATTGAGGGAAAGAGCGTTTGTGTGATACCGGCTTTATGGGGTTAATCGAGCTATACCATATTCCAAATAGGTAGGCCAGAAAGCATTACCCCTAATCTCTGTAACTCAAAACGGGTTGCAATTTTCTATTCACACACACATACACATATATATATATATATATATATATATTATGTTGTTTCTGTTCGGGCTCTGTCTCGAGTCGGCCACCCCAAGCTATGGGGTACGTGCCTGAGTATATACACAAAATACATCCATACATTTTCCTGGCTGACCCTTCTCAAATGGTAGAAATATTAGTTGGATTACTCTAGTCGTCTGCGCGTTATAGAAGTTAATGGTCAAGAGTTTTGGCCTACATATTTGGAACAGGGTATTGTCTTTAACTCTCCCTCACCTAGAGCACCGAAAGGGAGAGGTAGCGAGACGTCCTGATACCGTTCCCAGCACTAAAGTAAACACCAGGAAAATTAGTTGGACGAGGGCGTCCTTTTGGCGTGGACAATTTGAGGCTCTTGGCAATAATTGAAGGGCTTGGTGGAACTGGAACAGCGGGAATTCAGCCCCCCCCCCCCCCCCCCCCACCCTCCCTTCCCTCCACCTACAGCAAACAAACATACAAACACACACATACACACCTATTGTCTGTGTAGTTTCAATTGACGGTAAATTGCAAAGTTCCCATCAACATTTCTCTGGTTATTCTCAAGTTGTTATAGTGAAATATGGTGCTAATTATATAAAATTGGTCTTAAAATAATGCTGAGAAATGGTAGTTTCATATGTTTCCAATAAATATAGATACATTAGCTACTATGGAATTCAATTTGTCGTCAGCTGAAAAGAAAGAGAATATAGTTGTGTTATTGAACTATACTAGCCAGACTATCCAGTTACTGTATTATAGAGGCGTCATACAATGGTGTGAGTTCTCAACCTTAGGCAAGAGCTGAGTTAAGGGCAGATGGGTCGTTTTTCTGGTCCTTCTTCTCCCTCATGTTTAGATCTATTACTTTACAGATTTTAAGACATTCGGCCCAATAGTTTGACTTTTCACTCTTTTTCGATGTCAATTTTAAGATTTTTCGTGCCGTTTAAGTGTCGATTTTTTCCTGGCGAGCGGTAGCGAGCTTTTAATATTGGAGGAACCGGTCTTCGGCCGGCACGTTTTTCTAGGATCCTGTGTGTTTTTTTGTTTTTTAAGTTTAATGGAGGTTTAAGTAGGAAACTAGACAAATAATTAATACATGAAACAAAATCGACCAAAAAGTGAACCATCTACAGTACATCTACCACTGGATTGTTTACCTAGGTTAGATAAAGTGAACCATCTACAGTACATCTACCACTGGATTGTTTACCTAGGTTAGATAAAGTGAACCATCTACAGTACATCTACCACTGGATTGTTTACCTAGGTTAGATAAAGTGAACCATCTACAGTACATCTACCACTGGATTGTTTACCTAGGTTAGATAAATACTGAATTATAGGAGACACTCACGTGAATCACACTAGTTCCTCTCTCTCTCTCTCTCTCTCTCTCTCTCTCTCTCTCTCTCTCTCTCTCTCTCTCTCTCTCTCTCATATATAAAATGTATTTTGCCGCCCTCTCCCACAGACAATCAAATTTGCCCCCACCTCCAACATAAATAGAGGGAATTTGCCCCCACCCTCAACATAAAAAGAGGGAATTTCCCCCCACCCCCAACCCCCCCCCCCCCCCCCCCCCCCCCCCGCAACATAAGAAGTGGAAATTACCACCCCACCCCACCCCTCCCCCACACCCACAAAAAAGGAGGGAATATTGGTGCTCCCCCCGCCCCCCATCCTTCAATTGAGAAAGGGAGAATTCGCCCCCCCCATTCCTCACACACTCTCACTCTCTCTCTCTCTTCTCCCTAATTTGATGAGAGAATTTGTGGCATGTTAGTTTGGTGCGAAACCTTGGGGCAAGGAGAGGTCACTGTCTATCTATCTAGCTAGTCAACTATCTATCTATATATATATATACCGGTATATATATATACCCGTATATATATTTTTTTTTTTTCTATTTGAGTGAGGGAGACATAAGGCAGAACTGCCTGTAGCGAGTGCCTCCCCCAGAGTTGAAAGAGTAACAGGGCCAAAATCAAAGGACGTTCGAACAAAAATGCCCGAACACACAGAGTTTGAAGCAATTTAAGTCATAGGAAGAAGAAAAGACTGATTCTGGCAGTTCCAGAGCTCAGCAGTTGAATAGAAGAAAGTCTGATAATTACGTTTCACTCTCGGGTTGGAGAGTTGCAAAGAGTAGGGGTGGGTTTGTGTTGCAAGACGGGTACTATGTACCCTACGTAGAGGAGGTGTTACGTCCTGGGATATATAAACACTGGGCTCTTTCTATTGGACTAGGTATGCGGCAACAAGCAACAACGGAAAACGCTACATCCAAACCCTTATCTATAAACCCAGGCAACAAACCACCCTAAACCGTCAAGAGTCCTGCCTGGACAACAAGGTATCCTATGACTCGGTTACAGGGTGCACGCACTATAGACTGCTGATAGTCAAGCAGGCTATATAAAAGATCACACAATTAAGTTGACTTAAAGCTTCAAGGAAAAGATAGATAACGGAATTAAATTGCAGACACAATTTAATAACAAACTAGAAGAAAGTACATTTAACGTTACGTTAATTAATACAACTAATCACCCCTGCGTGAAAGAAGGTGAAAGCCAACAGTCCTCAAAACATCGTACAGGTAGACAAGATGCAGGTTTCTAAACTGCATGCGGCTACTGTAGGATCTGATGCTTAGCAAAGAAAGTAAGTTACGGATTTAGAGAACTCTTAGCTCATAAGCAGGAATAAATACTAGTGATAGGCCATGCAGTGTATAATGGCATAGGTATAATTAAATAAAGGCAGCAACTCGCAACATAACCACATACAGGTGTGCTTCTCACTCTTAGTCAGGCAAGCCTGCTCAGACAGTCTCTAAGCCACACCCTGACTCACAATGCTCACAACAACGGTAAACTGTGGCACAATAACAAGCATGCAGAAATGATAAACCCTAGCTGTTAATCTGCCAGGTGGCAGAGGTCTAGCCGGAAGGATATAGGCTTCGGATACCCAGGCTGAGCCACCTGCTCTAGCCTAGGGACGTTCCCAAATCTGTGCGCCAAATTACTCTAATTGAAAGGGTGCTCTCTTGAGAGACTCAGATCCCAAGTATCTGACTCTCTCCTGGCGACCCTAAAACAAAAGCAAGACGTGCTAGCGCAGTGCTGAGTGGACTAGGCAAGGGCCCTCACACAACACAACACTAGACACACAGGGACACAGACAAGAAAATGCCCCCAGACTCCCACGGGTATCCTAGTAAAGTCGTGCGGTCCACAGGACTCGCACCAGCAGACTTTACTTAAAGGATCACAAAAAGCCCCCCCTCCGGTCTAGCCCCTGCTCACCTGCCACAAGAACACACTAGCAAGCATGAAACCACCAAATATGAGACAACAAAAAAGCTTCCTAGGTCTCATTAACAATTAAATCTCTGCATAAGGCCCAAAATCCTATCTAATTATCTGAGAGCTCATCGTTAATACAATAATAGATATAAGGTCTATCAAGGGGATGGGATAATTAAATAGATTGGTGAAGTAGTGGAAGGAAGGTATACAAAGTAAGAGAGAAAGTTTCTAAGTGGGGTTGAGAGGGATAGATATCAAGGGGGTCCGAAGGGTACGACAGTGAGGTGAGCTCTGAGTCTTGAATCTGTCTGGACCCCACCCTAGGCATGCGAAATACATCCCATGCTTGGCAACACTCAACACAGTTGCCGGGTCAAAATCCTCTACCCCTTGCGTGAGTCGAAACTAAGCCTAACGTTGCGATCAAATTGGCAACATCAGGCTCGTCCCAAGCTAGACTCTCCGCGCGAAGCAACGTCCCCCAGCCGGTCTCTCTCTCCCGCTCGTCTCCTCCCACTCTCACTAGACTTACATCTTATATATTATAATGAAACAATCAACTATCGAGAATAAAATATACTAAGATTCGTTGGTTAAGAATAAGGGCAGCTTCAAGCTGTGAAACAACATAAGAATATCCCAGACATTAGTTACATTGTCGTAGGATATATACTAAGGAAAAGCCGGCCGGCCGGCTGCCGCCAGCTGGTTTCTAAACGGCTGGGCAGCCGACACTCGTGCATGCCCGCACGTGGCTACTATGCAGGAGCATCACACCTCCCCCAAGATATAAGACCCTTGACTAAGTTCTTCATATCTAACAGAAAGCTTCTCATAGTACCACACACTGTTGCGACACAAGGCACTATATATAAACAAATAAATAAAGACTGTTGCGCTCCACCGAGCAAGTTCAACTAACTTAGCGACAATAAGCGAAAACATTCAACTTAGATACTGCTACAACATCTTATACAAAATTCTACACGTTATAAAAATAAAGAGCTTTTATAAGGTTTTTTCTTTTCTTTTTTTTCTTTTTTTTTTTCGGCTGAACTACAGTGACAGCCTATTTTCCTACACACTCAACCCTCAATCCTGTAGCAGTCTAACCAACATCATCCACCCTTGATAGACAATCCGCTATCACGTTATCAGAACCGGCAATATGGCGTATGTCCAAATTATACTCCTGAAGCATGAGTGACCACCTGGTCGGCCTCATATTCCGGTTATGAAACTGATTCAAGAATTTCAGAGGGTGATGATCGGTATAAACCACTACGACTGGTCCGAAAGCAGGAACATATACATCGAAGTGCCTGAGCGCCAGCACTATCGCCAGGAGTTCTTTTTCAATTACAGAGTAATTCCTTTGTGCACTATTGAATTTTTTACTGTAAAAACTCACTGGATGTTCGATACCTTCATCATCTGTCTGTAACAAGACAGCCCCAGCCCCTACGCCACTGGCATCAGTCGCCAGCTGAAAAGGTCTGCTGAAGTCCGGGGCCATGTGTATGGGGTGGGTACATAACAGGTGTTTCACCAAGGAAAACGCCTCTGCACACTCAGGAGACCACCGGAACTTCTTGTCCTTAGATAATAAGTCAGTTAAAGGTGCAAGTACAGTCGAATAGCCTTTGATGAAGCGACGATAATAGCCTATCATACCTAGAAACCGCATGATTTGTTTCTTAGTCGTAGGCTGGGGAAACTGATTGATGGCTTTGATCTTTGTCTGTGGAGGGCACACCTGACCCATCCCCACCTCGAACCCCAGGTACAAAACTGTGGCTTTGACAAAATCGCACTTACCCAGGTTTGGTGCAAACCTGCTTCATTCAGTTTATTAAAAAGCTGTCCGATGTGAGCACAGTGACTGTTAAAATCATCGTCGTATATTATGACATCATCTAGGTACACCGTACAGTTGGGAATGTCGGCTACAATGTCGTTCATTCATTTCTGAAACGTTGCAGGGGCATTTTTCAGCCCGTACCGGCATAACATGGCAACGATATGTGGCACCGTCCACCACAAACCCACACACCTCTCGCGCTCGCTCACACAAGGGCACTTGCCAATAACCCTTAACAAGGTCTATCTTAGTGAGGAACTTGGCTTTTCCTATCTTATCCACACTGTCGTCCACGCGAGGGAGAGGGTAGGCATTTGTGGGGGTTAAACCATTCAACCTGCGGAAATCTATACAAAACCGCACCTTGCCATCTGGTTTGGGCTGCAGTGTGACGGGGGAAGTCCACCTTCCTGCACCCTCAGAAATCAGCCCACGTTTCAGCATATAATCCAGCTCTTCCCTAAGTGCTGGTAATTTAATAGGGGGAACACGGTATGGCACTGATTTAAAGGGCGGGTGGTCCCTAACATCGACATCGTGCACCGCTTGAGTAGTAAGGCCAGGATGCTCCGCGAAAACAGCTGGGTTTGAATCAAACAAGTGCTGCACAGCTACACGCTGATGCTCAAGCAGGTGCAATATCAACTCGTGAGCCACTTGTCTAGAATTCCCCGCCCACTGATCCGCGGAAACATGACAATCCCAATTATCCTCCCCCGCAGCTTGACTGTCCCTTCCTCCTTCTCCACCACGATCGCTGCAGATCAACACCGGGACAGTGAGAGGCTCGGAGGGGCGCCTCACATACTCACCAGGCTGCGCATCCCCATCGCTCTCCAGTCCGATAGCACCATTACCACACGCCCTGACTTCAGGATCTTCCAGCTGCAAGGAACATATATCAGCAGGTGCCAGATTATCCAAGTTCATCTTAAATAATTTATTTCCACCTCCAATGTCCCGCTGAGCCATCCTTTCCTCACGCTGCGCATAACGATGCTGTCGCAGAGTCTCTTCCTGCCCTGCACCTGCACTAGCGGTGACAGGCCCCGGGGCCTCTCCAGACTCTAATATAGGTGCCAATAATGAGTCACCAAGAAACACTGCCGGCTCAAAACTCTCCAATTGACCAACACTTCCCGTTTTCTTGTGACCTTTCCTCCGCGGTTTGATAGACCGAGGTGGTGGCTGCAAGGCTCCGGATGTCTGAGAACGCGTCACAACACACGCCATGGTTTGTACGCTACACTTCTCAACCCACTCCTGTTCCTCCCTACTAACGTCGGCCGCCTTCTCGGCAACGACCAAGGGTGAAACCTTAGAAGCAAGCACCGCAAAGTCGTTGCCGAGGAGGAGGTCGACGCCCCCAACAGGCAAGTTCTCTACAATTCCGACATCCAGCTCCTTCGCCACACCACCCACCTCCAGCTCCATCCGCACCAGCGGGTAGGACTTCGTAGCATTGATCCCCTGAACTACCACCACCCGAGCAGCGTTAATCGGCCTACCAGTAAAGTTCTTTAACAAGGTCTGAGAAGCCCCCGTATCACGCAATAGCTTAACTCCTCGCCTTTCGCCAGCCCACCTCACAAAACCATGCCCTCTATGACCCCCAAAGACGTCGCGGACAGGGTTCGAGCCTTCCGGACTCTTGAACACAGGCTGTGTCCCAACCTCTGACGAACTACCCTTGGCAAACTCAGAAGATATAGGCGACACCCCTATGCTGCGGACCAATGACACAACCTTGTTTGGTGGCTTGTTCGGACAAGCATTTGCAAAGTGACCCTCCTTGTGACATGCAAAGCACTCTTTACTCTTTGGTTTCCCTTGTGAGTTGAAGGTACCATTAGACTTCTTATACGGGATGGTATTTGGTTTATGTTCAGTTTTATTGTCAGTGCTACATGGTTTTGTGTATTTATGTGTATCAAAATTCTTGGGAGGGGGAGGGGTACGATCCTTTGCACCCGACTCACTCCTAGCTGCTGCTTCACACCCTCGAATTAATGACAGTCGGCGGTCAGCCATTTCTGCTGCCTCCTGGAGAGTTCTAGGATTTTGTTCCTTTATATTTAATGTTAAGTCCCCGCCTGTGCACTTAAAGAACTACTCCAAGAGAACCAGCTCACTCAACTCCTCAAAAGTAGCTGCCCTCTCAGAATGCAGCCAATGTCGTAGTGCATCAGACAAGTCCCGGGCGTGTTCTAGGAAGGTACTATCCTTGCCCTTAGTAACACCCCGAAACTTCAAGCGGTAAGTTTCTGGTTGTAACTCATAGGCCCGTAGCACAGCCTTCTTTAGCTCATCATAAACTACACAGGACTCTAAAGGTAGTGCATCATACGCTTTTAGCCCCTTTCCTAGGAGTCTTGATGAAACTAATGCTGCTCACTTTTCCTGAGGCCACTGGTGTTCCTGACACTTCTTCTCAAATCGCATAAAAAACTCAGCCACACCTATTTCATCGAACACAGGAACTAGTTTAAGCAGGTGCGACAATGATTGACCCCCAATATTTCGCCCTGTTACCTCCACTCGAGATCTCTCCAGCTCCCTGTCAGCCCGATACCTAATAGACTCTGCCTGCAGTTCAGCCTCTCGTATAGCTGTTCTCTCTGCGGCCTCAGCCTGCACACTAGCCTGTCTCTCGGCAGCCTCAACCTGAGCTCTAGCAACCTCAACCTTGGCCATCTCAAGCCGAAACAACAAATCTGGAGTTAACCCTTGAGGAGGGGAAGGTGCATTTAATGGAGAGGGTCCCTGTGATTGAATTCCACGCTGCCATTGACCAACTTGGGGGTATGTACTAAATTCAGGCACCCTGACATTTAATATGGGGGTAGAGTGGAGGGGGGGCTGGGGACCGGGGCCCCCAGTCGCCTCTCCACCCAGGTCTCTCCCTTCTAAACCCAATATCAAAGTCCTCAGCTGATCTTTCCTCATGCCACTTAAACCCTGGTGACCCTGAAGACCTGCCACACACTTTAAGCCATACTTATTCAGCTTCAACACCCTGGCAGCGGTAAGGGGCACCTCTAAAAATCTTCTAGCACCCTTCTCGCTATCGACTAGCCACTCCACAGGTCTTTCTCCCTCCGAGCCCGTATCGTGACCTGACCCATCACTGTGTTCTGATGTATTAGACATGTTTGTGTACTGCAGTAATTATCACGGTTATAGAATGTGCCTTATCTCCTATGCAAGTATGTATATACTAATGTTATTTAAAGTCTTTAATGTGTTATATTGGTTGCTCAAAAAAAAAAAAAAATCTATGTCCACTGTATTCCTTTAATCATAAGGAATCTCAAAACAAATGACCACTATATTCCTCTGTTCAGTAAATCCTGGCAAGGTCGCCATTTGTTACGTCCTGGGATATATAAACACTGGGCTCTTTCTATTGGACTAGGTATGCGGCAACAAGCAACAACGGAAAACGCTAGATCCAACCCTTGTCTATAAACCCAGGCAACAAACCACCCTAAACCGTCAAGAGTCCTGCCTGGACAACAAGGTATCCTATGACTCGGTTACAGGGTGCACGCACTATCGATTGCTGATAGTCAAGCAGGCTATATAAAAGATCACACAATTAAGTTGACTTAAAGCTTCAAGGAAAAGATAGATAACGGAATTAAATTGCAGACACAATTTAATAACAAACTAGAAGAAAGTACATTTAACGTTACGTTAATTAATACAACTAATCACCCCTGCGTGAAAGAAGGTGAAAGCCAACAGTCCTCAAAACATTGTACAGGTAGACAAGATGCAGGTTTCTAAACTGCATGAGGCTACTGTAGGATCTGATGCTTAGCAAAGAAAGTAAGTTACGGATTTAGAGAACTCGTAACTCATAAGCAGGAATAAATTCTAGTGATAGGCCATACAGTGTATAATGGCATAGGTATAATTAAATAAAGGCAGCAACTCGCAACATAACCACATACAGGTGTGCTTCTCACTCTTAGTCAGGCAAGCCTGCTCGGACAGAGTCTCTAAGCCACACCCTGACTCACAATGCTCACAACAACGGTAAACTGTGGCACAATAACAAGCATGCAGAAATAATAAACCCCTAGCTGTTAATCTGCCAGGTGGCAGAGGTCTAGCCGGAAGGATATAGGCTTCGGATACCCGGGCTGAGCCACCTGCTCTAGCCTAGGGACGTTCCCAAGTCTGTGT
Organism: Paralithodes platypus; assembly: GCA_032716605.1. NCBI lineage: Eukaryota > Metazoa > Arthropoda > Malacostraca > Decapoda > Lithodidae > Paralithodes > Paralithodes platypus. The sequence continues at coordinate 14,220,649 of CM064507.1, forward strand.
GCCAAATTACTCTAATTGAAATGGTGCTCTCTTGAGAGACTCAGATCCCAAGTATCTGACTCTCTCCTGGCGACCCTAAAACAAAAGCAAGATGTGCTAGCGCAGTGCTGAGTGGACTAGGCAAGGGCCCTCACACAACACAACACTAGACACACAGGGACACAGACAAGAAAATCCCCCAGACTCCCACGGGTATCCTAGTAAAGTCGTGCGGGTCCACAGGACTCGCACCAGCAGACTTTACTTAAAGGATCACAAAAAGCCCCCCCTCCGGTCTAGCCCCTGCTCACCTGCCACAAGAACACACTAACAAGCATGAAACCACCAAATATGAGACAACAAAAAAGCTTCCTAGGTCTCATTAACAATTACATCTCTGCATAAGGCCCAAAATCCTATCTAATTATCTGAGAGCTCGTCGTTAATAAAATAATAGATATAAGGTCTATCAAGGGGATGGGATAATTAAATAGATTTGTGAAGTAGTGGAAGGAAGGTATACAAAGTAAGAGAGAAAGTTTCTAAGTGGGGTTGAGAGGGATAGATATCAAGGGGGTCCGAAGGGTACGACAGTGAGGTGAGCTCTGAGTCTTGAATCTGTCTGGACCCCACCCTAGGCATGCGAAATACATCCCATTCTTGGCAACACTCAACACAGTTGCCGGGTCAAAATCCTCTACCCCTTGCGTGAGTCGAAACTAAGCCTAACGTTGCGATCAAATTGGCAACATCAGGCTCGTCCCAAGCTAGACTCTCCGCACGAAGCAACGTCCCCCAGCCGGTCTCTCTCTCCCGCTCGTCTCCTCCCACTCTCACTAGACTTACATCTTATATATTATAATGAAACAATCAACTATCGAGAATAAAATATACTAAGATGCGTTGGTTAAGAATAAGGGCAGCTTCAAGCTGTGAAACAACATAAGAATATCCCAGACATTAGTTACATTGTCGTAGGATATATACTAAGGAAAAGCCGGCCGGCCGGCTGCCGCCAGCCGGTTTCTAAACGGCTGGGCAGCCGACACTCGCGCATGCCCGCACGTGGCTACTATGCAGGAGCGTCACAGAGGTGTTATATACTAGGAAAGCTCTGAGGAACATTGATTATTATAGTACCGATAGAATAGTGAGAGAGATGCAACATTGCGGCGAAGACAGAGAGATTGCAGAGAGTTGGTGAGTTGGCAGAAGTTAATAATACGAAAGGATTTCCTTTCTACTTTGTCTAGGAGTGCGGTGTGAGAGGATCTTCCCCACAGATGTGAACAATACTCAATACAAGGACGTACTGTGACCATTTACATAGCAAGAAGCTGTGCAGGGGTAAAGAACCCCTTGAGGCAGTTGAGAACACCCACCTTCTGGGAGGCTGTCTTAGCATGACTGGTAATATGGTCCTTCCAAGTGAGAGCAGAAGAAAAAGAGACACCGAGAATATTGAGAGAAGATGAAGGATTGATTTTTGAATTGTTGAAGTGTAAGGGATAGTCCTCTGGGAGTTCTGAACGGGTAGTAGGATGAAGATATTGGGTTTTGGAAGCATTAAAAGTAACAAGGTTTTCTCTGCTCCAATTGGAAATAGTGGTTAGGTCAAAAGATAAGTGTTGTATGGCTTCATTATGTTTGTCTTTGGGGGATTGCTGGCTGGGGCATTCAGGAAAACTAAATTGTGTAGTGTAAGGTAGAATCGTCTGCGTATGAATCAAAGGCACTGGAGGTACAGTTGAGAATATATTATATGAAAATTAGAAAGAGAATTGAAGATAGGACAGAGCCCTGAGGAACACCGGAGTTGATAGGATGAGGAAGTGAGCGATGGCCGTCCACAACCGCAGCTATGAAACGGCCGGAAAGGAAATTAAAGACAAAGACACAGATGGAGGGGAAGAAACCGAAGGAGTGTAATTTAGAAATAAAAGATTCGTGCCCGACTCTATCGAAGGCCTTCGATATGTCTAGTGCAATAGAAAAGGTCTCACCAAAGTCCCGAAAGGAGGATGACCAAGAGTTAGTAAGATATGAAAGAAGATCACCAGTAGAGCGACCTTCAAGGAAGCCATACTGGCGATCTGAGAGTAAATTATGAGAAGAGAAATGCATGCATAAGAAATTTGGAAGCAAGAATAGTTTAAAAAACTTTAGAGATACAAGAGATGAGAGCAATTGGATGATAGTTGGAGGGTTGAGAGCGGTCACGTCCATTCTTTGGGACAGGTTGGATGAGAGCAAACTTCCAGCAAGAAGGGAAGACGTTAGAGGAGAGACAGAGACGAAAGAGTTTGCCTAGGCAGGGAGTCAGCACGGAAGCAAAGTTTTTAAGTACAACACGAGGAACACCGTCTGGACCGTACGCCTTCATAGTATTAACCCCGAAGAAGGTAAAAAGTAGATCTTTAGAAGAGATTAGGATATTATGCATAAGTAGGAGAGAGGGGGTGGAGAGGGAGGAATAGCACCGGAATCATACAAGGTGGAGTTTCTAGCAAAAACAGTTTGAGCAAAGAGTTCAGCTTTGTCAGAGGAAGAAGTGATGGTTGTGCAATTAGAGTGGAAAAGGGGAGTGAAAGACGAGGAAGAAAATTGTTGGAGAGGTTTTTGGCTAGATGCCAGAAAGCTTGGGAAGAGCAAGAGTTGGATAGTTCAGTGCATTTATTATTGATGAAAGAGTGTTTTGCAAGTCGAAGAACACATTTAGCTCGATTCCGGGCAGATACATAGAGAAAATTAGATTCTTGAGTCTTGTGGGGGATTTCTATGAATAATTTTGTCCCTTACCACACTAAATAAATTTAAATAAAGAAAAGAGAAGGAATAAACTTAAATAAATAGGTAGGTTACCTGGATGTTATATAAAGATGGTATTGCCTATCTCTCAGAAACCCCTAGCTAGACATTGTATAAATGGCCATATATATCAATCGACTTATCTATCACTGGGGTCCTGGCATTGTTCAGAGGATCCTATGGTAGGTAGGTAGGCAGGGAGTAAAAAAAGAAGGTCCTAAACTCCGGGCCGGACGCTGGGAGCGAAGCGAGAGGTCACAAGACCTTTGTTGGCGGTTCAAGGTTTTAAAGAGATCTGATCGGAATTTCAATTCCGACCCTTAAGTTAACTATATACAAATTTGTTACCGAGGGTTCATACCCTCTTCACGAAATCATATAAATAATAATCAGCATTTAAATTATATAATTATCAAGGTAAACATCGTTTCACAACGATTTAGTGAACATAATATCAAGAAATTAACGACCCTAAAGCAAACGGTGGATCGCGTATGCGGTCTCGGGAATATTTAAACTGATCCTCTTTACAGTTCTTCTAAACTTATTTCTACAAGATTTTATAACTAAATTAACTTGGCCAAGGTAATCTTATACAGTACTAAATTACTTAATATTAATTAATCTCTACAATATATACAATCACCGGGTTTTGGTAGGAAATTGTTCACTCTAGTGAGGTTACCCTATCGGAAGGTTGTTGCCAACAGTCCCCAGATACCGGTGTAGTCAATTTATTTCTCACAGATTGGAAGTATGATGTGTTGCATCATGTTATATCACCTGCGGCTAACAAATCACGCCAATTTCTTCTAGACCCCACAGCAGCTGCTCATTGTGGTCTTGGGCTCCCTATTACTATGGGTTGCTGTTCTTCCTCCGGTGGGATGGCGAGTTCCATAGGTATGAGCCGATCTACAGTTCGGAGAGTGGTTTGTCCTCAAGATACAACCTTAACGGTTCTGATAACCCCTTCGGAATCAGGATAGACTTCTTGGATCGATGCTAAGGGCCATTTAGAGTGAGGTTGGTCCATTTTCAACAAGACTATGTCTCCCACTTCAGGTTTGTGACGGTTACTAGCAGAATTCGCACCATAATACCTCTCCCGTAGGCTCAAGATATACTCTGATGCCCAATGTTTGTTCCAGGCGTCCAGTATTTTGCAAAGTTTATGGTAGCTTCGTCGCAAGTGTGCATCTGCTTCATTAACGGAAGGATCCACTAATTCCTCGGTCACGTCCAAACGGGGGACTGGGTCCAATCGTCTACCATATAATAAATGAGCCGGTGTTAAGGCCTCAATTTCCAGATTGGAGTCATCTTGATACGTTAGTGGTCGATTATTTACTCTGGTTTCTATCTCGGTGACAACAGTTCTTAACTCAACCAAGGTGACTTTGGACTTGTGAAGAACCCTTTTCAGGCACGATTTCATGATACCTATCATTTTCTCTGTAAATCCATTTTGCCAAGGAGCTCTGGGAGTTGTGAATGACCAATAACAATTTCTAGAATCCAACATTTGCTGTGCATTGCTCTTTAACCCACAGAACCCCAGCAACGCAAACCATGCGTCCTCAATGTATGAAACGCTAAACCTCAGCGACACAAACCATGCGACCTGGCCGGTCCGGTCCCAATTACTCCGGTCCTATGGCACCTAGAGGGCTCAGATATGTATGGGAACTGTGTAAGTATCCCTCACAACCTTGACGATGGTTGAAAACTCTCAAAGTCCAACCGCGTGCGCATGAGCGCGCATAAACCGGTATTTTGGGTGTATTTGCCTTCAATTTTTTACTCCTGTAAAATCGACGTTCGGGGGTTCCGTAGGACCATTTTTTGAGCTTTTTGATCGTTATTTTGTGGGTTTTCCTTCATTCCTAACCCATTCGCTATTGTTTCTGGAAAAAAAAAAATCAAAACAGCCGGTCCCTGGTGGTTCATTTATTATAAACTAGCTGTTCCTCGGCGGGTTAATAGATCAGAAACCAGCGGTGATGCGCCCACAAAATTTGTCTCATTGTCACTAATCAAACGTCTGGGACAACTTCGCCGAGCGGCAAATCTTCTAAATAAATTTATAAAGGTTTCCGAGCTCATGTCCTCCGCTATTTCCAAATGGATAGCCCGAGTGCTGGTACAGGTGAATAGACATATGTAAACCTTCTTGGGTGGACCATCATCTCCTGTGAGAGTGATGGCACCAGTATAGATCTATACCTGTTGCCACAAACGGTGTCCTTTGGTGAATGCGGTCTGGTGGAAGAGCTGGTGGTCCAGGGTAAGGAATAGCTATAGCTGTATACCTCTTGCAAATAATGTAATTCTTGATACAGCGTTTAACAGCTTGTCGTCCCTGGGGTATCCAATATGTTTGTCGCATATAGGCTAGAGTGTCTGGTACCCCAGCGTGTTTAGTGGTTTCATGCGCTTTTAAAACCATCAATTTGGTGAGGTCGCAATCCTTGGGCAATAGGATCGGATGCCGAGTTTTGAGGGGTAGATCAGCTTTACCAATACGACCTCGACAACATATTAATTCTTGATTGTCTAGGTACGGCCCAAGGTCCTTCATTCTTTTGGTTGGCTTGGGATTCGGTTTACGTAGCTGTGTTAATTCCTCCTCATACTTTTCAGCTTGTATCCTTTTGATCCAGTAGGTAAGTGGGTCTAATTCCTCCATCTTTACCTTCTTGCTCAGGAACTTAAACACAAATTTAGTTACAGTTAATAGTTTGTCCAAATTGGAGAACTTGGTGATGTCAATCACTGAAGGCTCTGGGATAATTATTGGGTCCATATGAACTCGATCATCATTAACCTTCTGGTATGATTTTTGTTCTGGCCAATCACTCTGACGTAGCCAAACCGGACCCTGAAACCACAGAGTTTCGTTAATCAGTTTCTTGACACTAACACCTCGGCTCAACAAGTCAGCCGGATTATCCTTGGACTTAACATGGATGAATGTATATTTCATTTGCAGTTCCTTTATTTTGTGTACTCTGGTACGCACATAGACTATGTGACTATCATCCTTAGCTATCCAGTGCAAACATATCTCAATATCTGTCCATTTATATGTCTCACCTAAAAAGGGAAACATATCATTCAAATAAGTAGCTAACCTAGTTCCCAATTCAACAGCGGTCAACTCCAACTGTGGAAGGGTACGTTGTTTTAATGGCGCTACTCGGGATTTGGACATAATCATAGTAGATCGGACTTCAGTGACACAATAAGCTACTACACCATACGCCTTAGATGAGGCATAACAAAAGACGTGCAATTGAGCACACTCATTATCAGATGTAGGATCACATCTTCTAGGAAACTTGACTGAGGATACCTTCTCATATTCCACCTGCAATTTGTTCCACTCTTCTGTATACTTTTCAGGTAATGGAGTATCCCAACTCAGTGCTTCTCTCCAGGCCTCCTGAACTAAAATCTTCCCTTTAATTGATATGGGACTAAATAATGCCCAATGGGTCGAACATCATAGAGACCTGACTTAAGAGTGTGCGTTTTGTGAGTTTTACATCGGGAAACGTGAGGGGCTTTAGAGACATCTCATCAGTAGTTGTTTTCCACAGCAATCCTAGTACTGGTTGATATTCTGGTATTTGGTAGTCAGGATAGTCTCCTCTTATCTGGTCCAAAAGAATATGAGAGTTTGAATTCCAACATTGTAGTGGCATATTGGCTTTATTACATTCTTGCCTTGCCAAATTGTAGATTTCAATCACCTCTTCTCCACTGTCGGCAACGCCCTGAAGATTATCCATGTAAAACAGTTGACCCATTTCCAGTTTCTCTGTCTTCTGGAAATGATATCTCAAAGTGCTGCACAACAAGAAAGGACTAGAGCAGGAACCAAACAACACTGACCAAAAGCGGTATTCTTTTATCCGTCCACCAGGCTGAAAAGGATCTTCAGGCCAAAGGAACTTTGTGAATTTGAGGTCCTGCTCCTTTAACCCTATTCTCAAAAAGGCTTTGGAGATATCTGCCACAAACCCAAATCTCTTCGTCCTGAATTTTAATAGTACATCACCCAGTATTTCAGTCAGATTTGGTCCTACATAGAGACAATCGTTTAGACTTGCTTCATTTTTCGCTGCTCGAGAACTGCAGTTAAATACCACTCTGATGGGGGTAGTACTGGAATCCTTACTTACAGCATGATGAGGAAGGTAATGACCCTCTTTATGGTTTATTTCACCTGGGACCTCCTCAATAAAGTCATTGTCCAACTGCTCTTGAATTATTTTATGATAAATTTCCAGTCGTTCAGGATGTTGACCATTTTATTTAATTGACATCTTGAACTCTGGTAGTTAGTTGGTAATTCAGGGGCATTTATCTTCCATGGAAGTCCTACCCAATACTGGCCATCCTTATACTCAACTGTGTCTAGGTAGTGGTTATATGTTAAGATGTCTTCAGGGGTGGAAAGATCTGCTTCTATACCCACAGTGTCCAGTTCCCAAAGTTTGTGAACAGGTTCTTGTTGCTCCTCTAGAATGTCTCCTAGTTGTGATGGTATTAATTATGCACCAATTCTAGCCACCACCAGAGATTGGGCAGGAGTCACAAAGACTGAATCCATCTGGTTGTCTGATTCACTTGGGCCACATGTGGATAGAGATCCCATTATTATATATCCACCAGATGGAGAAATTAACTGGATACCGTGTTTCCGAGTCATTTTTCGCAAGAAGCGACCACAATAGTCGGAGCCGATGATCAGTTGAATTGGACCTACTACGTCAGACTCTATAGTTCGGTCTGCTAGTTGGACACCCTTCTTTGTTAAGAAGTCAGATGCTTCCTTTAAACCCTTATTTACCACAGAAGTGTTCATGTCTTCCTTAACCACCGCAGTCACCTTACATTTATATTTGCCCAATCTAATCAGGGGTTTAACCACATCAAATGTTTGTGTTTCCTTATTTGACAAAAATCAAGTTATTGCCATGTTCACTTGTCCTACTGTTGGCAAATTCATGGCTCTGACAACATTTCCGGCAATGAAGGTCTTTTGCGCTCCAGTATCAAAGAGTGCTTTGACTGGCATAACCTCTTTTCCTCTGATCAGTTGAACCTCGGCTGTAGGAGTAGCTGCCGGCGTATGCATTGGGTTTCCAGTGGTCAGGGTCATATTTACACTTGTCGTTTTGGGTTGTACATCACTGATCTTGGGACACAACGCGGTATGATGTACACCAGTCTTGCACCGAAAACATACATTTAATTTAGTAGCACATTCCTCAGTAGAATGTCTTGTGCTAAGGCAAACAAGACACTTACCTAGTTCGATGAGTCGTGGAAGTCTTGCCTTAAGATCTGGGTAAGTCCTACAATAAACTGTGGAATGTTGTTCTGAACATAACATACACATCTTTCGGGTTTCTTGGTTTACCACTGGTGTGGGGTTAATATCTCTGGTTACTTCTTGGGTCACTGGAGAATTGAGACAAAAAAAGAATTCTCTCCCAAACACCTCTTGTTTTTGATACTGTACTAGTTTGATTATTCTGCTGGACGGATGCCACATAGGTACCAACCTCTTCTTTCTTGAATGGTTTTTCTTTTTCTTTAGTCCTGGCTAGAATTGAGACAAAAAAAATTTCTCTCCCAAACACCTCTTGTTTTTGATACTGTACTAGTTTGATTATTCTGCTGGACGGATGCCACATAGGTACCAACCTCTTCTTTCTTGAATGGTTTTTCTTTTTCTTTAGTCCTTTAGACGCTTTTGTGTATTTAACCTTGTTGTCTCCTTCCTTGATACCGGTATCCTTTTTGGAAACCTGCATGTTTTTACACAGCTCTCTTAAACCCTCTTCTATCTCTTGATACGTGAAGTAGTTTTTCTTATACCTGTGGTACAATTCATCACAGGTTTTCTGAGAGAGCTTTTGTTGTACAATATGGTTCAAGAGCCAAGAAGCTGAGTCAAGATCTTTCTGGGTACTAAGTGATTTTATAACGCAATTCAAGCTGATACGGAATGATTGAAGATCCTGGTACGTATGCTTTGGTCTTGATAAATCCAGCAATTTGCAAACTAGGCGCTGTAGAGTCAACTCCGTATCTTCAAAATTCTCCTTGAGTACTTGTAGAGCTGCTGTATAATTGGCATTTGTTATGGGAAGTTCCTTAATAAGATCCAATGCAAAACCCTTAAGTTGACCCAATAATTATGAAAATGTATTTGCGGCAGAAATATCTAACCTGTCATGAACTAAACCCTTAAATTTGTCCCAATAGGTATTCCAATCAGATTGCCCATTAAATTCAGGTAAGGTTTTAGGGGTGGCAACTTAAAGCTTTGTTGTCCCGGAGCCGCAATACCATTACTGGTACCATTACTCCCTGTCCCAGTAACTGTCTCTGTCGCCAAGGATTCGAACCCAGCTAGTTGATCCAAATAATTTTCACGAGCATCTGTATAGGCTCGCTGTATTTCTTCAAACTTTTCAGATTGCTCTTGTTTGATGCAAAAGTCCTCCAATTTATTGAAAGACACTTCATAATTATCCCACCTGGTTTTCAGATCTTGGATTTGACACTTTAACAGCTCCCTTGGACAGGGGTCACGTCTTTTTACCTCCTGGCAATTATTTAATGCTCTAGTTACCCAGCCTAATTTCCCCACCATAGATTTTTTCAAGAGTATATCAGTCATTTTGGAAAATGGGTATTTTTTTTTTGGACTATTATTAATGTTTATACTGAGGACTAATTTTCAACAATCAAATATACATATACCTAATGCATACCTAATTTAACTGTTATTTTTTAGCATTATACACGTAGACCTACCAATACTTGCTACAAACTTAAATGACAAATTAGTAGGCTAGTTGGAAATTATTAAAGTCTTCAGTATTTCTGCCCTAATACGTGGGCATTCACAGTAGTAGGGGGAGGGAATACATTATTAATTATTAAAGTTAAGATATGCTCCGTCCTGAGCAGTTAGCCGGTCGACCTAATCTCACAGACGCAGGTGACATTAAGGACGTAAACATAAAAATGGTCAAAAATATAAAAAATAGGGAAATTTATAGACCGGAATTGTGTTCAAAAGAAGAAATTTTAGTTATTAATTAATTTAGTAATTTATTAATTTAGCTGTGAGTTGGAACCTGTGGTAGTAGCATTTTCTAAGGGGGAGGAATCATATTAGTTGTTTATTAAATTTTGAATATGCTCCGTCCCGAGCATATAGCTGGTCGAGCTAGTCTGCCAGACGCGGGTAACATTAAGGACGGAAACATAAAATGTTCTAAATTGAAAATAAATGGGGAATTTTAGGGACTGCAACGCTGCTCAAGCTCCTAGTTTCACAAACGCCAGAAGACGCAACGTTGCAGAACCTCCTAATAGTCCTTAACCACAGGATTGAACCACCATCCCCTTGGCTTAAGAGTGATACTGCCAATGACCCACGGCCATTGTTTGGTAAACTACCCAGCCGAGCCGTGAATCGCCGATATACTCATGATATCGAGCTACCTGCACGGCTTGAGCCCGACGATTCCAGTGGAAACCGTCCCGTCAAAGGTTTTGGCGATAGGGTCCGGCTCCAAACTGGAATGTCTCGTAGCCGTGCAGGAGCCTTTGTAGCCGCCGATTCACGGCCTGATATATGGTTCTGTAATGACCGCGGGTGATTCCGGGCTCGCCCTCAGGGATGGGAGGCAGCTCTCGTGGCTCCAGCAGCACAACAGCCACTTTCGAGCCACAGCGCTGCTCGATTAAGCGGATAATGGCTGCGATGTTGTCCGTGATTTCCGACACCTATACTGACTCGTGCACATCGTTGCCCCCCAATTTTTTTTTTTTTTTTTTTTTAAAGAGACAATGAACGGAGGAAGGAAAAACACAGATAAAACAAAAAGGTCCATGTGCCTAAAGGCATCCTCCATTCATAAAATGTTTGTAACAACTGGATTTAAACATTTGTAGATTGTAAGTTTGTGGAAAGCAATTCGAGGGAAGTGAATTCCAAAGAGTAGTAGCTCTGGGGATAAATGAATTCTGATAAGCAGAAGTTCTGCATTGTGGAGGAGAAAGTGTAAATTCATGGGCGCTCTCAGCTGCCCTAGTTCTACGGGGAAAGATGTGGAGAGGCGGCACAATTGAAGCAAGTTCCTCGGAACAATTGCTGTGAAAATATCTGTAGAATAATGCAAGGGATGCAACGTTTCTTCGTATGGATAATGTAGGAAGGTCTTGTGTGATTGCAGGGTTATTGATTAATCTAATAGCTTTATTTTGAATTTTGTCCAAGAATGCAACCACTCCACTTCCACCCCACAGAGGTGAACAGTAATCCATCTGAGAATATATCACGGCCAACTGCTCGTCCGTGAAGAATTCTCGAACTCTGTACAGGAGTCCCAGTTTTTTAGAGGCATTCTTAGCAATGCTTCTAACATAATGTGTCCAGCTCAAGTTAGTAGTTAATGTTACACCGAGAATGTCAATACTAGGGGAAGTGGGAATATTTACATCATTAAAAAATATATGGGAGTCAGTGGGATTCTGTCGGTTAGAAAATTGAATGTACTTGGTTTTCTGTGCATTAAAGGAAACTAGATTCTTTTGTCCCCATCCATCAATTCTAGAAAGGTCCTGGTTCAGAGAAATTGCAGTGTTTATTTTTGAATTTATAAGATCGGGTTGGGTGACAGAATTGGTAAATGTGAAGGAACTGTGGAGTGTTGAGTCATCTGCGTAGGAATGTATTGGATTATGAGTGGTAGATATGAGATCATTGATATGAATGAGGAACAGAATTGGGGCCAAAACTGATCCCTGGGGAACACCAGCATTTATTGAGTGAAATTGAGAATAAAGGCCATCTACCATTACACATATTTTTCTGTTATGAAGATAAGAAGAAATTAGTGGAACTAATGATGCAAGGCCGTAGTGTGACATCTTCGACAATAAGGATTGATGCCAGACTCTATCAAATGCCTTTGATATATCCAGTGCTATTGTATGTGTTTAACCATGTTGGTCTGTAGCTTGGTTGATTTGATGCGTAAGAAGGCAAAGCATGTCTGCAGTTGATCGACATCGTCTAAAACCATATTGCCTATCACTGATTAATTTATTATTCTCAAGATGCTTAATTATGTGATTATTTAATATAATTTCAAAGACTTTACCAAGAGTGGAAGTTATAGCTATTGGTCTGTAGTTTGATGGATCTGAAGAGGCACCTTTTTTAGGAACTGGATGGATGTTTGCTTCTTTCCAGGGTACTGGGAAGCATGAGGTATGAGTACACAGACGGAAAATGTTTGCCAATACAGGAGCGAGCAACAAGGAGCAATTCTTAAGTACTATTGGAGGAATTTCATCTGGACCAGGAGCCTTATCTACCGAGAGATTCTGCAAAATAGTTTTGACATGTCTGGTGTGGATCTTAAGTGAGGGAATTTCAGGCGAATTAAAATTAAGTACAGGGACATCTTGATTTATTTCATCTAAGGTTGAGTTGGTGGAGAAAATATCCGCAAGAAGGTTAGCTTTACCTCGTGGGTCACTTACAAGATTGCCAGTCGGAGATTTTAATGGTGGAATGGATGAAGCAGTAGTGAAGTTGGATTTAAATGAGTTAAGAGTAGACCAAAATATTTTGTTATCATTTGGATTATTTAGAAGTTTATTTGCCTGCTTGTGGAGAAAGTTTGATTTAGTTAGGTTTAATACAGTTTTGGCATGATTTCTGATGTTTCTAAAGTAATTAAAGGCTTCATGTGTTTTTGATCTTGTGTATGCATTGTAGGCTATTGCTTTTTGTTCAGTTACTCTAGCACAATTATGGTCAAACCATTTAGGTGAATTAGATCTTTTACTGTACTTTTGATGAGGAATAAAAGTTTCCATTCCAATTTTTACAAAATCTTGTATGTGGCTCAAGGTGGAGTGTGCATCATTAGAAAAGAAAGAGGTCCAGGGAATATCAATAAAGAAACCTTGAAGACCCTCCCAGTCTGCCCTATCGTAATGCCATTTAGTCACCAAAACAGGTTCAGAGTGGGAAGGTGTGGTAGGTGATAGACAGGTGGCCTGTATCAGACAGTGATCAGAAGATCCAAGCGGGGACCTCACTGTAACATCATAATTTTCTGAATTGGTTGTTAAAAATAAGTCCAGTAGGTGGGATTTATGATTAGGATTATCTGGTACACGGGTGGGTTGGTTGACTAGTTGAGTGAGATTAAATGAGTCTGCAAATAGCTCACATTCAAGACCAGCATCATCAGTCCTGGCTGAATAAGTGAGCCATTCAACATTATGGACATTAAAATCACCCAACACAGTGATTTCAGAAGAAGCATTTAAGTTGAGGACACTGAGTTGTGAGGACAGAGAATCAAAAAGACTTTGCTCTGGAGGAGTATTTGGGGAACGGTAGATGCAACATATGTATTTAAATTTACCAGCAGAAATAAATTTGTATATAGAATAATCAAAATAGGGACAATTTAAACCAGTAACCTCCTCCAGGGCAATTTCAGATTTTGTGAAGCAACATACACCTCCTTTAGGTCTGAAATTTTGGAGCAGTTGATAACCTGGAAAATGAAATCTAGACGTGTCAGATGTGGATGTTACTTGAGTCTCTGTCAAAAAAAGGAGAGTAGGGGATTCTGCTTGAAGAAATTGGTATACAGAATTGATGTTAGAGTGAAATCCCCTTATATTGCTAAAGAAAAAGCTGCACCGACGAGCAGCTTTGGGACGTTGCAATGCTCTTGACACAGTCGCATGATGACGACCGGGAGGGCCCTGTGTCAATGACCCAACCCTGCCGGGGGTGGATATCCGAGGGACCACCAGGTTTGCTCTTAACAATTGTACTGCCATGTTTAATACAAAATTGTCAATTGGTGAGGCCAGTCCAGCACGCGATTCAGCCGTCTGTCGGTGAGGAAATCACGGGCCCTACCTCCTGAAGCCCGATAGCACCTCACCTCACAACTGGGGACCTCGAAATGTCGTGGGATCAGACTATGTCCCACGAAAGCTACCTTGTACATCCCCGCTGTTGTATTAATTAAATCCTAACTTAACCCTAACCTAGCCTAGCCTACAGTCAAGCGGAATCCTCACTCGGGGCACCAAAATGTGGGGGATTTCTATGAATAATTTTGTCCCTTACCACACTAAATAAATTTAAATAAAGAAAAGAGAAGGAATACACTTAAATAAATAGATAGGTTACCTGGATGTTATATACAGATGGTATTGCCTATCTCTCAGAAACCCCTAGCTAGATATTGTATAAATGGCCATATATATCAATCGACTTAGCTATCACTGGGGTCCTGGCGTTGTTCAGAGGATCCCGACTATGGTAGGTAGGTAGGCAGGGAGTAAAAAAAGAAGGTCCTAAACTCCGGGCCGGACGCTGGGAGCGAAGCGAGAGGTCACGAGACCCTTGGTGGCGGTTCAAGGTTTTAAAGAGATCTGATCGGAATTTCAATTCCGACCCTCAAGTTAACTATATACAAATTTGTTACCGAGGGTTCATTCCCTCTTCACGAAATCATATAAATAATAATCAGCATTTAAATTATATAATTATAAAAGGTAAACATTGTTCCACAACGATTTAGTGAACATAATATCAAGAAATTAACAAACGGTGGATCGTGTATGCAGTCGCGGGAATATTTAAACTGATCCTCTTTACAGTTCTTCTAAACTTATTTCTACAAGGTTTTATAACTAAATTAACTTGGCCAAGGTAATCTTATACAGTACTAAATTACTTAATATTAATTAATCTCTACAATATATACAATCACCGGGTTCTGGTAGGAAATTGTTCACTCTAGTGAGGTTACCCTATCGGAAGGTTGTTGCCAACAGTCTCAAGATACCGGTGTAGTCAATTTATTTCTCACAAGTCTTAATGTGTCGGTACCGTTTGAATGCTTCCTCCTTGTTGCGGACAGCAGTATAACAAGCATGAGTAAACCAAGATTTGTTTGCATTAGACTGAGAGAAAGAAAATGGAATGTATTTGCTTCCATGCATGAGAGGATTACCTCGGTAATGCGTTCAGCAGTCTACAGTCTACCCGGCAGTCTACCCGGCCACGAAAGAAAATTTTATTCCATGGGAAATCAAAGAAGTACTGCCAAAGAGCCTCCCAGTTGGCAGCGCCAGAGTGCCATAAGCGCCGCCGGTTGGGAGGATCAAGTGGCCATACTGGAGAGATAGGACAGGTGACAGATATTAGTTTATGGTCGGAGGAGCCCAAAGGAGAGAAAAGATTTACAGTATAAGCAGAAGGGTTAGAGGATAGAAATAAGTCAAGAATGTTGGGCCGATCACAAAAGCGATCCGGGATACTGGTGGGTTGCGGGACTAACTGCTCTAGGTTGTTCAAGATAGAAAAGATGTAGGATTGTTCACCAGGTTGATCAGTGGAAACAGAGGAGAGCCATTGGTGGTGGTGAACATTGCAATCTCCTAAGATGAAGATTTCTGCGAAAGGAGAGATAGATAGAATGTGTTCCACTTTAGAAGTTAGATATTCAAAGAATTTTAGATAGTCAGTAGAATAATGGAAGAGGTAGACAGAGCAGAAATATTTAGTTTGAGAGTGACAAGAAAGCTTTAGCCAAAGAGTTGAAAATTCAGAAGAATCTAAGTTGGGAACACGAGAGAAAGAAAGATTGTTGTGTACATAGACGCAACATCCACCTTTGGCTCGAAACTGATGAAAGAGATAGTAGGTGGATACGGAGAAGGGTTTGCTGTCAGTAGTCGAAGACAACTGTGTCTCAGTGAGAAAGAGAAGATCAGGGTTGGCAGAGGAGATGTAGTGTTCTACAGAGTGGAAGTTAGAGGAAAGGCTACGAATGTTATAGAAATTGATAGTAGGAGTAGAAGGTGGTGGTCGAGAGCATTTTGGCGAGTAGTTACCAAGAGACAGACTGATGGGGGCATTTCTGCCCCCCCCCCCCCCCTCCCCCCTGCGGACTCCGAGGCGGGTAGAGGTTTTGTAATTTGATTTGTTCTTTGGAAAAGTTTGTGTAGTATATAAGGTGTTTGTAGTATAATGTATTGATAGGAGGAGAAGGTGTTTTGGAGGGCAGGCTGGGATTAACCTCAATATTGATGAGACACTGAAAGGATCAGCTAGGCAGGCCATGTGGTTAAACAGGAGTTCCAGCGGTCCTTATATATATATATATATATATATATATATATATATATATATATATATATATATATATATATATATATATATATATATATATATATTATTATATTTATATATATATATATATGTATATATATATATATATATATATATATATATAAAATTGACCGAGTATGACAAAAACCATAAACAACGTCAAAACTAGAAAAAAATAAAACACAATAATCATAACGTTTGAAAGGGCTAGGTGTCAGGGCCCGTCCCTATGGGAAATCATTCCTAAGCTGAATTAAGTCGTCTAGTGATTTAAAATATAAAAATAAAATAAATAAATAAACATACTTGCTATGGTCCACAATTCCTGAACTAAAATGGAAATCAGTATCGTTAAAATAGACATTAAATTATGACGTTGGAAACCCTTATTCAATATTACGATGTCTTATGTGGGAGGTGGTTGCCCTTCTCTCGCATGTTTATCCCCATTAGTTTTAGGATTGTAAGATGTTCGCTCCATTAGTTTGTCGAGTTTATGACCTTTCGTCCCATTTCTTTATTAATATCAAAACCTGTCGTACCATTTAGGTGTCAAGTTTTACTGAAGGAACCTGCCTTCGGACAAGACATATTTTCTACAGAAAAATGTACAAATATTTCCCGAAGAAGGATCTTGATCATAATGTATTAAGTTTGATGGAGGCCTAGTAAGGAAACGAATACAATAATAAATATTTAAAGCAATAAACTAATAAATAAACCCTACCCCCTTACAAGTATTATGCCTCGTAACATACAGGTAACGACTAAGTGGTATACATGGAATTTGTCCTGTGTGAGCCAATGGTCCTTAAACTGGCTAGGTGCCTACGACTAGAACAGAGTACACAAACATATATAAGGTTTTATTGATTAAGGGCTTATTTATTTGCTTATTGGTTTATCTTTTTAATATTGTTCTAGTTTCCTCCCTAGACGTCCATCATACTGTAAAAAACACCCCCTAGACCCCCTTCAAGATACATTATATATGTACATTTTTCGATAGAAGGCCGGTTACTCTTTAAATTACAGGCTCGCTATCGCTTGCCAGGAAAATGTTACTTCTAAATCACACGAAAAGTCTAAATATTGACTAAGGAATTAAGGGAAAAGTCATAATCACCAAACTAATGGGTCAATTAAACGTCTTATAATCTGAAAACTAATGGGGCTAAACATGAGGAAGAAGGGGTACCAGAAAAACGGCCCATCTCCCCTTAAATTTCAAACAGAGTGAACATACAGTATATACCTGAGTGAAAAGCCTAAAGATTGACTGATTACCATTAACTTGCAAACAAAAGATGAAAATAATAATGAAAGTGGCACAAGTGAGTAAATATAATATGTACAATACGATAGATGGATAGAACCTGGAAAATACAATAACATAATGTGCGATGGGGGAAATGGGAGGGAAAATATAGTCTGTTTCTTTCCAGCTGATGGTAAATTGGAATTTCCTTATTTTGATTGCCCGATTTGTAGCAGCATATGTTGTTACTCAGAAAACTAGGTATTTACAGGAAATATAAACACATCGGTTTGACATTTGTTTTCATTACTGATCGAAAAATCAGCTACAAAGTAATTCAGTTTACCGTCAGCTGGAATAAATAGTCTAAAGTATAGGTAGCATGGTGATGTTCCGAGACTTTTATGTTAATTAAATACTTTATATCTAAATCAATGTTTTCATCAACTGAGTCGTTTATGAAAGCTAGAGTATAAAGATATTCGGTCAAGGGTATGGCATGTGGATTGCATAAGTTATGACCGTAATTAACCCTTGTCTATTGGGGCCCGACTTAAGTCCGTATCGAAAAATTTGGACTATGTGGCGGGGCCCGACTTAAGTCTGTGTGCAATTTTGGCGCAATATTGGCTCTGAGAGAGAGACGAGCGACGGGAGGAGCCTGGGTTACCTCATGACCGCTCGCCACGGCCGCCGTGGACCGACTGAGATGTATTCCACTTACATCCACCCTCACTCCCTCGCTACATACGTAATTATATAAAGAAATTACCGTATTTTAGCGATTTTGCCCTTCGGTTGCACGATCGTAGCAAGACAACCAGTGATCGTAGAAGGATGGTTCGGATGTCATTGGAAAGCTTAATTTACACACTTTCAGGGATACATACTTGTATTACGCTCTGGGTCTTGTTTATGCATGAAAAAGAGCACGGAAACAACCACATTTATGGTAAAACAAAAACGCTGGGCGGCACAGTGAAATATACTCCACCACCCGCTCTTAACCCATTCGTAGCGGGGGTGGACTTAAGTCCGCCTCGAATTTGCAGCAAGTTAGGAGTATTATTAAGGCTTTTAAAGGGTTAAATTCGAGTGCAAATGGCCGGGAGCGCAGCGGGCCAGACAGCCGACTCCCAGGGCTTACCGCCGCCCACTGACTCATGTTCCCTCTGTTCTCGAGAGGCCGGCAGCGCTGCCAGTAGTGAGCGTAGTGGGAAAAAATATGCCGCTATACGCTAAACTCCCATGTTGGTGGTAACAATGCCTGAGAACGACGAGTGCTACATAGCTCGTTCTGGTCTCATTTTGAAGCTTTTAGCGCCTAGTTTTTTGCTGAATACATTTCTGTTCATGCAAATACTTGATTTATCATTCAGGAGGGCCTGATTATGCCCAAATAAGCCCAAAACCCCCCGCTCGACAAGGGTTAAGGGGACCGACCTGTTAATTTAGGCTTAAAAAACTCGAAATCCTGAAAATACCAATAGGTGTTTACTCAACAAGACTCAACATCCCTTCATAAGCCAGTGAAATGTTATTAGTGAAAACCCATTGGAAATAGTTTTTTTTTTATGTTTTCCAAACTTTTCCTGTAATTCTAAAAAAGTTATATAGCGAACTTTGAAATTAACATGCTCAGTAACTACTGGTTGTACGAGGTGCATACCTATATAAATCGAAAGATCGTAAGCTACTCTACAACCTCCCATACGCTTTATCTTCTACTTTGCCATGTTCCTGCGTAAAATATTGTAAATCTAAAAAACAAAAGTAAAAATGTTCACCTAATTACCTTAGACTTTCACCAGTTTTTCTCAGAACCTATATTGTCGCACTTTCGGATGCTATTCTACAGTTATTATTGGACCTATAGGAATGGTGTATATACCTTTGGAAAGGTAATTAAAAACACTACAAGGCCTATTAAGCCAATTTACTCTAGTAATTTTTTTTGTTTACAATATGTCGTCAAAGTTGTAATTTTCTATAAATATATTCGCCTGAATCCGTAATCACCTAAACCAAAGAAATACACAAAATAAATAAAATGTTTTTTATAGCAACTACAGATACACCTTTTGTGAGTTGTTTGATCACATAAAACATGTGCTATGGGGATTTCTGTAGGAGTTTATCATTTTCTGCAGTGCTATGGTTTTCAACATTGTTTTACCTAAATTGCAAGAAAAAAGCAAAAAAAAAACAATTTTTTTTTTTTTTTTTTTTTTATCTAGTTTTATGGTCATATACACCTGTGCCAAATTTCATTTAAATTGAATGTA
The DNA here is from genome assembly GCA_032716605.1 of Paralithodes platypus. Classification (NCBI taxonomy): domain Eukaryota; kingdom Metazoa; phylum Arthropoda; class Malacostraca; order Decapoda; family Lithodidae; genus Paralithodes; species Paralithodes platypus. The sequence continues at coordinate 14,240,231 of CM064507.1, forward strand.
AGACCTGGAAGTTTGTAATTAACTGGTCGGGCCCCTTAAGGTGTTAAGAAGGGTCCCGGAAACTGAGGGAAGAGACTAACTTAGTATTGTGCACTACAACTAATATTATTTCTGGGGGTGTCAGGCATGGGGAAAGCCTGGGCTGTTTTCTCAATGATGGTTGTGGTACACCAGTTGCTAAACTTCTGTTTCTTGTCCACTACCGGTGAAGGGACCTTCGTCTTCTTGATGTTCTTCTCCTTGTATGTCGTTCGTGATTTCAAAGAGTAGAGTATATGTACTACCTCCTAGTCAGGTCTTGATGAAGAACACTGCGAGTTTGATCTGATGCCGGGATACCCAGACAAAGTGACAGGATACCCAAATATCTGGGTTTGTTGCAACAAGTTTATTCCTCGCACAAGATACTCAATATGCTCGTCGAGATACTCAGACGAAACCGTTACAGGATGCCCAGACACTGAATTTGTCGATGAGATACTCAGTCAACTCTTCTCGAGGTACTCAAAGAAGCGAGCTTGCCTTGGCGGAGGTGGGCTGATAATGACTGGACCAGGTGAGGCATATGTCCCATTTCCGCTCCACCGTGAGGGGTCTTGGGGTTGCGGGCAAGAAGGTCTCCTTGTTTCTTTACCTGAGACCTGGCTTTGTGTCCTTTTCACTTTGCCTGCTCAGGTAGTGACAAGATGAAGGGCAAGCTGATGGGTAAGGCTGGTGGAGGATTCCCATGGGACCTGGAGGGCGGAGAGAGTGGAGTAGTGGCTGGGGGCGGGGTTTGTGATGTCCCCGGATTCGTAGAGGATGGTAATGTTGGGAAGTACTGTGTTGTTTTCTGGGACGTTGTAGGCGTCGAGCGTTGGGGCTTCCCTCGATATTGAATCTGGTATGGCACTTCAAAATTACAATAATATGACAGTAATTAATAAGTAATATTGATGGTTAGATATACATGTGATCCTTACAATTACAATATTGTGTTGGTAATATGGGTATCTGTCCTGTGACCATCAACTCAATGGATTTATTTATTTAACAGTGTAGGAGGTATTTTCAAATTTGAATAAAAACTCTTACACTATACGGAGATATATAAACATTCCTTTGCGGTAACATACAGTATATATCCTTGGAGAGGAAAAAGAAACACATTGGCATGAACAAAGCGCCACCTTACTTTGTTTGGGTGAAAGTAAATAAAATACCAAATCAAAGGCGAAACAACAGAAAGCTGAAGATCAAATAACGTTATTCTTGATGAAAGAGAATATAGCTTTGTCTGCCATTGTGGATTAGATCTCTTTCAAAGCCACAAAATGCGCAATTACTGTATGTCGGAATAGAAACTCAAACTACATTGAAGATACCGGGTATTCTCTCCGAGGTTAAACACTTTAGCACGATGACGCAAATGTCCCCTTATTCTGGTTACCATTAAGCGATTACCAAACACACAGATTCTCAGACACACAGACCCTCAAACACACAGACTCTTAGACACACAGATTTTCCGACACACAGACTCTCGGCCACACACACTCTCAAACACACAGACTCTCAAACAAACAGACTCTCAGACACACAGACTTTCCGACTCTTAGACACACATACTTTCAGACACACAGACTCTAAACACACTGACTCTCAATCACATAGACTCTCGGACACAGACTCTCAAACACACAGACTCTTAGTTACAAAGCCTCTCAGACACACAGACCCTGAAACACACAGACTCTCAGACTCACAGACTCTCGGACACACAGACCCTGAAACACACAGACTCTCAGACACACAGACTCTCCGACATACGGACTCTCCGGCACACAGACTCTCAGACTCTTGGACACACAGACTCTAAGACACACAGACTCTCCGACACACAGACCCTCAAACACACATACTCTCAGGCACACAGACTTTCAGACACAGACACTCTCCGACACACAGACTCACAGACACACAAACTCTCAAACACACAGACTCTTAGATACACAGACTCTCGGACACACAGTCTCTCCGACACACAGACTCTCAGACTCCACCAAACTACCACAGACTCATGGTGTTTGCCCCCAACTTCAAATATATCGTTCATCCTCTCATCTTCTCTTGATTGCTTCCAGTGGTTGGCTGCGTCTTTGCTAACTAACTAACTAAATATGTATATATATATATATATATATATATATATATATATATATATATATATATATATACAACATATATATACAGTATATATATATATATATATATATATATATATATTGTTACGATCCAGGTTCTCAAAGACACAGGGCTCTTCAGCATTGGACTAGATAATGGCAAAATGCAACAACGGTAACACTAGATCCAACCCCTGCCTTAAACACTGGAAAACAAAACACCATTACCGCCCTGAGTCGTGCCTGGACAACGAGGTATCCTATGACTCGGTAACTGGTGCACACAAACTAGGCTGACGCTCGATGAAACAGCCTATTCTTAAACAGTAAAAGATTACTCGATTAGGTTACACAAAGAAAAGATAGTTAACGTGATTAATTAACGTTACGGTAGATACTCAAATAACTGGCACTCCTGTATTAAAGAAAGTGCAATGCTAGTCCTGCAACATCAACTGGAAACTTCTGAAATAAGTCTGATGCTGGGAAGATGTTCGTAAAGAATCTTGAACAATTATAATGCAGAATACGGGTCACAATAAATGCTAGGACATATAGTAATAATAGGCAGGCGAATAATAAAGACTGCGCAAAGGTAGTAATGCTCGACAACTAAAGAAATGCTTCGTGACACAACGCAACAGCCTACTAGGGTTGTGCAACTCAACAACAACCTCGGCTCAAAAGTGCAGTGAATAATAATGTTGCATACATATAATAATGGGGGCTTATCTCTAACCAGTGTCTGCTCAGTTAATAAAGTCTAGCTGGGGTATCAAGGCAGGGCAACAATGGGCGAGCATGCGGCTCGTAGCCTAACGTTGTCCGAAGGTGGTATAATGAAGATTACGTTATATGACGGGGATGCTCTGTTGATAAATCTAGGTCTCTAGTACCTAGTTCTACCCTGGCGATCCCTCAGAAGTCAACACAAAGAGGCAGCACTATGTTGTGAGGGATAGGCTATGGCCCTCTCAAACCACAGCGCTGTGCTCGCAAAGTAAACCCACCCGAAGACAACTTAGGCTCCCACAGTACCTGTCGATGTCGTGCAGGGCTTAGCTAACACTGCACAAATCGGAGACAACGACACAGTAACCTTACCCCTAGTCTAGCTTTAGATAACCAAGCAGAATCACTCAACACCCTGCCAGGGAGACATATACCGGTCTACAACCTTCCCGAGAGAGGACACACACGGAAAAGTCCGTCTCTCCAACCTCAATAAAGCCTAATACCTCCTTAATCTAATACATGGAAATATCTGAGAGCTTCGCGTTCAATACGACTGGCCGATGGTGAACGTCTATGCTGAAACCAGAAGGGATGTTGAGTTTAATAAAGATTAGAGAATGAGAAAGGAGAAGTCGAGAGAGAGAAATTGTATGCAAAGTGGCGAGTATGGGGGACAGAATTGCAAAGGATCTAGGCGGTACGCGTGTCAGGCCAGCTCTGAGCTGGTAAAAAACACGAGGCCGCGAGGGGCAGGGACTAGTTGACCACCCGGCCGCCAACGCCGTCAGCGCCCAAGCGAGCCGCGATACCTCACCCCGCTGCCAGGTGTACCCCCTGACCCTCTCTCGCTCGCTTCCCACACAAGCAACATTTATATTATAGCGAATATAAAATACAAGGCGCGGTCACAGACCAAAACAAAGACCATTTCTAGACTGTCTGTGGCAACACGACACTAATAACATAAAGCAGATCATTCTAGGACAACTGTAGCCCATCCCCCCATCCTGGCGAGCACTAGCGAGCTGCAATGCCCCACGCAACCATTCTGTTAGCGCCAGGAGGCGTCACAATATATATATATATATACCCGGTATATATTTATATTTATAAATATATTGTCAATCCCAAATGAGTTTACCCTATATCATTTGTGAGTGAGTTACAATCACGAGGCCTATTGTGTGTGGGGGTGTGGGGGGGGGGGGGACCCTGTGAGAGGCTAGGTTGCTATACACATTTCCTCTGCTGTTTCGAGTTGTGGCAGTTGCCAAATGTTACCCTCGTATTGTTACCATGAGCGTGATTGAATAAGTATTATTATTTAGTTATTTAGCCTTGTGTGATTAATGCAGTTTATCATAAGTTCACACAATGATGACTTATTATTATTTGATTACTTTTGTTGTTAATGAGAGCACAGGCTGCCTGAGATAATTAAGCATTCTTGCGATGCCTGGAGCCCTTCCTTGCCATGTGGGGGGGGGGCCTGACTGACTGACTCCCGCAGGTGCGGGCTTCACGCCAGTCTCGCCTCTCGCTGTAGCAACATCATTGTCTGACGTTGTTGGCTAGCTTCTTAATTTTCCCTTTCAATACCCATATTTCTTTTTGTTCATTGTTTGATTGAAGTATAGCAGAGGCTGGAGTCATATTGAGCATATTGGTTTGTTTCAACATATTTAGTTTAGTAATAATCACTGCATTCATTTCTTCTTTGGCAATCTTAGTTTATAAGCTTCTACACTGTTTCTTGGCGCCTCTCTTCCATTGTTTAACTGCATTGTTTTTATTTATTACATGGATTTATTCTTTATCATTGAAGTTGGTATTCACAGTGGTTTGGCTGTATGCTCAAGGGGTAGCCTGCTCCAACCTACTGAAATACCAACTATTGTGTTAGGTTAGTACTTCAGACTTCCCCCATGTTTCTGCTTTATATTGTTCCTAATTCCTAAGCGATTGGGCATACTATGAAGTGTCTGGGAGTCTGGCAGTGTTCTGGTGTATCATTTAAGTGCAGTTCATAATAACCTTAGAAGTTCTCTTGCATACTACATGCACTATTGACGAGACCCGGGGACGATAGATATTTTTGTGTCTCCTTGTGTTTCTGCTTTAACCCCTTACGAGCGGCCTAGGTGGTCTATTTGACCGTAGCGCCCAGCGTTTTTTTTTTTACCCTAAATAGGGTTGTTTATGTGATCATTTTCATGCCTAAATAAGACTCAGAGCGTAAAACAAGTATCTATCTCTGAAAGGGCATAAACAGAGCTTTCCAATGACACCCGAACCATCCTTGTACGACCACTGGTTCTCTTTCAACGATCGTGCAACACGAGTGCAAAAACCCTGTAATTAGGTAATTTCCTTACATAATTCCCTGTGTAGCGAGTGAGAAGAGGGGGAGGAAGTTAGAATACAGTTCAGTTGGTCCACCGCGGTGGTTGGTGATGGTCATACAGTTGCTATGCTCCTCACACCGCTCAGCTCTCTCTCTCAGCAACATTACGTGCTGAAAATGGCGCTCGACATAAGTTGTGAACCGCCACATAGTCCATATTTATTTCACACAACATAAGTTGCACGCCGCCAATTAAGGGTTAATAGAGCAAAGAGGAAGATAACCATGTTTCCTAGAGAACCTGCGTGTCTTAGTGTTGAGTCAGATATTAAGAGCGTGTCTGTTGCAGGGTTGGTTTAGTGCGGTGGGCAGTGTTGGGTGCAGGTCTAAAGCATTGGTGTCTTTTTGCCAGTGCTGTGGGCTAGGCTATTTGAGCATCTGTTTTCCCCCAGCCTCCCCTCGTAACAATATATATATATATATATATATATATATATATATATATATAAATATCTATATATATATATATATATATATATATATATATATAATTCTATATAAATATCTATATACCGGTATATATATATATATATATATATATATATATATATTATATAATATATATATATTATATATATATATATAATTATATATATATATATATAATATATATTGTGACGTTAACCACTCCGTGAGAACCGCATGGCTTGTCCTACAGTGACTCGCTAGGATCGCCAGGGCAGTGGATGTGGCTACAGTTGATGTATTATTGTGTGCTTTATTTCATATGAAAACTCGTGTCCTGGGCAGTCCAGAAAGGCTCTTTGTTTTCGCCCATGTTAAGGCTTTATATATTTAATTGCAAAGTATATGTTTTATCATTAACACCTTACGAGCGGCCTATGCGGTTTATTTATATGTACCGCCCAGCGGGGTGTTTTTAGCCAAAATAGGGCTGTTTACGTGATCATTTTCATGCCTAAATAAGACCCAGAACGTAAAACAAGTACCTATCCCTGAAAGGGCATAAACAGCTTTCGAATGACACCATAACGATCCTTTTATGATGTACAGTTTTCTTGCAATAACCGTGCAACGCGAGTGCAAAAAGCATTTAATTCGGTACTTTCCCCATATAATTCAGTATGTAGCGAGTGAGAGAGGGAGGAGGGAGCTGAGATTCGTGTCAGTAGGTTCGCCGCGGTGGTCTGGAGCAGTCATACGCTCGCTAGTCTCCTGCCACCACTTGTCTCTCTCTCTCAGCAACATTACGTGCTGAAATTGCCACTCGACCTATGTCGAGCGCCGCCACATAGTCCAGCTTTATTTAACTCGACTTATGTGGTGAGCCGCTAATTAAGGGTTAAGTAGTAATGATAGGATTTGAGAGAGAGAGAGAGAGAGTAGAACGGAGTGTGGGGAGGCGCGCAGTGTTTTTTGCCATACTCGATGACGTCATAGCTGGCTGGTCTCTTGGGGATTGGTTGGAGGAGTTTTTTACCATGCTTGGTGACGTCATGTTTGGCTGGCTTCTTTGGCATTGACTGAAGGAATTGTTACCGCTTTGCCTACGCGGTGCGAGCTAGTGCTAGTATATATACAGCTCTCTTGCCACTCTCTCCCTCAGATCTGGTTTCTAGAACGCATCCCTCCTATCCCTTTGATATCTGTCACCCTCACTGCACCTGAGAACCTTTTCCTCTGCCTATCTCTCTCATTTTCCATATCTTTCACCACCTTTTATTAATATTATACCCCCTCTGGTTAACTCTGCATAATCATTTCATGCTGGCCAGTTGTATTGTGCGTTAAGGTCTTATATAACCCATGTATGTTAGTTGTTAAGATAAGTTGATCACGAAGCATTGGTTGGCATTCATAGCGTTCAGTACCGCTTCCTATAACTATTAGTGTTCTGCTGGATTAGATAATGCTAGACTAGGAGTCTGATACTATAAGGTATTGTTTCCGATGGGTGCGGGCTTTAGTTAAAAGCTGCACGACATACCAGAGAACTGGAGTTGATTGGGTAAATTCTAGTCTGTGTGCCATTGAGAGTAGAGCATGCACGAATGAGGGCTTTTTGCCTATACCATTCTGCACTGTTCATAGGTCGTTGTTTGTCTTTGAGGTACGCCAGGAGAACGCTTAATACTTCGGTATTAAGGTTTCTCAAGAGAGCTACCCTTCATTATAACGTAATATTTGACGCACAGACTTGAGATTTGCACTAGGCTAGGCGGTATGCCATGCGCACCAGTATCTCGTATCATTGACTCTAGCTAGACTTTATCAGTCATAGTAGACATTAAGTATATTAAACCAATTATTCTTATTATGCATACCCGTTTATGATTACACAAGCATTTCGCAGCCTAGTTTGATGTATTGAGACACAAACGACTTAGGCTCTTTTTGTTGATAGGAATACTGCATTGTCGTGGCGATTATTATTGTTGTAGCGTTTAGGATATTCTTGGCTCCGACTGCATTATATATCCTGCCTTTTTGTGAGCATAGCCTGCTCGAGCATTGTTCCGCTGCCTGCCTTTTTGGGTTCCATTTCCGATTTGAGCATCTTGATAGCATCTAACATTTAAAGAAGATTCCTTGTTGGTGTTGAAGGACTTTAGTGCACTTTCTTTCATGCAGGAGTGCCTGACATTTATTGATTACAGTAACGTAAGCTGTAACTTCTCTTACCACCTTACTTTGCATACCATAACCAAGCACCTTCGGTTATAGGTAGTAATAGGCTGTTTTCACATAACATTAAGCCTAGAGTAGACGCACATTTATTGAGAGTTTGATAACCTATTATTGCATATAGAACTCTGGATAGTATTTGTGTTCTTTGTTCACTGGGAATATACATCAGAGGTTGGATCTAGCACTTTCCGTTGTAGCATTTATGCCATTACTAGTCCAATGAATAAGAGCCCTGATATATTTAAACCTCTTTCGTAACAAATGGCGACCTTACCTAGGATTTGGTGAACCTACATTTATTAGCAGGGAACATTTGTTGTTTTGGGGAATATTGTGTGGGGATCAGCAAGAATATTTTTTTTTTGCAACATAGTATAGCCCTTGAGTATTTCCGAGAATTTTTGTGTGTATATTGAGGTATAAGAGTTTGGGGTGCTTCTTTTCTGAATATTGAGGTGGGAAATTTTTGTGAGCATCATGTCTTATACCGGATCAGAGGAGAATGGAGACACAGTACGTAATGTCGAAACTGAGGAACAAGAGTATGATGAAATGGTTAATCAGGTGAACTGTGAGGAAGATGCTAGGATATTTTTGCAATGGCCTGTTACTGCCGAGCGGTTGGAGGGTATGGATCGGTACGGTCTTCAATGCCTGGCCACAGCTATCGGTCATGCGGGTACTAGCAGCATGACAAGGGATAACTTGATAACGTATGTACTGGGCAGGGTGACTGGTGAGCGAGATGGGTTGAGTGCTCAGAGCCCTTCGGCCATGCTTCCCCTACACTCGACTCCCAGCCATCCCAGTGGTTTGCCGACCCCGAGTACGCTTCCACAGTTGGGTGGTGACTGGCAGGTTGGGTTGCCCCTGGGGGGACCACCGGTAATTTCAAACATTGTAGCACCTTCACCTCCTCAAGGGTTAACTCCAGAATTATTGCTTCAGCTCGAATTAGCTAAGATCGAAGAGAGAAAGGCTATCAGGGCATGTGAGCTTCAGCAGCAAATAGAATTAGCCAAGATAGAAGAGAGAAAAACTATCAGTCACCAGCACATAGATTTAGCAAAAATCCAAGCTGATTTAGAGTCGACTAGGTACTGTGCCGACATGGACGTAGAGAAGTCGCGAATAGAGACAACGGGACAGCGACTTGGGGCTGGTAACCGTGTTCATGATCAATCTCTCTCGCATTTATTGAAACTGGTTCCGGTGTTTGATGAGAGTGGTGTAACAGAATTTTTCGCACGCTTTGAGAAGAAGTGCCAGGAACACCAGTGGCCAGAGAATAAATGGGCAGCACTTGTATCCTCTAGATTAATAGGCAAGGGTCTTAAAGCCTACGATGCGTTATCTTTGGAGTCATGTATTGTGTATGAGGATCTCAAGGAGGCTGTCCTGAGGGCTTACGAACTGCAACCAGAAACGTACCGTTTGAAGTTCCGGGGTGTAACCAAGGGAAGAGATAGCACCTTTTTGGAACACGCCCGGGACTTGTCCGATGCTATGGGGAACTGGCTCCGATCTGAGAAGGTAACAACATTTGATGGATTTAAGCAGTTAATGATGTTGGAGCAGTTCTTTAAGAGCACGGGCGGTGATCTAACTTTGAACTTAAAGGAGAAAAACCCAAGAACTCTAGTCGAAGCAGCAGAAATGGCTGATCGACGGCTGTCGTTGATTCGGGGTTGCGGATCCTCACAGAAGTACGATGCAAGTGCTAGGGACCGTTATCCTCCCCCTCCCCGTAGCAATGACACATTTAAACAAAAGAGCAATGAAACTAAAACTGAATCCAAACCTGACACCACGCCGTATAAGACAAGTCAGGGGCCTTTTACATCACAGTATAAGCCGAAACCGAAATTTATGTGTTTTAACCCGTACAGCCCCAGCGACGCGCCTGACGCGTCGGCGATGTATGTAACGCACAGCCCCAGAGACGCGCCTGGCGCGTCACCCTAATTGCGCCGACCGTAACCTCAGGTGTAGCCACTCAAGAGGGCTCAGATTTGTATGGGAACTGTGTACGTATCCCACGCAACCGTGCCGATGGTTGAAAACTCTCAAAGTCCACGTGCGGGCGCGCGAGCGCGCAAAAACCTGTTTTTTTGGGATAATTGCCTTCAATTTTTTACTCTTATAAAATCCGTTTTCGGGGGCTCTGTAGGACCATTTTTTAAGCTTTTTGAGCGGTTTTTCGTGGTTTTTCCTTCATTCCTAACCCATTCGCTATTGTTTCTGGAATAAAACCATTTTTTGAAAACCGGCCGGGTTCTGGTGCGCAAACATTACAAAATGTGGTGGTTTAAGTGCCACCAGGAGGGTCATAAGGCAAATGAGTGCCCTAGTCGACCTACTCCGGCAGCCATGTCTTTTGCTCACGGCATTGGAGTGTTCAAGAGGACATCGGAATTTGTTAGAGGCAATTCTTCCGAGGTAAATACACTGCCAGTGCAGATGGATCCGGAAGGCTTATTCCCTGTCCGTGATGCCTTTAGTGACCACAGGGGACTCGGTTGTGTGGAGTGGGGGGGTAGAAGACATGAGGTGAGAATTTTGCGTGACACTGGGGCATCGCAAACACTGTTGAGGAATTTCACTGGTAAACCTGCAAATACGGCGCGGGTGGTTGTGGTTCAGGGAGTTAATGCAACAAGGTCATACCCGCTTGTAAGAATGAAGATGGAAGTTGATGGTGTGACTCGTGACCTGGATGTAGGAATTGTGGAGAAGTTGCCTGTTGGGGGCGTCGACCTCCTTCTCGGCAATGACTTTGCGGGGCCTACTTCTGAGGCTCCACCCTTGGTCGTTGCCGAGAAGCCGGCCGACGTGAGTAGGGAGGAGCAGGAGTGGGTTGAGAAGTGTCAGGTGCAACCTATGGAGTGTGTTGTCACCAGATCTCTTACATCCAGGGAGTCGCATTCTGGTCAACAGTCTTTAGACAAGCGGAGGAAAGGTACCGAGAAGGGGTTGAACGTTGATGCGGTTGAGAGTTTAGTATCAACGGACATTCGCGGGGACTCATTATTAGGACCGATTTTCGAGTCTGGAGAAGACCCATTAACTGTTACTAAGAAGGCAGAGGATGGGCTTAAAAAGACGAAGAGACAGCAACGAAACACAGAGAGAGAGCAACGGGAGGCTAAATTCAATGTAGGAGGGGGGCATGAGTTGTTTTGCAAACACTTAGATAGTCTTGCTCCTTCGGACATTCGTAAATTGCAATTAGAAGACCCGGAGGTTCTTGATTGTGGTATGTGGAATGTGTGGAATGTGTTCAACTGCTGTCGAGTTGAAGGAGGACAGTGATGCACAGTCGGGAGATTTTTACAAGTATCCCCTGACCATCATGGAGGTAGCAACAAGGTACCCTGACGAGTACCCTATGAGAAATGGGTCAGCGAGGACGGTGGTCCGAAACTTGCTAGTGTATTTTTCCCGGTATGGTTACCCGCAGGGGATTCAGTCAGACCAAGGATCCAACTTCACTTCTAACCTCTTTGTTCAAGCGATGCAGCGGCATGGGATTGTTACGGTTGTGTCATCTGCGTATCATCCGGAGAGCCAGGGTGTGTTAGAGCGATGGCACTCAGCCTTGGAATCTGTGCTTCGTTATTTTTTTTTATTTTTTATTTTTTTTCTATGTGATTGAGGGAGGCAAAAGGCATAACTGCCTATAGCGAGTGCCTCCCCCATAGTTGAAAGAGTGACAGGGCCAAAATCAAAGGGACGTTCGAGCCAAAAAGTTGGCTCGAGTGTATTGTTGCTTTGAGAGTGGGAAAGGTTGGGATCTTGGCCTGCCATATGTTTTGTTTGCTGCACGGGAGGTACCTGGGGAAAGTTTGGGATTCAGCCCTAATGAGCTCGTCTTTGGACACCGTGTCAGAGGGCCTCTCCATATGGTTAAAGAAATATGGGAGGGCGCAGAAAAACCTTGTTCTATGCTCAAGTATGTCCTCGACAGTTGAGAACGGATGTTGCGCGGTCTGGAGTTGGCTGGCCGTAATTTGACTAGCTCTCAGGCCCTCATGAAGGACAGGTACGACCTCAAGGTTAAGCTCAGGGAGTTTCACGTGGGCCGGGAGGTGTTGATTCTACTGCCCCTTGTAGGTCACCCCTTATCCGCGAAGTACGCTGGTCCTTGTGGGGTGGTTGGGAAGCTGTCGGACCTGGATTACTTGGTGGCCGCTCCAGACAAGCGTGAGCGCGGTCGGTTGTGTCACGGTAGTCTCATGAGGGAGTATGTGAGGCACCCCCCTGAGCCTCTCACTGTGCCTGTGATGACGTTTAGCAGTCAAGGTGGAGAAGGAGAACGGGACAGTCAAGCTCAGGTGGAGGATAACTGGAAGGATAAGAAAGTCAAATGGGCGCCTGAGTGTGAGAAGGCGTTTAGAGTAGTAAAACACCTGTTGTGCACTCACCCGATCCTCAGGGCCCCTGACTTTAGCCTACCTTTCCAACTAGCAACGGATGCTAGTGGTGTGGGGGCTGGTGCTGTCCTTATGCAAGAGGACGATGATGGGCTGGAGCATCCTGTTAGTTTCTGCTCGGAGAAGTTCAATTCAGCTCAGGGGAGCTGCTCTGTTGTCGAGAAGGAGCTACTGCCTGTTGTGCTTGGGCATTTCGAGGTCTATGTTCCAGCCTATGGTCCGGTCGTTGTAGTTTACACAGATCATCACCCTCTCAAGTTCTTGGACCAGTTTCACAATCGGAATATGAGGCTGACCAGGTGGTCACTAAGGTTATTGGTATATAACCTGGACATATGCCATATTGCCGGTTGTGACAACGTGATTGCAGATTGTCTTTCGAGGGTAGATGATCCTGGGTAGATTGACACACGGGTAGCCTCCTGCTTTAGTTTGAATAGTATTTTGCGCTTGGTGCTTGTTGGCTCGCGGTTGTAGCCCAGCGTATTGGGTCGTAAAGCAGGAGTTGAGCGTTTGGTATAGAAGAAAAAACTAGGATTGCCCCTATAGTGCAGCCGAAATAAACAAATTAAAAACATAAAAATCAAATAAAAAACTCTTTCTTTGATAGTTGAATTTTTCAGTATGTTATAGCAGTAATTCTGAGTTGCACTCCTCTCAGAATGCTGGGCTAGAGAATCTCGCTCTTGAGGAGCATAACTACATATGATTTGACCTATTGTGTTGGGGAGGGTTATAATTTTGTAAAATGTTTTGTTGAGAACTGTGCCAGATATTTTAATGCCGCTGGGTGATGGGAAGTAGAGATGTAGCATGGGTTCTAACCATCAGATTTTGTTGAGCTCTGGGCCTCTGAGAAAAATCTTGGGGGGGGTGTGACGTTAACCACTCCGTTAGAACCGCATGGCTTGTCCTACAGTGACTCGCTAGGATCGCCAGGGCAGTGGATGTGGCTACAGTTGATGTATTATTGTGTGCTTTATTTCATATGAAAGCTCGTGTCATGGGCAGTCCAGAAAGGCTCTTTGTTTTCGCCCATGTCAAGGCTTTATATATTTAATTGCAAAGTATATGTTTTATCATTAAGTAGTAATGATAGGATTTGAGAGAGAGAGAGAGAGAGTAGAACGGAGTGTGGGGAGGCGCGCAGTGTTTTTTGCCATACTCGATGATGTCATAGCTGGCTGGTCTCTTGGGGATTGGTTGGAGGAGTTTTTTACCATGCTTGGTGATGTCATGTTTGGCTGGCTTCTTAGGCATTGGCTGAAGGAATTGTTACCGCTTTGCCTACGCGGTGCGAGCTAGTGCTAGTATATATACAGCTCTTGCCACTCTCTCCCTCAGATCTGGTTTCTAGAACGCATCCCTCTTATCCCTTTGATATCTGTCTCCCTCACTGCACCTGAGAACCTTTTCCTCTGCCTATCTCTCTCATTTTCCATATCTTTCACCACCTTTTATTAATATTATACCCCCTCTGGTTAACTCTGCATAATCAGCTTCATGCTGGCCAGTTGTATTGTGCGTTAAGGTCTTATATAACCCATGTATGTTAGTTGTTAAGATAAGTTGATCACGAAGCATTGGTTGGCATTCATAGTGTTCAGTACCGCTTCCTATAATTATTAGTGTTCTGCTGGATTAGATAATGCTAGACTAGGAGTCTGATACTATAAGGTATTGTTTCCGATGGGTGCTGGCTTTAGTTAAAAGCTGCACGACATACCTGAGAACTGGAGTTGATTGGGTAAATTCTAGTCTGTGTGCCATTGAGAGTAGAGCATGCACGAATGAGGGCTTTTAGCCTATACCATTCTGCACTGTTCTAAGGTCATTGTTTGTCTTTGAGGTACGCCAGGAGAACGCTTAATACTTCGGTATTAAGGTTTCTAAAGAGAGCTACCCTTCATTATAACGTAATATTTAACACACAGACTTGAGATTTGCACTAGGCTAGGTGGCATGCCATGCGCACCAGTATCTCGTATCATTGACTCTAGCTAGACTTTATCAGTCATAGTAGACATTAAGTATATTAAACCAATTATTCTTATTATGCATACCCGTTTATGATTATACAAGCATTTCGCAGCCTAGTTTGATGTATTGAGACACAAACGACTTAGGCTCTTTTTGTTGATAGGAATACTGCATTGTCGTGGCGATTATTATTGTTGTAGCGTTTAGAATATTCTTGGCTCCGACTGCATTATATATCCTGCCTTTTTGTGAGCATAGCCTGCTCGAGCATTGTTCCGCTGCCTGCCTTTTTGGGTTCCATTTCCTATTCGAGCATCTTGATAGCATCTAACATTTAAAGAAGATTCCTTGTTGGTGTTGAAGGACTTTAGTGCACTTTCTTTCATGCAGGAGTGCCTGACATTTATTGATTAAAGTAACGTAAGCTGTAACTTCTCTTACCACCTTACTTTGCATACCATAACCAAGCACCTTCGGTTATAGGTAGTAATAGGCTGTTTTCACATTACATTAAGCCAAGAGTAGACGCACATTTATTGAGAGTTTGATAACCTATTATTGCATATAGAACTCTTGAGAGTATTTGTGTTCTTTGTTCACTGGGAATATACATCAGAGGTTGGATCTAGCGCTTTCCGTTTTAGCATTTATGCCATTACTAGTCCAATGAATAAGAGCCTTGATATATTTAAACCTCAGTCGTAACAATATATATATATAATTATATATATATATATATATAGTATATAATATATATATATATTATATATATATATATTTATATATATATATATATATAATTATATATATATATATAATTATATATATATACATATATATATATATATACCGTATATATATATATATATTATAATATATATTATATATATATATATATATATATGATATATATATATATTATATATATATATAATATATACCGGTATATATATATATATATATATATATAAATAACTGTGTATTCACTCATTTATAGTATCAAGTGTGTAGCCTGATGATGGACGACCGTCTGAAATATTGCAAAATTTGAAAATAAATTGATCAAAATGGGGATCCTTCTTTTCCTAGTAACCTTATTTTTAATATATATATATATATATATATATATATATATATATATATATATATATATATACATTGATTTGATTTTGCCCCGAGGGGGGAGTTTATTGAGCAGCGCCCCCCATCCTGTGAGGGGACAACCACTAGTAAGGCGATACATACTGCTCAAAGAGCCATTATTCCACTGAAACAACAGCATCGTCGTCTGGTTACATTCATATTTGTGTTTATAAGTCAGGTTGGTATTATTCAGATGCGTTATTATAGTTTCCTCATTTAATTGTCACATGGTCTGTATATACGTATTTCATTAAAAAAAAAAAAAAAAAAAAAAAAAAAAAAAAAAAAGCAAGCAAGCAAGCAAGCTTGTAGTGACTGAATTATTAATTGACAGGTTGTAAATAATAGCACTACAGAACTAGTGCAATCGTATGAGGAGACTATTCATATTTTCATTACATCAATGATTATTGAGATCATAGTTAGCTGAATACAATTATTACAAAATAGGCAATGGTATAAATCAACATAATACATAATTTAATACAGGCGGACATAATCATGATCGGGTTCGTTGTGCACTGGGAGCTAAGGTGTCTTGAGATCGCCTCGTACCCACACACAACGAACGTATTATAGTCTGCATGGTTGGTATCTAATTGAATATACTTAGTGTGTATTTCAAGAATGTCAGGGGGTAAGGAAATGTGATTTGTATATTAGAAGACTGTGATTAACGAGACGTGTAACATGTGGAGGGTGGTGGTAGAAAGAGAGGGATCTGGTTGGGGGTGGAAGTTTCGCTCCCAGGAATTTTCGTTCCTGTGGTATTTCAATAATAATAATAAAATAATAATAATAATATGGGGACAACCACTGGTAAGGCAATACATACTGCTCAAAGAGCATTATTCTACTGTAGCAACAGTATCGTCGTCTGGTGTTATTATAGTTTCCTCATTTGATTGCCACATATGCTGTATATATATATACAGTGTGTGTGTATATATATACAGTGTGTGTGTGTGAGTGTGTGTGTGTGTGTGTGTGAGTAAGATTATGACACCACGAACGAAACAACCTGAAAAATCCACCTTAATCCCTTCTGAACTTAAAGAGACATTTCGTTCATCACCGAAGAAATCGTGTCCAGCTGGGCAGATACTTTAAGGGGCATTATTTTTGTCTAGACCCCCCCCTCCCCCACCATTCTTCCTCATGTTTAGCCACATTTGTTTTGAGATTTTGTAGCCGTTCGCCTCATTAGCTTACCAATTTTAATAACGTTAGCTCTATAGCGAGCCTGTATTTTAGGATGAATCACCGTTTCTTAACGAAATATGTAAAATATTATCTCTTGGGTGGGTATTATTTATTTGTTTATTTATTTATTTATTTATTTTATTTTATAAATATTTATATTATTATTATCATTATTATTATTATTATTATTTTTATTATTATTACTATTATTAGAAGTATTAGTATTAGTAATTGAAATGGAAATTGAAAATTGAGAATTGAAATTGAAAAATATTTATTTAGTTTTCATGTATTACATAATTTTTATTTACAGTATTTACAAGGTGTTATACATATTCTAGCTGAGCCTTTTGAGAGATAACTCTCTTAAAAGGCACCTTATTATAATATGGTGGTAAAGCCTCAGATTTATTCATAATATTTCCAAGTATTATTTTTAGGTTTACAGATATATTTAATCAAATATTAATTGGCACACATACACATGCAACATAATTTTTCACTTACAGTATAGTGTAGTGTTCATAAATTTAGAAATATACATTTAAACAGCATACTGTATACGTGAAAGACCCAAACACAGTTTGTATTCACACATATTACCTACCACAGTATAGGCTAAATATGCATAGTTTCATATACACACAATCATTAATTATTGCCATATAGTTGTGGCGTCAAGACAATACACAGCCACCGACGAATGCCCGCGACCCTCCCCCCACGCAAACACACCCAGACAAAACCAGCCACACACTAACAAATACATAATATGCACTCATCAATAAATAGCCAACCCGATCAGAACACTAACCCAAAAGGATCAACCCGCACAAGGAAAACCGCAAGATCCCACGAACACCCGTCAGAAGCTGCACATACCAGTACACTATATAAATCACATTCATGTCCCCGTGGTTGTTTACTGTATATATGGATGAAGTCATGAAAGAAATACTATCAAGAGCAGTGGATATTGGTGTATCGCTGAAAAGGGAGGGAAATGAGTGGAAGTTACCTATACTGCTGTTTGCGGATGATACAGTTCTGATGAGTGATAATGAATGGGAGTTGCAGGGTCTGGTAAATGAGTTTGGAACAGTGTGCGAAAAATTAAATTTGAAAGTAAATGCGGGGAAGAGCAAGGTTATGGTCTTCGAAATGGGTGAAGGCACAGAGTGTTAGGTAAAGCTGAACGGTCAGGCTATGGAGATCGTCAGCTCTTTTAAGTATCTGGGTAGTGTGTTGAGTAAAGATGGGACTATAGATGAAGAAGTGCGGGAGAGGGTGCAACAGGGGAAGAGGGTTGTAGGAACGCTGAAAGCAGTAACAAGAAATAGGGTGGTCAGCATGGAAGTGAAGAAGTCCTTGCATGACAGTGTGGTAATCCCGACACTGACTTATGGAAGTGAAACATGGACGTTGGTTGAGAGACTCAGACCAAGAGTGAGAGCAGTGGAAATGAATTACTTAAGAAGTGCGTGCGGAGTTACATAGAGGGATAGACAGACTAATGAAGAAGTAAGAAGGAGGTGTGGTGTGGAGGTAGATGTGCTGGAAAGTGTGAAAAGGAACAACTTGAGATCGTTCGGCCATATGGAACGTATGGAAAGCGAGAGAATGACTAAGAGGGTGTACGAGAGCGAGGTGGAGGGACAGAGAGGGAGAGGTAGACCGAAGGAGAGGTGGAAGGATGGAGTGAGGAAGTATATGAACGAAGGCGGTGCTGGTTGGGGGGAGGGGCATCGACTGACTGGGGACACAGGTGCATGGAGGCGGTTCGTTCGTGGCCACCCCTTCGTGGTCACTGCGTCGGGCAATAGGTAGATAGATATATCCTCACACACACTGTTAGTCCATGAGCCAAGACCCGAATTTTGGGATATCGGTACCACCCGGGGTGACTAATTCTCTTAGGTGTTTTTAGCTTGCTACATGTCTCTAGTTTATGTTTTGATATGATAGCCCTTGCACATTGGTAGCTTAATGGTCGTTATCACTTCTTGAATAGACATACCCTACCGAAAATTCCGAAATTTTTTAAAATGTCAAATTTGGGGACAGGAATGCCTAAATGTCAACAAAATGCATATAGTAATTGTCACATTTAATACAAGTCCTGTAAATACACACTAAGCATGCCATGGGCTTGTACATACTATTATGGCAAATTACTACTCCTAAATATCATCTACGTCAGACTCGGAATCTGACTGTTGTGCCACCGGCTCTTCTTCAATAGCCTTGTTCTGACATGTCTGTAACCTGCACATGTCCGTGCATTTTAGACCATTGCTGAGGCAAGTACACTTAGGGAGTTCGCATGACCGCACACACTTGCAAGACAGTAGCTGCATAACAGCATCTGGTGCTGGTGAGCCTCGCATCCAGTTGACGGCAAGCTTACCGTCCTCATCTGTCATCCAACCGCAGTCTGTTGGGTTCGCAACAAATGGCTGGCTCTGAAGACTTCTCCTCCAGATCGCAGCCTGGTAGTTTGCACGCAGTGCATGCATGAAGAGGCAGTCCTCACAAGGAGGGAGTTGACTTGACTCTACCTCTCCACGTCTTGCACAGAACAGCTCATACCGAAGCTTGTTTACCTTAGTTGTGTGGGTAGATGGTAGGTACATGTGGCAGGTGATTTCCTGTAGCTTCTCAAAGAGTTCAGGAGACACTTCCCATGAGCGTCCAAGTTCGTGAAAAGCATGCTGGTATGTCTTGTCCATCTTCACCTGCTTGAGTGTCGTCATCTTCCCTCGGCCAGCGAATGCACTGACGGTATCACAGCCTGTAAAGGCATGCATACCAATCAATGAATCACACACGCTGCCTCCCAGTGTGCGGCTCAGTGTGGTGATATCCAGGAATCTTGTCCGGTTCTTCGTCCCGCACTTCTGGAACAGATGGGATGGGATCTTGTGGCACATGCCAAGACACAACACCATGACGTCTGTATCTTCTGCAGTGATGATGACAGACTTGTTCCCAGATTCTGCTGCATGAAGTGCATGGAGAAGAAGGCGTGTGTCTGCTTCTTCTTGAGTTGACTTAAGCTCAGGAGCCTCTTCCCACTGCTCTTTGGTGATCTTGAAGCAGCGCTGCTCACATGTGACATACAGCTCCTTGTCCTTGAGCTTCTCCCAGTGCTGTGGTGCCTTCCATTCTTCTACCAAGAACTTGATAAGACTTGCCTTGTTGGAGGAACTACCGAGTAACTTTCTCCACTGCTGGATGTTGTGCCCAGGTTGAATGTTCTTGAAATGAATTCCTGTGCCTGCACTTCTTTTGGCTCGTTCTGCATCCTTGATGGATGTCTCCTTGTAGATATCAAACACAACATCAATGCGCCTGCTCTTACCACCTTCATGAACAGCGTGACTCAGTGCTGTACCTGCAAGCTGTGAAAAAGTTTTGTCGTTTCCCTTCAGTTTGTGGACCAGGCTCATCCCATCAATTATGGTAGCAGAGGGCTCGGGTATCACTTCTGCAGGAGAAACATTCCTCTCTAACTCCTTTGCGAGGGCAGCCTTGTTGGTCTTGCGGAGAGACCCATCACCGCTGGCAAGTGCCCAAGGCAAAGGCCCCAGGGGATGAGCCAAGACATCACTCATTTTGAGCTTTCTGTTCTCGGCAACAAGGATCATCTGGCCAAATAGGTTCCTGTCAGCCTTTAAGATAACCTCCTTGGCATGGTCTTGTGAGCGTGGCTTCATTCTGATGTTAGTGAACGTTCTCAGTTTCGTCTTCGTCATCGTGTCATGAAACTGTATAGTTGGCGTATCGATCTCCAGGCGCTCTTCCTTGAAGGCTTGATATGCATCCTCTCCTATTCTGTAGGCCCCTAGAAGGTCTTTGACAACTTCTGGTGGTGCCATAGTCGCAGTTGACAAACTGACAAGATCTTCTTGCTCTGCGTTGAAGGGGTTCAACCAGCTGGTCTCCATCAGTTGAACTAAAGATTGGACATCGGCCTCATCTCTTCTAATCCTGGGCATCTGTAGGTCTGGGTGGCTGAAGTCAGTATACTTTTGGCCTACTACCATAGTCCTGAGCTGCCTTAAGTACCTGCTGCGATACTCCGATGTCAGGTAGTACCTGGCGACAGCTCCGCCTTTCAGGCTGAAGCCTTTTGTGCCCCCTGGTGTCTGGGTGTCTTTGTTGATCGTCTCTTCGATTGTCTGGTCCACAGGGATCCGTCCAAAGGGATTCTTGCTACCGATCTGGACCGAAAAGCCACCTTGCATGAAGTGTTCATGGACCTCTGGTGTTCAATGGGCAGTCGAGACATCAAGGCATAGTAGTAGGTTAGGAACCGGGCATAGTTCACTTTGTCATAGGCAAAACACCACGGTATCATCTGTCGGATTGCTCCTAGGTGGAGCATCCAGTTGCCTTCTCTGGAGGCTCGAATTAAGTCCAGCATGATCTCAACCATGTCCAGGTATGACATCCAGAATGCTGAGAGGTTGTGTTCATCTCTGAGGGTCTCAAGATAAACTTGGAAAAGCTTCATGATATGTGTGCATGATTCACTCTCCATCAGCTCTTGAAAGAGTCCATGAGACACATTGCTGTGAAAGCTGTTGATGTCCTTCAGTGTTTCATCTAGATGGTGTATGTCCCTTGAATGGTTTTCTTCTAGCCATGAAAGGAAGCCTTTCCATGCAAGCCTCATCAGTGCTTCATACACGAGCTTGTGTAGTCTCACTGCTCTGTTGTACCTCTTGCCGTTCATCACTCCTGACACTGATCCTTCTGCGATGATACCTGATTCCACACTCAGATCTCTAAGACCTGCATCTTGAAACCTCTTTCCTATGGTGGAGATGAGATTACAGATTGTGTGGAAGACGCCCATCCTGATGATAATGTTCTTGAACTTCTCTTGTTTCCAGATAACTTCGGCAGCTTTGGCATAGAGTGCTTGATCAAACACGCACACAATCTTGTTAAGCTGTAAGGACTGCATGATAGCATGCGTTTGTTCCAAGATTTCATTAACGGTGGACATTTCTGTTGCGGGAGCATTGATAGTGGGCAGGTAGCTTACAGTGTCCTGAACCACTGCAATGTCTCTGCGCATTTTGATGTTGAACCCAGTCCAACTGCTGATGGACTGGTCCTCATGGTCTGACATTCGAGTAAGAAGCCAGATATGGTTCTTTGTCTTTGAATCCTGGACTTCCTTGGTAGTGTCGACATACGCAGTCTCAATCCTAGGTGGCCCTGCCCGCCGCCCAACATTGTATATTGGCAGCATTGATGATGTCTGAGTGATGCTTCTTATCTTGGACTTGGTAATCTCTGGCAGGACTTTCTCTGGCACAGAGCCTGCAACCTTGGACTGGACAGCAATGCCATTGACTCTATGAGAAGTACCTGCTCCATTTAGGGTCTCTTCAAGTCGGTCAATGTTATCCCAGGCCAGGGTTGTGAACACACCAGGGTAGATGTTTGCTGGCAGTGGAATGTCATCCTTTGAGCATTCCAGCTTCTGGATACAAAGGGCTGTATCGATCTCCTCAAACATTGAGTAAGACACACAGTGACCAAGACGATTCAGAGTTCGGATCAGTTCTGTGTTTCCTGTCAAAGACTTTACAGCATTGGTCAGCAGTACGTGCTTGGTGGTTTTGTCTTGCCACTGGTAACAGCAAAGACCAAGTCACTGCCAAAGGAAGTGGCAAGACGTTGAGCTCTTTCAGAGGGAGTTTCACACTCACACTCTCCTGTCAGCAGGGTGTGCAGGAATTGAGTGACTGCTGCAGGAATGACATTCTGATCTGTATCGGGAGGCCATGGCTGACTCACATCTTGTTTATTGATCTCATTCCTCAGCTGCATTCCTGCTTTGGTTAAGACATCTTCAGAGTTAGCTGCTCTTGCTTCTTGCAGGTCTTTTGCCATTTGTGTGCTTGCCGGGCAAGGTCGTCCATTGAGAGGCTGCGTGGATAGATTAGAAGCTTTCCTTTCTCATCTGGGACAAAGCGTAGTGATTCTCCAAACTCGGTTTCAATCTTTCGGCGAACATGTTTCTTTGTCGCTGGTTTCAGTTGGATAATACCACGGGACATCATGGATCTCTCAAGCCTAGATGTGAGGTTTGTCATAGGCATTACCTCTGGGTTGGGGAATAATTTTGTCCTTATATACAAGCAGAGTTCCTCGAGGGCTTCTGTCTCAACCTCTTCGTAGCGTGCTTCCTCGCTTTCTTCCTGATTTTCACCTGCACCCGACCTGGCGGCCGCTGGGAATCATCTTTGTGAAGAGTTTGTAGCACGACTTGTGGTAGTGACCCTCTGCAGCAACAAGGTCTCTGCTAACTAAACCAAGGATTCTCTGGTTGAGTTTCCTTATTGCTGCTCTGCGAATCTTCTCATCTGCTCGTAGCTCAACACACTGTATGAGTGGCTCCCTTGTCTTTGTTGTTTTTATGTACTTGCTTGACTTCTCGCAGAAGATACATACTTTGGCATACACCCTGCTAGTACTAGGGGCATCCCTTGATGCCCTCCTCCTGGGGTCGACGCTTGCTGATTCTATCTTGACACCCTTGGCAAGGATAGAATCCAGTGACTTCTTCATTGTAAAGAGACTACGACATTTACGGTGATAATGTATGTGTGGTATTCCTCCTTCTTCAAGGCCCTTGGCTGCTTCCAGGACTGGATCATGCTGCCTGATTTCTGCAGCCCTGAGCAATGTGTTCCAGGAGTCCAAATCCTGTGGTGACACCAGAGCATCGCTGTCATCATCAGAGCAGTGGATGATACAGTCGATCCGTGCTCTCTTCCTCGCAGATGGTTCCATCCTGCCGTCAAACAGTCGACACACACCTGCAAAAAATATCACCATTAAACCATGAACAAACAAACACATTACATGGAAACCACTCTACATATGTTTGCTCCTTCCAATAATAAATTATCCCCAAAATATAACAAAAAATCCCCAAATATGAAATAAACCCCTAAATATGGAGAAACTTGAAATACACATCGGAATAATTCTTGTAGAGAATCAAATAAGCTACAAGAGCTGTTAGAATATATTTTTCAATGTTCCCCATATTTAAGGATTTATTCTAGATTTAGAGGAAAATACCCAAAATATAGAGTATATTCCGAAATATGAGGAAATTTGAAAAATACCTAGGAACAACTCTGGTAGAGAATATAATTCTACATAGGTGTTCAAAGTTTCGCGATGATTGTGTGATGGATTTTAAAGAAAATTAGGAAAACGCCGAGCGTCACGCTAAAAATCTTTATTTTTGGGTAGCGCCCCTATTGCATCAAAAAAATTAGACTAAGCTACCAGTGCGAGAAGGCTATCATATCTTAATGTACTTACAGTCACTCTATAAACATTTTAGTACCATTCGTGTTTAGTCACCCCAGGTGGTACAGATATCTGGCCTGGCTCATGGACTATGTACCTCCAACACTCATCTCCTCCACCACCATCACTCCAAAAAATACACAAACATTACTATTAGTATTAGTAGTAGTATTTATATTATTATTATTATTAGTTTTGGTTAATCTTGATAGAGGTCTAGGGAGAAAACTAAACATAAAATAAACCTTAATTTACCCAGTATATTCCCAGAATTATACTACTAATTTAAATATTGATCATGTGATAGTGATACCGTATAACTCTCCAAAGGGGTGGACATATGCCAATCTAAACCAGTGCCAATTCAACCAGTACATCATCTCAACCAGTACACCCTTTCAACCAGTACACCAATTCAATCAGTACACCAATTCAACCAGTACACCATTTCAACCAGTACACCATTTCAACCAGTACACCAATTTAACCATTAGCCTACACCAATTCAACCAGTACACTACTTCAACCAGTACACCAAATTAACCAGTACACCAATTCAACCAGTACACCATTTTAACCAGTACACCATCTCAATCCCTGTTTACTATACCATCTGTTGTTTGTGTGATTGTCTACTGTCACCGATCTGTTTACTATAACATCTGTGGTTTGTTTGGGTTGATGTGTTGTTGCTTGCGGTTGATTATTGGTATCATTGTTTATAATACCCCCTGTTGTTTGATTGTTTGCATACATTGTCGGTCCCAGAGTGAAGCCAAACTCAAACAATGGCTGGGGAATGTCTAATTGTTTTCTAATTGGCTACACCCAAAGCTTCCCTGGATCTGACCTTGTATGTATTGAGGTTTTTATCTATTCTATCAGCTACGTATATATCTTTTAGCTAATACTATATATATATAGTTATATATATTCTCTTTCACACACACACACACACACACACACACACACACACACACTTACACCCACATACATACACAGATCCTAGAGGCCTTTTTTAAGCTCCACAAAACTCTTGAGATAAAACAAAGGCTTAAGGTCTTGTGTGTCCTAACAAAAATGCCTTCCCAGATTTCCTTTAAACTAAATAATGTCCACCCAGCACATTTCATGCTAAATATGTACATATTTTGATGGAAATATGTCCTGGCTGAAGACCAATTACTTCTAAGTTACAGGCTTGCTATCGCTTGACCAGAACAAAAACTTAAATGACACCTGAATGGGGAGAAACAACTTACTATCGCCAAACTAATTGAGTGAAACATCTCAAAATCTCTAAACAAATAGAGCGTACTAAGGTAGGTCCAAAAACACCCCCTTCAGAACAAATAAGGCTAACTCAATATCCTACCTATCACAAAGTTACATCTTACGACACACGTTTCACTTCCGAATAACTTATAAGACAACTTCGGATTGGACGCGACCTCCGTGGCCCTCTGAGGCGTGAAGAATATATGAGAGCAAGACAACAAGAGTTACAAGGTTGACAGGAGTTGAGACTACCAAGGAGCCGAGATTTGTTTATACACTATTCCATGTCCCATTGCAGACCATGATCTCATCTCTGTCACGGTAAATTTACGTAAACCAAAAGCACGACCTATATTAAAAACTTTTTGTCAAACAAGAAACTACTCCCCTGACATATTTTGTAACTTACTTACAGAAGAGAACAGCAATCAAACCAGTATATTTACAACCGATGATGTTAACACGCTAGTTGATATATTTGATAAAATATTTATATAAATATTTAGATAAATGTGCACCAATTGTAACAAAAGAAGGCAAACGTCCATTTTGCCCTTGTATAACAGAAGAAATAAGGAACTTGATGCAGGAATGAAATGCTGTATGTAATATGCTCAAAGCTGATCGAAACAATGTTGCATTAAATGACAAATATAAGAAATTGAAAAAGCAGGTTAGGTGGCAAGTCCGTCGAGCAAAATCAGAACACTATAATAAAAGACTAGAGGAAACTAGTGGTAATACTGCAGCCACTTGGAGGACCTTGAGCTAATTAATCCCTGATACTAAGAACAGTAATGATAAGTTGCTCACTAACGACAATGACATTAATAAATGTAGAGTGAATGAGTTTAATAGATTTGTTGTCAATGTTGTGAAAGACACATTTGAAAGATCCCAGCAATATCTCAGAAATAATAGTAATGCTGAAGATTTAGAGAGTAATGAGCTGCATAACAGTAATCCTTTTAGTAGAATGTTTCGACCTAAACCTACAGACAGTGCCACAATAATCTTGACAATAAATCATCTATAGAACACTAAATCTTGTGGCCCTGATGGTATTCCACTACACTTTTTGAGAGACTCCCTTCCAGTAATTATCAAATACCTTACTTGCATAATTAACACCTCAATAATAACAGGGTCCTTCCCTTCAGCATGGAAACACTCCATAGTCGTACCAGTCTTTAAATCAGGTAACTTGGATTAAGCTTCTAATTACCGTCCAACATCACTGTTGTCTATTATCTCCAAGATACTAGAAAAGATTGTGGCATCACAACTGATGGACTACTTGGAAGGGAATCATCTCCTTAGCAATACTCAGCATGGTTTTAGACGCAATCTATCTACTGAAACTGCCCTACTTACTCTCACATCTAAATTATATGAAAACCTTGATAATAAGAAACTATCTCTGATTTCGCTCTGCGACCTATCCAAGGCATTTGACAGTGTGTGTCATAATATTTTACTTAATAAATGTATACAGATCAGAGTATATCCTTTCTGGTTCAACAGCTACTTGAATATGAGAACTCAAACTGTCCAAATAGGTGATTATATATATGACAAGCTGGAAATTTCCTATGGAATAATTCAGGGATCTGTACTCTGTCCCTTTTGTTTACTATATATGAGAATGACTTTTCTCAAATAATAAACAATTGTCATGTTATACAATATGCTGACGACACTCAATTGATTCACACGGGTAGAATCGAGGATATAAATGACTTAGTTCACAGAAGCAAAGAAATTCTGGGTCGTATTAAAGAATACTTCAATACTAACGGTTTAATGTTAAACACCAACAAAACTCAATGTATGTGAAATGCCCTCGCAAATATCCCGCAACCCAAATACTGTACTACCCGAGTTGACGTTTGGGATAGTGTAAAATAGTCGTTGATGGCGAAGTCTAAGAAACCCATCACGTGAATCACCACGAGACTATCACCTGGTTCTTTCAAGGAGAACTAAGGTTACTATCCTATTAACGTCCGCGGTAGTTGTTGTTGTTGTTGTTGTTCCCTAAGCTGCCTGGCCGAACAGCCCCGAGTCCCTGAGAAAGGCCATGGCCATGATCGGGCTTTCCCACAGAGCTCTCACTGAGTGTAGATTGTGTTGTTGGCGTAAGTGGTTGTGTGAAATGCAGTCTTCTATGATGTGTTTAATGGTATGGGGTGCTGTATTACATCCCGGGCAGGCGTCGACAACGGAGTCATCCAGTCTCTTCTGATAGCTCAGGAGAGCTGGATGGTGTCCGCATCTCAGCCTGGCCAGGTGGACTCTGTCCTCGCGAGGAAGGGAGGATTCGGAAGGATGGATTTCGGGAGGTCGTGCATGCAGCTGCGTGTTGTCTGTGAGTGAGTGGATGGATCGGTGAGAGATATGAGTATGGATGTGCTTCTGGAAGTTGGTTCGGGGTGGGCAGGGAGGGAGAGAGGACAATAATTGTGTGTGATATCGTGTGCTGGGTGTTGTTTTGATATTTCTTGGTGTCTGTGGGTGTGTTGCCATGTAGTTTAGTGGGTGGTCTTGGTTCGTGGAGGCTGCTGCCAGGAATTGAGTGCCTCTCATGTCCAGATGGTCTTTGACTTTGAGGATTTTGGTTTCTTGAACGTCCGCGGTAGTTCAGTGGGTTAGTGCGCGGACCTTGGGTGACCTCAGTTACCTACTGAGGTCGCTAACCAGGGTTCGAATCCCGCAACAGGCATCTCAAAACTTGGGGAGTTTTCGGGAGGGTTAAATTCCCTTTGTATACCCACCATAACACTGGAGGCAGCGGTGGGATACGTGATCTGGTAGCTAGATAGAGCACCCATCACGAGAACCTGCGCCAGGCATCTCAAAGCCTGGGACTATTGAAATTGCTGGGGTGATATGGCTAAAAACCTCACAACCTTTAAATTAGGCTAGGGCCTAGCCTTGTCACAGAAGGATGTAGTGTAATGCCCTCGCAAAAATCCCGCTACCCAAATACAGTACTACCAGAGTTGACGTTTGGGATAGTGTAAAATAGTCGTTGATGGTGAAGTCTAAGAAACCCATCACGTGAATCATCACGAGACTATCACCTAGTTCTTTCAAGGAGAACTAAGGTTACTATCCTATTAACGTCTGCGGTAGTCCAGTGGATTAGCGCGCGGACCTGGAGTGACCTCAGTCACCTACTGAGGTCGCTAACCAGGGTTCGAATCCCGCGCCAGGCATCTCAAAACCTGAGGAGTTTTCGGGAGGGTTTAATTCCCTTCGTATACCCAGCATAACAGTATGTTCATAGGCACGAGAGGAATCCTGTCACGAATCCCACTAGGTACTCACATGCAGATTGATGGAACTAAAAATTTGTCCTTAAGCTTTTCATTAACCCTTCCGGCCCGGGCTGCCTTACATAAGGACTGAGGTCGTACCCGGGCGATCTGGCTGAAAAACAACAAAAGTAAACTAAGGCTAATCTCGCTTAATATACTACCTACATTAATCAAAGATATGTCAAAATATGCGCCTTACCTTGCCGCGTAGAATGGCGTTAAGTAGAGCTCTCTAGCTCAACTGGTTATGGCGATGGAAGTGGAGGTAACTTTTGCCGCGCATTTACCTCGGCGCGTCCGAACACTCAACCGCGGCCCCGGCTACGACGCCCAGTTGCACTAGTCTCTCCACCCGCAATTATGCCGGGAAGCGATTTTATAGTGTTTTATTGTTTATTATGCCATTTATTATAGTTATTATGTTATTTTCACTCAATAAAGTTAATTTTATGAAGTTATTTGTGTCTCTGTCACTTATACTTAGTGTTATTGTTATTATTATAGTAGTTATTATTATTTATACTGGACTATGGTAATTGATAGTGTCATTTTCACTTATGTATCGTTAGGTAACCTAATAATATATATAGTGTCACTTTCACTTGATCATATTGTTATGAAGGCACTTATTATTACTTATGTGTGTCACTTTCACTTATACTTAGTTTTATTATTATTATAGTGTCACTTTCACTGGACTAGGCTTATTGATAGTGTAATTTTCACTTATTTATTGTTAGAAATATATATTTTAGTGTCACTTTCACTTGTTCATATTGTTATGAAGGCACTTATTATTACTTATGTGTGTGGGCGGGTGCCCAACCCCGAAAGGGGTTGAAATAGGGGAGCTATCCCCCCGCCAAAGGCGGCTTTCTAGGGCCTTTCCTAGCTGATGCTGAGAGGATTGGGTTCTAGTCATGTGGTGATGGGCTGGTCTATCAGAGTGAGAGCTGAGCAATCTCTGCCATACCCATAGCTTACTCTGACTTTTCCTTTAACTTATATATTTTCTAGATCTCAAGTGACGGCGTCTCTTCCGTGGATTGACCTCCCAATCTACCAAGATTGGAAGCCAAAGCGTCACATTGTTCCCTTGCCCCTCAACTTTCTCTTCATAATTACTGAGGGGCACAGGGCCCTGGGTGGGGCTTTGGTTTCCCGGGCGTTTCCGAACCCTCCTAAGCCCCCCGCCATGGAGTGGCTTCGGTCACCCAGGCTTTATTGTGGTCGGCGGGGAGGGTTCTGTAGGGGCACTCGGTTATGGCCTTGGAATTGCTCGGGGCCTTGGGGCTGTTCGGCCAGGCAGCTTGGGGAACAACAACAACAACAACAACTTATGTGTGTCCTTTTCACTTATACTTAGTTATATTATTATTCTTAGCCTACATCTGAGTGTCACTTTCAATGTTGTCAATTTCACTTCAAAAGTTTACTAGAGTGTGGAAGTCGTTGAAGCAGGTGCCTGCACACAGTCCCACTTGACACTCGAGGCATTCCCAAGTGGTTTTTGTGGCTTTGCGGGGTCTTCTAGTTGTGTGGCTGCACACATAGCACCTCTTCTGATTCCTGACTTTACTACCTGGTGCTTTGAAAGGAAGGGCGTTGAGCTGGTGCTTCCTGAAAAATTCAGCATACCCCGTTCTGTCCAGCATGCCTGGTCCTTGTAGTGGCCTCCCTGGTGTACCCGCATGTTTAGCCAGGAGCTCAAGTATCACCTGCTTGTGGAACTTCCGCAGACACTTGTACTTCGGGGCTCCTGGAGTCCTCAGACGGTAGATGTTGTAGGCATTGAGGACCCACATATCTATCGTATGCAGGATAAATTTCTTGTACCACCTGCAAGACGTTCGCAGGCAGTCGATGAAGCCCATCTGCATGTCGGACTTGTTGACGAGGCACATATTTAGGTTGTAATCCAGGACAGCAGCTGGTTTCACAACAGGGTTTTTGGTTCTTCGGTCCACCTTCCCTGTGGCGACCATCTCGGCCTTGTGGCATGTGGTGAGGAGGTTGACCTTCCACTGGTCATGCCAGTGGATGGAGAGGATGGGGCCACTCTTCTTATGTAAGATGTCCGATTTCTTGGTTTTCGTTTGGTATGATGGCATGCCCTTCCTCATGGCCTTGACTGTGCCGACAGTTCCGGTCTTGCGTTCATGGAGGTACTTGGCCAGCATAGGCGACGTGTAGTAGTTATCGGTGTAGAGGATGTGTTTTTTATAGAAGTACCTCTCCATCATCTTCTTTACTACAGCGCCGCCAAAACGAATGAGCGGGTCAGTCTCAATTTCGCCACCACTGCCGCTGTAGACCATAAAGTCCAGCACATATCCCGTCTTGCAGTCGCAGAGGACGAAGAGCTTGATGCCGAAGCGGTGTCTCTTGGACGGGATATACTGCCTAAAATGCAGCCTTCCACGGAACAGGACCAGAGACTCATCCAGGCACATCTTCTGGAATGGAATCAGGTAGGTGGAAAAGAGATGACGCATCATGTCGTACAGCTTCCTGATCTTCCATAATGGGTCGGGTGTGTGGAGTGCAATGGTGTTTGACAGGTGGAGATAGGAGAGGATGTCGAAGTACCTATCCCTGGACATGTACTTGCCAAATGCTGGAATCGTAAGAGGTCGCCAGTGATCCAGTAGTCGGCCAGAACGTGCTTCTTTATATTGGTCATCAGCATTGTGAGTGCCAAGAACACATATACTTCTGCCACAGTGACATCTCTCCATGCCACCATCTTGGCACTGGTCTTCCTCAAAAGAAAGATGGCACAGATAGTATGGTGGTTATTTGTCTCTTCGACGAGGTATTCCATGACTTCATTGTCAAAAAAGCCACAGAAAAGTTCACTAGGGGTAGCATCTGGGCCACAGGGATATGCTGGTGACACCCCGGAACCAACCTGTACCTCATCAAAGGCAGGACAATCTGGCTCAAAATCTGCCCCATCTGTCCACACAAACAGGTTGGATGATCGAGCACGTGCAGCTGCAGCAGGCACACGCCCTGGATGCCCTGGCACACGCCCTTGGCCACGCTGACGCCCTGCACGCCCACGCACAGGGGCATCGGCGTCGGCAGGCTGACCCCGTCGACGACCTCGCCCTCTAACTCATCTTGTCGGGACTTCCTCTTCCTCTTCCTCTTCCTCCTCCTCCTCAGGCGACGTCAGGTCATCTGGGGCAATGTTGGGGTCGTCAGTATCCTCTTCAGGAGACAATTCTGGTGAAGAAGTGACCGGGCGTCGGCGGCGAGGGCCGCGGGAGGCTGCGGGAGGTTCAACAATGGAAGGCTGAGCTTCGTGAGTTGGGCTCCTTTTGCGGGCTTCTCCGCATCAAATAATGTTCTGCGGTGTGTTGAGGGCTGTGGCACACCACTAATACCACTTGTAGAGGCCCTTTGGTCATCCTGAGGGAGAGATGAAGCCGAGGGCTGTGGGTGACCCACACGGGATCCCGGGTCAAGGCGCCGGGACAAAGGAATGCGGGTGGTTGCTAGACCAGGGTCGGCATCACTATCACTGTCTTCCGCTTCCCTAGCCTTTTCTGCTGCTGCCCTGCGTGCTTTTTTAGCTACACTTTTCACCAAAGATTGTTTATAGAAATATTTGCCCACTTTCAAGGGCGTACGGGCAGGCAAAGAGGAAGGTCCTGGGCTAGGGCTAGGGCTAGGCCTAGGGCTAGGCTTAGATTGACCTATCAAACATGGCGAAGGGGTAGGCCTAGGCTCTAGCACACTTAGAAGTTCAATAGCACCTTCCTGAACCACTTCCACATCAGGATCATCACTACTGTCTTCCCCTACAAATAAATCTACATTGTCGTCCTTTCCAAAACCAATGAAATCGTCAACTTCGTCTCCACTTTCAATAAATCTTTCTTTGTTCACCGAGCTTTCGCCACTGCTCACTTCAATGGCAAAAAGTTCTTGCTGTATAGCACTTGTACTCAACAAACATTTCACTTTCTTCACTTTCTTTCGTTGAGCTTTTTTCTCGGTTGGAACAGGCGTCGATGTTGCGAGTGGGGTAGCAGTGGGGTGCGCGGGAGGTTGCACAGAATCGGACACGTCGCAATTCATGATTGCACTATAACTCACTATGGCGGGCACGTAGAAACT
Organism: Paralithodes platypus; assembly: GCA_032716605.1. Classification (NCBI taxonomy): domain Eukaryota; kingdom Metazoa; phylum Arthropoda; class Malacostraca; order Decapoda; family Lithodidae; genus Paralithodes; species Paralithodes platypus. Next base: position 14,273,010 of record CM064507.1, read on the forward strand.
GATAACGGTAGTAGTTGAGGCTTGGTGGCGCTGCGATCGCCCCTGCAAAGTAAATTTTGCCCGCGCGAATTTCAATGCACGCTTTCAAGCATAGGGCTTTTCTAAGGACACCCGGGCTCCGGCCCACCTGCCACGCCGTCCTGTTAAAAGGACACCCGGGCCGGAAGGGTTAAAGAACTTGGGTATTTATTTTGATAACAACATGATTTTTGACTCACAAATTGATGAAATGAATACAAAAGTTTACGGTGTTCTTATGTATATCAACCGTATAAAAGATAATATTAGCAGAGACAAGGATATTAGTAGTCCAGTCTCTTGCATTAAGTATTATGAATTATGGTCTAATGATATGGGGTGCAACAAACTCCTCACAAATGGAAAGGGCACAAAAACTTCAAAACTTCGCTGCTAAGGTAGCAATTGGAGGCGTTTCTAAATACGACCATGTAACACCTTGTATAAAAGAACTTAGATGGCTAAAAATGCAACAAAAGTATAAGTACGACTTGGGTATCACAACTCATTCAATAATAAATAAAGGATTTCCCAACTGGCAATTCTCCCTGCCAACAGTAAGAGACATTTACAATGTCAATACGAGGCAACAGCAGCACTTGTATGTTCCTAAAGCCAACAAAAGTATCGGAGCCAAATCCCTTAAAGTTGCTGGGCCAAAATTTTGAATAGTCTCCCCCCTAGCATAAATAATACTATCTCAACACACTCCTTTGGGACGCAGTTGAAAAGTTTCCTCCTGAATATATAACATACTTATTAGCATGACTACAATGTAAATAAATCATTTTAATAATACATTTATAGATCTTTTAAATTTAGTGTAGCTGTATAAATTATATATTGAATGTAAAGAATAACCATTGTATTAATGGAATACAATTTCTGACTCTCTCTCTCTTTCTCTTTTGTACATCAGAGATTTTTGTTACGTCCTGGGATATATAAACACTGGGCTCTTTCTATTGGACTAGGTATGCGGCAACAAGCAACAACGGAAAACGCTAGATCCAACCCTTATCTATAAACCCAGGCAACAAACCACCCTAAACCGTCAAGAGTCCTGCCTGGACAACGAGGTATCCTATGATTCGGTTACAGGGTGCACGCACTATAGAATGCTGATAGTCAAGCAGGCTATATAAAAGATCACACAATTAAGTTGACTTAAAGCTTCAAGGAAAATATAGATAACGGAATTAAATTGCAGAAACAATTTAATAACAAACTAGAAGAAATTACATTTAACGTTACGTTAATTAATACAACTAATCACCCCTGCGTGAAAGAAGGTGAAAGCAAACAGTCCTCAAAACATCGTACAGGTAGACAAGATGCAGGTTTCTAACCTGCATGCGGCTACTGTAGGATCTGATGCTTAGCAAAGAAAGTAAGTTACGGATTTAGAGAACTCTTAACTCATAAGCAGGAATAAATACTAGTGATAGGCCATACAGTGTATAATGGCATAGGTATAATTAAATAAAGGCAGCAACTCGCAACATAACCACATACAGGTGTGCTTCTCACTCTTAGTCAGGCAAGCCTGCTCGGACAGAGTCTCTAAGCCACACCCTGACTCACAATGCTCACAACAACGGTAAACTGTGGCACAATAACAAGCATGCAGAAATAATAAACCCCTAGCTGTTAATCTGCCAGGTGGCAGAGGTCTAGCCGGAAGGATTTAGGCTTCGGATACCCGGGCTGAGCCACCTGCTCTAGCCTAGGGACGTTCCCAAGTCTGTGTGCCAAATTACTCTAATTGAAAGGGGGCTCTCTTGAGAGACTCAGATCCCAAGTATCTGACTCTCTCCTGGCGACCCTAAAACAAAAGCAAGACGTGCTAGCGTAGTGCTGAGTGGACTAGGCAAGGGCCCTCACACAACACAACACTAGACACACAGGGACACAGACAAGAAAATGCCCCCAGACTCCCACGGGTATCCTAGTAAAGTCGTGCGGGTCCATAGGACTCGCACCAGCAGACTTTACTTAAAGGATCACAAAAAGCCTCCCCTCCGGTCTAGCCCCTGCTCACCTGCCACAAGAACACACTAGCAAGCATGAAACCACCAAATATGAGACAACAAAAAAGCTTCCTAGGTCTCATTAACAATTACATCTCTGCATAAGGCCCAAAATCCTATCTAATTATCTGAGAGCTCGTCGTTAATACAATAATAGATATAAGGTCTATCAAGGGGATGGGATAATTAAATAGATTGGTGAAGTAGTGGAAGGAAGGTATACAAAGTAAGAGAGAACGTTTCTAAGTGGGGTTGAGAGGGATAGATATCAAGGGGGTCCGAAGGGTACGACAGTGAGGTGAGCTCTGAGTCTTGAATCTGTCTGGACCCCACCCTAGGCATGCGAAATACATCCCATGCTTGGCAACACTCAACACAGTTGCCGGGTCAAAATCCTCTACCCCTTGCGTGAGTCGAAACTAAGCCTAACGTTGCGATCAAATTGACAACATCAGGCTCGTCCCAAGCTAGACTCTCCGCGCGAAGCAACGTCCCTCAGCCGGTCTCTCTCTCCCGCTCGTCTCCTCCCACTCTCACTAGACTTACATCTTATATATTATAATGAAACAATCAACTATCGAGAATAAAATATACTAAGATGCGTTGGTTAAGAATAAGGGCAGCTTCAAGCTGTGAAACAACATAAGAATATCCCAGACATTAGTTACATTGTCGTAGGATATATACTAAAGTAAATGCCGCCAGCCGGTTTCTGAACGGCTGGGCAGCCGACACTCGCGCATGCCCGCACGTGGCTACTATGCAGGAGCGTCATACCTCCCCCAAGATATAAGACCCTTGACTAAGTTCTTCATATCTAACAGAAAGCTTCTCATAGTACCACAGTATTCCTCTAATCATAAGGAATCTCAAAACATATGACCACTATATTCCTCTTGTTCAGTAAATCCTATGCAAGGTCGCCATTTGTTACGTCCTGGGATATATAAACACTGGGCTCTTTCTAGTGGACTAGGTATGCGGCAACAAGCAACAACGGAAAATGCTAGATCCAACCCTTATCTATAAACCCAGGCAACAAACCACCCTAAACCATCAAGAGTCCTGCCTGGACAACGAGGTATCCTATGACTCGGTTACAGGGTGCACGCACTATAGACTGTTGATAGTCAAGCAGACTATATAAAAAATCACACAATTAAGTTGACTTAAAGCTTCAAGGAAAAGATAGATAACGGAATTAAATTGCAAAAACAATTTAATAACAAACTAGAAGAAAGTACATTTAACGTTACGTTAATAAATACAACTAATCACCCCTGCGTGAAACAAGGTGAAAGCAAACAGTCCTCAAAACATCGTGCAGGTAGACAAGATGCAGGTTTCTAAACTGCATGTGGCTACTGTAGGATCTGATGCTTAGCAAAGAAAGTAAGTTACGGATTTAGAGAACTCTTAACTCATAAGCAGGAATAAATACTAGTGATAGGCCATACAGTGTATAATGGCATAGGTATAATTAAATAAAGGCAGCAACTCGCAAAATAACCACATACAGGTGTGCTTCTCACTCTTAGTCAGGCAAGCCTGCTCGGACAGAGTCTCTAAGCCACACCCTGACTCACAATGCTCACAACAACGGTAAACTGTGGCACAATAACAAGCATGCAGAGATAATAAACCCCTAGCTGTTAATCTGCCAGGTGGCAGATGTCTAGCCGGAAGGATATAGGCTTCGGATACCCGGGCTGAGCCACCTGCTCTAGCCTAGGGACGTTCCCAAGTCTGTGTGCCAAATTACTCTAATTGAAAGGGTGCTCTCTTGAGAGACTCAGATCCCAAGTATCTGACTCTCTCCTGGCGACCCTAAAACAAAAGCAAGACGTGCTAGCGCAGTGCTGAGTGGACTAGGCAAGGGCCCTCACACAACACAACACTAGACACACAGGGACACAGACAAGAAAATGCCCCCAGACTCCCACGGGTATCCTAGTAAAGTCGTGCGGGTCCATAGGACTCGCACCAGCAGACTTTACTTTACTTTAGGTGGAAGGATGGAGTGAGGAACTACATGAACGAAGGCGGTGCTGGTTGGGGGGAGGGGCGTCGACTGACTGGGGACAGAGGTGCATGGGGGCGGTTCGTTCGTGGCCACCGCTTCGGGGATCACGGCGTCAGGCAATAGATAGATAGATAGATAGATCACAAAAAGCCTCCCCTCCGGTCTAGCCCCTGCTCACCTGCCACAAGAACACACTAGCAAGCATGAAACCACCAAATATGAGACAACAAAAAAGCTTCCTAGGTCTCATTAACAATTACATCTCTGCATAAGGCCCAAAATCCTATCTAATTATCAGAGAGCTCGTCGTTAATAAAATAATAGATATAAGGTCTATCGAGGGGATGGGATAATTAAATAGATTGGTGAAGTAGTGGAAGGAAGGTATACAAAGTAAGAGAGAAAGTTTCTAAGTGGGGTTGAGAGGGATAGATATCAAGGGGGTCCGCAGGGTACGACAGTTAGGTGAGCTCTGAGTCTTGAATCTGTCTGGACCCCACCCTAGGCATGCGAAATACATCCCATGCTTGGCAACACTCAACACAGTTGCCGAGTCAAAATCCTCTACCCCTTGCGTGAGTCGAAACTAAGCCTAACGTTGCGATCAAATTGACAACATCAGGCTCGTCCCAAGCTAGACTCTCCGCGCGAAGCAATGTCCCCCAGCCGGTCTCTCTCTCCCGCTCGTCTCCTCCCACTCTCACTAGACTTACATCTTATATATTATAATGAAACAATCAACTATCGAGAATAAAATATACTAAGATGCGTTGGTTAAGAATAAGGGCAGCTTCACGCTGTGAAACAACATAAGAATATCCCAGACATTAGTTACATTGTCGTAGGATGTATACTAAGGAAAAGCCGGCCGGCCGGCTGCCGCCAGCCGGTTTCTGAACGGCTGGGCAGCCGACACTCGCGCATGCCCGCACGTTGCTACTATGCAGGAGCGTCATACCTCCCCCAAGATATAAGACCCTTGACTAAGTTCTTCATATCTAACAGAAAGCTTCTCATAGTACCACAGTATTCCTCTAATCATAAGGAATCTCATAACAAATGACCACTATATTCCTCTTGTTCAGTAAATCCTATGCAAGGTCGCCATTTGTTACGTCCTGGGATATATAAACACTGGGCTCTTTCTATTGGACTAGGTATGCGGCAACAAGCAACAACGGAAAACGCTAGATCCAACCCTTATCTATAAACCCAGGCAACAAACCACCCTAAACCGTCAAGAGTCCTGCCTGGACAACGAGGTATCCTATGACTCGGTTACAGGGTGCACGCACTATAGACTGTTGATAGTCAAGCATGCTATATAAAAGATCACACAATTAAGTTGACTTAAAGCTTCAAGGAAAAGATAGATAACGGAATTAAATTGCAGAAACAATTTAATAACAAACTAGAAGAAAGTACATTTAACGTTACGTTAATTAATACAACTAATCACCCCTGCGTGAAAGAAGGTGAAAGCAAACAGTCCTCAAAACATCGTACAGGTAGACAAGATGCAGGTTTCTAAACTGCATGCGGCTACTGTAGGATCTGATGCTTAGCAAAGAAAGTAAGTTACGGATTTAGAGAACTCTTAACTCATAAGCAGGAATAAATACTAGTGATAGGCCATACAGTGTATAATGGCATAGGTATAATTAAATAGAGGCAGCAACTCGCAACATAACCACATACAGGTGTGCTTCTCACTCTTAGTCAGGCAAGCCTGCTCGGACAGAGTCTCTAAGCCACACCCTGACTCACAATGCTCACAACAACGGTAAACTGTGGCACAATAACAAGCATGCAGAAATAATAAACCCCTAGCTGTTAATATGCCAGGTGTCAGAGGTCTAGCCGGAAGGATATAGGCTACGGATACCCGGGCTGAGCCACCTGCTCTAGCCTAGGGACGTTCCCAAGTCTGTGCGCCAAATTACTCTAATTGAAAGGGTGCTCTCTTGAGAGACTCAGATGCCAAGTATCTGACTCTCTCCTGGCGATCCTAAAACAAAAGCAATACGTGCTAGCACAGTGCTGAGTGGACTAGGCAAGGGCCCTCACACAACACAACACTAGACACACAGGGACACAGACAAGAAAATGCCCCCAGACTCCCACGGGTATCCTAGTAAAGTCGTGCGGGTCCACAGGACTCGCACCAGCAGACTTTACTTAAAGGATCACAAAAAGCCTCCCCTCCGGTCTAGCCCCTGCTCACCTGCCACAAGAACACACTAGCAAGCATGAAACCACCAAATATGAGACAACAAAAAAGCTTCCTAGGTCTCATTAACAATTACATCTCTCCATAAGGCCCAAAATCCTATCTAATTATCTGAGAGCTCGTCGTTAATACAATAATAGATATAAGGTCTATCAAGGGGATGGGATATTTAAATAGATTGGTGAAGTAGTGGAAGGAAGGTATACAAAGTAAGAGAGAAAGTTTCTAAGTGGGGTTGAGAGGGATAGATATCAAGGGGGTCCGAAGGGTACGACAGTGAGGTGAGCTCTGAGTCTTGAATCTGTCTGGACTCCCCCCTAGGCATGCGAAATACATCCCATGCTTGGCAACACTCAACACAGTTGCCGGGTCAAAATCCTCTACCCCTTGCGTGAGTCGAAACTAAGCCTAACGTTGCAATCAAATTGACAACATCAGGCTCGTCCCAAGCTAGACTCTCCGCGCGAAGCAACATCCCCCAGCCGGTCTCTCTCTCCCGCTCGTCTCCTCCCACTCTCACTAGACTTACATCTTATATATTATAATGAAACAATCAACTATCGAGAATAAAATATACTAAGATGCGTTGGTTAAGAATAAGGGCAGCTTCAAGCTGTGAAACAACATAAGAATATCCCAGACATTAGTTACATTGTCGTAGGATATATACTAAGGAAAAGCCGGCCGGCCGCCTGCCGCCATCCGGTTTCTAAACGGCTGGGCAGCCGACACTCGCGCATGCCCGCACGTGGCTACTATGCAGGAGCGTCACATTTTCTAAACCCAATTGACTGAAAGATCAGGTCAGAACATGAACTGCTTGGAGTAGACCTAAATCTAGGTAACTCAATCTATAGGATTGTTCTGGTGTACAGGCCTCCACATATTTTTTTTTTGAAAAGGATGAACTTCTGTACACAAGACTGAGTGCTGATTTCGAGAGTAAAACCAGTGTGATCTTAGGTAACTTCAATTGCCTAGTAAACTGGGAAGCAAGAACTACCGATGCTGAAGGTAGGCGTCTTGTGGACTTTACTAACGATAACTTTTTGACCCATTGGGTGAACGAGCCAACTAGAGGGAACAATATACTAGATCTTGTGTTCACCACTGAAAATTAAATTGTGACCAGCTTATCTGTTGGGTAATCACTTGTAGGTAGTGACCACAATCTAGTTAGGTTCTCTCTTCGCACCTTTAGCAGCAGACCCACCAATCCTCAGAGTGCAAAACTAGATTTCCGTCATTCAATTTTTGAAGGCCTTCGGGGAAGCTTATCCCAGATCAGACTTGAGGGTGAGAATTTTAATGCCATTTGGTGTTTATTCAAACAGCAGTGTATGGATCGACAAGCTGCATTCGTTCCTACTAAACTTACCAAATCAGGTTCAACCCAACCAAAGTGGTTCACAAGAGACATAGCTTCAGCAATTAGAAAGATAAAGGTTGCATACAGAAAGGCCAAATAAAATAAAGACCAAAGTGATTTAGATTCCTTCAAAAATATATGTAGAAGAGTGAAATTTCTTATAAAGGAAGCAAAGCAGAATGAAGAACTAAGGGTTGCAGCCCTCTGCAAAGAGAGTCCTAAAGAGTTCTTCAGCTATGTAAACAGCAGGAAGCCATTCAAAAGTAGCATTGGGCCTCTAAAGGATCCAACAGGCCAACTTCAAACTTCTGACAATGATATAGCTATATCCTTAAACGACTATTTTGCCTCAGTATTCACAAGGGAAAATACCAGTGACATGCCAAATCCAGGATTAGTGCATGAGGGTGAAGCTCTTAGCAAAATCAGATGTACCCCAGAGGATATAGCAAAAAGAATAGATAAGTTAAAAAGGTTCAAGTCATTCGGCCCAGATGACTTTCTTCCTCGAGTTGTACGTGAAGTGCGAGATGAAATCGCACCTTTCTTAGAAGACATCTTCAATAAATCACTAGAAAATGGAGAAGTCCCTGAAGACTGGAAACTGGCCAATATGACCCCAATCTTTAAGAAAGGGGATCACGAGTGTCCCAAGAATTATCGGCCAATTACCTTGACTTCTATCGTAGTAAAACTCTTAGAAGGGATACAAGTAGACAAGATATTTGACTACCTAGAAACCCACAATTTAATTAAAGATTCCCAACATGGATTCAGGCGACACCGATCATGTCTTACCAATTTGCTGGAATTTTTCCATGAAATGCTGAGTGAGTATGACAAAAGTAGAGCCATAGACATCCTTTAATTAGATTTTCAAAAAGCTTTTGACAAAGTGCCTTATTGCAGGCAAATGTCAAAAGTGAGTGCGATAGGTATCTATACAGAGGCCACAAATTGGATAGAAAGTTGGCTATGAGGTAGACAACAATGAGTGGTAATCAATGGTGTTTCGTCTGAGTGGACTTCCGTCACTTCTGGAGCTCCACAGGGATCTGTCCTTGGCCCACTTCTGTTTATCATATATGTCAATTACATAAATATTAGTCTATTAAGTGTGATCTCCAAGTTTGCAGATGAGATCAAACTTGGAATGAATGTGAAAGACCCCAAAGGGGTTGAACAGCTCAGGATGGACCTCAACAGACTGGGTGAATTGTCGGAGACATGGCAGATGCCTCTATACTTGGAAAAGTGCAAGGTGATGCATATCGGCCAAGCAAACCCCAAGTCAGGCTATTCACTATTGGGAATGCCTCTGGAAGTGACTGACTTGGAAAAGGATTTGGGTGTTCTGATTAGCAGTGACCTAAAGTTTTCCAAGCAGTACATTGAAGTAGAGGAGAAAGCTCAGAAATGATTGGGCTATATTAAGAGGCAATCTAAGTATAGAAATAAGGAAATAGTCCTCACACTTTACAACGCTCTGATACGGCCTCTCCTGGAGTAGGCTGTTCAATTCTGGTCTCCAGCACTCAGGAAAAATATAGAGCGACTAGAAAGAGTACAAGCTAGAGCTACAAATCGTATTCCATCGTTTAGAAGACTGAGCTATAAGGACCAGTTGAAAGCTCTTATTCTCTTTCCGTTGGAGACACACAAACTACGAGGTCAGCTCATTGAAGTATTTAAAATACTTTTTGGGTTTGACATTGTGGATTATAGCAAAATGTTTAGTCTCAATATGAATACAACTCGCAAACATGGCTGGAAATTAGAATTGAAAAGCTTCAGCACTAGTATTTATGGAAACTTTTTCACATATACTGTAAGATCTGTTATACCTGGAACAAAATTCCCTCCGAAGTTGTAAACAGTTCTTCAGTAGAGCAGTTCAAGAAGAGAGTAGATAGTATTTTGTACACTCTGTAAAGAGTGTAGTGCACTAAACAGTCTCTCTCCTTCCACTTCGAGTATCTCCTCGGAATGGACCGCAAGGTCTCTGAGATACTAGCTATTCCTTGTAACTCTCTCTCTCTCTCTCTCTCCACGTCGGATCCAATGATGTACAGCGAACCCTGTTGGAAGTTTTGCTTCGCAAGTACCAGCAGCTTATCAAGTCGTTTAAGGAGAAGTCATCAAGGATCATCGTCTAATGAATCGTCCCCCGGTTTGGTGTAGAGAGCCAATTTTACAACATAGTCACCAGCATAAATCGTCTTCTAGCTAACCTCTGCAGGAAGGAGAACTTGGGATTCGTCGACATCTGGGACAATTTTTACTACGATGAATATTTGTTTTCGGATGATGGAGTTCATCTGAACCAGGTGGGAGCAGCATGTTTTGGACGTCTTCTCAATGATGCGGTGAAGGATTCTCGGAGAAGAAAATGACTTAACACAGGACAACCAGAAAGGAGGTTCGAAGACAGTGAGGATGGCGACCTGCGAGGGACTTAAATGCTAATCCGTCAAGAACCACGAATTTGGATAAACCTCCATCAACACGACCCAAATCCAAAACCGCCAGGGATGAGGACCGAGGACAGCGAGGACAGAGGACAGCCATGAATGTAAATTTAGATCCGACCAGAACCAAAAATTTGATTAAAGAGCGTTCCGTGAATTCTAAAACCAAAACTTTAAAGGTTTTCTATGCAAACGCTCGCTCGTAGCATACGCAATACATTCTCAGATTTGGAGGAACTAGTGTTTACATAAAATTACGATGTTATTGGCAAATCCGAATCTTGGCTCAATACAGAAGACAGATACTTTTTAGCAAAGTATTCACTTCCCGGTTGTGTAATGTTTGAGAAAAGCCGAATAAATTAAAATGGAGGTGGCGTTTTACTTTTTATTAAAGTAAGTCTTAACCCGATCCTCTTGTCAAAACCTCAAATTGTGAACGTCGACACATCCTTTGTGCTAATAAAGAATATTAAAGGTACAAAAATAATACTTGCATTAATATACAGACCTCCAGCTCAATCAGTGTAAACTGACAAAGAAATTGATTAGCAAATTGCAGACGTTAGTAACTCGCAAGATACCGTAATTTTTGCCGACTTCAATTTACCTGTGACTAAGTGGGGAGATAATATTACTTCACACTCTGGATAAGACCGGTAGTATGCAAACTTGCAAGAGAGTTCGCTATATCAATTTGTTAGATCTCCTACCTGTGGAAATAACGTCCTTGACCTTGTACTTTCAACAAAAGAAGTATTGATAGAGAATTTGAATGTCGGTGATTAATTCAGTAACAGCCAACATCATACGATAACTTTCAGTTTAAAGTTTACTAGTAACGAACCAAATAGCAGCATCGAGAAAATCCCTAATTTCAAGAAAGCACACTTTCGTAAACTTACAGCAATGTTTAAAGAAACAGATTGGAACTTTCTAATTAACAATAACGACATAAATACATCTTCGGAATTATTCGCAACCACTTACCTAAAATACGGCGTTCAGGCCATAATGATAAGCCCAAATGGTGGAATAAAGAGATTTCAGACTGTTTGCTTGCTAGAAGGATTGCTAGTGATAGATTAAAATCCTCACAAAATGACAAAGAACGGGTAAAATTTGTAGAACTACAACGCAAAGCCAAACATTTAATTAAGCAAAGTAAAAAGACCCTGGAGTTACATGTTGTGAATCAAATTCAAACAAACCCAAAATAATTATATAGTTATATCAGAAAGAAGAAAGTAGTTACTTCAACTACTTGGAAATGGAGAATACACCAAAGACCAAGTACAAATGAGTAATGCCCTCAATATCTTCTTTTGCATCAGTTTTTACAACAGAAGACCTCAGTGATATCCCTACAGCATCGCCAATTCAGATTGATAATTCTGATGTTCTAAGCAATATCACCATTACAGAGAGAGAAGTATTAATTTTTTTAGATAAACTCAAGGTAAATAAATTGCCTGGACCTGATACAATCTCACCTAGAGTTCTAAAGGAAGCTAAGGATGAGCTCTCCAAACCACTGACATTGCTATTCAATAAATCCTTGCAAGCTGGAACTATGCCTGATCAGTGGAAGCTAGCCAACGTAACACCAATATTAAAAAAGGCAACAAATCCCTACCCCGTAACTATCGCCCAATTAGCTTAACCTCATTGTATGTAAAATGCTAGAAACACTCATAAGACACAGACTCGTAAATCACTTAGAGGAAAATAACATACTTAACACCTTACGAACGGCCTAGGCGGTATATAATATGTAGCCACCAGCGGGGTGTTTTTAGCCAAAATAGGGCTGTTTACGTGATCATTTTCATGCCTAAATAAGATCCAGAGCGTAAAACAAGTAGCTATCCCTGAAAGCGCATAAACAGATCTTTCCAATGACACCATAACGATCCTTTTATGATGGCTAGTTTTCTTGCAACAACCGCGCAACGCGAGTGCAAAAAGCATGTAATTCGGCACTTTCCCCCATACAATTCCGTATATAGCGAGTGAGAGAGGGAGGGAGGAGGTGGGATTCGTGTCAGTAAGTTCGCCGCGGTGGTCTGGAGCAGTCATACGCTCGCTACTCTCCTGCCACCACTTGTCTCTCTCTCTCAGCAACATTACGTGCTGAAATTGCCACACGACCTATGTCGAGCGCCGCCAGATAGTCCAGATTAATTATACTCGACTTATGTTGCGCCCCGACAGTTATGGGTTAAAGATACTCAAAACGGCATTCGTAACAAACGTTCCTGCTTAACAAACCTCTTAGACTTCTTCCACGATATCCTCAACATCTATGATGAGAGTAAAACTGTAGATATTAGATACCTTGATTTTCAAAAGGCCTTTGACAAAGTTCCCCTAAAATGTTTACTGCTAAAACTAAAAGCGCGTGGAATACAAGATGGTGTGTTGAAATAGATAGAAAATTTGCTCAGCAACAATAAACAAAGAGTAGTCATAAACGGTAAGGCATCTAAATGGACCAATGTAAGTAATGGGGTATCCCAGGGATCGGTACTAGGACCAATTATCTTTCTAATTTACATCAGCGACATAGATGAGGGTCTCACATGTACAATCTCAAAATTTGCTGATGATACAAAAATTGCAAATAGCGTACTCTCAAAAACAACAAGTTGACGATATGCAACACAATCTAGGTAACTTGTCATGTTGGGCCCAAATTTGGCAAACAATTTTCAATGTGGATAAATGTAAAGTACTACACCGAAATGAGAAAGCAAACTATTCGATGAATGGTACTCAGCTTAAGACAGAGAAACCGATCTGGGAGTAACAATATCGAGTCCCCTAAAACCGAGTCAATAATGTTCAGAAGTTGTTAAGGAGGCAAACAAAATAATTGTGGCACACATTATCGCTTGCTTAGACCGAATGTCAAACTACTGTATTTATCTTCTGTTTCTAATTATCTTCCTTATTAATGAACAGAATTACTTCTTGGTTCATGTTTTTTTAATCATTATTTAGTTTCTAATGTTATACAATGGACAAATATACTATCCTACCATTACATTAATAATTATTATGAAAAAGCAGCAAATAAAAACATTCCCCTTATCTTTTATATAAGGCTGAACGTATGATTCCGACACCTTATATTTTCAGATAGGCTTATTCCATAATTCGCACATTTTACGCTCACTTGGACCTAACGACCTTCGATCTATATCTCCATTATCTAGTTATCTCCCTTATTAATGGACATAATTATATGTTGTTTGTTGTCATTTTAATAATTGTTTAGTTTCTAATCCCGTGGAAATAAAAACAAATAATGTCCTACCATTACATTAATAATTATTGTGGCAAAAGAATATAATATAAATTTCCCCCGTCTATTTTCAAGCTGATCTAGGCTATTGACAATGTATCGTTTCAGAGAGCTAAGTCTCTGTTTCATAGCAAGCTTATTTTTGCTCACATTATCATTATCGATGCTTTCACTTCTCACTGAAGAATCGGGAACATATTTTTTTTTTTTTTTTTAATCGAGTTGTGTCATTTTGCTCATTATGGGTTAGTGGTATAATTAGTTTATTTAGCCCATACAATCAGAAATTATTCACAGATTCCATTGAGATCAAATAACAAATATAAAACCTGATAAATAAAGGAGATAGCTAGATACAGATGGAAATGAATACAGTAGATAGAAATATAGGTAATAGAGAGAAAGAAGATGACAGAGAAAATTATTATACGAAATGTACACAAATAACACTAGCGGTCTGTTTTCTAAAGGGTCACCAAACTTATGATGTTTTCGATCTGTTTTCTAAAGGGTCTTTGCAATTTCGATGTTTTCATATGGTTAAATGTGGTTTAATATTATATTTTGAAGAAGTTGGGTCACAAGCGAGTCACGAAGAGTTATGCTGAGTTCAACAAGAGTCAACACCAGTCACGAAGAGTCAACACGTATGTCCTTCGGACTCGTGACGGGGACACAAAATTTGATGCAGGTTTGAAATTGCTAGGCCACGTCACAAGTACCCAGGACACACCCCGATACCAACAGTACTCACACAAGTGTAACACGAGTCACGAAGAGTCACGAATAGTATGCCAGAGTCATTGCCGAATATGGAAATTTCATCACTCGTGTTGGACTCGGGCACCGATTAGTGTATGTGTGAAGATGGCTTCACTAACATCATCACTACTGTCATCATTATCACTGTAACTATTACCATCATCACTACTATTTCACCATCATATTACAATCATCATTACTACTGTCACCATCATCTTACAATCATAATTACTACTGTCACCATCATCACTACTACTGTAACCATCATTACTACTACTAGTAGTCATCATCATCACTAATGTCATCATTATCACTACAAGTATCACCATCATCCCTGCTGTTACTACCATCTCTGCTACTGTCATCATCAGTACTATCACCATCATCACTACTACTATCACCATCATCACTAATAATATCACCAAGAATATTGGAGGATTCGCCCCGAAAACAACTCGCCCCAGACGGGTGACGTCAATCATCGCATTGACCAACCAAATTTTGCCTGCAAAATTTGGTAACCATACATTAATCTGTTCAGTACCAGTTCTGTACTCTTCATTTAATACTGGATAATAATAGACGTTTTATTTAGTTTAATTAGCAGGCTTTCAACTATCCTAATTAACCCTTTTTCCATTACAGATCCACCACATCGCCAGTACAAAAAAGGTAAAATAGTCTAGGGAACGGGGAAAATTATTAACACTTCTTTTGATCTTTGACCTTGACCTTTGACCTTAAGTAATAGCATGTTTAAATTAAATTGATATATATGATATTTAAAATGCTACAAACAGTCAGCTTATCAACATTTGAGTATTTTTTTATGATGAAGGATGACTTTTGACTTTGACCTGTGACTTTGACCTTTATGTAGGATTATATTTTTTGCTTGCATTTATGTAACTCTAGAAAATCAAATAAGAGTGCCAAACTTCATTAACCCTCAACTGACTGTGACCATCATATGACGGGAGAACATATTGGCCGCACCTGCGGCGCCCTTCATAATTATTATGACGGGTGCCATTTTAAGGACATTATGAGCTATGAGAGAGACCGCGCATTGGAGGGACGATAACTGGCCTCGGACCGCTCGCCACCACCTTGTGGCTGTCACTGACACATACTCTACCACATCACCACCTCCCTACCTCGCTCAACAATGAAAAACGTGAAAAATACCTCATTTTAGGGTATTTTCGCCTCCGGTTACACGATCGTTGCAAGAGAACCCATGGTCATACAAGGATGATTCAGGTGTCATTGGAAAGCTCTATTATCGCCCATTCACGGATATATAACTGTATTACGCTTTGGTCTCTTGCTTATGCCTGAAAAAGAGCATGGCATGAAGCTTGTTTTCGGTAAATATACCCGCCCAACACTAGGGTTATGTAAACAAGCATGCCCACTTTTTGGGAGTTAAAGATCATCAACTAGTTCCAGAGGTATTAAAGGAATAGCTGACCTTGACCTTTGACCTTCATGATGTCTGAAAATTTAAAACGTTAATTTTCCTTTAGAGCACAACTGTCTCAACGAATTTTGTGAAGTTTGCATGAATAGTAAAGATATGAGCATATTGACCTTATATTTGACCTTGACCTGTGACCTTGACCTATCAAATGGAATTATGTTTATTCTTCTATGACCTTGGCCTAGGCATTCCGAATATGCATTATATGCCCAGTGAAAATTTTGCATTAAATAAGAAATACTAATACAAATATTTTTCGACCTTTAACCTTGACCTTCAACCTTAGAAATTCTTATCGAGGATTTAGTTAGCTTAACAGCGAAGTTCGTATTAACTAGCATTATGAATATGATGTAATTTGTATTAAAACGTATTGATTACAAATAGTGATCATATACTGTGACCTTGACCTTTGACCTTTGACTAAAAATAAAATACATATATTTGGTTGGTCATCGCATTGAAGAACTGAATTTGCCTGTACAATTTGGTTGCAATACATTAAACAGTCTAGGAGGAGTTTAGGGAACATGACAAACACTCTTGTTTTGACCTTGCCCTTTGATCTTGACTATTACAATATTTATGTGAAATTTGATATATATATGTTATTTAAGTAATAAGCAACTAACACAGCCAGTTTTCCAAAATGTGAGTAATCTTTTTTAATAAATAATAAAAGTTGACCTTTGACGTTGACCTTTATGTAAGAGTACATTTTTGTTTACATTGACGTTGCCAATGAAAATAAAATAAGCATGCCTAATTTCATTAAAATAAGCATGCCTAATTTCATTAAAGCCCATCAGTTAGTTTCATATATATTAATATAATAGTTGATCTTGACCTTTATATTTATATACTGACCTTCGCATTTGACCAAATGAATATACCTGTGAAATTTGGTGAAAATCCTTCGAGCGGTCTAGGAGGAGTTTCCAGACAGACAGACAGACGACGGACGACGACAGACAAGCTGACTGGTGGTGCACAGTATACGGGCGGGATCTGTGCGTGCGGTACCACTCTGCTTCGCAGAGTTGACAAGAGCAAGAGTTTAATACAATTATATATCCGTGAAAGGGCGATAATAGAGCTTTGCAATGACATCCGAATCATCCTTGTACGACAACGGGTTGCCTTGCAACGATCGTGCAAGTGGAAGGGAAAATACCCTAAAATGAGGTATTTTCCCCAGTTTTATCCTTATTTTGAGAGGTGTAGAGGTGGAGGCCTGATTCAATAGGTCTCAGTACGGGTCCCGCCGCTGTCGCGAGCGGACCAAGCCTGCCTGTTGTCCTTGCAATGCTCGCTCTCTCTCTCATCGCTCTTAATGGCCTCAAAAAGGTACGAGTCATATGACGGGCACCGTAGGGTTGGCCATTATTCTCTCACCCGTCATATGACGGCCATCGCAAATTAAGTGTTAAAGGAAAAATTAATGCATGGATAAGAAGCTGGCTGACAAACAGAAGGCAGAGAGTTGTGTTAATGGAGTAGAATTTGAGTGGGAGCCAGTTTATAGTGGAGTGCCTCAGGGATTGGTCCTGGGGCCAGTTTTGTTTCTAATCTATATAAATGACATTGATGTTGAACTAAATAATACTATCTCAAAGTTCGCGGCTCGCTGGTGTAGTGACTAGCGTCTTGGACTTCCATCCAGAAGGCCCAGGATCAGGCCCACGCTCGGCGCATTAAAGGTTTTTCACAAGCACTGAGTCGTTACCGTCCCTCATGAGCAAGGGGATGGGGTAGTAGTACAGGACCCCAATGGAAATACGCCTAATCGGCCTTATTGGGTTATCCTTAGCTGGCGCATGCGCTAGCTTTAAGGACTATTATTTAAGGACTATAAACAAAGATAGGAAAATCAATATTAACCGAAGATGACAATAATAAACTGCAATCTGATTTAAATAAAATAGTAGAGTGGTCGGAAAAATGGCAGATGCTATTCAATGTTAACAAATGCCAGGTCTTGCAAATAGGTAATGCAAAAAAAAAATGAATACAAGATGAAAGGACTGCCAATCAAAACAAGTGCATTAGTTAAAGACCTGGGGGTTCTTATATCTGAAAACCTAAAGACCTCAGATCAATGTGCAGCAGCTGCAAACAAGGTTAATTGAGCATTGGGATATATTTTACTTATGGGAGACATTTCCGAACGTCATGGCAATTTACAACAATCTACAGGCTTTTAAAGCCTCTTAAAGCCTGTAAAATTGAGTGCAAGGGAGCGGGAGTGCGACAGGCCACACGTCCTTCTCTCAGCCAGGCAGCTGAGGCACTGAGGGTTCGAAGTCAGAGTCTCGCGAGATATACAGTGCTGCCAAAGGCAAATGTAGCAAGAAATAAGCGAGAATTGCTCATTTTAGCGAATGTCTATGGAAGCGCTGCAGGTGAACCACGCGAACGACATTTTGAAGCTATTTTCGTCTAGTTTTCGGCTGAATACATTTCATTTCATTCAGACACTTGCCTAATCAATCAGGAGTGCCTGAATGAGCCCTAATTTGGCGAAAATAGTCGGAAATATGCCCGCATCCTAAGTGTTAAGAAAAGAAAATTGCGAGGTCATTTTAATAGAGTGTTTCAAGATACTAAAGGGATTTGACAAAATTGATGTAGATTCACTTTTCAAAATAGATAATAGTTCATTAACTCGGGGAAATGGAATAAAATTAAAAACCAGGAGGGCGAATCTCGATGTCACAAAGCACTTCTTCACCTACAGCTGTGTGGTCATCGAGTGGAACAAATTGCCAGAGAAAGTGGTACAATAAGAACATAAGAACATAAGAACATAAGAAAATGGGAGTCTGCAGAAAGCCGATTGGCCTAAGCAAGGCAGATCCCTGTCCCACACAACCCCAATTCATTACAAAGCCCAATTATAGGCTTCACTCTCTAATACCCTGAGGATCATCTTACCAAAACGGTTAGAGATTAACGCAGGATTATGGAGGTCTGCAGAGCGCTGATTGGCCAAACCCGGCTGATCCCCCTTCACACCCAACCCTTCTCGTCCATATGCTTATCCAATTTTATCTTAAAGCTCCCTACAGTTTTAGATCCCACTATAGCACTTGGTAGTCCATTCCACCCGTCTACAACTCTGTTACTAAAACCAATACTTGCCTATATCTTTTCTGAAACAAAATTTATCTAATTTGATACCATTGGTACGAGTTCTTTCGCTATCACTGAGCTTTAGTACATTTGCCATGTCCCCTTTGTTAATCCCACTAACCCACTTGAACACCTCTATCATATCCCCTCTAACTCTGCGTCTCTCTAACGAATGTAAACCTAATTTCTTCAACCTTTCTTCATACGAAAGATTTCTAATATTATGGATAATTTTTGTCATTCTACGCTGTACTCTCTCCAATGAATCTATGTCCATTCTGTAATAAGGACACCAAAATTGGACAGCATAATCCATATGGGGTCTCACTAATGACAAGTAAAGTTTTAAGATAACATCAGCAGTTCTGTTACTCACACTCCTAGAGATGAACCCGAGAATCCTGTTTGCCTTATTACGAACGCTTATACACTGTTTTCTAGGCTTCAAATCACTGCTAACAAACACACCTAGATCTTTCTCGCAGTCTGAATTTTCTAATTCTAAATTAGCTAGTTTATATTTAACATTTGTTTGCATCTTCCCTATCTTTAATACCTTGCATTTGTCAATGTTAAACTTCATCTGCCAATTTACTGACCATTCATGTAAGGTATCTAGATCCCTTTGGAGGCACTCTATATCGCTATCTGAATCAATTGATCTCCCTATTTTAGTATCGTCTGCGAATTTACTTATCCTACTAGTTATACCTAAATCTAGGTCATTTATGTATATAAGAAACAACAGGGGACCTAATACCGATCCCTGGGGGACACCACTTTTGACTGCTCCCCATTCTGACTTGGTACCATTTATACTGACTCTCTGCTTCCTACCAATTAGCCATGACCTAATCCATCCTAACAACGCCCCACCTATTCCATGTGCCTCAACCTTTCTCATCAATCTCTCATGAGGGACTCTGTCGAAAGCTTTACTGAAATCTAAATATATAATATCATATGACTTGTCATTATCTACTGCTTCATATACCTCTGAGAAAAAACTAAGCAAATTAGTAAGGCAAGACCGTCCCTGAGGGAATCCATGCTGAGAAGAATTGATTAAGTTAAATGTTTCTAAGTGGTTTCTCATTTTCCTAGCAATAATTGACTCTAGTAGTTTTCCAATGATTGAAGTGAGACTAATGGGACGGTAATAGGATGCTATTGATGTATCACCTTTTTTGAAGATCGGAACTACATTTGCAAACTTCCAAGCTTCTGGAACTATACCTGTTTCTAATGACTTGTTAAATAGAAATGTTAATGGATAACTTAACTCATCTCTGCATTCTTTTAATACTCTAGCATATACCTCATCAGGACCAGGCGATTTATGAGGTTTCAGTCTGTCAATTTCCTTAACCACATCATTTCTACTTATAGTAACCGTACTTAACCTATTTTCTATACTATCGCTGTATACCTTACGGACTTCTGGAAACTGTGCCAAATTTTCATTAGTGAAAACGGAAAGAAATTGACTATTTAATGTACTGCACATTTCTAAATAACTTTCTGTCAATTTTCCTATCGAAGTTTTAAGGGGACCAATTACATCTCTAACCTTGGATTTATATAGTTGGTAAAAAGCTTTAGGATTATTTTTTGAATCATTGGCAACCTTAATTTCATAATTTCTTTTTTCTTTACTAATATCCTTTTTTACCTGTCGTGATAGATTCTGATAGTAAGCAAGTAGGTGAATTTCGGCTTTTTGTATTTTTCTATATATTCCTCTCTTTTTTCCTAGAAGATCTAATAGTCTATTATTCATCCATTTGGGTTGGTTCTGTGTTGATCTAAATTTTCTTTTGGGGATATATTTATTTTGCGCATTGAATACTGACTTGATAAAATTATCGTATGTATCTACCAAGTTTGACGTCTCCTCCTGACTTAAGATGACAGGTGCCTGAGAAAGGATACACTCATTTGGACACATGGATCGACTTAATTTTTTGACCATAGGGTCCGCTAACAGGGCTTCTCTTAACCCACCATAATTGGCTTTTCTGAAGTCAGGTATTAATGTTGTATTCTCTCTGATATTACCTTTCCATTGTATATTAAAATACACAGAATTGTGATCACTATTTCCTAGGTGGTCCCCAATTTCTACACTATATATCATATGTTCATTGTTACTGAAAACTAAATCGAGCATATTATCACCTCTAGTCGGCGTATCTATGAATTGAGATAAAAAACTATCTTGTACTACCTCAATAAACTCCTTTGAATCAGAGTCGCCTATTTGTTGCTGCCAATCTATATTAGGGAAATTAAAATCCCCCATAATGCACACGTTGCTAAGCCTTGATGCTATTTTAATTTCCTCCCATAATGATGTTCCGTCATTTCTACTCATATTTGGCGGTCTATACATAACTCCAATAACTAAAGTCTCACTACCTTCGTTAACTTCTACCCAAACACTTTCATTTTCATTATTTACTCTAATACCTGATTTAGTACAGCTTTTTAATGAACTCCTGACAAACACTGCTATACCGCCACCCCTCTTACTTGTTCGGTCATATTTAAACAAACTATATCCCGGTATATCAAACTCTGCTAAAAAATGCCTGGTTTCTGTATTAATCCATGTTTCAGTTAGCGCTATTATGTCTATATTTTCTTTGCTAACCAGTGCTCTAAGTTCGTTCATTTTGTTACATAAACTCCTGCAATTTGTATAATAAACACTCAAACTATTACTTGTATTTGCAACTATTTTTCTATTGTTTTTAACTAATTTATTTTTACCTGTTGAAGTACTGGACCTAGACGGAAAATCTACGCTATCAGAATGTTCGTTATTACTATCAATTTGATGTGGCTGGGATTCTATTTTACTTACACACCTATGGTTTATTAACAAAACCCCGCAACAAACTTGTCGAGTGAGCTGGCTCACTTGTAAGACAATTACACATTCAAAAGAAGTCTAGACATTCATTTTGAGGAGGTGGGAATAATATAGGGTAGAAGTTTTCTCATTCTGCTGGGGTACTTGTTTCCCCAACTAAATTTCATGCCGACAAACGGTCGGAGGGAGAGGTGGGTAGGGAGAGAGCCTTGCTATCCTTGCCTTCCACTTTGTAGCAAATTCTATTTTAGCATTTAGTCCGAACTACCTAGTAGGGACCGCAAGGTCTGTGTAGTCTGTGTATCTATGTAACTCTCTCTCTCTCTCTTTTCCTCTCTCTCCCTCTCTCTTTCTCTTTCTTTCTCTCTCCCTCTCTCTCTCTCCCCTTCAGCCAATAGATCCATCCGGCAGCAATTTAAGTTGACATGACTCGCAGCGCCCCTCAGAATACCAAAATACGACAAAATGGGGCCACTTGGGGATCTAAATTGAATCTCGATTAAAATTTCTGTTGGCGGTGAAGGGAATTACATCTTTATTTATGTATGTATTTATCTTTCTCTCTTTCTTTCTCTATCTATCTATTTATCTATGCATACATACATAAAGTACATAAAGTATAAGACCAAGTGCTCCACACGAAGTGTGGTTCTGGTCTCACGTCCTAATGGCGGTGTTCCAGGCTGTCCAGTTCCGAACTGCATTACTTATCTCGTTTTTAAATTCAAGATCAGACTGTTTAAGGTCCGATCTCATGCCTTTTTGGCCTGCCCCTTGGTGCAGCTCCCTCCATGTTCACGGACTTGCATCGTTTCACCCAACTTAGTTCATCCATCCTCTCCTCATGTCCAAACCATCCATGCCTACTAGTACACATCTCATCACTGATACTCTGGATACTTAACTATCTCCTTAGCTCTTTACTAGATATCCTATCTTGCAGTTTGGCCCCACACATCCAAATCACCATTCTCATCTTGTAAAGTTCCATTCTGTTGATATCATCCGCTTTGACAGGTAATGTTTCTGAAGCTTGTGTCACTGCGCTTCTAACACATGAAGCGTACACCTTTCCCTTCAGGGGGAAAGGGAGACTTCTCATGGTGAGTAGTGGCAGCAGTTCTCTGAACTTTTCCCAGCTCAATCTATTCTAGCGATAGTGGCGGCTTCGGACACAACACCGGCGGAGATGGTATCTCCCAAGTAGCAAAACTTGTCCACCATCTCCAATGACTTATTGCCAACGTTAACATTCTCAATCCGGTCATTCAACACGAGCTCACCTTTGCATACTATGCATACAAATTTCTCAACATCGGACTTCTTCCTCTGTAGAGGTCCCTTTATTGTCGTATAGCACTTCATCCCATTGTGTATCCAGCAACGACAGACGCTACAAGTTTGCGCCCACCCCTTTCTGCATACTTCTTCACTTGTTTCTACATTTCCAAGCCCCAATCTACTGTGTACAACCTTGATTATATTTATATCAACTCTTAATCCTTTACTTGCCATAGTCTCTGCCATCTGAACTTGGCCTTGGCATCCCCGCACACTATATGTGATAAGTACTAGGTCGTCCGCGCATAGCAGTTCCCATGGGAGCCCAGTTCTAAGATCTCCAGATAGTGCCTCCAGAACCATAACAAAGAGGAGAGGGCATAACACAGAATCCTGGTGGAATCCAATGCGAACTGTATTTTGCTCACTTAGTATATTTAATTGTTGAGACTTTATTGGATTGCTGATACATAGAATATCAGATAGATAAACATCTCTCTCTCTCTCTCTCTCTTAGACACACACACACACACACAAAGTCGAATACATCTTCAAATTCCACCATATATTGTCACGGACCTATAGGCTCTGACTGTACGGGTTCACTTCCACCCTTCAAACGCATCAACCAGTCTGAGATCGGGGTCGGGGCTTCAAGCAACCAAACCAACAGGGGCCCGAAACTTAGCATCCCAATATCCTTCTTACTTCTATCCCTCTCATTTTGATCGAGCAGAGTTTCGAAGTCTCACTCAATAAATATGTAATTCAAATTAAAGTTCAATGCTATCTCTGCTCATGAACACCAGGGGGTGGAAGTTTCTTTCCTGGTCACATTAAAACTACCGTAGTCAATGACGGGGCGGGAATAATGAGTGGGGTCAGTGTTATCTTAGACTTTCTCGGTGCAACGTTCTCGGGAATATCGCTTCCAGAGAGCGTTGTTTTAAAACTCCAGGAACTACCCCCCTTCGGTTTGACTACGGGAGATATCGTGACTATAACTTATATTTTCATTTTGATTTTCTTTTTTGTTTTCATTTTGTATAAATTAAATATTTTGCATTAATATTAATTACCATTGTATTTGTTTTATTTTGTTTTATAACTTTAAATTATAATTATATAATACATAATGGTTTTGTTATATTACTTAAATTTGATTTTATTATATTAACAAAAATTG
>CM064507.1:14302173-14839673 GCA_032716605.1 Paralithodes platypus
GCCTTAAAGTTACAGCTCAGGCAGCAACATTCCCAACAAAATACGGTCATTATAAGTGTTAACCCCTTTCAGTACCAGTGACGTCCTTATTCCTTCTATTCTGGCAACTATTAGATGATTTTATTAAGCTTGGTAAGGACCTCTAACCACTAAAATGCTACAGACTATCTCAATTTATCCTTTTAGTTAACCACTGATCCTTCCTAAGCTGAATAATATCGTCTAATATTGTCCAGAACACGATGATAAGACTTTATGCAGCTGAAGAAGGACCTATATTATTCAGAGGGTGTATTGAGATCGTCATCCCCATGAATCCCAGAGGTAGATTAAGGGGAGATTTTTAGTTTGCTACCTAGACCTCCATCAAGCTTAAACACAATACTCCAAAGATCCATTTTCGAGATATATTTGTAAATTTTTAGGTAGAAAAATGTCCTGGCCGAAGGCCGATTTCTCTCAAATTGCAGGCTCGCTATTGTTCGCCAGGAAAACATCAACCCCTCAATCGTACGAAAAGTCTTAAATATGTAATAAATGGGTCTTAAAATCGGCAAACTAATGGGGCGAACGTCTTAAAATCTTAAAACAAAAGGGGACATACATAAGGGAAACTGGGTACCAGAAAAACGACCCATCCCCCGCCTCGGGGGGGGGGGGGGGGGGGGGTAAGGGGGCCTTGATCTTATGATGGAGGAAAACAAAATTATGCCCCACGCATCCTACTGCGTGTCTTACAAGGCGACTAATAGGGGGAATGGAGGTAGAATGTAGGCTCCAATCGAACAGGGCTATACCCAGGACAGTCTATAGGCATTTGATAAGGAGTCACTGGAACTAATGTTTCATTTGCTTGGCTTCACTTACTGATTTTCTTTGTACCTCACTTACACTGGGAGTAGTCCAGCCAGCTCTCACAAACACCTCCTCCTCCTATCTACTTCACTACATTTAACATGCACACCACACTCTTTTTTTGTGGAGACATCTGCCAGAAGCCCCTTCTCTGTATCATCCTACTTTCTCTATCCTAGCTTCAAAGCCAAAGGCAGATGTTGTGCATACATGCACAACAAACTCACTTGCTCTCGTGTTCCCAATTTCAACTCCTCTGAATTCTCAACTTTATGGCTCACACTATCCTGTCATTCTCATTCTAAATATTTCTGTGCTGTATATCTTTCCCCCAACTCTACCAAGTTTCCCAAATTATTTGACTATCTAAACTCTAAAGTGGAACACATTCTATCCATCTCTCCCTTTCAGAAATCTCGATCTTAGGAGATTTCAACGTTCACCACCGCCAATGGCTCTCCTCTTTTACTACTGACCAACCTGGTGAACAAGCCTTCGTCTTTTCTATCCTAAATTACCTAGAGCAGCTAGTCCAGCAACCCACCTGTATCCCGGAACGCTTCGGAGATCGGCCCAACATTCTTGACTTCTTTCTGACTTCCAACCCTTGTTCCTATACTGTCAATCTTTTCTCTCCTTTGGGCTCCTCCGACCATTAACTTATCTCGGTTACCTAAACATTTTAATTTCTAAACTACCCTCCTTCGGTTTCTATCCCTCAATCTCTGCCTTTGTCTCTAATTTCCTTTCCGGCCATTCCATAGCTGCGGTTGTGGACGGCCATTGCTCACTTCCTCATTCTATCAACTCCGGTGTTCCTCTGGGCTCTGTCCTATCTCCTATTCTCTTTCTAATTTTCATAATTGATATTCTCAACTGTACCTCCAGTGCCTTTGATTCATATGCAGATGACTCTACCTTACACTACTCAATTAGTTTTCCCGAACACCTCAGCCAGCAATCCTTCAAAGACAAACATAATGAAATACGGAGAGCCTCGGATATTGCCTCCCCAGCCTTTATCTCTTCCCTCATCGCGACCAACGACCTCGTATTGTCCATCCTTTATTCTAAACCCGGAATGACACTTAATGGGGACGTAACAGCAGCGATTAACACCTGGAAGGGAAGTACAGGAGTAGAGGAGGAGCCTCAGGGTATCTCCAGGAGCAAGCAGAAAGCGTGGGATACCATCTCGGCGAAGAAAACTCAAGAAAATCTCCTAACCAATGCAGACCAGGTTGCAAAAGCACGCCTCCAGGCAGCCGCCCGTTCGGAGAGTGGCTTGTGGTTACACGCCATCCCCATCCCACCTCTTGGAACTCACTTGGATGTTGAAGCGCTCCGGGTCGCCATCGCGCTCAGAGTGGGTGCGGCAGTTTGTCACCCACACACTTGCAAGTGTGATGGGAGGATGGATGCTCAAGGTCAACCATGCCTTGTCATGTAACTACAACACAGGCCGCCTGCCAAGACACTCTGCACTAAATGATGTCATAAAACGGGCCCTGCAGAGTGCTAACTGTGCATCAATCCTCGAACCACATGGACTTCACAGAGAAGACGGCAAACGGCCAGATGGGATGACCACTTTCTCTTACAAGAATGGCCGGTGCCTCGTGTGGGATGCCACATGTGTTGACACTTTCTCCACAACCAACGCCGCCAGAAACGCCGACGAAGCAGGTGAAGCCGCCCGGATAGCAGAAAATAAAAAGCGAGAAAAATATCAAGCCATCGCCAGAATTCATCAGTTCGAGCCCCTGGCATTCGAAACTTCAGGAGTCTTCGGCCCTACCACCCTTAAGATGGTGAATGAAATAGGCCGTAAAATCAGAGAAGTTTCAGGAGAACCCCGGGAAACCCTCTGGCTCAAGCAAAGACTAGGGATGGCTCTCCTCCGGGGCAATGCCACCAGCGTCATGAGCTCAGTTCGACAGGACTGGGTCATGCCACTGCGTGAGGCCCCGGCAGGAGTGGTGTATCCGTAGTCTTTCCACAGTAGGGTAAAACAAAACATAAACCTTATTTGTATGTAACATGTGTGATGCACATTAATATAAGGGGATGTGTCGGATGGTTGAAAGCCACAGTTGCTCGCGCGTTTGTGGCTAGCAACACGTATTATGAAAAACATGCATCCTCCTTCATTCACTGTCCCCCCCTTCACTCACTCAACCCCACAATTTGCCGGAGGATAACATGTTTTTCACAATACGTAGACGGAGGTCTTTTTATAAAACATAAAAATGAAACCATAGAACACTTTTCTTCTGATCTAACTACTATATCCAATTGGGGCAGAGCAAATTTTGTTACCTTTAATGCTTCCAAAACCCAATGTCTCCATCTATCTACCAGTCCGGAACTCCAAGATGACTATCCCGTATTCTTCAACAATACAAAAATCAATCCTTCATCTTCTCTCAATATTCTTGGTGTCTCTTTTTCTTCTGCTCTCACTTGGAAGGACCATATTACCAGTCTTGCTAAGGCAGCCTCTCAGAAGCTGGGTGTGCTCAACTGTCTCAAGGGATTCTTTACACATGCACAGCTTCTTGCTTTGTACAGGGGCACAGTGCGTCCTTGTATTGAGTATTGTTCACATGTGTGGGGAGGATCGTCTCACACCGTATTCCTAGACAAAGTAGAAAGGAAGGCCTTTCGTATCATTAACTCCCGTCCACTCACCAACTCTTTGCAATCTCTCTCTCTCTGCCGCAATGTTGCATCTCTCTCGCTATTCTATCGCTACTATAATAATCAGTGTTCCTCAGAGCTCTCCCAGTGTATACCACCTCCTCTACGTAGGGTATGTGGTACTCGTCTTGCAACACAATCCCACTCTGTGCAACTCTCCAACCCAAGAGTGAAACGTTACTCTCAGACTTTCTTCTATTCAACAGCTGAGCTCTGGAACTCTCTCTCAGAATCAGTCTTTCTTTCTTACGATGACTTAAATTGCTTCAAACACTGTGTGTCCAGGCATTTTGGCTCGAACGTCCCTTGACTTTGGCCGTGTTACTCTTTCAACTCTGGGGGAGGCACTCGATACAGGCAGTTCTGCCTTTTGCCTCTCTCACTCACATAGAAAAAAAAATCCCCTTGAGTACAATCTATCTATCTATCTATTGCCGGACGCTGTGATCCAGGAATTGGTGGCCACGAATGAAACGCCCCCATGCATCTCTGTCACCAGTCAGTCGACGCCCCTCATCTCTTCCAGCACCGCTTTCACTCATATACTTCTTCACTCCATCCTGCCACCTTTCATTCGGTCTACTTCTTCCTCTCTGTCCTTCCACCTCACTCTCTTTGTAATTTTCTCACTTCCCGTACATTCCATATGGCCGAACCATCTCAAGGTATTCCTTTTCACACTTTTCAGCATATCTACAGCCACACCACACGTCCCTCGTACTTCCTCATTCGTCTGTCTATCCCTCCATGAAACTCCGCACACATTTCTCAAGTGTCTCATATCCACCTTTCTCACTCTTGGTCTGAGTCTCTCCACCAACGTTCATGCTTTGCTCCCGTAACTCAATGTCGGGATTACCACACTGTCAGGCAAGGATTTCTTTATTTCCATGCTGACCACCCTATCTCTTGTTACTGATTTCAGCATTCCTACAACCCTGTTCCCCTGTTGCACCCTCCTCCGCACTTCTTCATCCATTCTCCATCTTTACTCAACACACTACCCAAATACTTAAATGTGCTGACATTCTCCACAACCTTACCTCACACTCCGTGGCTGCACCCCTTTCAAAGACCATAACCTTGCTCTTCCAAGCAGTTACCTTCAGATTCCGTTTTTTACACACTGTTCCAAACATATTTACCAGACCCTGCAACTCCCATTCACTGTCGCTCATCAGAACGCAAACAGCAGTACAGGTAGCTTAAACTCAATTCCTTCCCTTATCAGCGGTACACCAACATCCACTGTTCTTCCTTCATATTTCTTTCATGACTCCATCCATATATATATAAAACAACCGTGAGGACATCACACACCCTTGTTTTAACCCAACATTCAGATCAATGAACTCGCTCTGCTCATTCTCCACACATACTGACACCTTTGCACCCTCATAAATGCACTTCACTGCTTTCAGCAACTTGCCATCTACTCCGTATATTCTCAGTACTTTCCACATACCTTCTTTATCAACTCTGCCATAGCCCTTCTCCAAGTCCATAAAGGCAGCATACAACTGTTATCGATTCTCCAGATATTTCTCCACAACACGTTTCAGGATAAATATCTGATCTACACATCCTCTTCCCTTCCTAAACCCGCCCTGCTCATCACCTATCCATTTCTTTGTTTTCGCTGTCACACTCTCAATCACTACCCTACTGTACATCTTCCCTACTATGCTTAGAAGACATCGTGGTGGTTACCACACACTCTTCTTTCCCCTTTACCCTTATATAGGGGGACTATTATGCCTGTCTTCCATTCATCAGGCGCACTTCCCTTCTCCCAAGCTAGTTTACACATTTTCCATACCCATTCAATCACTATCTCACCAACATACCTCAGCATTTCCCCATACACTCAAATCTATTCCTGATACTTTCCCCATCTTCATTATATTCATGGCCTCACGTGCTTCTGACCTCCTGATCACTACCTCCTCCTCCACTACTTCTCTTCTTCTTCCTCCCATACCCCATCCAACTTTGTTTGCTGGTGTTTCATTCCTTACGTTTAACAATTCGTTGAAGTACTCCCTCCATCACTCGACTCTCTCTTACTTCTCAGTTATCACTTGCCCATTCTTATCTTTCACACCCTTACTATTTCCGTTGCTACCTTCCCTAACTTTCTTGACCTCTTTCCGGAACAATTTCTTACACTTCCTCCATTTCACACTTAGATTCCTTCCAAATTCCTCATCTGCTTTTCTCTTACTTTCCTTCACTACTCTAACTTCACCACTCTCTTTTTCTCCAAGTGCCTCACTCTTTTCTGTCTCTCCAAATCTTCGTGCCCTATACTACTACCCAACCACTCTCTACAGTATACGTTTTTTTCTTGTCTTCAACAGCTATTTTTACGTCTTCAGTCCACCATGATATACCCTTCATTCCCTTACCTCTTCTCCTTACTCCACACACCTCTTCACATGCTGCACATACCTCTTCCTTAAACACTTTGCTCACCTCCTCTACTGTCTCTATCTCGTTTGTCCAACTGGAGCATGAGGAACGCCTTCTCGATATCGCTTATAAACCCGTACGGCTTGCATCTAAACCTCAACATCACCTTCGCCAAATCTGGAACCAAAGAGGGTCCTGTGTACAGGCAATCATTGAGGCTTAAGGCAGAAGGTGATATTTTGACCTAATAGTCAAACACAACGCGTATGGGAGTAGTTTTACTGTCGCATTCAACCCCGTGATGGGCAAGAAAATGTGTAGGCGAATCGATGATAATTTCCTCACCAGTGGACTCTATGAACCCGCGATTTAGCTGATCTTTAGCAACATTACAGTACTGCTGACAATATGCCGGATTCGTGATAAATGTCTTCTGTAGGCCCCGTAATCTTCCTATCGCCAGACCGTAATTGTTCGGCAAGTCGCCTTGGTTTCTGCGCCACGGCAAACGGACACAATAGTGGTTTTCCTCGGGTACATACTGTAGGTTACAGCTTCATCATACAATTTAAGTGTATCCCTAGCCTCTGCATCTATCTCTCCTGACTTGATACCTAAATTGTCCATGTCCTACAATTTATTCAAATATTGACTACATGGTTCATTGTCTGTCTGTAGATACTCACTAATTGAACTTACCACAATTTTTAACACTGTCACAACTTCAACATTGGTGTTGGCTACATGATCCTTGTATGACCCATTAACCCCTAACTGTCGGCGAGCAACATAAGTCGAGTTAAATAAAGCTGGACTATGTGGCGGCGCTCGACATAGGTCGAGTGGCAATTTCAGCACGTAATGTTGCTGAGAGAGAGAGACAAGTGGTGGCAGGAGAGTAGCGAGCGTATGACTGCTCCAGACCACCGCGGCGAACCTACTGACACGAATCCCACCTCCCTCACTCGCTATATACGGAATTGTATTGGGAAAGTGGCTAATTACATGCTTTTTGCACTCGCGTTGCACGGTTATTACAAGAAAACTAGCCATCATAAAAGGATCGTTATGGTGTCATTCGAAAGCTCTGTTTATGCCCTTTCAGGGATAGATACTTGTTTTACGTTCTGGGTCTTATTTAGGCATGAAAATGATCACGTAAACAGCCCTATTTTGGCTAAAAACACCCCGCTGGGCGGTACATATAAATAAACCGCATAGGCCGCTCTTAAGGTGTTAATTGCGTGCCCAAACTTGATGGGCAACAACACTAGATTACCCTCCCGTTTATATCCTGGTAGCACTAAGTCATAGTAATAATCGGCACCGATCAACATGTCTAGCTTGACATTACTGCCTATGAACGAATCTGCTAGCCTATACCCTGAATCCTGCAATTTGCCTACTACACCTTTGATGCCTGTTGATACCTTGTATTCTGGTAAGGAGTCAACTACTACTGCCATTAAGGAAGAATTCCTATCCCTTTCCTTGTACTGCAGGGTGACTACCTCATACACCTGTTTGCGCTGAGCTCCCGTAAACCCTTGCAACTTCAATGTCTCTCTTCCCGATGCAACATACTGTATTGACAGCAGAGAGGGCCGCAGAACAAAAGTGCGCTGGGAACACTGATCTAGCAAAGCACGATAATAAAAACAACAGTCATTGTTAATAACTGGCATCATAATTGTGGGTAAAACTACTGTCTCTCTCTGACGCTACAGACACCGTCGTGGAGGTTGGAGCAAGATCAGTTGTCGCAATTGTAGTTTGACTTGCTACCTCTCCAGCAGATTTGGGACATAATGCGCGGAAGTGCCTGCCATTGCATACTCGGCAGGGACTTAATTTAGCATTTGTGCAACCACGCCCCCCATGCTCCCTTGAAACAACTTCAGAAATTTAGCTCTATTTATCCTAGCCTTACTACTTTGATATTTTGGGCGCTTGTACCACACATGTTTTGGACTACTACACAAATAGCAAGCGGATTTCCTGGGCTCTGCTTGCATTTTTGCTTTACCGGTACTTTAATTAACGGTGGAAAATGTAGAAGCTGTGGCATTATACTGTACTGGTTCATTGGTGACTCCCTCCATATTGAACACCTCTGTCCGGTAATTCTCTATAAAAGACTGCAATTCGAGTGGGGTAGATTTCATCGCTCTTTTTACGTTTTCACGAAGTGGTGTTGGTAACTTATTCATTAGGATGACAGTACATATCTCATCGCCGCTGACACCTAACGTATTGAGGGATCGAATGGTACTCTCGAAAGCGGCATAGAACTTCTTGAGCACGCCTACCTCATAAACTGGAGCAGACAACTCACACAAGTTCGTAATGTGTGCGGATTTTATTCGGGCTTTTTGTCCTTATGTCTTCTCAAGTAGGGCTATTGCGGTAGCGTAGCTACTGGCTATTAGGCTAAATCCCCCCAACAACTTGTGTGCTTCCCCCTCCAGCTGCCCGTGCAAATATGTGAAACGCTGGACATCTGACAACTCTTTGTGGTGATGAACGCTACAGCGGAAGAGGATCCAGAATTCTGTCCACGTTGCCGGGTCGCAACTAAATTTGGAAAGATGAAGTGTAGGTAGCTTAATCCCTGCTACCTTTGCCGTGGCGCTACTGTTGGTCAGAGTAGGGGATTTTTTTTTATATTGCCTCGAGTTTAGCCACAATTGCTTCCATGGCCTCAGAGTATTCGTCATCGTCACCAGCTGTAGTCACAATGTCAACGGTCTCGTCATATAGGTCATAAAGATGGTCATTGACTGACTCCAGCTAATTGAGGCGCTTGCGAATCAGGGTAACTTTGCCCTTCACCTCGGATGCATCTGCCTGATCAATGAAGGCGTCTAAGGCCCTAGTTAGCCTAGTCAAACAGCCCCTCGCTATCCCTCTCTTTTTCTTAAGTTCTGACAGGGTGGCAAGCATATCGAAATAATTATAGGCTAGGCTAGTCCAAGCGCACCGAAAGTCAAGTCAAGTTATCACCACCAACCCCAATACAATGAAAAGCAGTAAATAGTAGGTGACTAATGTGTAGTGGCAAAAATGCCCCTCAAGATGGTCAGAAGGAGCTGGAAGAGTCTGTCTTGGCCCTCAGGGGTAAAGTGCACACCGTCATAACCGATTTCTGCGTCTTGCACTTCCATGCCATGGTACCGAGTATGTGTTTAAGGATTACGTCTCTTCATCCGGTAATTTATATTATTTCTGATTTTATTGTACTCGGCCCTGTTGATGTATCGAGGTATGTTGATGTATTCCGACGATGTGACATTTACCCCCGGTCCTTAACTCTACCTCCCGCGCCAATGCTTCCAACGAGAGGGGCACTTCCTTCGGTACGACACCAGGTAATAAATCATTACCACCCAGTACAAGCAGTGTTACCTCCGGCCGTTTTCTCAATAAATCCCTTCATGCTTGTCTATTTTTTATAGTAGAAACCCTAGCTCCTGGCACTGCAAATTTACACTCAACAAATGAGTCTTCATAAATTGGTTGATCAACGTTAATGCGATCTACGAAACTGTGTCCCAAGAGCGCTAGGGTCTTAAGAGGGTGAGAGTATGCTGCTGGATCGGGCTGGAATCCACTACCTATACCCCCTGCGGCCGCCGAACATTTGTTATCACCCCGCCACATAAGCAAGAAGAGGCAAAAAAGTTTCAACAAATTAAGGCAAGCGAACATGAGGACTCCCTGCACAAATATGGCCTAGTGCGGTAACACTCCAGGCCACGAGAAAGAAAGCCAGGCTAAAGACCGGCACTAGTGAAAAACACTGCAGGGGTAGCCTAGGCCTCGTCGAAAATATAGGCCTATGTGGGGGAAAAGCTAACAATATAAATGAGACAGGCAGAAAGGCAAGAAGGAGGAAGTAAGAATAGTTCGAAGGACCATATCTTGTCTGGACTGTAGGGACAAGAGCTATATACTCTATATATGTAACAGGAAAATAATCACCTTGAAACTGATGATATCTTAATAAATAAAAGTCAATGTTTGTCTGTTTGTCAGTTACCCGACCTTTGTTACTAAATTCCTCTCACAGTTTTGGTGCCAGGTGGGAATGTGGGGCACCGTTGGAAAGCCCAGGCTTTGGAGATGGTTTTAGGCGAGTTTAGTGGAAATCAGAGACACTTTTGTTTAATACAATTTTCGGCAGAACTTATGTAGTATACGGGAGCGAAAAAAATGCGAAAACAATTGCCATTTGGGGCAGAAGAAGGCCTCCGATCGAAAAGGTGTATGGAACGAAAGTTGTTCGCAGCTCCCCAAAAAGGGGCTACGGATGAGGTCAGACCCAAAATCGGAGATCATTTAGCGGCCAAAATCGAGGTCGCCGTTTAATGAGGCACAGGGAGGTCGAGGCCGGTGATTATGGTAGTAGTAGTATTATGATGATTGTGGTAGTAGTGATTGATGATGTTGATTATAGTAGTAGAATTTAAACCCGGCCAACACCGGGTACCCCTCCTAGTAATACATAAATTTAAGCACTCAAAAAATAATTTGGGTCCCAGTGATTATAGAAAAGGCTGATCTGAATGTAGAGCGAAGTATTGAAGAAGTTGTGTTGAGGATGTAGCAGATTATTGATGATCACTAGTATTGGATGTGGGCAGATGGACTTCTATACAGCAAGTGAGGTTCCCTTTGTTTACTTACGGGACCTCGGCTACGAATCTTAACTAAGGGATTACATCTTTCATATATATCTTATACTTAAGGTACACTCATACATTCGCATATACATTGATCAACCAGTAAATTAAATTGGATACTATAATGTATAAATGTAATATTTAAACTACATATTAATGAAAGAAATTATATAATAATTATCAATGAAAACGTATCGGAGAATAAATCAAGGTAGACTTAATTAATGTCAAGTTATGACAGCTACTACTACATAATGATCAGACAGACCCACCCCCCCCTCCAATATCCCTATACACCCTAGCATCCAGCACATAATTCTTCATTCGTTCATCTACACATATACAATAAATCAGTGCCTTTTGTTCCACCACTGTCTCATCCTTCCTCCTCCACTCAACTTTCCATGTGTACCTGTGTATCATTCTGTGTCAGAAGAAGGTGTTGGTTATCAACAGCCTCCTCCCCACACATACGTCCACAAGTGCACTACCATTTCCATTCACCTCTGACGGTATACCCCACTCTCCCACCACTCCATCAACTTTCCTATCACTCACCTTTCCATTCATATCCCCAATCAGAAATATACTTTCGCTCTTACCAAACTTATTCTGGCACGCCTCAACATTCGCCCAGAACCCCTCTTTCTCTCTTGCAGGTTTATCCTCTGTCGGAGAATACACACACACAACCACCCACGTTTGTATTCCTACTTTCATTCTTACCCACACAATCCTTGCACCCACAGAGCGATAGTCTCAGAAGTAGCTTAATCCCTTATGTACCGCTGACGTGTTTTGGTTTTATTTCAACTGCATTTAGACGACTTTATGAAGCTTAGGAAGGATATAGTGTAACTAAAAGGATTAACTGAGATGGTAACCTTTTAATTGTTAAAAGGTCTTTCCTAAGCTGAATACAATTATCTAATAGTCGCCAGAATATCAAGAAAAGAACATCACCGGTACTGAATGGTTTAATAGTTACAAAAATCATCTAATGGTAACCAGAACACAATGGGATGAGATGGATGAGACTCGTTAGCCTTGATCGGCAACCCATCTAGGGGAGATTACCTAATAAAAACTGGATGGATGAGACTCGTCAGCCTTGGTTGGCAACCTGTCTAGGGGAGTAAACCTTATACAAATCCATACTGCCACCTTAGGGTGAAGCAGGTTAGTGGATGGATTAGCCACACACCACTGTAGAAAAATAGTGCTAAAAAATACATAAAAGGCCTCTGAGTCGGACGGACCCTAAATTGAGTGGTCAATCCTGTAATTCCTTCAGTAAACTGGCTTGGGTTGTCCCTCTTACAGGGGATAGGTCCACTTTGGGGCATTTTGTGTATGGCCACCCCCATTAACCCGACAGCTGCGGGAAGACTCTTAAGAGGTCCTACTGGGCGGCTGCAAGAAGACTCTTAATATCCTAGGCCTAAAAAAAACATTTAAAACACCCCAGTGGCACTAAAAAAAAACAATTTGTGTTTAGGTGAGATAATATCCCTCCATTACTTGCTACTACTCCTACACATGTGTGTAGGATTTTAGTGAGGAATGAATCAGAATACCTTCGCATGGGGGAATGGTGTATACTACAGGGGCTTAGTACTTTACGAGTTAAGGGGAGTAAGGCGTCTGGCAATAGATAAATAGATAGAACACGATGCAATATACTGTAAGTGATGGTGCTGAATGGGTTAAGGGGAGGTGTTGGGTTTTTCTGGGCCTCCTTCTCCCTCATGTTTAGCCTCATTATTTTTGAGATTTTAAGACGTTTGGTTATTAGTTCGGCGATTTTACCACCTTTCTTGCCATTTTCTTGTAAATTTTAAGACCTTTCGTGCCATTTAGGTGTCGATTTTGTCCTTGCGACCGATACCGAGCCTGTATTTTTAAGAAAAAACATTCCTACCGAAAAATGTTCAAATTTATCTTGAATGGGGGAGATTTTAAGACTTAGTTTGTCAATTTGAAGACCGTTTGTCTCACTTCTTTATATAAATCAAGACCTTTTGTGTTATTTAGGTGTCGATGTTTTCGTGGCGAGCGATAGCAAGCCTGTAATTTTCTAGGA
Source organism: Paralithodes platypus (assembly GCA_032716605.1). Taxonomy (NCBI): domain Eukaryota; kingdom Metazoa; phylum Arthropoda; class Malacostraca; order Decapoda; family Lithodidae; genus Paralithodes; species Paralithodes platypus. Next base: position 14,314,906 of record CM064507.1, read on the forward strand.
ATTGACCTTCGGCTGGGACATTTATCTACCGAATAATGTAAAAAAAAATCTCAAAGGAGGGCCATGAGATGAGGATTTTTGTTTAGCTTTATAGAGGGCTAGTGAGCAAAGTAAAACAAATATATACTAAATAAGTAACTAAACAAACAAATTAATTAATAATACCCCCCCCCCCTCCTTAAATCCCATCAATCCAAAGGAGGTGACAAGTCCAATAAACCAATCACAGCGTTCTATTAAAACGGATTGGGCCAGGGGGGAGTTTGTTGGGGGGTTGTCTACTCTCTCTCCCCCTCTTCAGCTATCTCTCTTTCACACACACACACACACACACACACACACACACACACACACACACACACACACCTCACCCTCACCCTCACCCAAGCATATGAACAGCACTTCCCAATCAAAACCACGAAACTGCACCCCTCTGATGCAACATGGATCATCCACCTGTTACGACCGGGGCTATGAATAAAACAAGGGCACTTAATGATTGGACTAGTAATAGGGCACTATGCAACAACGGTACGCTAGATCCAAACCCTTGAACTTATATGCCGGCGAACAAAAACACCTATACCCTCCAGAGTTAATCTGCGATAACGGGGTATCCTTAACTGGGCATAAATATACTCTACTTCAGGCTAACCCACACTGGTATAGCCTGATCACAAACAAGAAGCAAGTTACGTTAAAATGCATAAAAGGGAAGCTATGGAAATTTCAATTAAATCACTGCAAGATTTAATACAATAAAAAGATGCTTCAATATAGTTACTCTTAAACAACTATAAACTCTTCACTCCTATCTAAAAGAAAGTAAAGTATAGTCCTACAGCATAGACCTGGAAACTTCTGAAGAAAGTCTGATGCTCATATCTTAAGTTAGATAAAGGCAGGAGGCAGGACACCAAACGTGTAGACTGAATACACTAAAAGATAGGACATATAATGTTAACTGACACAAGAATATTATAAATGCGCAACGGCAGTAATGTTCGACACTAAAAGAAGTATTTCCTCATCAACGAAACAGTCTACTATGGTTGTGCAACTCAACAACAACCTAGACTAATAAATACTGTGAATAATAATGCATACATATCAAAAGAGCTCATGTCCTAACTAGTGTCTGCTCGGCGAATAAAGTCTAGCTGGGATATCAAGGTTAAGATACTGTGGTTGAGCAAGACAGGCTCATAGCCTAGCGTTGTCCTTAAGGCGGTATAGTTAAAGTTACGTTAATGACGGGGATGCTCTCTCGGTAGATCCAGATCTCAAGTATCTGGTTCTACCCTGGCGATCCCACTAAAGTCAAGCAAAGAGGCAGCACTGTGTTATAAGGTAGTAGGCTAATGCCCTCTTACAACACGATGCTGCACTCGCAAAAGGCACAACCAAAAAGACAACCTAGGCTACCACAGAAACCGTCTAAGTCGTGTAGGTATAAGCGAACCGTACACACATCGCTGACAACGACAACAGAAGCCTTATCCCAGTCTAGCATTAAATACACCAGCAGAGCACTACTGATAATGAGGGAGACACACACGAAGAGTCATCAAACCTCCATAAACTAAGGACACTGAGGGAGACACACACAGAGTCATCAAACCTCCATAGACTAAGAACCCTTATAGCCTATTCTAATACATGGAAATATATATGAGAGTGACGCACATAATACGATGGGCCGATATGAAATCGTGTACAGAACCCAAAGGGAGTGCTGTGACGTTAAAAGATTAGAGGAATGAAAGAAGAAAGTTGAGTGAGAGAGACCGTATCAGAATGGTGGAGATATGGGGGACAGTTGTAAAAAGGATGTTAGTCATGTGCAACCCTAGCCTGCTCTGAGGAAGATATCTCCTGAGGATGCTCAGGATCCCACAAAGGCATGGTAGTTGGCCAATCACATGCCGATACGTCACAAGGCAACAGGTGTCACGTGACACAGCCAGCCACACCAGCCAATCAAGGGGCGTGGGAAGACACGCGCGTGAGCCTCCGAGCGAGGGAGGCAAGACATACATACGCACGCACACATTACCACAACACTGCCTACACCGCTCTCTCTCCTCAACAATATACAGTGCATGTTATATTCTATTAATGATATAAAGCACTTCCCGTTGTCACAGACGAAAAGAAAGACCACCACTGGACTGTCTGTAACAACACGAACACTATGAAAGAGAGAACAACATTCTCTGATAACTGTAGCCCATTTCACTGCCCTGGCGAGCGCTAGTGGCTAACGGGAGGCGATTCTGCCAACGCTGGTAGGCGTCAGATACCGAATTAAAGAGCTTATTCATAAACAAAACCTGGCCCTTCAGCAACGTGAAATTATTCTCTACAGAATCTTACGCATCAAAGTCATCCAGGAAATACGTAAAACAAAAAAGGGATAATACCCAAACAAACTGCAACGTCTGAAACCGTCAAACATAAGTAAATGGTATGAAGGTGTAAACAAATTTACCGGCTTGAACAAGAATCAGACCCCATCCTTTTCCTGTGTAAACAACCTCAACCACGAAAAAGCAGCAAAAAAATCAACCAGCACTTCGCGGACACCTGTCAACGACTCCTCCCCTACAACCGCAGAACCTCCCCGCCTTTCTCCCATCACCAACACCTTCGGACACTTTGGAAGAAAATCAGGTTATGAGTCGCCTAAAACATTTGAAAACAAGAAGGTCTGTCACTCCAAATGAAATCCCTGCAAAACTTTACAAGGAATTTGCATACAAATTAGCGAAAACCCTCACCTCCATAATAAACGCATCTTAATCACATTGCAACTACAGCATGGAAAATCCCATTTGTCACACCACTGCCCAAAACCACAAACCCGGAATCCCTTGATAAACTACGTCCGATAACAATCACCCCTATCTTTAACCTCATCTGCAAGAGTTATGTAGAAATAGCCCTATTAATTGATGCACAGCAGTTTAGCAATATGAAAGCTTCTTCCACTACACACTGCATAGCGAGCTTTTTTGGCTTCATATATCGCAACCTAGAAAAAAGAAAAACATCGGTAGCCCTCACAGTTTTCGACTTCAGTAAAGCTTTTTACCTGGTAAATCATTACATAATCAACTCTGCGAAGCAGAGTGGTATCGCACACGCAGGTCCCGTCCATATACTGTGCACCACAATTCAGCTTGTCCGTCGTCGTCGTCATCGTCATCCGTCGTCGTCCGTCGTCCGTCCGGAAACTCCTCCTAGACGGTTTGATGGATATTCACCAAATCTCAAGGTATATTCATCTGGTCAATGCGAAGGTCAGTCAAAAATAAATTTTCAATTTAACTAAAGGGGTTAAGGTCAAAGGTCAAGGTTAAAAATAAGGTCAATATTTCATGTGACTTAGTTTTTACTCAAATTTCTTAATTTTCACTATGCAAGTTACTGGTAACTTCGATATCCTATTGACCAGATTTTAGATAAATATTCTGAAGGGTAAGGTTAATGGTCAAGGTCGAAGGTCAAAATATTTGTTTTACTAGTATTTCTTATATTAACTGTTAGATTCTCACTAAACTTACCATGTATATTCGGAATACTTAGGGCAAGGTCATACAAGAAACTAAACAATTCCATATGAAAGGTCAAGTTCACAGGTCAAGGTCAAATAAAAGGCCAATATGCTATTTTCTTTACTTCTCATGCAAACTTCACAAAATTTGGCGATATAGTTGCACTTAAAATGAAAAGGAAAATAATACATTTTGAGACACATATCACGAAGGTCAAGGTCAAAGGTCAAGGTCAACTATTCTATAAATACATATAAGAACATAAGAACATAAGAAAATGGGAGTCTGCAGAAAGCCGATTGGCCTAAGCAAGGCAGATCCCTGTCCCACACAACCCCAGTTCAATTACAAAGCCCAATTATAGGCTCAACACTCTAATACCCTGAGGATCATCTTACCAAAACGGTTAGAGATTAACGCAGGATTACGGGGGTCTGCAGAGCGCTGATTGGCCCAACCCTGCTGATCCCCCTTCACACCCAACCCTTCTCGTCCATATGCTTATCCAATTTTATCTTAAAGCTCCCTATCGTTTTTAATCCCACTATAGCACTTGGTAGTCCATTCCACCCATCTACAACTCTGTTACCAAACCAATATTTGCCTATATCTTTTCTGAAACGAAATTTATCTAATTTGAAACCATTGGTACGAGTTCTTTCGCTATCACTTAGCTTTAGTACATTTGTCATGTCCCCTTTGTTAATCCCACTAACCCACTTGAACACCTCTATCATATTCCCTCTAACTCTGCGTCTCTCTAACGAATGTAAGCCTAATTTCTTCAACCTTTCTTTATACGGAAGATTTCTAATATTATGGATAATTTTTGTCATTCTACGTTGTACTCTCTCCAATGAATCTATGTCCATTCTGTAATAAGGACACCAAAATTGAACAGCATAATCCATATGGGGTCTCGCTAATGACAAGTAATATGACAGGTCATGAAACTAACTGATGGATTTTAGTGAAATTAGTCATGCTTATTTGATTTTCCTGGGCAATGTCAATGAAAACGATGTTTTACTCTTACTTAAAGGTCAAGGTCACAGGTAGTGGTGAAAGGTCAACTTATACTATATATTTTTAGTTTTTATTCTAATGTCTTTATTTTCAGCTTACAAGTTACTGGTAACATTGATATCGCATTGCACACATTTTAGATCAATATTCTAGAGGGTAAGGTCAAAGTTCAAGGTCAAAGGTCAAAATAGTATTTTTAATAGTATTTCTCATACTGTTAGATTCTCACTAGGCTTACCATGTATATTCGGAACACCTAGGCCAAGGTCATACAAAAAACTATTATATTCCATATGAAAGGTCACAGGTCAAGGTCAAATAAAAGGTCAATATTTTCTTTTCTTTACTGTTCATGCAAAATTCACATAATTTGGTGATATAGCTGCACTTTAAGTGTAAAGGAAATTAATAAAAGTTGAGACATAAAGGTCAATATAAAGGTCACAGGTCAAGGTCAACTATTCTGTTAATATATATAAAACTAAATGATGGGTTTTAATGAAATTAGGCATGCGTATTTGATGTTCATGGGCAATGTCAATGTAAACAAAAATAAACTCTTACATAAAGGTCACAGGTCAAGGTCAAAGGTCAACTTATATTATTAAAAAAAACGATTACTCAAATTTTAGAAAACTGGCTGTGTTATGGCTTATTACTTAAGTATAGCCTAATAAATATCAAATTTCACATAAATATTGTAATAGTTAAGGTCAGAGGTCAAGGTCAAAATAAGAGTATTTGTAATTTTCCTTAAACTCCTCCTCGACTGTTTAATGTATTGTCATAGAATTATACAGGCAAATTCAGTTGGTCAATGCGATGACCATCCAAATATATGTATTTTACTTTTAGTCAAAGGTCAAAGGTCAAGGTCACAGTATATGATCACTATTTGTAATCAATAAGTTTTTATACGAATTTGGATACACCATATTCATAATGCTAGTTAATACGAACCTTTTCTGTTAAACTAAATAAATCCTTGATAAGAAATGCTAAGGTTGAAGGTCAAAGGTCGATATATGATTTTTACTAGTATTTCTTATTTAATGTAAGATTCTCATTAGGCATATCATGCATATTCGGAATGCCTAGAGCTAGGTCATACAAGAATAAACATAATTCCATTTGATAGGTCAAGTTCACAGGTCAACGTCAAATATAAGGTCAATATGCTAATTTCTATACTATTCATGTAATCTTCACAAAATCTGTTGAGAGAGTTGTGCATTAAGGGAAAATTAAAATTTTAAATTTTCAGACATCATGAAGGTCAAGATGAAGGTCAACGGTCAAGGTCAACTATTCATTTAATACCTCTGAAACTAACTGATGATCTTTAATGAAATTTGACACACTTATTTGATTTTCTCGAGTTTCATCAGAGCAAACAAAACTATAATTTTACATGAAGGTCAAGGTCCCAGGCCAAGGTCAAAAGTAAACCTTCATCATTAAAAAACTAAATTTTCGATAAGCTGACGTCTGTTAGTTGCATTTTACTTAAATAACATATATTTCAATCATATATATATATATATATATATTATAATACTTAAGGTTAAAGGTCAAGGTCAAAGAACAAAAGAAGAGTGTTGATAATTGCCTTTAAACTCTTCCTAGACTGTTTAACCCTTTGTGTACCATTGAGGTCTTTTTTATTGTATTCTAGCTATAATTAGACGATATTATGGAGCTTATGAAGGATCTATGGTAGTAAACAGGGTTAAGATAGTTGAAAACCTGCTAATTGTATTGAGTCCCTTCATAAACTAAATAAAATAGTCTTAGTATCCAGTATGAAATGAAACTGACAGAACTGTAGGCTACTGAACGGGTTACGTATCGTCACCAAATTTTGCTGGCAAATTTGGTTGGTCAATGCAACGATTGTCCAAACAAATTTTGTTTTGCTATTCAAAGGTCAAGGTGCATAGTAAAGGTCACAGATTATGGTCACTATTACGTTCATATATATATTTTATATATATTTTATATATATATTTTATATATATTTTATATATATATACAGTATATATATATATATACATATATATATATATATATATATATATATATATATATACACTGTATATAAACCTATTTTACCTAAGAGATTCAAAACTACTTGCAGAATTATAGGTCGCAGAGTTGCGCATGCATTTTTTATTTTTATTTGTTTTGGTAATGCGAAAACTGCACACCTATTTTATTATCAGGAAGGCGGCGGAGCTAGAGTTACCTAGTGACCAATCTAGCAGGTTTCCTCACAGGCCGGTGCCAGCAAGTACGGTACAAAGGAGTACAAAGGAAACAAAGCAACAACAGGTGTAGTGACCCCTCTAGGCTGTTTGTCCTCCAAAACACTGAGGATCAAGTGTCCAAACAATGGTTTAGAGTGGGTAAGGGAAACTTGGAAAGGGAACTACTTGCCTGGAACTCATGTCCGTGGCCGGATTAGGAAGTTAGTAGGGGACAGATGGGTTAGCAACAGAACACAGTTATAAGTGATCTTTCGTATATAGGGGAAACAGAGAGTAACGTCTTAGTGGTATATATATACGCAATAATCCTTGATGAATCTAAAGGGGGAATAAATAAAGTTATTCATCTACAAACGCACTAACATGCAACATACTGCAAGGTACAAGAATAGGCCCCCTATATATGCTTCCTTGTTATCATCAACGACGCTATGAGTGACACAGACCTACGGTGGAAATATGTGGATGACTCGACCATCGGAGTCAGTATTGATAACACCGCCCCCGACTTCAGCACCCTTCAGGACAATGTAAACGGACTTCAGGAGTGAACTTCAGCAAACAACGTGACTGACCATCAATAGTGATAAAACAGTAGTAATGTACATCAGTGTAGGTACAGAAAACAAAGAACTACCTCTCATCACACTCGGATTAAACGTCTTACAGGTAGAGAACATGTTCAAACTATTAGGGGTTATTATAGACAATAATCTAAACCGGAAACCCCAATCACTACCCCAACTAATCAAGGTTTCTGGTTTCAAACTATACCTACTCCATCTCCTCAAATCACTCGGCGCCCCCTCATCTGATCTCACATAATTATGTATACTCTATATTCATTCTGCCAAAACTCACCTATGCTTGCCCAGCGTGGGACTCTTCACTTACTTCAACACAAAAAGATCAATTAGAAAAGGTACAGAAGAGAGCATGTAAGATCATCCTTGGTCCCGCATACACACTTTATCACGAGGCATTAGACAGTTTGGGTCTAGAATCACTCTCCAGCATGCACAAGAACCTCACCCAGAAATTTGGTGAACAGCTCCTAACCAACCCCGGACACAGACACCTGCTCCCCCCACCAGCCGCTCCACAGATACGAGCAACCAGAACAACATCATATCGTACTCGTCCCCATCCGAGCGAGAACCAAAAGGTATAAAAAACAGCCCCATCCCTTGCATTGTCAACCTGATCATTAATAAGTAACGTAGCCAACAATCACAACACAAGCAAATAAAACACACTTCATACTCAGCAAAATTAAAGTAAACATGGTTCTCCCTTTTCCCGTGCTAACATAGCTCCGCTTAATAAACTCGTTCCCCAGTCTAATCTTTCACCACATATACGTACATACAAAGTTACCTCTAAAATAGTAAATGAATCGGGCCCAATTATCATACTGTATACTGTACATTGCACATCAATCCATAATATTCTATGTTTTTGTGATTATGACTGTTGTATCTGTTCTGGTATTTATGTATGATTATGTTATATACTCACGCACGAGTATACAGTATATGTGTTTATTTGTATGTGTAGATTGTATGCATATACAGATACAGATATGTACATGTAGGGATATATGGTTTTGCATGCGCACAGTATGCTACAAGTATGTATATGTGGATATATGTGAATGTGTGTGTATATGTACTGTATGTATATATGTATACAAATACATAAACTGCATATATTGATACGCTTAGATGTATGCATTGTGTGTGTATGTACATGCAGTGTATGAGCATGTAATGATATACGTACATGCGCATGTACTGTGCAAGCATACAGCATGGGTGCATCAATCTAGTCTAATCAAGCCTACAATAATGCAATTAAATATAAGTTAGCATAGCTATGAATTTCACAGATGTATATAATCAGCCTTTGGCTATAATTCTTAATAATCCGTTTACTATTATTTTCATAAATTACATAGTAACTAAGCGAACAGTAAACATAGTCAGTAAATATGGTCAGTAAATTAACTCTATAGCATTCAATAAACCCTTAAACAAACCTGCAACTATTATCTTAATCAGCAAACCTAGTACATAATGTTTACTGATCAAATAGCTCTTATGCCATCTATTATATCAACTCGAAAATCATCTGCTAACCTAGTACGTAATATTTAACTCGTCAAATAGCTCATAGGCAACCTCTTGCCTTGGACCTTATTATAAGATAATATAAGGTAAATTAAGCTACAAACTGTTCCTCTAAATATTTGCAGTTATCAATAAACCGTTTATTATTATTATTTTGGTATTATTATTATTTTACACACACACACATACACACACACGCTCACTCGGTATCTATCTCACTCACACACACACACATACACACACACAATGTATCTCTTTCACTCGCTCTCTCTCTCACACACATTACCCGTTCCCTTCCTCTCCTTAATTTCTTGCACTCCCTCTCTCTCTCTCTCTCTCTCTCTCTCACACACATATCCCCAGCGCTTCTGGACCAAAAAAATACAGAGGGCAAAATTCCTACACCGATGATAACCAATAGGATGACAAGGACTAGGCTAATATGAGCCAATATATAGGAGGAGGAGGAGGGGAATGGCGTGGGAGGAGGAGAAGGGAGAGAAGGGAGGAGGAGTGGAATTAGGAGTAGGAAACTATATTAATGACAGAAGGTAGACTTATATGAATGACTGTTGGCCTTTTGAAGTAGAAGAAGAAGACGAAGACGAAGAAGACGAAGAAGAAGACGAAGAAGAAGAATTAGAATAAGAAGAAGAAGAGAATAGGAAGATGAGAGTGAAGAAGGGAAGATAAAGGGAACATGAAAATATAACAATGACACAGGAAGGAGGAGAAAGAAAGGAAATATGGAAAACAACAGGAGAAGAAGAGGTGGTAAGAAGAAGAAATGGGGGGAGGGGGGCGAAGAGGCAACTCCCTGCCTAGGTAAACTCTTCTGTCTCTGTCTCTCCTAACGTCTTCCCTTCTTGCTGGAAGTTCGCTCTCATTCAACCTGTCCCAAAGAAGGGTGACTGCTCTCAATCCTCCAACTATCGTCCAATTGCTCTCTTGTCTTGCATCTCTAAAGATTTTGAAACTATTCTTACCTCCCATAACCGTCTCAGACCACCAGTGTGGCAGTCATCCTCCATTCGGGACCTTAGTGAGATTTTTTCTGTTGCGCTAGACGTATCGAAGGCCCTCATTTCCAAACTACCCTCCTTCGGTTTCTATCCCTCCATCTGTGCCTTTGTCTCTAATTTCCTTTCTGGCCATTCCATAGCTGCGGTTGTGAACGGCTACTGTTCAGTTCCTCAACCTATCAACTCCAGTGTTCTCAGGGTTCTGTCCTCTTACATTTGGAATCCCATTACGCCATCAGACAGTACACTAGGACCATGCGGCTGGGAAAGTGTAGATAGCAGAGAAGAGGTGTTGTCGATAGAGGAAGGTGTTGGAATGGCTTTGTAGTATGTTATTAGTATGTATACGTCATCGAGGTGTCCCCCGACTGGATGCGAGCATGTGAAACACTCTAGGACGTACTGCCACACTAAGGGGAGGAGTGGCAGAGTGGTCTTGCCACTGGACTGGTAATTCAATGGACCCGGGTTCGAATCCCACTATGTCAATGGGAAGATATTATTGGGATGGAATTTGTTCTGTACCTAGTTCAGTGCTTTACCACAGCACACCTAAATGCCAAAACAAATACCCTCACTGTTCCCTGATTAAATAGCATTGTATGAATATTCCCATATTCAAAATATGTTACAGGGGGGCAATGCCTAGTGAGTTGATTGGTCAATAAGTGGCGTTCTGAGAGTGTGGGGGATGAGACCTTGAAGCACAGAGGCGAAGCGGCTTCAGAGGTGGAGTTGCTTTAAGCCGGGGTGCTTCGCATGTCTCACTCCCTAGACTGGAACAAGACCTCACGGGCCTCACCGTGTTCAGAGGTGTAGTGTAAAAAAAGGCTCTCAGCCTATGCCCGAGAGGGAGTAGTTGGAATATAGAAGAACAAAAAAATATCTCCATTTTTAATCCTATTATTCATTAACGACCATCTCAACTGCACCTCTAGCCCCACGACTCTACATTACATTATTAAACTAGCCTTCCACAACATCATTCACAGCAGGAACTCCAAAACTCACTTAAAGAGGCCATAAAGCACGTTTCTTCTGATCTCTAAACTATCTCTAATTGGGGCAGAGAAAACCTTGTTACTTTCAATGCTTCCAAAACTCAATCTCTCCATCTGTCTACTCGTCTCTTTTTTCTTCTGATCTCTCTTGGAAAGATCATATTACCATTCTTGCTAAAACAGCTTCCCAGGAGCTGGGTGTGCTCAACCGCCTCCATGGGTTCTTTACCACAGTGCAGCTTCTTGCTCTGTACAGGGGCACAGCACATCCCTGTATTGAGTATTGCTCCCATGTATGGAGAGGATCCTCTCACAGAGCACTTCTAGACAAAGTAGAAAATAAAGCCTTCCATCTCATTAACTCACGTCCACTCACCAATTCTCTGCAGTCTCTCTCTCTTTGCCACAATGTTGAATTTATCTCACCATTCTATTGCTATTACAATAATCAGTGTTCCTTAGAGCTCTCTCAGTGTATACAACCCCCTCTTCGTGGAGCACGTAGCACCCGACTTTCAACACAATCCCACCCCTACTCTGTGCAACTCTCCAAAAGTTATTCTCAATCTTTCCTCTATTCAACAGCTGAGGTCTGGAGCTATTTCCCAGAATCGGTCTTTCCCTCATCCTATAACTTACATTGCTTCAAACTTTGTGTGTCCTGGCATTTTGGTTCGAACATCCCTTGAATTTGGCCCTGTCACCATTTCAACCCGGGGGGAGGCACTCGTCACAGGCAGTTCTGCCTTTTGTCTCCCTCACTCACATACGAAGACAGTTACATAAGACAGTAGCGAGGCGCCCTGGGCTAAAGCTAGAGATTGGACTCCGTTATGGTCAGGGAATAGATCACGCTACATTATACAGTACGCATGTGAATGAAATTAGCAAAGCAAAGACCCCAAAAGACAGTCCATATAATTTTCCATCTACTCCTGTAGAAGGGACCCTAAATTTAACCGGAAAGGGTGAAGTATTTTAAAAGAGCCATCTTAAAGCCTGATCAATAAGCAAGAGTCTATGCAAAAAGAGTTCTATGAAATATGCCTTAGCAATTTCCAAACAGGTGGCCATTTATTTTGTTACCACTACTGCAGAAAGCTCCGCGGGGCGCCCAGAACTAAATTTAAGAAAAGGGCTCTGTTACGGCCTAGAGATTATATTAGAGTTTATACCTAAGCTCATGAAATTTGGTTCAGTAATATCCGAGAAATAACAAATTTTGATAAGTGTTGCACTACTAAAGAAGGAGGATATTTGGTGGGCACCCTGGCAGAAATTGAAACAAAGGGCTCAGTTATGGCCTAGAGGATAGATAATTTATATGCTTGTGTAAGGTCAATAAATTTGGTTCAATAATTACCAAGAAATAGCAATTATTTATAAATGTCGCCCAACTGCAGATGGCGGTGGCCTAGGCCGAAATTTGAAAAATGGGCTCCGTTACGGCCAAGAATTTAGATCAGCGTATATGCATGTGAAAAATTACTAAATTTGGTCCAGTAATAACCAAGAAATAGCCCTTTTTTATATAGACCGCCCTAACAACAACAAGAAGAAGAACAACAACAAAAACGACATGAGTGGCGACTAGAGGTCCTCGCTTCGCACGGACCTAAAAACCATATATCTATCGAAATATACACCAAGATTTTGGTTCGATAGTGCTATCTTGTTGGTAGTATTGCAGTAGCATTGCAGAGTTATTTTAGATAATAGCTGACGATTTCCTATGAATATACATTGAGTTTTGTTTGCATTCATCATTAGCCCTTGTTTATGAAATATGGTCTTGCTTTTCGCAAAGAAAGTTTCCTCTGCCTTGTGTATTACGCTGCCCAGTTCATTTACGGTGTCATTGTGCAATAATTGTGTGTCATCAGCATATTGTACAAGTGTGCATTAATTTACGTATTCTGGCATGTCATTGACGAAAATGTTGAACAATACTAGGCCTAATACTGAGCCTTGAGGAACACTGTATGATATTGATAGTTTTGATGATATGGTAAAATATATACAAACTGATTGCGTTCTATTATTGAGATAATGATCAAACCAGAATGGATCGACTTTGTTTTCAACGAGTGTATTTAGGAGGGTACTATGACTGACACATCGAATGCCTTAGAGAGGTCGCACAAAATTAGGAGTGATATTTGTTTATTGTCTATGTTATTGTAAATTTCATTAGTGATGCCTGTGAGGGCTGTTTCAGTAGATAATTTTAGTCGGACCCCGTGCTGGTTTATTGAGAGGAGTTTATTTGATTCTAGGAAAGCTGATTAGTGAGGATTTTTTCAAGTATTGTCAAGAAAATGGGGAGAAGAGATATTGGTCGGTAATTGCTTGCATAATTGTCATCTCCACTTTTAACACCTTACGAGCGGCCTAGGCGGTTTATTTATATATACCGCCCAGCGGGGTGTTTTTACCCAAAATAGGGCTGTTTACGTGATCATTTTCATGCCTAAATAAGATCCAGAGCGTAAAACAAGTATCTATCCCTGAAAGGGCATAAACAGAGCTTTCCAATGACACCATAACGATCCTTTTATGATGGCTAGTTTTCTTGCAACAACCGTGCAACGCGAGTGCAAAAAGCATGTAATTCGGTACTTTCCCCATACAATTCCGTATATAGCGAGTGAGAGAGGGAGGGAGGAGGTGGGATTCGTGTCAGTAGGTTCTCCGCGGTGGTCTGGAGCAGTCATACGCTTGCTACTCTCCTGCCACCACTTGTCTCTCTCTCTCAGCAACATTACGTGCTGAAATTGCCACACGACCTATGTCGAGCGCCGCCAGATAGTCCAGATTTATTATACTCGACTTATGTTGCGCCCCGACAGTTATGGGTTAAAGAGAAGTTGACAATCTCATATTTCCATAGTTTAGGAAAGATACCTGTGATGATGTGATGATAAAGGTTAAATAGTAAGCAATACCGAATAGTGAATCTTAGAAATATAAGTAATAGAGAGAGGAAAAGCAGATGACAGGGAAAATTATAATATGAAATGTACACAAATAACACTAGCGGTCTGTTTTCTAAAGGGTCACCGAAGTTACGATGTTTTTTATCTGTTTTCTAAAGGGTCTTTGCAATTTCGATGTTTTCATATGGTTAAATATGGTTTAATATTATATTTTGAAGAATTTGGGTCACAAGCGAGTCACAAAGAGTTATGCAGAGTTCAACAAGAGTCAACACAAGTCACGAAGAGTCAAGACGTGTCTACACGTAAGTCCTTCGGACTTGTGACGGGGACACAACATTTCATGCAGGTTTGAAATTTCTAGGCCATGTCATGAGTACCCAGGACACACCCCGATACCAACAGTGCTCACACGAGTCACAAAGAGTATGCCAGAGTCATTGCAGAATATTGAAATGTCATCACTCGTGTTGGACTCGGGCACCAACTCGTGTGTGTGTGAAGATGACCTTAGGCAGAACAAATAAGGAAAAGCTCCAGACCGAACCAGCCAACATTCCCAGCCTGATGACAATCATGATCCCCGAGCCACCCACCATGCCCCTGATCAAGTTGGAGGATGAGCCCTTCGCGAGGACCAAGCCTCAGAAATGAGCGGAGCTTCCCTCAACCCCCACGCTCCCCCATTGGGTGAGACAAAACTATCCAACGGATGACAACACGGTAGATGGACCGCCGGATTGGCCGAGATACTTGCTCAGTCAGTCACCCTATTGGTCGATGGTAGAAAAGGTGAAAATCATGGGAAATGAAGACGGAAACACGAAGACTCGCCTATCTCCAAGTGACAGCTTTCGACTTGACCTGAGAGGCCCTGTGATTGGCTGATGGTGAAACCAACCATCCACTGCCAGGCCTTATAAAGACCCTCTACCTGCATCTAGAGACCAGAGACCAGGGACCACCAGCAGTGACCAGCCAGCCAATCAACATGCCTGCTGAGAATCCCAGTGCCACCACCAAACTCACTGGCCATGTAAAATGGTTTAATGTCAAGAAGAGGTTTGGTTTTATCACCTACAGTGGAGGGGATATTTTTGTTCAATCCACTGGCATCTCCAAACCCAATCCTCTCCAGCTTGTGCCCTCTCTTGCCACCAATAATCCCAATTATATGTCATCTTTCATGGTTAAAATATGCTAATTAACTATAACATTCTACTATCGCATATAAAATATAATTTGAATATTTTTCCAATTTCAATCAACTATGGCTTTGTATTTGTTATCTTCCACATTACTCACTATTTACACTTAAGTATACAGTGGGATGCAGTACTATTTTTGTTTTCTTTTTTTCTGGGTGTTCCATATCAGCGCAATGTTATATGAGCAATGGAATTGAGGGCATATATACCATTAGGTATTCAGTCCTCATGTCATAGTAGGAGTAACTTCAAACTGTATAATTTGTTCTGTATGATAATGTAATGTACCTATTATGACAATAAAATATTTGATTTGATTTGATTGATTTGAATGAGAGGGTATCCTTCACCATCAAGAGGAGAAGGAGAGGAGATGAGGCCATCCATGTCATGGGCCCTGAAGGAGAGATCCTGAAGGGTTCAAGACATGGTAGAAAAGGCATGACGGAGGACTACCACCACGCCACAGCAGCAGCCAGTTGTGTTAAACAGCCAGAATTGGTCCAGGTTGTTGTCACAGCTGCAGTGACCCTCTGCAAAGGGGATCACAAGCTGCTTCAGGAGTATATTCCTACACTCCTGAAGGCAAACCCCCTCCCCTTCCATCATCATCCCGCCTCTTCCAGGGCCATCTTCACCACCCGGCCTCATTTCTACTCAGGCTATGAGACCAAGAAGTCACCCGAGGAAGCGACTGGACCTCCAGAAGCCTCTCTCAAAACCTCCACCACCTCCGAATACAACAGTCTCTGCATCACCACCTCCATCACCTGTCAACATCGCAAGACCAGCAGCAACCTCCACTCCATCACCAGCCACCATTGACTATCCGGTGGCAGCCTCCTCCTCTGCATCTGAATACTCCGAGTCCACCATGAGAGAAGAAGTCGATGTGGAGGAGATCGAAGAAGATGTAGACGAGGATATCGACTTGGCGGTAACTGCCAGCGAGCTGGAGAAAACCTACTGCGAGTTGACTACAGATATTAAGAAGACTGTGGCAGCAGGAAAACGTCCCTCACCAGCGGTCCAGAAAAAGCTGACGAAGTGCCTACACCAGATGAGTCTCAACAAATAGACAATGGAGCAACTTGGTTGTGCCCAAGTACCTTTATCTTTTACTGTACTTCCCATTTCTCAACTTATTCTTCCTCTATCCAAAACTATCTAATCTCCTAATTATCTATAGTCATTATTCATTCATTCATCCTATTTATCTATAGTCATCATTCATTCAGCCAGAAATACAGACCAGCCCGCTGTTCCCACAGTCCCCCTCTTCCTCCCACTTTCAGTTCCCCCTTCTGCAGTAAATGGCACTAAAGGAAGGCTCATCAAGAGGCACTAAAGAGCTAAAGGTTTTGTTGACTAAAAATAAAAGTGATAGATTGCCTTCAAGCTTCCCGTCGCCACTATTGCAGCTGTCACCAATTATCAACAAACCTGAACTACTGGAGCTACAGGCCTTGATTCAGAGACACACTCCACGAGCCCCAGACCAGTACTTCCAAGAATTAATCATCCACTGGGAGACGGAGCTGCCCCTGGTCTTGAGGGAAGAGTTGAGAGGGGAAACAGATGCCTGAGCACTACCATCGGGGTTGCCCCTACTGAGCTCCCTTCCCAGTTTAGTAGAGGATAGCGGAGAGCCAACACCAACGAGCTTCGCAGAAAGAGGAATAGACGAAAGCGCAGCAAACGAGGTGATAAGCAGATGATACCTGGATAACTAGTCCCACTACCTACTTTGAAAGTTGCTATAGGCGACTATAGGACCATTAGACGGTCGATAGTGTACCTTTAGCATGAATCATTTAGGAACTTATGATCAATTGCCAGTAAACTTGCTTAATAATTAACCTCGAGATTAGCTCCCCTAGTAACCATCAACTGATTAGTTTAATGACTAAGAAGTCCTGAAGAGTTCAGAACAGGTAGAGGCCTCGTTAGCAATCCTCGCCACAAGATTGATGAGCTAGGCGGTTAAGAGTCATCAGTTTAGTAAATGAGCTAAGAGAAGTCAAAGTTAGGATCCATTCGGACCAAAGCAATGGAAAATAGGAATTGGCAATCGAGAGATAAGAACATAGACTTTCTGTTCAATTTAATTGTCTCCCTGTTCAGGCATTGTAAGGCTTCATAAAGACAAATATAAACTGGTTCTTCTTTACACACATTAAACCATTTTTATCATACGCAACCGCGTGGGAATCCAGAAAGTTCATTATGAGATTGATATAGGATTAAATTATTGTTGCCGTTAACCTTTCATTGCAAGCTAGCTACCAAATGATTAGACAATTGCTATAACAAGAGATTAAGATGTCTTATGTTAAAATAAGAGATTGACATTGTCCCGTTTGAAAGACTCAGACTAAGGGTAAATATTTGTTGAAGGTTAAATAATTGTTCCTAAGCGAGAAGACTTGCCAGTACATAAGAAAGTATACATATGTTTGATTGCTAAAGAGGTAAGCTCGGTTGTATATATATTATGTGAATAGGATATTGTTGTAAACTAAGTTGAAATATTGTCAAGTGAACCTGCGACATTCAGAACTAGTGTCGGAGGTTCGATCCCGGCTGAGAGTTTTCAAGCATTTGTTAGCTCACATGTATTTATGAGGTATACTTGATATTAATGACTCTCGTGTTTGGCTGGGCGAGAATTAAAATGAAATCTCTATAACCCGAGTTGCGTGGGTAATCTTGTAAAAATCCCTGTATGGTATTCTGGAATATGGATCATGAGAATTGTGCATGAATTGAAATACATTCTCCAAATAGAATTTCCCTTCTCCTTAACATATATAGGAAAAAGGTTAAGATTACATTATTTATATATATATATTGTTATGGATGCAGCTCTACACTACCTATGAATGCGACTGTGCCTAGACTTCTGGAGATGACTGTACATGGTGATCGTGGACCAAAAGGGGTGGGGAGGCTCCCGCCACCCGCCCCTCCTTGTTTAAACTACTGATCCCCTTCCCCCTCCCCCAGGTGTGGCAGTTTTGGTGAAGCCAGACCCCCACTCTTGACCCCCAAACCTTTTCCTTGGCTTCCTTGGACTGGCGAAAGCGAGCTGTGAGAGGTGGCAGTGTGCTTTGGAGGATGACGAGGAGAGGTTCTGTGTGAGGTGTGGAGATGGCGTTTGCTAGAGGACGTCCCCATAGTTTTGTGTAAAGCTCGGTTCACACATGCACGAATTAACGTCCCGTCCGGCCACGACCAAAAAAATTAGGCAGGATGGCATCAATTTGGAGGCCCCATGTGTACACATGCACGAATTAACATCCCGTCCGTTCCTGACCCCTTTTGCTCGGTTCACACATGCACGAATTAACGTTCCGTCCGTCCCCGACCCCTTAATTCGCCCGCAAATGAGCAGGGACGCTGGCAAAATCGCCTATGGTCGGTACACGGATGTGAGGTGTCACCAGCTCACGTGATGCGACGGTGCCACATAACCGACTCTCCATTCAACGTTTTTTTGCCGCCGTTCTCATCCCATTTGTCGGTGTCTAGACCCCCCCAGTTGGCGTCTAGACGCCGAATGCTCCATTATGTGTCCCGGCCTGACACATTTTGTGGCAGTTGCCCCGGCCCACACCGACCATTTTATGCATGCACAAAATGGTCGCCGCCTCCCGCCCCCCCTTCCGTGTGCTGGCGACACCACACATCCCTGTACCGTCCATAGGCGATTTTGCAGGCGTCCTTGCCCGTTTGCAGGCGAATTAAGAGGTCGGGGCCGGACGGGATGTTAATTCGTGTATGTGTGAACCGAGCTTAAGGGGGATGTTGTGCCAAGACTTGATCTGATAGCTGAGTATGTGTACACAATTAGTGTTGTGAGGTAACACTTCCTTTTATCAACTCTGCGTAAGCAGAGTGGTATCGCCACCCGTATAGTGGTACATGCTAGCCGAAATGTCTGTCTGTCTGTCCGTCTGTTTGTCTGTCTGTCCGTCCGAGAACTCCTCCTAGACCGTTTGACGGATTTTCACCAAACTTTACACAAACCTTCAGTGCGTGAATTCGACGGTAATTAAAAACAGATTTTTTGAATTTGTGTAATAGTTATGATCTTACGTCCTAAAAATGGTTTTGTTCCACCCCCCCCCACAACAGCCCCTCCCTCAACCCCCCCCCCCCCTTTCAGGACCCCCACTGCCCACCCTGTACCTATTCCATGTGTGTATGTGTGTGCCCCGTACGGGCATACATATTGGTTATGTGCCCCGTACACACAGAACGCCATCGTTCATGGGGCAATACAAAACTCACTCGCCCGCATATGTTAGGTTATGTTAGTTAAGAATTGATGGTAGAAATAGTGGGGATAATGTTGATAGTAGTGATGATGGTGATAATAGCAGTGATGATGGTTGTAGATTTAGCGATAATGATGATGGTAGTTACTACGATGATGATGACAGTGGTGAGAGTAGTTATGATTGCAATAGTAGTAGTGATGATGATAGTAATGGTGATGATAGTATTGATGATGGTGACAATTGTAGTGATGATGGTGGTAATATTAGTGATGATGGTAGTATTAGCATTGATGGTGACAATTGTAGTGATGATGATAGTAGTAATGATGATGATGGTAATATTGGTGATGATGGTCACCCTTCGTAGAGGTGGGTATGCCGTTTTTATTTTGGGCGAAACGGCACGTCTACTTTATTATTCAACTGGGTGGGTTCCTCAAATATTGTTATTGGTTTGTGATAATGGTCTGGAGTGTTCATTAGGTATGAGCCTAGTGGGGGTATCTTTGTGTACTTAACTAGTGGGGTGAGGTAACACTTCCTTTTATTATTCAACGGGGTGGGTTTCTTAATTATTGTTATTGTTTTGTGATATGATGTTGTGGAGTGCTCAATGGGTATGAGCCTCGTGGGATTATCTTGGTGCACATACTCAGTTGAGTGAAGAGACTCTCCTTTTCGTTATTCAACGGGGTGTGTTCATTAATTGTTATTGCTTTGTGATATGGGGTTGTGAAGTGTTCATTGGGTAAGGGACTAGTGGGATAATAATCAGGAGAGTATCTCAGTTAAATTAAATTAAATGAGTGTTAGGAAGTACTCAATAGTATATTAGATAGGATAAATGAACCTTATTGGTGTGGTTTTGGATATTGAAGGGTTTGGTGGTGGATTTAGTTTATAATAAATACATTTTGTCTTTTAAGTAGTGTTTTTACTTCTCCCTATTATTTATTGACTTAACACCTTACGAGCGGCCTATGCGGTTTATTTATATGTACCGCCCAGCGGGGTGTTTTTAGCCAAAATAGGGCTGTTTACGTGATCATTTTCATGCCTAAATAAGACCCAGAACGTAAAACAAGTACCTATCCCTGAAAGGGCATAAACAGAGCTTTCGAATGACACCATAACGATCCTTTTATGATGGCTAGTTTTCTTGCAATAACCGTGCAACGCGAGTGCAAAAAGCATGTAATTAGCCACTTTCCCGATACAATTCCATATATAGCGAGTGAGAGAGGGAGGAGGGAGCTGGGATTCGTGTCAGTATGTTCGCCGCGGTGGTCTGGAGCAGTCATACGTTCGCTACTCTCCTGCCACCACTTGTCTCTCTCTCTCTCAGCAACATTACGTGCTGAAATTGCCACTCGACCTATGTCGAGCGCCGCCACATAGTCCAGCTTTATTTAACTCGACTTATGTGGTGGAGCCGCTAATTAAGGGTTAAAATAGAGTAACTTAAGAGATTGGTCTACTTTAACCCATAACTGTCGGGGCGCAACATAAGTCGAGTATAATAAATCTGGACTATCTGGCGGCGCTCGACATAGGTCGTGTGGCAATTTCAGCACGTAATGTTGCTGAGAGAGGGAGACAAGTGGTGGCAGGAGAGTAGCAAGCGTATGACTGCTCCAGACCACCGCGGCGAACCTACTGACACAAATCCCACCTCCTCCCTCCCTCTCTCACTCGCTATATACGGAATTGTATGGGGAAAGTGCCGAATTACATGCTTTTTGCACTCGCGTTGCACGGTTGTTGCAAGAAAACTAGCCATCATAAAAGGATCGTTATGGTGTCATTGGAAAGCTCTGTTTATGCCCTTTCAGGGATAGATACTTGTTTTACGCTCTGGGTCATATTTAGGCATGAAAATGATCACGTAAACAGCCCTATTTTGGGTAAAAACACCCCGCTGGGCGGTACATATAAATAAACCGCCTAGGCCGCTCGTAATGTGTTAATGTCATATGGCCTTCAATACCTGGTGCTAGACTCTCATTGATATTATGTTTAAGTTAAGAGTTTGGTGTTCATAGCTTTGTGCGTCTTCCGGGGTCTTATCTGATTGGTGGTTATACCCTGGCGACGTAAGAATATATATATATATATATATATATTGTGACGCCTCCCGGCGTTTGCAGAATGGTTGCGTGGGGCATTGCAGCTCTTTAGCGCTCGCCAGGATGGGGGGATGGGCTGCAGTTGTCCTAGAATGATCTGCTTTATTTCATTGGGGTTGTGTTGCCACAGACAGTCTAGAAATGGTCTTTGTTTTGGTCTGTGACCGCGCCTTGTACTTTATATTCGCTATAATATAAATGTTGCTTGTGTGGGAGGCGAGTGAGAGAGGGTGAGGGAGTACACCTGGCAGCGGGGTGAGCTGTGGCGCGGCTCGCTTGGGCGCTGACGGCGTTGGCGGCCGGGTGGTCAACTAGTCCCTGCCCATCGCGGCCTCGTGTTTTTTACCAGCTCAGAGCTTGCCTGACACGTGTACCGCCTACATCCTTTGCAATTCTGTCCCCCATACTCGCCACTTTGCATACTATTTCTCTCTCTCGACTTCTCCTTTCTCATTCTCTAATCTTTATTAAACTCAACATCCCTTCTGGTTTCAGCATAGACGTTCACCGTCGACCAGTCATATTGTACGCGAAGCTCTCAGAGATTTCCATGTATTAGGTTAAGGAGGTATTAGGCTTTATTGAGGGTTTGAGAGACGGACTTTTCCGTATGTGTCCTCTCTCGGGAAGGTTGTAGACCGGTATATGTCTCCCTGGCAAGGTGTTGAGTGATTCTGCTTGGTTATCTAAAGCTTGACTAGGGGTAAGGTTACTGTGTTGTTGTCTCCGATGTGTGCAGTGTTAGCTAAGCCCTGCACGACATCGACAGGTACTGTGGGAGCCTAAGTTGTCTTCGGGTTGGTTTACTTTGCGAGCACAGCGCTGTGGTGTGAGAGGGCCATAGCCTATCCCTCACAACATAGTGCTGCCTCTTTGTGTTGACTTCTGAGGGATCGCCAGGATAGAGCTAGGTACTAGAGACCTAGATTTATCAAGAGAGCATCCCCGTCATATAACGTAATCTTCATTATACCACCTTCGGACAACGTTAGGCTACGAGCCCCATGCTCGCCCATTGTTGCCCTGCCTTGATACCCCAGCTAGACTTTATTAACTGATCAGACACTGGTTAGAGATAAGCCCCATTATTATATGTATGCAACATTATTATTCACTGCACTTTTGAGCCGAGGTTGTTGTTGAGCTGCACAACCCTAGTAGGCTGTTGCGTTGTGTCACGAAGCATTTCTTTAGAAGTCGAGCATTACTACCTTTGCGCAGTCTTTATTATTCGCCTGCCTATTATTACTATATGTCCTAGCATTTATTGTGATGTATTCTGCATTATAATTGTTCAAGATTCTTTACGAACATCTTCCCAGCATCAGACTTATTTCAGAAGTTTCCAGTTGATGTTGCAGGACTAGCATTGCACTTCTTTAATACAGGAGTGCCAGTTATTTGAGTATCTACCGTAACGTTAATTAATCACATTAACTATCTTTTCTTTGTGTAACCTAATCGAGAAATCTTTTACTGTTTGAGAATAGGCTGTTTCATCGAGCGTCAGCCTAGTGTGTGTGCACCAGTTACCGAGTCATAGGATACCTCGTTGTCCAGGCACGACTCAGGGCGGTAATGGTGTTTTGTTTTCCAGTGTTTAAGGCAGGGGTTGGATCTAGTGTTACCGTTGTTGCATTTTGCCATTATCTAGTCCAATGTTGAAGAGCCCTGTGTCTTTGAGAACCTGGATCGTAACAAATGGCGACCTAGCTCAGGATCTTGTGAACTAAGAGATAATTGCAGGATTGTTGTGGTCATTTGTTTTATTGAGGAATATAGTGGGCACGTTAATTTTTTTTTGGCAAAGTAGTATAGCACTTGAGAGTCTTCAGACATTTTTGGCAAGTGAATAGTGCTACATAAGAGTTTGGGGTACTTCTTTTCTGAATATTGTGGTGAGAAATTTTTGTGAGCATCATGTCTTATACCGGGTCAGAGGAGAATGGAGACACAGTACGTAATGTCGAAACTGAGGAACAGCAGCATGATGAAAGGGTTAATTGGGTGAACTGTGAGGAGGATGCTAGGATATTTTTGCAATGGCCTGTTACTGCCGAGCGGTTGGAGGGTATGGATCGGTAAGGTCTTCAATGCCTGGCCACAGCTATCGGTCATGCGGTTACTAGCAGCATGACCAAGGATAACTTGATAATGTGTGTACTGGGCAGGGTGACTGGTGAGCGAGATGGGTTGAGTGCTCAGAGCCCTTCGGCCATGCTTCCCCTACACTCGGCTCCCAGCCATCCCAGTAGTTTGCCGACCCCGGGTACGCTTCCGCAGTTGGGTGGTGACTGGCAGGGAGGGTTGCCCCTGGGGGGACCACCGGTAATTTCAAACATTGTAGCACCTTCACCTCCTCAAGGGTTAACTCCAGAATTATTGCTTCAGCTCGAATTAGCTAAGCTTCAGCAGCAAATAGAATTAGCCAAGATAGAAGAGAGAGAAAAAGTCACCAGCACATAGAGCTAGCAAAAATCCAAGCTGATTTAGAGTCGACTAGGTACTGTGCCGACATGGATGTAGAGAAGTCGCGAGTTGAGGCAATGGGACAGCGACTTGGGGTCTGGTAACCGTGTTCATGAGCAGTCTCTCTCGCACTTATTGAAACTGGTTCCGGTGTTTGATGAGAGTGGTGTAACAGAATTTTTCACACGCTTTGAGAAGAAGTGCCAGGAACACCAGTGGCCAGAGAATAAATGGGCAGCACTTGTATCCTCTAGATTAATAGGCGGGTCTTAAAGCCTACGATGCGTTGCCTATAGAGTCTTGTATTATCTATGAGGAACTCAAGGAGGCTGTCCTGAAAGCATACGAACTACAACCAGAGACGTACAGGTTGAAGTTCCGGGGTATTACCAAGGGTCGGGAGAGCACCTTTTTGGAGCATGCCCGGGAGCTGTCCGATGCTTTTGGGAATTGGCTGAGGTCGGAGAAAGATACTACGTTTGACGACATTAAACAGTTGGTGCTTTTAGAGCAGTTTTTCAAATGCACGGGCGGCGACCTGACGTTAAACCTTAAAGAAAAGCAACCCAAAACTCTACAGGAGGCAGCTGAGATGGCTGACCTCCGGCTATCACTAATTCGTGGGTGCGGGTCTGCCCAGCGTAGTGAGGCAGGTAACAAGGGGCGTGACGCCCCACCCCCCCGAGTTAGTGATATACCTTATGCAAACAAGTACAAGAGCCATGATACCAAGACTGACCACAAGACTAGCACCGTCCCATTTAAGAAGGGGCCGGGTCCTTCCCAGTACCAAGGGAAGCCCAAAGGGGAGTTGGAGTGTTATCATTGTCATAAAAAGGGGCACTTTGCAAGAGTCTGTCCTAGAAAACCACCTACAGCAGCTGTGTCTTTGGCCTGCAACATTGGTGTGTCTCCGAAGTCATCTGAGTTTGCCCGGGGCAGTTCGTCAGAGGCTGAGGCACAGCCAATCAGAAGCACCTGGGAGGCTCGAACCCTGCTCAGGATGCTTTTTGCGACCATAGAGGGCGGGGTTGCGTGATGTGGGCGGGGCGCAAGCATGGAGTAGAGGTCTTGCGCGATACAGGTGCTTCCCAGACTCTGATGAAAAACTTGACTGGCTACCCTATAAACGCGGCTCGGGTGGTGGTGGTGCAGGGTATTAATGCAACTCGGTCATACCCGCTGGTGCGGTTGGGGTTGGAGGTGGATGGTGTGGCACGTGAATTGGATGTCGGGATTGTGGAGAAACTGCCAGTGGAGGGCGTCGACCTTCTTCTCGGCAACGACTTTGCAATGCCCGCTTCTGAGGTTCTACCCTTAGTCGTTGCCGAGAGGCCGGCCGACGTGAGTAGGGAAGAGCAAGAGTGGGTCGAGCGGTGCCAGACACAACCCATGGCGTGTGTTGTCACCCGAGCTCGGGCAGCTAAAGTGTCACAGCCTAGTCCTCCGTCTTCAGACCAGCGGAGGAACGATCAACAGGAGGAGGCTAAAGTTGGATTTGGTTTTAAGAGTTTTGACTCGGCGGCTCTCCTGGGTGATTCAGTATTAGCACCATTACTTAATTCTGGAGTAGCCCCTGGGCCTGTCATCGAGAGTGACGAGGCTGGGCATGACGAGTCTCCACGACAGCAACGTTATGTACATTGAGAGAGACAGAGGGAGCAGCCCAGTATCGGGGAAGGTCATGCATTGCTCCGGGAGCAGTTAGATCGCTTGGCACCCTCAGATATACGTCGGTTGCAACTAGAGGACCCTGAGCTCCAAACGTGTGCTAATGGAGCTGTAGAGCTCGACGAGGACGGCGATGCACAGCCAGAAGATTTTTTTTATTTAGAAGGCATCCTCTATAGGCGTTTTCAAGACCCTAAACGTAGTTGGCAAGAGGGGTCCGGAGTAGTGGACCAGTTGGTGGTGCCACGGGAGTGCAGGGATAGCCTACTGAGGTTGGTGCATGACATACCACTGGCAGGACATCTAGGGGTGAGAAAAACGGTGGCGGCTTTAGAAAAATTGTTTTGGTGGCCGGGGTTGAAGGGGCAGGTGGTAACCTGGATAGCAAGGTGTCATACGTGCCAGAGGGTTGGAAAACCTAACCAAACAATTCCGAGAGCCCCGTTGCACCCCATTCCTGTCAGTGGACCGCCCTTCAGTAAGGTCATCATTGATATGGTCGGACCCCTAACCCCTACTAGTGCCGGTAATAAATTTCTATTAACTATCATGGATGTGGCCACTCGTTATCCTGATGCATATCCAATAAGAAATGGCACGGCGAAAACTGTTGTCCGGAACCTGCTCTTGTATTGCTCGCGGTATGGTTATCCGCAAGAGGTGCAATCGGACCAAGGTTCTAATTTTACCTCTAATCTGTTCAAACAAACTACGATTCAGCATGGCATCAGCACTGTCGTCTCTTCTGCGTATCACCCGGAGAGTCAAGGGGTGTTGGAGAGGTGGCACGCCACGCTGAAAAGCATGCTTCGATGTTATTGCGCAGAGAACGGAAAGGATTGGGACCTTGGTCTGCCGTATGTTTTGTTCGCGGCAAGAGAAGTACCTGGAGAGAGTCTCAGTTTCAGTCCGAATGAGCTTGTTTTCGGGCATCAGGTGAGGGGCCCTCTCCACATGGTGAAGGAGATTTGGGAGGGTACCGCTAAGCCATGTTCTATGTTGAGATACGTCCTCGAGAGCAGAGAGAGAATGCTTAGAAGTCTGGAGCTGGCCGGGCGTAATTTGGTGAGTTCGCAGGCCCGTATGAAGGACAGGTACGATACTAAGGCGAAACTCCGGGAGTTTCAGGTAGGTCAAGAGGTGTTGGTCCTGTTGCCTTTGGCAGGTCATCCTCTGGCTGCCAAGTACGCTGGGCCTTATCGGGTGGTGTCAAAGATCTCCGATCTAGATTACCTCGTTGCCACTCCAGACCGGAAGAAGCGTAACCAACTATGCCACATTAATTTGTTGAAGGAGTATGTGAGGCGCCCACCTGAGTCACTAGCTGTCCCTGTGTTGACCTGCTGCGGTCATGGTGGAGAAGGAGAGGGGGGCAGCAATGATCAGGTGGATGATAACTGGGATTGACATGTCTCGGCTGATCAGTGGGCGGGGAATTCGAGCCAATGTGCGCATGATGCTCTGGCGCACCTGCCGGAGAAACAGCAGGTGGCAGTGCAGCGCCTGTTCGATTCATACCCCACTGTATTTGCCGAGCACCCAGGCCTCACTACTCAAGCGGTGCATGACGTCGATGTAGGAGAGCACCCCCCCTTCAAGTCGATACCTTATCGGGTGCCACCCATTAAACTCCCAGCGCTCAGGGATGAGCTGGTGTATATGCTGGCGAGAGGCTTGATCGAGAAGGGGGCAGTACGGTGGACTTCTCCTGTCACTCTGCAGCCCAAACCTGATGGAAAAGTTCGGTTCTGCATTGACTTTAGGCGGTTGAACGGGTTAACCCCCACCAATGCATATCCTCTTCCCCGGGTGGATGACAGTGTGGATAAGATCGGGAAAGCAAGGTACTTGACCAAGGTAGACCTCGTCAAAGGCTACTGGCAAGTACCACTGTCTGAGCGGGCTAAAGAGGTGTGCGGGTTTGTGGTGGATGGCAGTACTTACCGTTGCAACGTGATGCCATATGGTCTGAAAAATGCACCGGCCACTTTCCAGAGCTTAATGAACGACATCGTAGCAGACATCCCAAACTGTACTGTCTACCTTGATGACGTGATCATTTATGACAACGATTTCCAAAGTCACTGTGAGCACATAGAAGCCTTATTTAGTCAACTTAGTAAAGCAGGCTTGGTGGTTAATCTGGGCAAGTGTGACTTTGTGCAAGCCACGGTGCAGTATCTGAGGTTTGTGGTTGGGTTAGGGCAGGTGAGCCCGCCCCAACAGAAGATACAGGCTATCGACTTGTTCCCCAGGCCGACCACCAAGCGGCAGATCATCAGATTTTTGGGCATGATTGGGTATTACCGCCGCTTTATAAGAGGCTATTCTATTGTGTTAGCTCCTTTGACAGATCTACTAGCCAAAGATAAAAAGTTCCGCTGGGCACCTGAGTGTGAGCAGGCGTTTCGAGTAGTTAAACACCTTTTATGCACTCACCCTATCCTCAGGGCCCCGGACTTTGAACGACCATTTCAGTTGGCGACTGATGCCAGCGGAGTAGGGGCTGGTGCCGTACTTTTGCAGACAGACGAGGAAGGTCTTGAGCATCCAGTCAGTTTCTTTTCAAAGAAATGTAATTCAGCACAGAAAAACTATTCGGTTGTTGAAAAGGAACTGCTGGCAATCGTGTTAGCGCTCAGACACTTTGAGGTCTATGTTCCTGCCTATGGGCCAGTCGTGGTAGTGTATACCGACCACCACCCGCTTAAATTCCTCAATCAATTCCACAACCGGAATATGAGGCTGACCAGATGGTCGCTCATGTTGCAAGAGTACAACTTAGACATTCGCCATATTGCCGGTTGTGAGAATGTGATTGCGGACTGTTTGTCGCGGGTGGAGGATCAGGGGTAGGCTACCACAGTATGTTAGTATAGCCTCCTGTCTTGGCTCGCGGTGTATTTTTGCGCTGTTGCTTGTTGGCTCGCGTGTGCAGCATCAGCGTAGGGTCGCAGGGCAGGAGTTGTTGGCTTTGATTCGAAGAAAATTAGGCTACATCTATAGTAGCCGCCAAAAACAACATTAAAATAAAATATGAAAAATTAAATAAAAACTCTTTCTTTTTGATAATTAATTTTAAGATAATATTGTAGCCGAGTACTGAGTGCAGATGATTTTCCCTCAGTAGGCTGTGCTTCTTAAAGCTCGCTCTGGGAGCACAATGTTATGAATTAATGTATTATATTTGGGAAGGGTGATAAGATTTTGTTATATATAAAATGTTTTATTTTTTTTTTGAGGAGACTGAGCTTGCATTCCATGAGTGGCAGAGTGGTTAGGAGTGGCAGATTCTAGCGACATTCTGCCTGTTCAGATATGGGCTCATGGTTGAGTGTCCCATATCTTGGGGGGGGTGTGACGCCTCCCGCCGTTTGCAGAATGGTTGCGTGGGGCATTGCAGCTCACTAGCGCTCGCCAGGATGGGGGGATGGGCTGCAGTTGTCCTAGAATGATCTGTTTTATTTCATTGGGGTCATGTTGCCACAGACAGTCTAGAAATGGTCTTTGTTTTGGTCTGTGACCGGGCCTTGTATATTATATTCGCTATAATATAAATGTTGCTTGTGTGGGAGGTTATATATCTATATATATATATATTGTTACGATCCAGGTTCTCAAAGACACAGGGCTCTTCAACATTGGACTAGATAATGGCAAAATGCAACAACGGTAACACTAGATCCAACCCCTGCCTTAAACACTGGAAAATAAAACACCATTACCGCCCTGAGTCGTGCCTGGACAACAAGGTATCCTATGACTCGGTAACTGGTGCACACACACTAGGCTGACGCTCGATGAAACAGCCTATTCTCAAACAGTAAAAGATTACTCGATTAGGTTACACAAAGAAAAGATAGTTAACGTGATTAACTAACGTTACGGTAGATACTCAAATAACTGGCACTCCTGTATTAAAGAAAGTGCAATGCTAGTCCTGCAACATCAACTGGAAACTTCTGAAATAAGTCTGATGCTGGGAAGATGTTCGTAAAGAATCTTGAACAATTATAATGCAGAATACGGGTCACAATAAATACTAGGACATATAGTAATAATAGGCAGGCGAATAATAAAGACTGCGCAAAGGTAGTAATGCTCGACAACTAAAGAAATGCTTCGTGACACAACGCAACAGCCTACTAGGGTTGTGCAACTCAACAACAACCTCGGCTCAAAAGTGCAGTGAATAATAATGTTGCATACATATAATAATGGGGGCTTATCTCTAACCAGTGTCTGATCAGTTAATAAAGTCTAGCTGGGGTATCAAGGCAGGGCAACAATGGGCGAGCATGCGGCTCGTAGCCTAACGTTGTCCGAAGGTGGTATAATGAAGATTACGTTATATGACGGGGATGCTCTCTTGATAAATCTAGGTCTCTAGTACCTAGCTCTATCCTGGCGATCCCTCAGAAGTCAACACAAAGAGGCAGCACTATGTTGTGAGGGATAGGCTATGGCCCTCTCACACCACAGCGCTGTGCTCGCAAAGTAAACCCACCCGAAGACAACTTAGGCTCCCACAGTGCCTGTCGATATATTGCAGGGCTTAGCTAACACTGCACACATCGGAGACAATGACACAGTAACCTTACCCCTAGTCTAGCTTTAGATAACCAAGCAGAATCACTCAACACCCTGCCAGGGAGACATATACCGGTCTACAACCTTCCCGAGAGAGGACACACACGGAAAAGTCCGTCTCTCCAACCTCAATAAAGCCTAATACCTCCTTGATCTAATACATGGAAATATCTGAGAGCTTCGCGTACAATACGACTGGCCGACGGTGAACATCTATGCTGAAACCAGAAGGGATGTTGAGTTTAATAAAGATTAGAGAATGAGAAAGGAGAAGTCGAGAGAGAGAAATAGTATGCAAAGTGGCGAGTATGGGGGACAGAATTGCAAAGGATCTAGGCGGTACGCGTGTCAGGCAAGCTCTGAGCTGGTCAAAAACACGAGGCCGTGAGGGGCAGGGACTAGTTGACCACCCGGCCGCCAACGCCGTCAGCGCCCAAGCGAGCCGCGGCATAGCTCATCCCGCTGCCAGGTGTACCCCCTGACCATCTCTCACTCGCTTCCCACACAAGCAACATTTATATTATAGCGAATATAAAATACAAGGCACGGTCACAGACCAAAACAAAGACCATTTCTAGACTGTCTGTGGCAACACGACACTAATAACATAAAGCAGATCATTCTAGGACAACTGTAGCCCATCCCCCCATCCTGGCGAGCGCTAGCGAGCTGCAATGCCCCACGCAACCATTCTGCTAGCGCCGGGAGGTGTCACCCCCCCCCCCCCCCCCCAAGATATGGGACACTCAACCATGAGCCATATCTGAACAGGCAGAATGTCGCTAGAATCTGCCACTCCTAACCACTCTGCCACTCATGGAATGCAAGCTCAGTCTCCTCAAAAAAAAATACAACAACATTTATATATATAAAAAAAAAATCTTATCACCCTTCCCAAACATAATACATTAATTCATAACATTGAGCTCCCAGAGCGAGCTTTAAGAAGCACAGCCTACTGAGGGAAAATCATCTGCCCTCAGTACTCAGCTACAATATTATCTTAAAATTAATTATCAAAAAGAAAGAGTTTTTATTTAATTTTTCATATTTTATTTTAATGTTGTTTTTGGCGGCTACTATAGATGTAGCCTAACTTTCTTCTAATCAAAGCCAACAACTCCTGCCCTGCGACCCTACGCTGATGCTACACACGCGAGCCAACAAGCACCAGCGCAAAAATACACCGCGAGCCAAGACAGGAGGCTATACCAACATACTGTGGTAGCCTACCCCGGATCCTCCACCCGCGACAAACAGTCCGCAATCACATTCTCACAACCGGCAATATGGCGAATGTCTAAGTTGTACTCTTGCAACATGAGCGACCATCTGGTCAGCCTCATATTCCGGTTGTGGAATTGATTGAGGAATTTAAGCGGGTGGTGGTCGGTATACACTATCACGACTGGCCCATAGGCAGGAACATAGACCTCAAAGTGTCTGAGCGCTAACACGATGGCCAGCAGTTCCTTTTCAACAACCGAATAGTTTTTCTGTGCTGAATTAAATTTCTTTGAAAAGAAACTGACTGGATGCTCAAGACCTTCCTCGTCTGTCTGCAAAAGTACGGCACCAGCCCCTACTCCGCTGGCATCAGTCGCCAACTGAAATGGTCGTTCAAAGTCCGGGGCCCTGAGGATAGGGTGAGTGCATAAAAGGTGTTTAACTACTCGAAACGCCTGCTCACACTCAGGTGCCCAGCGGAATTTTGTATCTTTAGCTAGTAGATCTGTCAAAGGAGCTAACACAGTAGAATAACCTCTTATAAAGCGGCGCTAATACCCAATCATGCCCAAAAATCTCATGATCTGCCGCTTGGTGGTCGGCCTGGGGAACAAGTCGATAGCCTGTATCTTCTGTTGGGGCGGGCTCACCTGCCCTAACCCAACCACAAACCCCAGATACTGCACCGTGGCTTGCACAAAGTCACACTTGCCCAGATTAACCACCAAGCCTGCTTTACTAAGTTGACTAAATAAGGCTTCTATGTGCTCACAGTGACTTTGGAAATCGTTGTCATAAATGATCACGTCATCAAGGTAGACAGTACAGTTTGGGATGTCTGCTACGATGTCGTTCATTAAGCTCTGGAAAGTGGCCGGTGCATTTTTCAGACCATATGGCATCACGTTGCAACGGTAAGTACTGCCATCCACCACAAACCCGCACACCTCTTTAGCCCTCTCAGACAGTGGTACTTGCCAGTAGCCTTTGACGAGGTCTACCTTGGTCAAGTACCTTGCTTTCCCGATCTTATCCACACTGTCATCCACCCGGGGAAGAGGATATGCGTTGGTGGGGGTCAACCCGTTCAACCGCCTAAAGTCAATGCAGAACCGAACTTTTCCATCAGGTTTGGGCTGCAGAGTGAAAGGAGAAGTCCACCGTACTGCCCCCTTCTCGATCAAGCCTCTCGCCAGCATATACTCCAGCTCATCCCTGAGCGCTGGGAGTTTAATGGGTGGCACCCGATAAGGTATCGACTTGAAGGGGGGGTGCTCTCCTACATCGACGTCTTGCACCGCTCGCGAGCAATACAAGAGCAGGTTCCGGACAACAGTTTTCGCTGTGCCATTTCTCATTAGATATGCATCAGGATAACGAGTAGCCACATCCATGATAGTTAATAGAAATTTATTACCGGCACTAGTAGGGGTTAGGGGTCCGACTATATCAATGATGACCTTACTGAAGGGCGGTCCACTGACAGGAATGGGGTGCAACGGGGCTCTCGGAATTGTTTGGTTAGGTTTTCCAACCCTCTGGCACGTATGACACCTTGCTATCCAGGTTACCACCTGCCCCTTCAACCCCGGCCACCAAAACAATTTTTCTAAAGCCGCCACCGTTTTTCTCACCCCTAGATGTCCTGCCAGTGGTATGTCATGCGCCAACCTCAGTAGGCTATCCCTGCACTCCCGTGGCACCACCAACTGGTCCACTACTCCGGACCCCTCTTGCCAACTACGTTTAGGGTCTTGAAAACGCCTATAGAGGATGCCTTCTAAATACAAAAAATCTCCTGGCTGTGCATCGCCGTCCTCGTCGAGCTTTACAGCTCCATTAGCACACGTTTGGAGCTCAGGGTCCTCTAGTTGCAACCGACGTATATCTGAGGGTGCCAAGCGATCTAACTGCTCCCGGAGCAATGCATTACCTTCCCCGATACTGGGCTGCTCCCTCTGTCTCTCTCGATGTACATAACGTTGCTGTCGTGGAGTCTCGTCATGCCCAGCCTCGTCACTCTCGATGACAGGCCCAGGGGCTACTCCAGAATTAACCCTTAAAAAGCGGCCCACCACTTAAGTCGAGTTAAATAAAGCTGGACTATGTGGCGGCGCTCGACATAACTCGAGTGGCAATTTCAGCACGTAATGTGGCTGAGAGAGAGAGACAAGTGGTGGCAGGAGACTAGCGAGCGTATGACTGCTCCAGACCACCGCGGCGAACCTACTGACACAAATCTCAGCTCCCTCCTCCCTCTCTCACTCGCTACATACTCAATTATGTACCGAAAGTACCGAATTACCTGCTTTTTGCACTCGCGTTGCACGGTTATTGCAAGAAAACTATCCATCATACAAGGATCGTTATGGTGTCATTCGAAAGCTCTGTTTATGCCCTTTCAGGGATAGATACTTGTTTTACGTTCTGGGTCTTATTTAGGCATGAAAATGATCACGTAAACAGCCCTATTTTGGCTAAAAACACCCCGCTGGGCGGTACACATAAATAAACCGCATAGGCCGCTCGTAAGGTGTTAAGTAATGGTGCTAATACTGAATCACCCAGGAGAGCCGCCGAGTCAAAACTCTTAAAACCAACTCCAGCTTTAGCCTCCTCCTGTTGATCGTTCCTCCGCTGGTCTGAAGACGGAGGACTAGGCTGTGACACTTTAGCTGCCTGAGCTCGGGTGACAACACACGCCATGGGTTGTGTCTGGCACCGCTCGACCCACTCTTGCTCTTCCCTACTCACGTCGGCCGGCCTCTCGGCAACGACTAAGGGTAGAACCTTAGAAGCGGGCATTGCAAAGTCGTTGCCGAGAAGAAGGTCGACGCCCTCCACTGGCAGTTTCTCCACAATCCCGACATCCAATTCACGTGCCACACCATCCACCTCCAACTCCAACCGCACCAGCGGGTATGACCGAGTTGCATTAATACCCTGCACCACCACCACCCGAGCCGCGTTTATAGGGTAGCCAGTCAAGTTTTTCATCAGAGTCTGGGAAGCACCTGTATCACGCAAGACCTCTACTCCATGCTTGCGCCCCACCCACATCACGCAACCCCGCCCTCTATGGTCGCAAAAAACATCCTGAGCAGGGTTTGAGCCTCCCAGGTGCTTCTGCATTGGCTGTGCCTCAGCCTCTGATGAACAGCCCCGGGCAAACTCAGATGACTTCGGAGACACACCAATGTTGCAGGCCAAAGACACAGCTGCTGTAGGTGGTTTGCTAGGACAGACTCTTGCAAAGTGCCCCTTTTTATGACAACGATAACACTCCAACTCCCCTTTGGGCTTCCCTTGGTACTGGGAAGGGCCCGGCCCCTTCTTAAATGGGACGGTGCTAGTCTTGTGGTCAGTCTTGGTATCATGGCTCTTGTACTTGTTTGCATAAGGTATATCACTAACTCGGGGGGGTGGGGCGTCACGCCCCTTGTTACCTGCCTCACTACGCTGGGCAGACCCGCACCCACGAATTAGTGATAGCCGGAGGTCAGCCATCTCAGCTACCTCCTGTAGAGTTTTTGGTTTCTATTCTTTAAGGTTTAACGTCAGGTCGCCGCCCGTGCATTTGAAAAACTGCTCTAAAAGCACCAACTGTTTAACCCGTACAGCCCCAGCGACGCGTCTGACGCGTCGGCGATGTATGTAACGCACAGCCCCAGAGACGCGTCTGACGCGTCACCCTAATTGCGCCGACCGTAACCTCAGGTGTAGCCACTCAAGAGGGCTCAGATTTGTATGGGAACTGTGTACGTATCCCACGCAACCGTCCCGATGATTGAAAACTCTCAAAGTCCACGTGCGTGCGCGTGAGCGCGCAATAACCAGTTTTTTTGGGGTAATTGCCTTCAATTTTTTACTCCTGTAAAATACGTTTTCGGGGGCTCTGTAGGACCATTCTTTAAGCTTTTTGAGCGTTTTTTCGTGGTTTTTCCTTCATTCCTAACCCATTCGCTATTGTTTCTGGAATAAAACAATTTTTTGAAAACCGGCCGGGTTCTGGTGAACAAACATTACAAAACTAGCCGGGGCTCCACGGGTTAATGTCATCAAACGTAGTAGCTTTCTCCGACCTCAGCCAATTCCCAAAAGCATCGGACAGCTCCCGGGCATGCTCCAAAAAGGTGCTCTCCCGACCCTTGGTAACACCCCGGAACTTCAACCGGTACGTCTCTGGTTGTAGTTCGTATGCTCTCAGGAGAGCCTCCTTGAGTTCCTCATAGATAATACAAGACTCTATAGGCAACGCATCGTAGGCTTTAAGACCCTTGCCTATTAATCTAGAGGATACAAGTGCTGCCCATTTATTCTCTGGCCACTGGTGTTCCTGGCACTCAAAGCGTGCGAAAAATTCTGTAACACCACACTCATCAAACACCGGAACCAGTTTCAATAAGTGCGAGAGAGACTGCTCATGAACACAGTTACCAGCCCCAAGTCGCTGTCCCGTTGTCTCTACTCACGACTTCTCTACGTCCATGTCGGCACAGTACCTAGTCAACTCTAAGTCAGCTTGGATTTTTGCTAGCTCTATGTGCTGCTGACTGATAGTTTTTCTCTCTTCTATATTGGCTAATTCTAATTGCTGCTCACCCGCCCTGATAGCCTTTCTCTCTTCGATCTTAGCTAATTCGAGCTGAAGCAATAATTCTGGAGATAACCCTTGAGGAGGTGAAGGTGCTACAATGTTTGAAATTACCGGTGGTCCCCCCAGGGGCAACCCACCCTGCCAGTCACCACCCAACTGCGGAAGCGTACCCGGGTCGGCAAACTACTGGGATGGCTGGGAGTCGAGTGTAGGGGAAGCATGGCCGAAGGGCTCTGAGCACTCAACCCACCTCGCTCACCAGTCACCCTGCCCAGTACACACGTTATCAAGTTATCCTTGGTCATGCTGCTAGTAACCGCATGACCGATAGCTGTGGCCAGGCATTGAAGACCGTACCGATCCATACCCTCCAACCGCTCGGCAGTAACAGGCCATTGCAAAAATATCCTAGCATCCTCTTCACAGTTCACCCGATTAACCCTTTCATCATGCTGCTGTTCCTCAGTTTCGACATTACGTACTGTGTCTCCATTCTCCTCTGACCCGGTATAAGACATGATGCTCACAAAAATTTCTCACCACAATATTCAGAAAAGAAGTACCCCAAACTCTTATGTAGCACTATTCACTTGCCAAAAATGTCTGAAGACTCTCAAGTGCTATACTACTTTGCCAAAAAAAAATCAACATGCCCACTATATTCCTCAATAAAACAAATGACCACAACAATCCTGCAATTATCTCTTAGTTCACAAGATCCTGAGCTAGGTCGCCATTTGTTACGATCCAGGTTCTCAAAGACACAGGGCTCTTCAACATTGGACTAGATAATGGCAAAATGCAACAACGGTAACACTAGATCCAACCCCTGCCTTAAACACTGGAAAACAAAACACCATTACCGCCCTGAGTCGTGCCTGGACAACGAGGTATCCTATGACTTGGTAACTGGTGCACACACACTAGGCTGATGCTCGATGAAACAGCCTATTCTCAAACAGTAAAAGATTACTCGATTAGGTTACACAAAGAAAAGATAGTTAACGTGATTAACCAACGTTACGGTAGATACTCAAATAACTGGCACTCCTGTATTAAAGAAAGTGCAATGCTAGTCCTGCAACATCAACTGGAAACTTCTGAAATAAGTCTGATGCTGGGAAGATGTTCGTAAAGAATCTTGAACAATTATAATGCAGAATACGGGTCACAATAAATACTAGGACATATAGTAATAATAGGCAGGCGAATAATAAAGACTGCGCAAAGGTAGTAATGCTCGACAACTAAAGAAATGCTTCGTGACACAACGCAACACCCTACTAGGGTTGTGCAACTCAACAACAACCTCGGCTCAAAAGTGCAGTGAATAATAATGTTGCATACATATAATAATGGGGGCTTATCTCTAACCAGTGTCTGCTCAGTTAATAAAGTCTAGCTGGGGTATCAAGGCAGGGCAACAATGGGTGAGCATGCGGCTCGTAGCCTAACGTTGTCCGAAGGTGGTATAATGAAGATTACGTTATATGACGGGGATGCTCTCTTGATAAATCTAGGTCTCTAGTACCTAGTTCTATCCTGGCGATCCCTCAGAAGTCAACACAAAGAGGCAGCACTATGTTGTGAGGGATAGGCTATGGCCCTCTCACACCACAGTGCTGTTCTCGCAAAGTAAACCCACCCGAAGACAACTTAGGCTCCCACAGTACCTATCGATGTCGTGCATAGCTTAGCTAACACTGCACACATCGGAGACAACGACACAGTAACCTTACCCCTAGTCTAGCTTTAGATAACCAAGCAGAATCACTCAACACCCTGCCAGGGAGACATATACCGGTCTACAACCTTCCCGAGAGAGGACACACACGGAAAAGTCCGTCTCTCCAACCTCAATAAAGCCTAATACCTCCTTAATCTAATACATGGAAATATCTGAGAGCTTCGCGTACAATACGACTGGCCGACAGTGAACGTCTATGCTGAAACCAGAAGGGATGTTAAGTTTAATAAAGATTAGAGAATGAGAAAGGAGAAGTCGAGAGAGAGAAATAGTATGCAAAGTGGAGAGTATGGGGGACAGAATTGCAAAGGATCTAGGAGGTACGCGTGTCAGGCAAGCTCTGAGCTGGTAAAAAACACGAGGCCGCGAGGGGCAGGGACTAGTTGACCACCCGGCCGCCAACGCCGTCAG
The DNA here is from genome assembly GCA_032716605.1 of Paralithodes platypus. Lineage (NCBI taxonomy): Eukaryota > Metazoa > Arthropoda > Malacostraca > Decapoda > Lithodidae > Paralithodes > Paralithodes platypus. The sequence goes on from CM064507.1 coordinate 14,353,173, forward strand.
CGCCCAAGCGAGCCGCGGCATAGCTTAACCCGCTGCCAGGTGTACCCCCTGACCCTCTCTCGCTCGCTTCCCACTCAAGCAACATTTATATTATAGCGAATATAAAATACAAGGCGCGGTCACAGACCAAAACAAAGACCATTTCTAGACTGTCTGTGGCAACACGACACTAATAACATAAAGCAGATCATTCTAGGACAACTGTAGCCCATCCCCCCATCCTGGCGAGCGCTAGCGAGCTGCAATGCTCCACGCAACCATTCTGCTAGCGCCGGGAGGCGTCACAATATATATATATATATATATATATATATATATATATACTGGTATACATATACATATATACTGTATACTGTATATATATATATTTTTTATCTGTGAGTAAAGGAGATACAAGGCAGAACTGCCTGTATTGAGTGCCTCCTCCAGATTTGAAAGAGTGAAAGGGCCAAAAGCAAGGGACGTTCGAGCCAAAATGCCTGGACACACAGAGTTTGAAGCGATGTAAGTCATAGGAAGAGGGAAAGACTGATTCTGGGAGAGAGTTCCAGAGCTCAGCTGTTGAATAGAAGAAAAACTGAAAATAAAGTTTCACTCTTGGGTTGGAGAGTTGCACAGAGTAGGGGTAGGATTGTGTTGCAAGACGGGTACAACGTACCCTACGTAGAGGAGGTGGTATACACTGGGAAAGCTCTGAGGAACATTGATTATTATAGTAGCAATAGAATAGTGAGAGAGATGCAACATTGCGGCGAAGTGAGAGAAATTGCATAGAGTTGTGAGTGAGCAGGAGTTAATGATACGAAAGGCTTTCCTTTCTACTTTGTCTAGGAGTGCGGTGTGAGAGGATCCTCCCCATCCATGGGAAAAATATTCAATACAAAGGACGTACTGTGCCCCTGTACAGAGCAAGAAGCTGTGCAAGGGTAAAGAATCCCTTGAGGCAGTTGAGCACACCCAGCTTCTGGGAGGCTGCCTTAGCAAGACTGGTAATATGGTCCTTCCAAGTGAGAGCAGAAGAAAAAGAGACACCGAAAATATTGAGAGAAGATGAAGGATTGATTTTTGTATACTTGAATTGTAAGGGATAGTCCTCTGGGAGTTCTGAACGGGTAGTAAGATGAAGAAATAGGGTTTTGGAACCATTAAAGGCAACAAAGTTTTCTCTACTTCAATTGGAAGTAGTAGTTAGATCAGAAGATAAGTGTTGCATGGCTTCATTACTATTGTCTTTGAAGGATTACAGGTTGGGGCTTTCAGGAAAGCTAATTGAGTAGTGTAAGGTAGAGTCGTGTGCGTATGAATGGATGGGACTGGAGGTATAGTTGAGAGCATTTATGAAAATTAGAAAGAGAATGGGAGATAGGACCGGGCCCTGGGGAACACCGGATGCCCATCCACAACCGCAGCAGTTTAGAAATTAAAGATTTGTGCCAGACTCTAACGAAGACCTTTGATAGTGCAATAGAAAAGGTCTCACCGAAGTCCCGTAAAGAGGATATCCAAGAGTTAGTAAGATATGAAAAAAGATCACCAGTAGAGCAACCTTTATCCTTTAACCCTTCCTACCCGGGCTGTCTTACCCAATGACGGTCGCCCCTACCCGGGCGAAATGGCTGAAAAACGTCTAGGCCTAGGCTACCGTATTTATGTTTATTTTCACTGCTAGAACTTTCCCACTCACCTATAATCGTAGTGCAGTTTTCAGTCTGTATTTTGGCGTTGAGTAGAGCTCTGTAAGTCAACTGGTTCAGTTGTGATGACGATTTCAGTGGAGCCAATATTGCAGAGATGTTGCCAATATGGGGGCTTTTCAGACACTAATTTCGTCTGACGTCAGAACAATAACATTGAAGAGTCTTCTCCATCTTGTTTTCGGAGGTGCGGTGACGCAACGCTTGGGTTTGTTGACATACGTCGTATGCACGGCGTTCGGACCAAGCTTAATTAGGTTATTAAGCTGCTGCCTTAGGTAAGGCATACCGGGTAGCGGCCCTTCTTCCGAGCTGTCCTTACCTAAGGCAGACCGGGTAGGAAGGGTTAAAGCGCGAGCTGTATGTAGTGAGCACCCTACCACTAGGCGACTATATTAGGCTTATTTCCCCACTGAAATCGTAATTTTAAGATAAATATCGTTATTACTTATTCATATTTGCCTATTATACGTTTACTTATGAAGATATTAACATGTAACAGCAATAAAATAAATGGAATAGTATTTGAGGGGTGAAAATCGCGAATTATTGCCGACCGTTCAGTCATGACATGAGAGACGTGCGAGCTCTACACCCTTCTCTCTCGATGCCTAGAGGGAGACTGCTAGCCTGTCTCTCCCTCTCTCTCTTTCCCCACGCAGCAGACACACGCAGGACCACACCTTGGAACTGGTCTCGAGATATTGGCGCAGTAAATACATGGATAAACAAGGGAATAAGAGGGAAAATAGGTGATATTTGAAGGGGTTGGGGGGGGAAAGGAGAGGGTTTTGTCACATGTTGAGGAGTGATAGGAGATATGGAGGGGAATGATCTCAATTCATCACATATTCCCTTGTTTTAAGTGCTACTGGGGCCTTTTTTTTTTAGGCCTTGGATCTTAAGAGGTTCGTCGCCTTTGCCCACCAAAACCTCTTAAGAGTGTTCTTGAAGATCCCAGGTTAAGTAAGCCATACTGGCGATCTGAGAGTAGATTATGAGAAGAGAAATGCTTAAGAAATTTGGAAGCAAGAATAGTTTCAAAAACTTTATAGATACAAGAGATGAGAGCAATTGGACGATAGTTTGAGGGTTGAGAGCGGTCATCCTTCTTTGGGACAGGTTGAATGAGAATAAACTTCCAGCAACAAGGGAAGACAATAGAGGAGAGACAGAGACGAAAGAGTTTGCCTAGCCAGGAAGTCAGCACGGAAGCACATTTTTTTAGTACAACAGGAGGAACACCATCCGGACCGTAGGCCTTCTTAGTATTAAGTCCAGAGATGGTAGAAAATACAACTTTAGAAGGGATTAGTATATTAAGCATAAGTAGGAGAGACGGGGGTTGAGAGGGAGGAATAGCACCGGAATCATGCAAGGTGGAGTTTCTAGCAAAAGGTTGAGCGAAGAGTTCTGCTTTGTCAGAGGAAGAAGTGATGGTTGTGCCATCAGAGTTGAAAAGGGGAGGGAAAGACGAGGAAAGCAAAATGTTGGAGAGGTTTTTGGCTATATGCCAGAAAGCTTGGGAAAAGCTAGAGTTGGATAGTTCAGTGCATTTATTATTGATAAAATAGTGTTTGGCAAGTCAAATAACAGATTTGGCTAGGTTCCGGGGAGAAACATTGGAAGAATGAGATTCTTGAGTCTTAAGACGTCGGCACCGTTTGAATGCTTCCTCCTTGTTGCGGACAGCAGTAGAACAAGCGTGAGTAAACCAACAAAAATGTAATTAAACTGAGATAATTAAAATGGAATGTATGCTTCCATGCCCGAGAGGTAATCTCGGTAATGTGTATAGCACTCTCCCAGGGTCCTCGGCCACGGAAGCAAAAGTCAGTCCAAGGGAAATCAAAGAAGTACTGCCGAAGAGCCTCCCAGTTATCTCTCTCTCTCTCTCTCTCTAGTCGATGAAAATGGAGAATACACCAAAGACGAAGTACAAATGAGTAATGCCCTCAATACCTTCTTTGCATCAGTTTTTACAACCGAAGACCTCAGTGATATCCCTACACCATCGCCGATTCAGATTGATAATTCAGATGTTCTAAGCAATATCACCGTTACAGAGAGAGAAGTATTGAATTGTTTAGATAAACTCAAAGTAAATAAAACGCCTGGACCTGATACAATCTCGCCTAGAGTTCTGAAGGAAGCTAAGGATGAGCTCTCCAAACCACTGACATTACTATTCAATAAATCCTTGCAGTCTGGAACTATGCCTGATCAGTGGAAGCTAGCCAACGTAACACCGATATTCAAAAAAGGCAGCAAATCCCTACCCAGTAACTATCGTCCAATTAGCTTAACCTCAGTTGTATGTAAAATGCTAGAAACGGTCATACGAGACAGACTCGTAAATCACTTAGAGGAAAATAACATACTTAAAGATACTCAACACGGCTTTCGTAAAAAACGTTCCTGTTTAACAAACCTCTTAGACTTCTTCCACGATATCCTCAACCTCTACGATGAGAGTAAAGCTGTAGATATTATATACCTTGATTTTCAAAAGGCCTTTGACAAAGTTCCCCACAAACGTTTACTGCTAAAACTAAAAGCGCATGGAATACAAGACGGTGTGTTGAAATGGATAGAAAATTGGCTCAGCGACAGAAAGCAAAGAGTAGTCATAAACGGTAAGACATCTAAATGGACCAATGTAAGTAGCGGGGTACCCCAGGGATCGGTACTAGGACCAATTCTCTTTCTAATTTACATCAACGACATAGATGAGGGCCTCACCTGTACAATCTCAAAATTTGCTGACGATACAAAAATTGCAAATAGCGTACTCTCAAAAGAACAAGTTGACGATATGCAACACAATCTAGATAAATTGTCATGTTGGGCCCAAATTTGGCAAATGAGTTTCAATGCGGATAAATGTAAAGTACTACATATCGGATACCTAAATGAGAAAGCAAACTATTCGATGAATGGCACTCAGCTTAAGAATGTAAACAGAGAAACCGATCTGGGAGTAACAATATCGAGTAACCTAAAACCGAGTCAACAATGTTCAGAAGTTGTTAAGAAGGCAAACAAAATAATTGGCTTTATAGGCAGGTCATTTGAGCATAAATCCAAAGAAGTTATCCTAACCCTTTACAATTCCTTAGTCCGCCCTCTTCTGGAATACTGCGTTCAATCCTGGTGCCCTTATTACCAAAAAGATATAAACAAGCTTGAACGAGTTCAACGTAGAGTTACCAAAATGATACCTAGCCTAAAGAACAAACCATACGAAGAGCGTCTTAGAGAATTAAATCTATTTCCTTTAACCCAGCGCAGATTAAGAGGTGACTTAATTCAAGTGTTCAAAATCATCAAAGGCATCGACAATATGAACTGTAGTAAGTACTTCACTATCGACCAATCTAATTACACGCGGGGAAACGGTTGCAAAATTATTGGTAAATCTTTTAAATCACACGAATCTAAGAATTTCTTCTTCAATCGAGTTGTCAACTTGTGGAATGGGCTTCCCCGAAACGTTATAGACTGCATCACCATTGATTCATTTAAACTCCGCCTAGACAAATATCTCGCTTCAAACCCGCGACTGACTGAGTTTGTAAATGAATAACTTTATTTTATCCCCCCCTCAGTTACTAACCCCTCTGTCCCCTACTAACTTCCTAATCCTGCCACGGACATTAGTTCCAGGGCAGTAGTTCCCTTTCCAATGTTCCCTTACCCCCTCTAAACCACTGTTTGGACACTTGATCCTCAGTGTTTTGGAGGACAAGCAACCTAGAAGGGTCACTAGATATGTTGTTGCTTGATTTCCTTTGTACTCCTTTGTACTTTGTACTCCTTTGTACTCTATATATATATATATATATATATATATATATATATATATATATATATACAGTATAATGCTAATTTTAACAGACAATTACACAGAGCTACACAGTAATATTAGTTACAGGTTATACTACAACTAACTGTTTTAGGAAGCATGTCTTGTACTGAGCAGTTATCAACGTAATTAATAAAATACCTCTCGGTGAACTCCATGCTCTGTTTGCCGCGCAAGGTCCACATACGTGCTACACTATTACCTGTGCTCTAATACGATGAGACGATTTACATACTATGGAGGCTAACCTTTGAGGACTTTGTTCAGCTTAGACAGAACCTACAGGAAATAAATTTGGTATAAACTATCTCAAACAACCATCCTAAGGGGTCACTGTTTATTTGTTTAAGTCTATTTATCTACTGTATATATTCATAGATTTTTTAGTTTCCTCGCTAGACCTTCATCAAAGCTTAAAACAACACTCCCTAGACCCCCCTTCAAGATAAATTGGTACATTTTTAAATAGAAAAATGTCCCTGCCAAATGCCGATTCCTCTTAAAATTACAGGCTCGCTATCGCTCGCCACGAACAAAAATCGACATCTAATTGGCACGAAAGGTCTTGATATTGATATAGAAATGGGGCGAAAGATTTTGAAATCGACAAACTAATGGGCCAAACGTCTTAAAATCTGAAAACTAATGAGACTATACATGAGGTATAAGGGGGACCAGAAAAATGACCCACCTACCCTTAATAGCTCCCACAGATGATTGTCCCCAAGTAGCCAGAACATTATGAAACTAGAGGGGAACTCATTAGAGTGCATACCTCCGCCTACGCTGGGTTTGTCACTAAATTAAGATATATTCACAACAATGATTTCAGTGTGACATAAGCTAGGAAACTGAAGAAAAAACAAAAATATATATATACCGGTATATATATATATATATATATATATATATACATACATATATATATATATATATATATATATATATATATATATACCGTATATATATATATATATATATTGATATGCCGGGTTGTAATACAACTTAGCTTCGTAAAGGTCTGTACGTAAATCCAACTATGGACTTTTAGACTCAATATATGCTCAACAGGGACACATCGAACAAGTTCTTATTTGTAATTCCGTACTCAATCAGGTGGTAACAAACACAATAAACACACATAAATAACTCTATACTCTTATTTATTCAATGGCATGGAAATAAATACATTGGTTCGCTTAGCTATTATATGGTAATAGTAAGTGAACTAATGTACTTAGTGACAGCACAACATGTATATTAATCACGTAAATATGTGGACCTAGAATGTGAGCTATAAACTTCACTTAACTATTTAGAGTAATAGTAAGTAACTCCTGGAATATAGTTAGAACACAACAGGTCTAGGAATTACATACAAAAGAATATAAAATAATGGATAGTATTACTGTGGAAATATGCAATTATATATAGACATACATATACATAGAATAAACCCTTGATAATATTATCTGTGAGAGTTGAGTATCTACCGTGAAGTATTCTAATAAGCTCAAAGAATATTAATATGAACTCTGTAATTGTTTATTAAACAATATGGTTAACCGCACGAAGATCTCTATAGTTGTCGTTCAAGTGCACGAGACGGGATGCGTCCGATAAAGATAAATGGAAGCAGCGAGTAGGTAAATATGACAAGGTAAGTCCACAGGTCATCTGTTGGACTGAAGTGAGGAAAATAGTTAGTGCGGTTAATGCGATATTTGTCTTGAAAGAGGGAGGAATGATTTACTTTAAAGGGGAGGTGCTAGATGAATTGCTTTTACAATTAATCACGTAGTTAGTTTATGGCGAGAAAATTTATATTATGAATACACAATTACATAACTGGTATATGTAATAATAATCTCATGGGTCGAGGAATTCAGATTTAATTATTATAGATCTACTAACTCGAAATTTAATGTTGAATATAACCTGAACTGAATCAAATTATATTTTGATTACATGAGGTTAAGAACGCATAAATAAAATAGAGCGCACTAATCGTTATAATAATACTAATAGTAAGAAATGGCGTACGCGACGAAGGCGTACTTGCATGTAAATACCTGATAAGGTATAAAGGAGTTCTGAACAAGTTAACAGATTCCTATAAGGAATACAGAACGAAATGGCGTTGTATTCAAGGTGGTGAAATAATTAGATAATAGATCTATACAATGCTAGAATTCATAGACGAGATGGATCGAAATTATTTATTTCAGAACAGAATAAGCAAATAAGCTATTCGTAAATAAACAGATTAACGCATAGAATAATAAAGCGTAAACTGGATAGTTGAGGAAAATTATATTCAAATTACGATTCTAATTAGTAATAAAGATTATAATAAGATGAAAGTCTGAGTTTAATTAAATATGAAATTGAGCATAGGTTCTAGGTAAAAGTTATATTTAAATAGGGAATAGATAGGCTACACGTTATACACTTCAACTTCGACTTGTTACATACCTAATAGAATGGACATATACAAGGAAAAGCTGTGAGTCTTCGGCTAGATATCAGTTAACACGAGTATGTAACGTATGAGTATGATGCTTTATTTGATATGAAACGCAAGTTAAAATTAGATCTTGGGCACAGATCCAACTCAATAATTAATATGGCTTCTGAAGGATTAATATATAAAGCAATAGATATCGATCTTGGGCACAGATCTACATAGAAATTAGCACTGGAATACTCGCATATTTTACCTTACCTTCACATCAATAATCACAACGTAAGACACTCAGAGACACTTAGGGTAGATTTGGGAGGGTAGTAGTTCGAGTACAAGTCTGGCCGACGTGGATCGTAGTTTCGGCTGTCTGGACGTCAACGGGAACTGCCTCTCACGAACAGGAATCCAATATCCTGGCATCAGAGGGAATCAGCAGGTCCGGCTGTAGTCTCGAGGGGGAAGGGGGAGGCAACTTCTATTTTAATTGAATACCATGTGCTTTTCAGCCGTGATGGTATTATTGTCATAGAAGTGCTTACTTTCTCTAAATTTCAGTGAGGCTATGTTTGAGTTATTTCGTAGGTTTAACTTATATTAACACAATTTTAGAAGGACATAGTGAATGGTTGTGAGGTCATTTTCGAGGGTAAAACTTAGTCAAAAAATACATGTTGGATATATGTTGGTACATAGTCATTTAAAGTATTTTATTTAATATCCTCGTTGTGGTTACGAGGTCTAGGTCAGAGATAATTGCAACTTTAGTGATTCTGCAATAACGAGGGGTTATTCTTGTTTATATTGATATCTCTGTTATTGTCTATGTTCTCTGGATTATTTATAGTTAAACGGTACTGCAAGGGAGGTCCTAGTATCCCCAGTTGTTATGATAACATTCCGGCCTCTGATGTCTAATTTGCATAAACATTTGTTCAATATACTGCAAGTCTGGCTGCTGGTCGAATCAAGGCTGGTGATAGGTCGAGGTGGTTTGAAAGTGTGCTGCTGATTGGTCCAGTTCTCCCGTCTTTAGAATGGGAGACTGAGCTAACTTCCTGGTTCCTAGAGCACAGGAAGGACCTGAGGTCAGGGGGCACTCCTCTATTTCGTTTCTCTTTAGAGCATGGGAGACTTGTGTACGTTCCCATTTCTCTTGTTGGCTTCTTCTGTCTTGTCTATAGCAATCCTACATGCCTTTCTCAACCCCGTAAATTCATATATATATATATATATATATATATATATATATATATATTCTGACATACGGAGCCCTGTATGTTAATTTAAGAGTTAGAATTAGAGTTGAAGGAGCCAAACTACCCAAACGGTGAAGCAGACTAGCGAGCGACCAAGCGAGAGGGTAAATCAGCTCGCCCGCATTCCTGCACACCTGCGTGCGTCATAGGGGACCCTGCAAACTACCTCGATGACCGATGCTATGACGTATGACGTTGAAAGTGTGCTGCTGATTGGTCCAGTTCTCCCGTCTCTAGAATGGGAGACTGAGCTAACTTCCTGGTTCCTAGAACACGGGAAGGACCTGAGGTCAGGGGGCACTCCTCTATTTCGTTTCTCTTCAGAGCATAGTGATTTCCTAAGCTGAAGAAAATTCTTTTGCTTCAAAATATTATATTTTGCTCTTCATATTATTTGAGTGAGACCTGAATCGAATCTATGAAGCGATCCTGTAACTTTATTTACTCATAATCAAACCTCAATGTTACGTGGTTAAGAAATACATTTAACTAATTATTAAATATATATCTAACTTTTTATGTGACTTTGATATTACTCCTGATGATAATAATAATATAATACTGTTAACGTAAGACAAGAACCAAGAATAATTACATTAAATATAAATAAAAGGACATAGAAGAAAACTATCTATTCATTTCAAAAAGGGTAAGAGACAGAAATATTCTTACTTTAATATTTATCTTTCAAGACTTTTTATAAAATTAATAGTCCTTCTTTAGCTCTAACTTATTTGGTTCATAACCATAGCCTACTAAGCTTCGGTTAAATAATAATTCTTTATAAATACTACATGACTTTAATTAGTTTCAGTATTTTTCATAATTAAAGAGTATCAGTCAATAAAGGATACTAAGTCCTAAGATCCAAAAGGAAAGGAAGCAACAACAGGAAATAATTTTATTAGATTTTACTTTTGTTTTGCCTTCAGCTGACTGATACCTTAATATATATCTCTGTGCTATCTAGATTCATCAAGTTAACCACTTGAGGATCAAGATACGTAACAGAAGAGTGGCGACCTTGCCAGGATTTGTTTCATACAGTTTCACTCAGTTTCATTAACGTTTCACTACTTAAAAACCAAATATTAATCATGCCTCAACTAATTAATGACGAAGATGCTAGAGTTTTCATAGAATCAGAACCCACATCCCCTGATATTGACTGTCTGTCAAAATCTGAACTGAAAGTGCTTGCCTCATATCTCCAATTAACTGTCTCAAACATGTCTAAAGTAGAGGTGGCTCAGACCATAAAAACCCACCTGTTCCCTGTAGAAGGCGGGGAGGGAGACGGAGCAGTTGGTGGGATCCCTAGTAAACCTAGCCAACTTGATGAACAATTGCCACCTGGTTTGACCGGTGATCAGGTACTGGAACTAGCCAAACTAAAAATAGAACTAGCCAGAATAAATGCCGAACAAGCCAGAGCAAATATCGAAGAAGCCAGCATAAAAGCCAGAGCAAATACCGAACAAGCCAACGCAAGTATAGAACTAGCTAGAATAAATGCCAGTGCAACGACCGAACAATATGAATATCAATATCAAACGGCTCAACTAAATGTCAATACAAATGCTCCCGTAATTGCTCCCCCTCTGGGATTAACTATGACTAGTGTCATTCCACCTTTCACTGAGGATAATGTGCAGGATTTCTTTGTTTTGTTTGAGGAAGTTGCTGGAGGTATGAAGTGGACAAGAGATCAATGGCCTTTTATGTTACAAACTGTTTTGACAGGGCAGGCTCGAGCCACGTATTTGTCAGAAGTAGCAGAAGTTAGGCAGGATTATGACAATCTCAAAGAAGCTATCCTAAAAACCTATCAATTGCAGCCTGAGGCTTACAGGCAATCTTTCCGTAAAAACCAGAAGAAAGTAGAAGAAACCCATAAGGTATTTGCCAGGACCATGACTAAAACTTTCAATCATTGGGTCAAGAGTAAGAAAGTCACAAGCTACAACGATCTGAAGGAGTTGGTCCTGTTAGAAAATTTCCTATGGAAAATTGATTCTTCTGTATCCTATCATTTAAAGGGGAAAAAGGTAGATTGTCTTGCCGACGCTGCTGACATGGCTGACACATACGTGCTCAACAACAAATTTCGTGGAAAGAAGCCCTACGATAATTCTAGCTCTAATGTTAAGTATCCCAATCACAAATCTGACAGACCCAGTCACAAGCCTATAACGTTTTCCCCAGCTAGCCAAAATAGAATTGTTCCCCCAACTAAAAATGCGACTCAGGGCAATGGTAACAGAGGTGGGCCCCAAACTAATAGTAATGCTCAAAGAGGGAACGTTCCCGTATCCCCTAAAGTATGTACTTTTTGTGGCAAGAGAGGCCACCTAGCTTATCAGTGCTGGGCCAAGGAGAGAACCGAGAGATCGGGGCAGACAGTTGCCGCCGTATCTCAAACTCCATATGCGCCTGTAATGCAGGACTCCCGACAGAAGGAGTACCTAGCACCAAAAGTTCCTTTAATGCAGGACTCCCGACAGAAGGAGTACCTAGCAGCTAACGTAAATCATCTAGACAGGGGTGTAGTAGCATGTGTGGTGCAACCCACTAGGGTTAAGCCAATAATAATTTCACCATCAGTGCAGGACAGTTACCGTCCCTTTATTTCATCTGGCAACGTGAGATTAAATGGTTGTATGCATGAGGTAAAAATTCTGAGCGACACAGGTTCTACTAGCACCCTCATGGTGAATCCTTACACTGAGTGCCCACCTGGCGAACCAGTTGTAATGAGAGGTGCTGGAGGCCAGTTTTATGCATACTTGGTAAAAGGCGAAATTGAATGTGAGTTACTACAGGGTGAGGCCACCATAGCTTTGTGTAGGTCCCAAGATATCCCTGTGCCCGGGGTAACACTCCTTTTGGGGAATGATGTAGCAGGTGAGAAGGTCCGACCAGACCCCATTTTGTCACTTTCCCCTGTTAACGAGCCACTAACCGGTGAGCTCGAAAAGGAGTTGCCAACTGTTTTCCCTGTGTGTGCTGTCACACATTCAATGTCTCGAGTAGCAGTTCCCTCAGACAGAAATGTACCGAATGTAAGAGTTGATGAAAGGGATGATGAGAGTGTGAATGACGCTCCAACTGTGCCTGATGATGTGACTGAGGTGGATTTATCTGACACCTTTATGGCTCATCTTGACCCTAACGATGACCATGAAAACCCTCCAAATTGTCCTAGTGGCCTGGTAGAGCTACAGAGAGATGATAGTGAATGCAAGGAGTTAGCTGCCAGGTCCGTGAGTGAAGAGGAATGTGAGAAGGAGGGTGGTGAATGTTTCTACCTCAAAGGAGGAGTATTGTGGCGTAGATGGAGACCGCCACACAGACCAATCGATGACGGTGCTTGGGACGTCCATCAAGTAGTAGTCCCCAAACCTTGTCGTAAAGATATCATGGAAATGGCACATTGTATACCATTGGCAGGACACCTAGGTGTGAGAAAAACTCTAGACAGAATCAGAGCCCACTTTTACTGGCCAGGAATGCGTGCAGATGTAGTGGAGTGTTGTAGAGTGTGTCACACTTGCCAGATGACAGGAAAACCCAATCAGAAGGTGCCTGTACATCCTCTGGTGCCCTTGCCCGTTTTCGAGAATCCTTTTACTCGGGTGGTAGTGGACATTGTAGGCCCATTGCCTAAGACTTCCCAAGGTAACATTTATTTATTAACTATCATGGACATGGCAACTCGCTACCCAGAGGCTATACCCTTAAGGACTACCTCTGCTCCAACTGTTATCAAGGAACTGCTCAAATTCTTCACCAGAATGGGTTTCCCCCATGAGGTGCAAAGTGATCAAGGAACTAATTTTACCTCTAACATTTTCCAGCAGTCCCTGAAGGAGTTGGGTATCGAGCATGTAAAGTCGAGCACCTACCACCCAGAGAGTCAAGGGGTTCTCGAACGATATCATCAGACATTAAAGGGAATGTTACGTAAGTATTGTACAGAGACCGGAGTTGAGTGGGATAAGGGGGTACCTTTTCTTTTATTTGCTACTCGTGAGGTTCCAACTGAATCCCCGGGTTTTCCCCTAATGAGCTAGTTTTCGGTCACCAGGTAAGAGGTCCTTTGCAACTATTGCAGGATAGCCTAGTTGGCCAGGAGGGGAGCCAAAACCTCTTCAAGTATGTTTCAGATTTCAAAACCCGGCTGAGATCCTCATGTGAGTTTGCCGCTCAAAACTTGACAGTGGCTAAAAGCTCCATGAAGAAGTGGTATGACAGAAAAGCCTGTGAGAGGGAGTTTAAGCCCGGTGATGAGGTTTTGGTCCTGCTCCCCCTTTTTGGCCAACCTTTATCTGCCAAGTTCAGGGGCCCATATAAGATCATTCGGAGGGTGAGCATTACCGATTATCTAGTAACTACCCCAGACAGGAGAAAGCCCACGCAAGTATTCCATATAAATATGTTGAAGCCCTACCATAGGTCCCCTGATTCCTCTCTTCCAGATTCTCCCACTGTGGCAGTGAATGTCAGGACCTGTGAACAGCCTGGTGCGGACGAAGTCTTCAGTTCTCTTACTGACCCGCAACAGACTGTTCCAGAGCCTGAAGGTATCCATGCAGACTTTGACTTGTCATGTAGCCTATCCAAGTTTCAGTATAATTCAGTGGCTTTGAGGGAATTACCATCTAAACTATGTCATCTTCCCTCTGATCAAGCGAACCAACTAATCTCTGTTTTATCTCAGTCTCCCAGTGTGTTCCGTGATACTCCAGGGCTCACTTCTTTGGCCGTGCACGACATCGACGTAGGGGATGCAACTCCCATTAAACTATCCACCTACCGTGTCTCACCACAACGCAGGAGTATACTGCAGGTCGAGCTTGACTTAATTTTTTCAAACCAGCTGAACACAAGGGCCTTCAGCCAGTGGAGTAGTCCGGTCATACTTGTGCCGAAGCCAGACGGGAGCCATAGGTTTTGTAGGGACTATAGACAAGTTAATGCTGTCACAAAGAACGATACCTACCCACTGCCACGGATCAAAGATTGCATTTACCAGTTTGGCCTCATGCAGCAGTAAGTTTAATTTAATGAGAGGATTTTGGCAATTAGCTCTCCCTTGTAGCGAGGTAAATATTATGCTTTTGTAGTGCGCTTTCAAGCCTTCAGCTGTGAGATAATGCCTTGCAGTTCGAATTACGCTCCAGCTACGTTCCGGCTATGTTCTGATGTGGTACCTTGAGACGTTGCCTACTTTGGGTGATATCCTTATTATATCCTCATTATAATCTTGCTGTTGCCAATCTGGTGGTGAATCTATTTATGTCTTATGTTTAATATTATGTACTATACTCCTTAAACTCTTTTCTAGGGGGGAGGTCTGACATACGGAGCCCTGTATGTTAATTTAAGAGTTAGAATTAGAGTTGAAGGAGCCAAACTACCCAAACGGTGAAGCAGACTAGCGAGCGACCAAGCGAGAGGGTAAATCAGCTCGCCCGCATACCTGCACACCTGCGTGCGTCATAGGGGACCCTGCAAACTACCTCGATGACCGATGCTATGACGTATGATCGACGCCAGGAGCTGTGAGTGGACCAGGCACCTGTTATGCGACTCGAGGAGCTATGATTGGAGCAGGCACCACCCTCCGCCTCCTGATTCGTTCCTACACCATCATTGTTTAGTATATAAGACCCGAGTTGTGGGCATTCAAATCAGTCTCATTTGGAGTTGGGGAAGGTGAACTTGCAGCTGGAGGAAGACGGGGTGAAGTATTATAATGGGATTGTGACTGTCAGTCAGATTATATAAATGTGTGTTAAGTGTGTTCGGTGTAAACACTTACGTTATGTTGGTTAGTGAGATATGTGATTGGGAATTAACGTGAACGCTACTATTATGTGTTTAACTATTTGATTGCGAATTAACGTTAACGCTACTATTATGTACGTAACTATTTGATTGGGATTTAACGTTAACGCTATTATTATGTACTTAACTATTTTAGTTGACTAACTTGTGGACTAAAGCAACTCTTTAAGTAATTGGGTTATGATGAAAGTAATACTATTGTTTTATATTAATACTTACGAGTTCTTTCATTTTCTTTGAATTAAGCTTACATTGCTTAACGGTGCTTAGTACGGTGATGCTATTGTCTCGTATTAGTAATATCGCCTTAGACTAACATGGCTGTGTTAATATTACTTCTAGTGATTTCCTAAGCTGAAGAAAATTCTTTTGCTTCAAAATATTATATTTTGCTCTTCATATTATTTGAGTGAGACCTGAATCGAATCTATGAAGCGATCCTGTAACTTTATTTACTCATAATCAAACCTCAATGTTACGTGGTTAAGAAATACATTTAACTAATTATTAAATATATATCTAACTTTTTATGTGACTTTGATATTACTCCTGATGATAATAATAATATAATACAGTTAACGTAAGACAAGAACCAAGAATAATTACATTAAATATAAATAAAAGGACATAGAAGAAAACTATCTATTCATTTCAAAAAGGGTAAGAGACAGAAATATTCTTACTTTAATATTTATCTTTCAAGACTTTTTATAAAATTAATAGTCCTTCTATAGCTCTAACTTATTCGGTTCATAACCATAGCCTACTAAGCTTCGGTTAAATAATAATTCTTTATAAATACTACATGACTTTAATTAGTTTCAGTATTTTTCATAATTAAAGAGTATCAGTCAATAAAGGATACTAAGTCCTAAGATCCAAAAGGAAAGGAAGCAACAACAGGAAATAATTTTATTAGATTTTACTTTTGTTTTGCCTTCAGCTGACGGATACCTTAATATATATCTCTGTGCTATCTAGATTCATCAAGTTAACCACTTGAGGATCAAGATACGTAACAATATATAGAGTATATATATATATATATATTAGTATAGCCAGGTAATAGATTCTCTTTTAAACAGACGAGGTTAAAGGCAATAGCAGTTTCAGCATTAAGGATTTTATTGTTACAGCTTTCAATAGTTCTAACAATTTTCCTCTGGGGTTCAGAGATGAGGTACAACAGGTTAGCAAAATTCATGGTGGATCCAACGTTTCACAAGTAAACATCTTGCATCTTCAGGGAAAGGAGAGGTAATGAATAGAATAGGGACAAGGTATCATATTTATACAAAATTCGAGGATCAAGAATAGGAAGGTGGGCGGAGCTACTGAGTGTGTGGTGGCTGTTCATTGGTGGAAGGCAGTCTGTTCGCGAGACGGGCACTAGATCTTATCGGTGGTTGGTTGTTGGCTGTGGGTGGCTGTGATGGGTTGGTGTTGTCAGTTGTGTGCTGAGCGCGGAGGCGTAAGGTAGTGGGGCACGGGGCGAGAGGAAGGGGGGCAACATGCCTGTAGCGCTTGCCTGAAGGAAGAATTTGAAGGTCTTGTGTTTGGTTGTTGATGCTGGGGTTGAGTGTTTGGATGTATAGAGCTTCTAAAATAGCTAGTCTTCTGGGGTCTGATTCTTTGTCGAGTATGGTGGTTTGTTTGTCTAGGTCGGCGCGAGTTAGGGCAAGATGGTGGGGGGCTTGATAGTGATCTTTTATAGCGCCAGATTGAAGGTGGAGGGTTAGTCGACGGGAAAGGCGAGTCTGTGTCATACCAACATAGGATAGGGGTCCACAGTCCCCAGAGGTACAAATATGCTGATATATCACATGATCGTCTTTCAGTTGGTTGGTGGAAATTGGGCGGTTACGGAGGACATGGTTGGAGGTCTTAGGCGATTTGTAGTAAATAATGAGTTTTATTTTATTGTCAGGGTTGTTGGGAGGACGTTTTTGTGAATTATTTCTTTCATAATGGATTCGTCTGTTGTGTGGTCGGAAGACATGTAGTTTCTGTAGAAAAATGTAATGTCATTGGCCGGGTTGGTGCTAGGGGGGTCTTGTTTGTACCATTTTTCTAGGTGGTGGTTGATGGCATTGGTGACGTCAGTGTTGGAATACCCATTGTTGACTAGGACCTGGGTGAGCCTTTCCAGTTCATTGTGTGTGTCATTCCAGGTGGTGCAATGGGTGAGGGCTCTCCTGACATAGGCGGCGATGGTGGACTGATGGTAACGTTTAGGGCATTCACTTTCCCCATTAACACCTAACGACCGGCCTAGGCGGTAAATAATATGTAGCCACCAGCGGGGTGTTTTTACCCAAAATAGGGCTGTTTACGTGATCATTTTCATGCCTAAATAAGATCCAGAGCGTAAAACAAGTATCTATCCCTGAAAGGGCATAAACAGAGCTTTCCAATGACACCCCAACGATTCTTGTATGACCGCTAGTTTTCTTGCAACAATCGCGCAACACGAGTGCAAAAACCATGTAATTCGGTACTTTCCCTAAACAATTCACTGTGTAGCGAGTGTGAGAGGGTGGAGGAGGGTGGGATTCATGTCAGTTGGTCCACCACGGTGGTCTGGAGCAGTCATACGCTCGCTACTCTCCTGCCACCACTTGTCTCTCTCTCTCAGCAACATTACGTGCTGAAAATGCCACACGACTTATGTTGTGAGCCGCCACATAGTCCAAATTTATTTCACTCGACATATGATGCGTGCCGCCAGTTAAGGGTTAAGACATTGGCCATTGTTAGTAGGTTTGGTGTACACTGTAGTTTTGAAGCCGTGGTCGTGGAGGGAGACAAGGAGGTCGAGGAAGGGTAGATGTCCATCGGTGGTTTCTTCGTATGTGAAGTTGAGTCCGGAGGCGGCCATGAAGCGCTGCTGGAGGTCCCTGAGTTCGCCCAGGTCCTGACACACTCGCTACCGCCAGACGCTGCAGACGCTCTGTCAACGCTCTCACGATATCGATCATAATTTGAGTATTAACTACTCATCCTCTTCATTCTTGTGCATGAAAGGTGGTTAAGAGCACGTTTAACCATCCTGTAGTTTAGTAAGTAACACTGCACGATATTTCGCTGTGTATTGACTGATAAACTTTGTGTTTATCACAAGACTCCTGCTCGGACAGGGCGCCACTAGCGCCATTTGTTGTTTTGTTTTGTTTGTAAACAAACGCTCTCTTCTTAGTTGATATAAAATCGTAGCCCCTAATTTTACCCATTACCTACTGTAGTAAGTATCAATTTAACTGCCTTGTATGTAAGTAAAGCTTTGCATATTAATTTGCTAATAAACAATATTGTTTACTAACTAACCTGCCTACAGGAACGAACGCCGACGCCATTTTGTAAACAAACTTTTTTTGGTGATTATACATATTAAATTCCAGCCAATTTTGTAGTAAATTTAAGTGCATTCATTTATCTTTTCCCCCTAGATATATTCTTGACTTTTTCTCCTCTGAGTGATTTTACTTTAAGCTAAGGGTGGTATTTGTACAAACTAACCTAGCCTAACCCAACCTGCCAAGCTTTTAACCTAATCCAAACCTAGCCTAGCCTATAGCCAGCCAATCTGTTGTTCTTATTAACTCTAGTAGATATTGTATTTAGTATCCTACTGTAGCTATATATATCTGTAATTTTAGTTGTTGCTTGCACGATCTTGTAGTAACCTTTGACTGATACATTTTGTTTTGTTTTATCTAAAAAGAGTAGGCTACAGTGACACCAGGGCCATCTGTTGATACAGTATATTAACCCCTTGTGTGCGGTCACACTTTATTTTTATATAATCTCTATTTGGTGAATTGTATATTTAGTTACATATTCTGTTATATATATATTTGTTTAAGGTTAGGTTATCACACCTGGTAGCCTATTTCTGCGTATTTCAATTTTATTATTTTCGGTTAGGCTATTCAACGCTGGTAGCCTATTGGTGCGTATTTAAAATTTGTTAAAAACTTTTGGTTAGGCTATCGCCCCTGGAAGCCTAATTCTGAGTATCTCAAATTTGTTGTTTTCGGTTAGGCTATCACCCCTGATAACCTATTGTTGTGTATTTCAACATTGTTTTCGGTTGAAGTGATTGAAGTGTTTCTAAAGTGAGTGAAGTGTTTTAAAGTGAGTTAAGTGTTTTAAAGTGAGTTAAGTGTTTTAAAGTGAGTGAAGTGATCTGAAAAACTGACTGTTACCATGCCTCGCACTTGTACGAACTGCGCCAGTAGGTTTGGTGAGTCCATGTTTGTTACTGTCGATCTTCAAGTCTGCCGTCTCTGCCAGCAACAAGAGAATTTGACAGTGAAATTAGATGAAGCCTACAACAAGATCAACGTCCTCACCATGAAGCTGGAATCACTCCAAGAGTTTGTAACACTCAACGTTGGAGTACCACAAACTTCAATTGTCACCGCAACTCCAGCAGCCACCAACGCCCCAACGTCAACTGCCAACAATTCAACGCCTGCAGTAGCCATTTCATCTGATGGTTCCGATACTCAAGAAACAAATAGTAACTCTCTTCCCCCTCAAGACAACTTCCGTGTTGTTAGGAACAACGTTTGCCCCAAGACCAGGAAACCCATACCGATTACCGAGTGTCAAAACCGCTTCCAGATACTCGCAGTCTCAGATGACGAAGCGGAAATAGAAGAAGTCCGGCTCGTGGGAGACTCGATGATACGTGGTCAGCTCACAGAGTTTTGCGCCAGAGCACCTAAGACCAGGAAGCGTTTTTGTATCCCTGGTGGTGGTGTGTGGTAGTTGCTGCAGTTGACGAAGTATCTAAGCTGGCCCCTGCTAATACAATGTACGTCATCCACGTTGGATCCAACGATGTACAGCGAACCCGGTCGGAAGATTTGCTTTTAAAGTACCAGCAGCTGATCAAGTCGTTTAAGCTCGCCGCTAAATAAGGGTTAAGGAGAAGTCATCAAGGATCATCATCTCAGGAATCGTCCCCCGGCTTGGTGTAGAGAGCCGATTTTACAACATAGCCACCAGCACAAATCGTTGTCTAGCAAACCTCTGCAGGAAGGAAAACGTGGGATTCGTCGACACCTAGGACAATTTCTACTACGATGAATATTTGTTTTCGGACGATAGAGTTCATCTGAACCAGGTGGGAGCAGCACGTTTTGGGCGTCTTCTCAACGATGCGGTGAAGGATTTTCGGAGAAGAAATCGACTCAGCGCAGGACAACCAGGAAGGAGGACCGAAGACAGCGAGGGCGGCAACCTGCGAAGGATTTAAATGCTAATCTGTCAAGAACCGCGAATTTGGATAAAGCTCCACCAACACGACCCAAATTAAAAACCGCCAGCGATAACGACCGAGGACCGATGTCAGCCATGAATGTGAATGTAGATCCGATCAGAACCAAAAATTTGATTAAAGAACGTTCTGTGAGTTCTAAAACCGCAACTTTAAAGGTTTTCTATGCAAACGCTCGTAGCATACGCAATAAATTTTCAGATTTAGAGGAACTAGTGTTTACTGAAAATTATGATGTGATTGGTATAACAGAATCTTGGCTCAATACAGTAGATAGAGACTTTTTAGCAGAGTATTCACTTCCCGGTTATGTAATGTTTGAGAAAAGCCGAATAAATAAAAATGGAGGTGGCGTTTTATTTTATATCAAAGAAAGTCTTAACCCGACCCTCTTGTCAAAACCTCAAATTGTGAACGTCGACACATCTTTTGTGCTAATAAAGAATAATAAAGGTACACAACTAATACTTGCATTAATATACAGACCTCCAGCTCAATCAGTGCAAACTGACCGAGAAATGTATGAACAAATTGCAGATGTAAGTAACTCACTAGATAACGTATTTTTTGGCAACTTTAATTTACCTGTGACCAAGTGGGGCGATACTCTTACTTCACACTCCGGACATGACTTGTATACGAACTTGCAAGAGAGTTCGCTTTATCAATTTGTTCGAACACCGACCCGTGGTAATAACGTTCTTGACATTGTACTTGCAACAAAAGAAGAATTAATAGAGAATTTGAATGTTGGTGATGAATTCAGTAACAGCGACCATCGTACGATAACTTTCACTTTAAACTTTACTAGTAACGAACCAAATAGTAGCATCGAAAAAGTCCCTAATTTCAAGAAAGCAAACTTTCATAAACTTAGAGCTATGTTTAAAGAAACTGACTGGAGCTTTTTAATTAACAATAACGACATAAATACATCTTGGAAGTTATCGAAACCACTTACCTAAAAGCAGTGCAAGACTGCATACCATCGAAAATACGGCGTCCAAGCCATAATAATAAGCCCAAATGGTGGAATAAAGATATTTCAAACTGCCTGCTTGCTAAAAAATTTGCTAATGATAGATTAAAATCCTCACAAAATGACGAAGAACGGGTGAAATTTGTAGAGCTACGACGCAAAGCCAAAAAGTTAATTAAGCAAAGTAAAAAGACCCTAGAGTTACATATTGCGAATCAAAGTAAAACAAACCCGAAAGAATTCTATAGTTATATCAGAAAGAAAAAAGTAGTTACTTCAACTGTTGGACCGTCCGTTAGTCGATGAAAATGGAGAATACACCAAAGACGAAGTACAAATGAGTAATGCCCTCAATACCTTCTTTGCATCAGTTTTTACAACAGAAGACCTCAGTGATATCCCTACACCATCCCCGATTCAGATTGATAATTCAGATGTTCTAAGCAATATCACCGTTACAGAGAGAGAAGTATTGAATTGTTTAGATAAACTCAAGGTAAATAAAACGCCTGGACCTGATACAATCTCGCCTAGAGTTCTAAAGGAAGCTAAGGATGAGCTCTCCAAACCACTGACATTACTATTCAATAAATCCTTGCAGTCTGGAACTATGCCTGATCAGTGGAAGATAGCCAACGTAACACCGATATTCAAAAAAGGCAGCAAATCCCTACCCAGTAACTATCGTCCAATTAGCTTAACCTCAGTTGTATGTAAAATGCTAGAAACGGTCATAAGAGACAGACTCGTAAATCACTTAGAGGAAAATAACATACTTAACCCTTAATTAGCGGCGAGCAACATAAGTCGAGTTAAAAAAGCTGGACTATGTGGCGGCGCTCGACATAGGTCGAGTGGCAATTCAGCACGTAATGTGGCTGAGAGAGAGACAAGTGGTGGCAGGAGACTAGCGAGCGTATGACTGCTCCAGACCACCGCGGCGAACCTACTGACACAAATCTCAGCTCCCTCCTCCCTCTCTCACTCGCTACATACTCATTATGTACCGAAAGTACCGAATTACCTGCTTTTTGCACTCGCGTTGCACGGTTATTGCAAGAAAACTATCCATCATACAAGGATCGTTATGGTGTCATTCGAAAGCTCTGTTTATGCCCTTTCAGGGATAGGTACTTGTTTTACGTTCTGGGTCTTATTTAGGCATGAAAATGATCACGTAAACAGCCCTATTTTGGCTAAAAACACCCCGCTGTGCGGTACACATAAATAAACCGCATAGGCCGCTCGTAAGGTGGTAAAGATACTCAACACGGCTTTCGTAAAAAACGTTCCTGTTTAACAAACCTCTTAGACTTCTTCCACGATATCCTCAACCTCTACGATGAGAGTAAAGCTGTAGATATTATATACCTTGATTTTCAAAAGGCCTTTGACAAAGTTCCCCACAAACGTTTACTGCTAAAACTAAAAGCGCATGGAATACAAGACGGTGTGTTGAAATGGATAGAAAATTGGCTCAGCGACAGAAAGCAAGGAGTAGTCATAAACGGTAAGGCATCTAAATGGACCAATGTAAGTAGCGGGGTACCCCAGGGATCGGTACTAGGACCAATTCTCTTTCTAATTTACATCAACGACATAGATGAGGGTCTCACCTGTACAATCTCAAAATTTGCTGACGATACAAAAATTGCAAATAGCGTACTCTCAAAAGATCAAGTTGACGATATGCAAAACAATCTAGATAAATTGTCACATTGGGCCCAAATTTGGCAAATGAGTTTCAATGCGGATAAATGTAAAGTACTACATATCGGATACCTAAATGAGAAAGCAAACTATTCGATGAATGGCACTCAGCTTAAGAATGTAAACAGAGAAACCGATCTGGGAGTAACAATATCGAGTAACCTAAAACCGAGTCAACAATGTTCAGAAGTTGGTAAGAAGGCAAACAAAATAATTGGCTTTATAGGCAGATCATT
Source organism: Paralithodes platypus (assembly GCA_032716605.1). NCBI lineage: Eukaryota > Metazoa > Arthropoda > Malacostraca > Decapoda > Lithodidae > Paralithodes > Paralithodes platypus. The sequence goes on from CM064507.1 coordinate 14,376,514, forward strand.
TGAGCATAAATCCAAAGACGTAATCCTAACCCTTTACAATTCCTTAGTCCTCCCTCTTCTGGAATACTGCGTTCAATGCTGGTGCCCTTATTACCAAAAAGACATAAACAAGCTAGAACGAGTTCAACGTAGAGTTACCAAAATGATACCTAGCCTAAAGAACAAACCATACGAAGAGCGTCTTAGAGAATTAAATCTATTTCCTTTAACCCAGCGCAGATTAAGAGGTGACTTAATTCAAGTGTTCAAAATCATCAAAGGCATCGACAATATGAACTGTAGTAAGTACTTCACTATCGACCAATCTAATTACACGCGGGGAAACGGTTGCAAAATTATTGGTAAATCTTTTAACTCACACGAATCTAAGAATTTCTTCTTCAATCGAGTTGTCAACTTGTGGAATGGGCTTCCCCGAGACGTTATAGACTGCAGCACCGTTGATTCATTTAAATTCCGCCTAGACAAATATCTCGCATCAAACCCGCGACTGACTGCGTTTGTAAATGAATGACTTTATTTTATCCTCCCCTCAGTTACTAACCCATATGTCCCCTACTAACTTCCTAGTCCTGCCACGTTAGTGGCAGGGCAGTAGTTCCCTTTCCAATGTTCCCTTACCCACTCTAAACCACTGTTTGGACACTTGATCCTCAGTGTTTTGGAGAACAAGCAGCCTAGAAGGGTCACTAGATCTGTTGTTGCTTGATTTCCTTTGTACTCCTTTGTACTCCTTTGTACCCGCACGAAGATATCATCGATGTACCTGCAGTAGACAGTGGGCCGGTGGGCAGCCAGGAGTTCCTCTTCGATAGTTCCCATGAAGAAATTGGCGAACAGGACCCCTAGGGGGCTTCCCATCGCTACACCGTCGATTTGCTGGTACATATTCCCGCGTGGGCAGAGGAAAGGGGACGTCTTGGTACATAGTTCCAAGAGCGTCTTCAGGGCCTTCTCCGAGATGTCCAGGGGGGGCGTATTAGGGCAGTGGTAAACTCGACGTAGGATAAAATCTATGGTCTTGTCAACGGGCACGTTGGTAAACAAACTCTCTACGTCGAGGGAGGCGATGATGTGGTCGTTAGCTGGGGGGGCATCTCGTAGAATTTCTAGGAAGTCATAAGCAGAGTTGAGGTTGTATTGCCGAGGAACAAAAGGGGTGAGGAGTTTGTTCAGGGCCTTGGCGGTCTGGTAGGTAGCAGTAGGGATCTGTGATATGATGTGGCGGAGGGGGTTCCCGGGTTTGTGGGTTTTTATAGTACCGTAAGCATAACCTGGGGTGAATTCGCCGATGAGTTTCTTCAGGTGTACGCCATCGGCTTTGGCGTTGATAGCAGTGATGGTGGTGTTGGCTTTCCTTTTCATTTCGTCAGTAGGGTTGCGAGTGATCCTTTTGAATATGTTTTTATCACTAAGAATGTCGTCCATTTTCCGTAGGTATTCTTCTTTTCCGTGTATCACCAGGCAGGAGGCCTTATCAGCTCGTCGGATGATGATGTTGGGGTTCTCTTTAAGTTGTTTAGCGGCTTTGAAGTGGTGTTTGTTGATGAGCTTGCTTTGGTGGGATCCCCTGGTTTTGGCGGCTTCTGCTAGTAGGGTGGGTTGTAGGGCTGGGGTGGTGGTGATCTTGCCGTCTTTCGGGAATCGTAGGATGTCATCTCTGAACCCCAGAGGAAAATTGTTAGAACTATTGAAAGCTGCAACAATAAAATCCTTAATGCTGAAACTGCTATTGCCTTTAACCTCGTGTGTTTAAAAGAGAATCTATTACCTGGCTATACTAACATAAAACTCCACAACGAGAATGCCAGACATCGTACTAGCACCCGCCAGTTTCGTGAAGAACTGATACGAGAAGAATTAGCTGATAAACGAGAGACCACCACCAATCTCCGATATGAACGTGATGCTCTGCTACAGAAATGGGATGAAGAAGAAACCACCCCTAACCAAATCAAAACAGAAATCAACCAAAAACTCCAACAACTCAACGAACAACACAGACGACAAACAGAGAACACTACCATCCAAAAACTCTCCCGTCTATATGGTGGAAACATAAAACTTCCCAAGCCAACTAAAGGATATATTAACCTCACCAACACCACCCTAGCACCGGACCAAGAAGACCTCCTGAACAAAGGCTTAAATTGCCACTACATTTCCAAGCCGGGACCCCACCGAAAACGCCTTGAAATTGAAGTCCTACTGGATGACGTCCTACGATTCCAGAAAGACGGCAAGATCACCACCACCCCAGCCCTACAACCCACCCCACTAGCAGAACCCGCCAAAACCAGGGGATCCCACCAAAGCAAGCTCCTCAACAAACACCACTTCAAAGCCGCTAAACAACTTAAAGAGAACCCCAACATCATCATCCGACGAGCTGATAAGGCCTCCTGCCTGGTGATACACGGAAAAGAAGAATACCTACGGAAAATGGACGACATTCTTAGTGATAAAAACAAATTAAAAAGGATCACTCGCAACCCTACTGACGAAATGAAAAGGAAAGCCAACACCACCATCACTGCTATCAACGCCAAAGCCAATGACGTACACCTGAAGAAACTCATCGGCGAATTCATCCCTGGTTATGCTTACGGTACTATAAAAACCCACAAACCCGGGAACCCCCTCCGCCCCATCATATCACAGATCCCTACTGCTACCTACCAGACTGCCAAGGCCCTGAACAAACTCCTCACCCCTTTTGTTCCTCGGCAATACAACCTCAACTCTGCTTATGACTTCCTAGAAATTCTACGAGATGCCCCCCCAGCTAACGACCACATCATCGCCTCCCTCGACGTAGAGAGTTTGTTTACCAACGTGCCCGTTGACAAGACCATAGATTTTATCCTACGTCGAGTTTACCACTGCCCCTGGACATCCCGGAGAAGGCCCTGAAGACGCTCTTGGAACTATGTACCAAGGAGTCCCCTTTCCTCTGCCCCCGCGGGATTATGTACCAGCAAATCGACGGTGTAGCGATGGGAAGCCCCCTAGGGGTCCTGTTCGCCAATTTCTTCATGGGAACTATCGAAGAGGAAATCCTGGCTGCCCACCGGCCCACTGTCTACTGCAGGCACATCGATGATATCTTCGTGCGGGTGAAGGACCTGGGCGAACTCAGGGACCTCCAGCAGCGCTTCATGGCCGCCTCCGGACTCAACTTCACATACGAAGAAACCACCGATGGACATCTACCCTTCCTCGACCTCCTTGTCTCCCTCCACGACCACGGCTTCAAAACTACAGTGTACACCAAACCTACTAACAATGGCCAATGTCTTAATTGGGAAAGTGAATGCCCTAAACGTTACCATCAGTCCACCATCGCCGCCTATGTCAGGAGAGCCCTCACCCATTGCACCACCTGGAATGACACACACAATGAACTGGAAAGGCTCACCCAGGTCCTATTCAACAATGGGTATTCCAACACTGACGTCACCAATGCCATCAACCACCACCTAGAAAAATGGTACAAACAAGACCCCCCTAGCACCAACCCGGCCAATGACATTACATTTTTCTACAGAAACTACATGTCTTCCGACCACACAACAGACGAATCCATTATGAAAGAAATAATTCACAAAAACGTCCTCCCCACCAACCCTGACAATAAAATAAAACTCATTATTTACTACAAATCGCCTAAGACCTCCAACCTTGTCCTCCGTAACCGCCCCATTTCCACCAACCAACCGAAAGACGATCATGTGATATATCAGCATATTTGCACCTCTGGGGACTGTGGACCCTTATCCTATGTTGGTATGACACAGACTCGCCTTTCCCGTCGACTAACCCTCCACCTTCAATCTGGCGCTATAAAAGATCACTATCAAGCCCCCCACCATCTTGCCCTAACTCGCGCCGACCTAGACAAACAAACCACCATACTCGACAAAGAATCAGACCCCAGAAGACTAGCTATTTTAGAAGCTCTATACATCCAAACACTCAACCCCAGCATCAACAACCAAACACAAGACCTTCAAATTCTTCCTTCAGGCAAGCGCTACAGGCATGTTGCCCCCCTTACTCTCGCCCCGTGCCCCACTACCTTACGCCTCCGCGCTCAGCACACAACTGACAACACCAACCAATCACAGCCACCCACAGCCAACAACCAACCACCGATAAGATCTAGTGCCCGTCTCGCGAACAGACTGCCTTCCACCAATGAACAGCCACCACACACCCAGTAGCTCCGCCCACCTTCCTATTCTTGATCCTAGAATTTTGTATAAATATGATACCTTGTCCCTATTCTAATAATTCCAGCCGAATTTCTGATCATTATTAGCCAGGTGTGTCTCAAGGCTGAGCCAAGGATCACTTCAATGTGGTCTTGGCTCTAGCTGGAGGGGTAAACTGGCGATATGATCGGGAGGAAGCAAGACAAGAAAACTTACATCACGACTGAGGCAAACTCTATCTAATAAAACTCATCAAATACGACCATAACTGAATATGACACTCAACATAACGGAACCGATAAGACTCAACCAGGGGAAATGCAGACGGGGGATGTGGTAGAGCACCCAGCAATACTTCCGTCAGTATCCCATGACTTACTTACCAGAGTGCTAGTACGGATCCCTCCGGGGTAGCACCGACCCTGTGAGGGAGTTGTCAGTGCCTCAAAACAATCCCACAGTACCACATAATTATAGGGGCAGGCAAGTGGCATTGCTCTCAAGCTGGTGCACTGCTTGAGCCCTTGACTGTCCACTCAATATAGTTTTCCTAATGAAGTTAATATATATAAACGATAGTTCTCCTGCCTGGGGCCCGCCATGGCGGACCCCAGGCAGGGGACCTATCGGGCCCATCTTTCTGGAAAGGAAATATGGAGAAGCCAGGGTTGGCTGTAGTTACTCGCGACGGGAATTCTTGCGGATACACAGTATACTTAACATAAACAATAGCTAGGTGGACAGCCCACCATCTTTTTATACTCTTCAACTCTTCATTTTTAACCCCCACTTGTCTTGATCTGATCTCTCTTATTTCACAACTAGTGAGTCCTCACCTCACATTCTGATTCTGATTCTGATTCTAATCATTACCTCTCCTTTCCCTGAAGATGCAAGATGTTTACTTGTGAAACGTTGGATCCACCATGAATTTTGCTAACCTGTTGTACCTCATCTCTGAACCCCAGAGGAAAATTGTTAGAACTATTGAAAGCTGTAACAATAAAATCCTTAATGCTGAAACTGCTATTGCCTTTAACCTCATCTGTTTAAAAGAGAATATATATATATATATATATATATATATATATATATATATATATATACAGTATACTGTATATATATATATATATAGATATATATATACCGGTATATATATTTGTATATGTGGGAAACAGATTTTCTCGTAGACATGCTGTATTAAAATCCACCGCATTTTTACAGTTATTTACTTTTCTTGAAATATTTTCAATTTTCCTTAATGAGTTTCTTACAAAAGGAGGGTGAGTGAAGACAACTTCTCCGTAGTTCTCCATAGTTTACTTGTTATATTTGTACAACGTTTCGCCTACACATTTAGGCATCTTCAGGTAAATTATAAAACACTCTTCCAAAATTAAAATATACCGTACAGATAAAAGTGAAATGTACAGTATAGAGGTAAGTGAGCTACTGACTGGGTGCAATAATGACAAGTTATAGAAACGGTTATAAAGGGGGGGGGGGGGAGGGGGAGTACATATTATGGAGGGGTACTGTACACTTCACTTTTACTGTACGGTATATTTTAATTTTTGGAAGAGTGTTTTTATAATTTACCTGAAGATGCCTAAATGTGTAGGCGAAACGTTGTACAAATATAACAAGTAAAATATGGAGAACTACGGAGAAGTTGTCTTCACTCACCCTCCTTTTGTAAGAAAATCATTAATGAAAATTGAAAATATATATATAAATATATATATATATATTGTGACATCTGGAAGATAACCAAGATGTGACGTGTGACCAGAGCAACCTGTTGAACGCGACTTTACACCTACAACTGCAAGAAACGATCCCTCTTTCTTTCCTACGTGACCAGAGAGAGAGAGAGAGAGAGAGAGAGAGAGAGAGAGGGGGAGAGCGGCCCGGCTACTTCCTGCATTCTTGGCATTCCTCGCTTTCCCGCCAAAACTTGCGTGAGAGGGGCGGGGCACCTGTGACGTGGTGAGCTTCTGATACCTGGTTGGACCAACACACCTGCTTCTCACCTGTAATTGGTCGACGTGTTTCCTGACTTCTGACTGGTTCCGGCACCTGTTTCCTGACTTCTGATTGGATTAGCTTGGTCCGGGAAATCATATATAAGCCGGAGATTTGATAGTTCAAACTAGTACTTTCTTAGCTAGGGAGAAACGAGCAGTGTGTTGGGGAGACGAGACAGATTTCACAGGCTTGTATAATAGGGGTTATTATATGTTAAGAAGCTTCCGGGAGCGACCTCTTACTCGTTAGTTAGGGATTATTCGTGACTGTTAATTAACCAGAGGTATGTCGGAAACATACACTCATTTGATTTAAGATTTTGTGATTGGAGAATCATATATGTTTAATTGGAGAGATATATATTTTGAATTACTGTTTACTTTTGGTGATTAGAATTAAGGTTTGATTCAGAGATGATTTGTGATTGAATGTTGATTACTTAACTGACTTGATGTAAAGCTATTGTCATTCATAATTAATAATTAAGCATTGTAGGAGTTTAATACTTACCTGACTTTATGTAAAGTTATTTGTCATTCGTAATAGGCATGGTAAAAGTCCTATCAATTGTATTGTCTATTTAAGCCTACTAAACTTTAATTAGTGAAATCAGAACGTATGCAAAACAATCCTGAAATCTATCATAACTTTCATTGCTTATTATTTTGATTAATTGTAAAATTCCTCATGTACGTTTATAAATATAATTCCATTTTATATGTGACTTTGTAATATTTCCTTACCATTTTTAATTAGTCAAATATCTTTCAGTAATAAGAATAACTAAGATAAAATACTAAAGGGAGAATAATAATAAACTAAGAATAACGAGATAACATAGAAAGAGTAATACAATATTTAAAGGGTTAACAAACTTAAATAAATTATAAAAAGATCTTAATACCTAGCTGATAATCCAGATTAATTGAGATATTCTAGTGACTTAAAACCCTTGCTTACATATTGAACTTTTAGTATTCGTAATAAATAGCCTATTTAATATTAAACATTCAATGTAACCTTACATAGTTTACTGATTAAATATAATTGAAGTGTATCAGAGTATAAAGGATAACTGTCCCAACAACTGAGGGAAAGCAAGTGACAACAGAACTAACTTTAATATTATACGTTCTTTTGGCCTTCAGCTGTTTGCTACACTTTCATATTAACTGTTCTGTCTTTATTTATTTAGTTAACCACTTCTAAATCCAGATACATAGCAATATATACACACGCAGTATACATACATATATATATATATACAGTATATATATATATATATATATATATATATATGCTATATCTAAGGGGGGTCTTCTTTTAGTCTTGATGGAGGTCTATTGAGGAAACTAAAAAATTGAAGGATCTAAGCTACGTGGCCCTAGGAACGCGCTGAACGCATTATCGAGGTCAAAATCTCAGGAATGAAGGCATACATTCCATGTTCTTTCTCTGTCTAATACAAACATATCTTGGTTTACTCACGCTTGTTCTACTGCTGTCCACAATAAGGAGTGAAGTGACGGGGGTAAAAAAATACTTCAGTGACAGCGGCAGAATTGCTGCCTGCAGGTAAGCAAGAAAATTAAACAAGGACAGCAGGAACAAAGAGAACCTTATATACCCGAGCACCCCCTCACTTCAGGAGTTTCTCAGACTCTATGGGACATGACACCACCAGGTTATCTAAAGCAGTCACCCCAAGAAAAGGGAAATCCGAGAAACCTATCACAGCCCTAGTTTCAAACCGTACCCGCCAATCACCAGACAGCATTTCCCCAGCCCCCGGATCTACAGTACAATGAAACAATGCTTATGCAAGTAGAACACCAACAGCCAGAAGTCTACAGGAACAAATGGACCTAGTCAGGAGTGCGGGTTATGACGAACCTGGAGATATCACAAACCTCGCAGAAGAAGAACTAGTAGGCGAGCTAAAATAAAGTTTGTCTAAGAACTTGGATTATGGAATAATTCATATAAGTAAGATTACTTAATTATTAAGCTAAGTAACTAATACATACGTCATAAATAAACTAGCTATTATCCATGTACAAATATAAATATTCATTATGTATGTCCAATGTAAGTATTAACCCGCTGAGTACCAGCTAAATATAAATAAATCTACCACCAGGGACCAGCCGGTTTTGATTTTTTTTTTGTCCAGAAACAATAGCGAATGGGTTAGGAATGAAGGAAAAACCACGAAAATCGATCAAAAAGCTCAAAAAATGGTCCTACGGAGCCCCCGAAAACAGATTTTACAAGAGTAAAAAATTGAAGGTAATTTCCCCCAAAAAATATATTTTTGCGCGCCCACGTGCACACGGTTGGACTTTGAGAGTTTTCAACCATCGGCATGGGTGTGTGGAATACTTGGACAGTTCCCATACAAATCTGAGCCTTCTAGGTGCCATAGGACCGGAGTAATTGGGACCGAACCGGCCAGGACACAACATATGAGTCGCTGGGGTTTAGCGTTACATACATTGTGGACGCAAACGCTGCGTCGCTGGGGCTCAGTGGGTCAACCATCACAACTCTATCACAACATATTCACAATATCCTTATTGCATTGAACTCTTGTAAGTGAGAGGCAAGAATTAAGTCCAATATAGCCTCAAAGAAATTATAGGAGAGTAAGCAAAACATTCACTGAGGTAATGCCCCTAACTCTGAAAAGAACGGGACATTCATCAGCAGTGGACAATTGCCTAGACCTTCCCCCTGCCCTGAGAGTGTGCTGAACCTGCTGAAGTACCTGCCGAAGTCTGGACCCTGAAGTCCTGATCGTGAGAAGAAGTTCCTCCTGAAGTGCTGCCCTGCGGACCTACGTTCCACGTCGGCCAGACTTCCTCTCTACCCTCCCATATTACCCTAAGTGTCTCTGAGTATCTTACTTTGTGATTATTGTTGTGAAGGTATAGGAAAAATATGTGAATATTACAGTGCTACTATTATCTATATATCTGTGCCTAAGATCTAGTGTTCATTTTGCTCGATAACTCTTCTAGAACCTTTTCCGAATACGTTACACGCTCGTGTTAATTAATTCACCTAGCCAAGTACTCACAGATTTTCCTTGTATATGTGTATTCTGTTATGTATGTTACAAGTTGAGGTCGAAGTGTACTTCGTGTAATTATTCTCTTCCTAATAAAAACCTGTCACCTAGAACCTACGCTCAATTTCATATTTAATTTATCTCAGTTCCCCCTCGTTGAGAAGTCTTGATATTAATTATTATATATATATGCTTCCCGAGATCCTAACCTTACGCTCGTTTATTTAAGCGTTATTGTAATTATTATATGAACTATATTTATGTTCATTTGATTACTGATGTAGATAATTCTGATTCTTCTCGTCTAGGAATTCTAGTCTTGCATAGATTCTGTTATCTAATTATTCATCATTCGAATACACCGCTTATTAGGTGAATTCTTCATAAGACTGTTAACCTGTTCAGATATCTTGTTTATACCATTGTGAGTATTTATTAAGTACAACTTCGTTGTGTACGTTCTTTTAATATAATTAACATTGTGTTTAATTATTCTTTACGCTAATTCTATATAAGCGTTTCTAAGACGTCTGTTAACTACGTTAGTTTTGTTAATCAGACTTTGTCTTCAAATACGATTAATAGATATTCATCTATACTTCATTCATGATCGTATAGTAAATATTAAATCTGAATTCCTCGACCCGAGTTATTATTGTTACATATAATCGATTGAAGAAGATATATTCAGATCATAATTTATGCAAAATTCAACATCTCATTGCCATTAAATTCATTGCATTCCCTCAGATACTAAGTTTGTAGTCGCACAATCAATAATTATATTTTCCAACACCACAGTAAATTGTATGACCTGAGTAGCTACCTGGTCAAAAGTCACCCTACCCGTGATAATCTACCTGGCTCACGCGCGCGCCCTCACTCCGTGAGCGTTACTCGAACCAGCCAGCCGTGAAATTGTCTTTTATTCTCAACTCATCCATTCTCTCATATTCAGAGTCACTTAATAATATATTTGTTATAGAATAATCCACGTTAGACACTCGACTCACATCCATATTATTATTAAGTGTTGATGCTATAGGTCACGTGTTTATTATATTTAATTGCATATTTCCTATCTCAATTATTACCACAATATGTTTATACTTTTTGTATTTGTTAATTACTGATCAAATGCATTCCATATGTAGCCTACTGTTTCTGATAATAGTTAAGGTAACTCTTAGTCCTGAATTACGTGAATACATTCATGATCTTAATATTGAGCTGATTATGCAACGCGCTGAAAGCTCCAGAGCATATCCTAAGCTTAGATCAAACTTATAAGATACCCATTTCTATGCCATTGAATAAACGTATGTGGATAATGTACATGTGTGTTTTTATTGAATTCTGTAGTACCTAATTGAATACTTATTTTGGGATTAAGAACGTGTTCGGTGTGTCCCTGTTGAGGATATTTACGGTCTATAAGTCCATACTTGGATTTTTGTAAAGACTAAAGCACGAGTTATAAATATTCTAGCCCGACATAACAAGAAGGAACCATTCAAACGGCACCGTTGCCTTCAAACTCAAGAATCTCGTACTTTCTATGTTTCTGCCCGGAATCAAGCCAAATATGTTCTTCGACTCACCAAAACTCTTTCATCAATATCAAATGCTCTGAACTCTCCAACTCTAGTTCTTCCAAAGTTTTTTGGCATCTATATAGCCAAAAACCTCTCCCAACAATGTCACTCCCTCGCCTTTCTCTCCTCATACTGTATGCTAATAACTCTACCTTACATTATTAAACTTGTTTTCTACCACGACCCACCACACAGTCACTCCAAAAGTCACATAACGTGGCTATGGCGTGCCAATCTTTTAATCTTTCAATTATATCTGAATGAGACAGAGAGAATCTTGTTAATTTCAATGCCGTCTAGACCAAATTTCTTCTATCTACCCTTCGCAATATTCCAGAAAACTATCACTTACTCTTCAACAATACATAAATCAACCCTTCATCTTCTCTCCATATTCTATCGTTTACATCATTCTGATCTTTCATGGAACGATCATAATACCATTCTTGCTAAAACAGCTTCCCCAGAAGTTAGGTGTGCTCAACTGTCTCCATGGATTCTACACCCCCGCACAGATTCTTGCTCTATACCGGGGCACTGTGCGCCCATGTATGGAATATTGTTCTCATGTGTGGGTAGGCTCCGCCCATAATCGTCTAATAATAGCCAGAATAAAGATGAATATTACTTCATAGTGCTGAATTGCACAGCTTGTTATTTAGGAGGAACTGGCCTTTGACAGCGACATATTTCTACTGAAAATGTTACCAATATATTTCGAAGGGGGTCTTGGGAGTGTTTTATTAAGCTTAATGGAAAGTCTAAGGAGCAAACGAAATAAATAATAAACTTAAGGTGATATTATACTGAGTGGGTTGAGCTTGTATAATAATTGTGTTGATTATTTGTTGGTGTAGCATCGGGTAATCTTGAAGTGATGAAGGTTATATACTGTGTCTATAGCGATAAATTATATACTAATAATCACACACAGACAATTGCATTCACAGACACACGCACACATACATACATACACACACTCACTAATTTTGAAATGACAGTGTTGATGCTTACTCGGTGTCTGTAGCGATAAATTGTGAATTAATCAACACAAGCACACACACACAAAAACTCACACACACATACGCATTTTTATATGACAGTATATTGCAGTTTACACTGTGTCTGGAGCGATAAGTTTAAAATGTAATTAACAACACACACACACACACACACACACACACTTGAACTGGATAACTATATGTCTCTCTCTCTCTCTCTCCACACGTATAAAAGCTACTAACATAACTTGACTACAGTAAACCCTCGCTATCTCGGACTAATTGGGGGGAGACCCAGTCCGAGATGACCGAAAATCCGAGATGTCCGGGGTCCGACTTATGTCCGACTTAAGAGAGGATAAAATCTGACCTAACCAATGTCCGTCCGAGACAACAATGAAATCGGAGACTACGGAAAAAATCCGACCTCAAGAGAGACGTCCGCGTCAACCTAGAAAACGAAGACAACCCTATTCGAACCCTATAATCTGTAATAGAAAACACAGTACATGTATTTTAGTTTTACAATATGTATTGTACAGTAGGCTATATTACACTTACCCCTTCATAGCTCTTGTCTGTAGTCTTGATGTCCTCCCTCCCCCCTCCCCCCTCCCCAACACTGCATTAATTACTGCAGCATCTCCTTTTCACCCCCACCTCCACCTCACTGTCCTTCTCCACCTCACTGTCCTTCTCCACCTCACTGTCCTTCTTCACCCCACTGTCCTTCTCCACCTCACTGTCCTTCTCCACCTCACTGTCCTTCTCCACCTCACTGTCCTTCTTCACCCCACTGTCCTTCTCCACCTCACTGTTCTTCTCCATCTCACTGTTCTTCTCCACCTCACTGTCCATGACCACCTCACTCCCCTTCTCACTGTCCTTCTCCACCTCACTGTCCTTCTCCACCTCACTGTTCTTCTCCACCTCACTGTCCATGACCACCTCACTCCCCTTCTCACTGTCCTTCTTCACCTCACTGTTCTTCTCCACCTCAATGTCCATCGCACTGTTCTTCTCCACCTCCCTGTTCTTCACACCCCCACTCTTAGGACCATATCCCTTGCCTGTCATGGAACCCTTACCTTTACCTTTACCCACACTGTCCTTCTCCACCTCACAAACAATGTCAGGTTCAGGTATATCCATGGGCACAGGCGTGCTACTCATTATTTCATCCAAATCCATGTCTAAGTCTGAGAGTGGCACAGTATCTACAGTGCTCCACAAGGTGCTAGCAACTGAGGAAACACTTGGGAGGGAGGTGGTGCTAGCAAGCGACACACCACTGGTAGCAGACGAAGTACGAGGTCTGGGAGGAGCAGAAGGTACAAAAAAGGAGCTGATTTTCTGTTGTTTTTTCCGATCAAGGTGTGCCCTTTGAATATAGAATCGACCATTACGCAGTGGTTCGTATAGGGACTGCAACTTTGAGTCATCTACTTGAGTCAGATACTGAAGAATGGTGTCAAAGGAGTCCAGGGCATGCGAGACTGATATCTTGGGCCCCCCTTCTGTCTCTTCGTCCGACTCATCCTGGGTCTCTTCATGGGCTACCCCCAACACCTCGGCTGCAATTTGTTCGTCAGTCTTATGCTCGTGTCCAGGTAGGTCTCTGTCCTCTTGCAGCCAGTCGTCAACTTCTTCTTCGGGGAGGTCACCCTGGTTACCCTGGTTCAAGAGGTTCCTGAAGTCAGCTGCCCCAAACCCTTCAAAACCCGGATCTTGCACCTTCGGGATATTTAAGACCTTGGTCCAACCATTCCTCAGTGTGTTGAAAGAAACTTCGCACCACGCCTCTGCCCAATTGTAGATGCAGTCTCTCAGGGTATACTGCTTCAGTTTTTGTAGAGATTTCTTTCCGCGTGTATCCACATAACCTTCTTCGTCCATCCCATCTTTTATGATGACAAGGCATTGTTCCAGGAACTTCCTCTTGTATCGCCTTTTGCAAGCTTCAATTATTCCTTGGTCCATAGGCTGAATAACACTTGTGGTATTAGGAGGCAGGAACATTGTCTTAATTTTGCCGTTTGCAGTCTCCAGTTTCGTGGTACAAGGGTGGGCAGGTGCATTGTCGAGCAACAAAATGGCAACAGCTTCGTCATAGGGTACACCATACACTCGATTCTGGAACGAGCGAACGTCGGGTACAAATATCTTGCGAAAGAAATCCTCGGTGATGACCTGGTTAAACCAAGCTTTCTTTGATCCATAATAGTCGACTGGGAGTTGCTTGGTAATGATGAGGTCCTTAATTACTCTCGGCTTCTGAGATTTGCCGACGATTGTAGGGGTCACACGGTGGCTTGCGTCGGCATTAGCGCAGCAAAGCACTGAAATACGCTCCTTCACAGTTTTGTGGCCAGGTGTGGACGTGATTTCTCGGTGGGCCTGTGTGTTGGAAGGTAGAGAACGCCAATATAAGCCAGTCTCGTCACCGTTATAGAGCTGCCAATGTTGAAGGTGTTCCTCGGTTATAAGGGCGTGGAAGCGATCAGTGAAGGGTTCTATGGCCGAAGTATCGGTGATTAAGATTTCACCACAAATACTACTGTTTGAGAGGCCATGGCGGTTTCGGAACCTCCACAACCACCCCTCGCTAGCCTTGAAGTCTTGGTGATGAAGATGCTGGCCGAAACGTTCTGCTGCATGCTGGATCTCGATGCCTCTCACTGGTACGCCCTCAGCACGAAGTTGTTGGTACCACTTCAGCACTGCGTCGTCGATGTCTTGATAGGCTAGCTTGGCCTTGCGAAAGATCTTGGCGGTGGAAGGACATGAAGCACAGCTACGCCATGATGCCGGACTTTCTCCTTGTCTCGGATGAAGTCGTAGATTGTTGATCTGCCTAAGCTATACTTCTCCTGAAGCTGCTTGGCTTTCATCCCAATGTCCAGACCCTTTAGCATCTGTAGCTTTGTTTCAAGTGATACAGAAGTCACCTTACGCTTAGGCTTATCCTTGGGAGGCATGGTGAACTAAATAATGGCACGCGTCGATGTGTAACGCAACAGAGCTTTGTGCGGACTGACGCTCCCAGCATCCGAGCCGGGCGCTTGGGCCCCGGATGTAAGATGGCGTCGGACCTCCCTTCTGTTTCTCGGATATTCACCCTTATTGTCCGGTTACGTGAGGGGTCATCCGACACGTCATCCTTTGTCGGACACCGCTACGACACATTTCGGAAATATTCGAGATATCAGAGGACGGTTATGACGGACATATTCCGAATACTTATATAAAGTCCGACAACGTCAGAGACGGTCGGAACGATGCCGGAAATGTCCGAAATACGGAAGTGAATGTCCGAGAGGCCGATGCCAGTCCGAGTAGTGCGGGTTTCCGACTTATAGAGGTCCGAGATAGCGAGGGTTTACTGTACAAACTTAACAAACGGAAGAGCCGGGAAATAGGGCCATATGGCACTTCCATTTTTACGGGGAAGGGTTTGGGTTTCTGGACCCCCTTTTCTCTCATGTTTAGCCCTAATAGTTTGGAGTTCTTAATATGGTCGCACCGTTAGTTTGGCAATTTTAATACCTTTCGCCCCATATCTTTGGTAAGATTTTAAGACCATTCGTGTCATTTAGGTGTCGATTTTGTCCTGGCAATCGATAGCGAGCCTGTAATTTAGAAGGAACCAGCCACATAGATAAATTTTTCGACCGAAAAATAAAAAAACAAAAAAATGAAGGGGGATCTTGGGGATGTATCTATAAATTTGATGGAAGTCTAGGGAGTAAACTAAAACAAAATATATATAATAATAAAACATAACATACCAATTCATATATAACAAATACTACATAACCACCCTTTCAATACCCAATTACCGGTACGTATTTCTTTTTTGTTTTCTGGCCATTATTAGACAATTTTTTTCAGATCTGGAAGTGTATATGGAAGTCAGAAAGTTTATTGAGATGGCATTTAACCTAACAATTCCCAAAGATCTTTCCTAAACGGTCTAAAATCGTCTAATGAAAGTCAGAATAAGTTGTCAAAATGCGTTATAATCTCCAAAGGGTTAACCAGAACATATTTTATTTCTCCTGACTGTCAATAATATAACTTGCAACATAATATGACAACTAAATAATATATACTATATAAAGTATATATATATATATATATATATATATATATATATATATATATATATATATATATATATATATATACGCAGACTCGTCTTTCACGTCGGTTAACTCTTCACCTTCAGGCTGGAGCCATCAAAGGCCACTATCTCACCCCTAACCACCCCCACCTCACACGCAATGAGCTAGAGAAACACACCACCATACTCGATAAAGAAAGTGACCCAAGGAGATTACCTATACTCGAAGCAGCGTTATATATCCAAGCCTTACATCCTAACATCAACAACCAAACTCTGGACCTTCAGATCCTTCCTTCTGCCAAAAGGCACTATCCTACAGGACCTAATGCCCCCCCTCGCCCCCCGGTGCCCTTGACGCAGCCCCCCGCGCTACCTCCTTCAGCTTCGTCTTCTGCCGGCGCCACACGTACTACGCAACTTAGGCCACGCCCCTCGACACGCAGCAAATCAGCTTCGACCCCGCCAACCGACCACCACCTTCCCGCATCCAGTGCGCCTGCATGAAGCGGATCTGTCTTTTACACTCCTAGAATACTCCTCCACCAATAGCAGACTTTTGCCCCCTGATTTTCGCCTTCTCTGATCCTCCACCCTCTATATATACCCTTCCTGTTTACCTTTTATATCATTCTATCCTTACTTGATAATGCTGGTTGCCCAGTGAAACGCGTCGTATATCCTGTATCATTATGTACATTAATGTAACTCTGTACCACCATGAATTTTGCTAATCTCATTTATCTACTTCCTGCCACCCAGCGAAAACTCATCAGAGACCTGGAAACTTTGAATAATAAAATTTCCAACGCAGAAATTGCCATTTCTTTCAACCTCGTATGTATTAAAGAAAATGTATTACCTGGCTTTACTAACATATATATATATATATTATATATATATATATATATATATATATATTATATATATATTGTTACGAATTATCTTCAGAACTCATACAAAGTCTAAATAGGCCTCGGACACAACAACGCGAATCTGACTACTTCAGAAGACAAGTAGGGTTAATATCCCAATTCAGGTAAATCAATACTGCTATCACATGGAAGGAAATCATATTGATAGTGTCAATGGATTCATATCATATTATAATTCACTTCTGTCACTGTACAATAGCCTACTGTGAAGTAAATTATATAGGCACTCCTCAAGACGCAATGAGTTAGGCTAAGCAGACTTCCCAAAAATATCAGACGTGAACTTGATTTACTGTCAAAGAAACACGTTGATAAATTACTCCTATAAAGTATCAAGACTCCTCATTTAAGCAGGCAATAATAAATACAGTGAATTTGATTGAGTATTAAAGAAACCATTTGACTCAAATGACTTATCAAATATCGGGTGCTTAACCTCTCCGCGGCGCACAGGGGGTTTTCTACAGGGTAAGACTGTGCGCACCTATGATGATTTTGGGACCTATTGCCAATTTCGATAAAAAGTACATCATCGTGTAGGGAATGTTTGCGTGCATCGGCCCATATATATTTGACCCCCCAAAAAATGTCTGGGGGGGGTAGGGGAACGGTCCGTAGTTGAAAAATGTGGAGCGAATGGCACCGCGCGGCTAGATTGTCATCGAGCGGCGAGATTTCCCTGCCGAATATTTACGCGCGCAGGGGATAGAAGGAGAGGGAGGAGGGGGTGGGTTACCGCGTATTATCACGTATATCTCCTTTTTCGAGCCCTTTTAGGCTATTTAGAGTATGTATACGTGTGTAGGGCACCCATATAACAATGAATATGCCTCATAGTGACCAAAAATTGCAATATATAAGGGAATTATAAGAGAATATTTAGGCGGGAATGAAGATGTGTTGGAGGTTTGGCGGCAATTTATGAGCTGAGAGTGTGGTTTACGCCATACATATCACGTAT
This sequence comes from Paralithodes platypus, assembly GCA_032716605.1. Taxonomy (NCBI): domain Eukaryota; kingdom Metazoa; phylum Arthropoda; class Malacostraca; order Decapoda; family Lithodidae; genus Paralithodes; species Paralithodes platypus. Next base: position 14,394,441 of record CM064507.1, read on the forward strand.
ATCTTGTACGTAGAGCACTGTCACGCTATAATACAGACTTGTACGTATGTATACGTGCCATATATCAAAATATATACCGCATATAAACCAATTCATGCGATATTTACGCACATTATCAATGAGTTTCTATGCGTGAACCAAGGTGTGAGTGAGTTGTGGTGGGAATGAAAGGGGGAGAGGGTGTGTTACGCCATAAATATCACGTCAATCTTGTATTTAGAGCACTCTCATGCTATAATAAAGACGTGTACATATGTAGGCGTCCCATATAACAAGGAATATACCGCATATAGCCCAATTGATGCGATATTTACGCAAATTGTGAATGTGTTTCTAGCAGACGGAAGCCTGAAAGGGGGGGTTGGGGGTGGGTGGGTGGGTGGGAGGGAGGCATGCAGGGGTGCAGTGAGTGAGTGAGTCGTGGAGAGATGGAAGTCAGGCAGATCTCTAGATAGATAACCAGCTTAGTGATAATTGTGGAGGCGCCCCAGGCGTATTGATGTTTGGTATTTTGACCCTTATGTCTACCAGATGGCTGGTGTTCGTTGCCATCAACAGGTCTACAATAACATGAGTCAGGAATGGAGAGAGAGAGAGAGAGAGAGAGAGAGAGAGAGAGAGAGAGAGAGAAACTGAGACATGCGTATGTCGTACATATAAATGGACTTCAGAATTGCATTTTTATGCAAGCAGACATTGCATTTTAGACACATGTGAAGTACCACAGAAACATGTAGGCCATTGACTGTAAATAAAGTACTATATTTATAGACCACCAGCGACGGTGCTGAGTCAACACAGGCAGATTGCCTGTTGTGATAGAGGGCTAAATATAGACTGGTGTCTCCTTACACCTGCGAAAGGGTAGATTGCCACCAGAGAAACGTTTACTTATTTATTTCGAAGTAATATGCAATCTAAATGTATATTCGAGACCTACTGCAATTATTTGTATGACAGTCATGACTATGTATAATCCAATATACGCGCGTAGGCGAGACATAAGAAAGCTGGTTGAGCAATTTTCGACACCCACACAGTTATTATTCATTTTTATTTACAATATTATACAATACAAATGTATTTGTGAAGAGTATTTTATCCATTATTGTATTTATACCAATTTTGTTCCCAGACAGAGCTGCTGTAGCTGGAGAATCAAGGAGCGGCACGCCTGACCGTGTGAAAATGAGTGGAGTCACACTGAGAGGGGCAATTTTGCTGAGTGTTTGGGCAATTTTTGACAGAATAAAGTTATATAATTACTAATTCTTGACAGAGACAAACTATTATAAACCTTGGCATGATATAATTGATAATCCCATCAATTTACAAACGTAAATTGGTGGGATAATTCATTTTTTTTTGTATATTGTCATTTCGATTGTACACACGAAGTTTTGAGTGATATTTGGTATGAGCTCCTGTGGCATGGTTGGTAAGGTCGCGGACTGGAAAACTCAAAGTGTCGTAGGGTAGTGGGATCGAATCCAGGAGGGGGTTATGGGGAAGGTTTTATATTGTCTAGAAAAAATTTTATAAATTTTTTTTTTTACAAGATCATGCCATTGTATTTAAACAATATGAAATATTCATAGAATATATCATATTGTAAGAATACAATGACATGACCTTGTTTTCTTTTTTTCTTTTTTTATTGTTTTTAATTATTATCATAGTAGGTTTGACATGATTTATTGAAACATATTTATTTTTGTACAATTCATTTGAGGTAAGAAAATAATTATATACACATTACTTAGGCTAATAACAAACATATATATTGATATACTAAAAAAATAAGGCATATTACATGTAAATCTTTGAAACTTATAAACTAAATAATGAAACATACAATTATATAATGTAAAAGCTATATCACAGGGACATCTTTGGAACTTATACATTATATAATATATATGTTACATTATGAGGTAGCGTGATCAATTAGGTCAGGTCAGGTAAGGTAGGGCGCGAGTCCAGGGCAGGGCAGGGCAGGAGGCGAGTCCAGGGCAGGGCACGGGGCGAGTCCAGGGCAGGCCAGGGCAGGCCAGGGCAGGGCAGGGGCCGACACTCAGTAGTTCTTGAAGGTGTGGTAGTCCCTGAAGCAGTCACCCAGGCAGAGTGCAACTTTGCACTCGGCGCACATTGAGGTGACTCTTTTGGTCACATGGGGTTTCCTCACACTGGAGCTGCAGACGGTGCACTGCACCTGCCTGTGACGAGTGCCAATCAGCTCGGTGTTGGTTGTGTAGTGTCTTTCGACACCCAGCTGGATGCGGTCAGGAACGTGATCCCCACGCCATGCCGTACGTCTGTGAGTGGTGGTGGCATACTTCTCCAGGAGTTGGTAGGAGACGTTGTACACGAACTCCCGGAATTTCAGCTTCTGGTTTGGGGCCATATCCTTCTTCACCAACCACAAGTTGTAGGCGTTCAGCATCGTTATGTCAACTAGGTGGAGGAAGAGCTTGTGATACCACTTCACAGTCTTCCTCAGACACTCAACACCTGACAGCTGACAGTCAGACTTGTCCACCAGGCGCATGTTTTTGGTGTAGTCCACTACCATGTCGGGCTTGTAGATTGTCTTCCTGGTTCGGTAGTGGATTTTGCCAAAATCCACCTGGGCACCTGTGTGGACGGTGGAAAGCAGGTGGACGTCTCGCTTATCCTTCCACTTCAGGGCTATCAGTTTCCCACACTTCTCGAGCTGCTTGTATTTCTGCCCCTTTCGTCGCCTTCTTCGCACATGCCTCTCGCGGTGTTCCTTGGCCAGGTCGTCTTCTGAAGGTGTGTCACTGGAGGAGGCATCTGTGAGAGGAATGACATCACCTGTGAACTTTGGCATAAACTTTCTTGTCTTTCTGACAGTCCCACATGACCCCGTTTGGTTGTCATAAAGAAACTGGCAGAGAGCAGGAGAAGTATACCAGTTGTCAGTGTAGATGATGTGGCCTTTGCCCAGGTAAGGTGCCAACATTTTCCTGACGATGGCACCTGACATGCCCATGGGGTCATTGGCAGCGGCTTTCGGTATGTCAATGTCAGTGCCTGTATACACGATCATGTCAAGCACTATTCCAGTTTCACAGTCGCACAACACGAAGAGCTTGATTCCGAACCTATGCCTCTTCAAGGGGATATACTGCTTGAAAACAAGACGTCCTTTGAAGAGCACGAGCGACTCATCAATCACCAAATTGAGGAAGGGGTAAAAGTATTTCCTATACCTCTCCAACAACATGGTGAACACATCCCGAACTTTCCATATCCTGTCAATCCTGTTAGGATTTTCGTTGTCTGCAAAGTGCATAAATCTTAGCAGCAACAAAAATCTGTCACGAGTCATGAACTTATTGAAAGTTGGGGTGGCGATGAGAGGGTCGTGCTTCCAGTAGTGTTGCAACACATGCTTCTGATCAGAGGCATGAGGAACAACAAGGCAAAGAACGTCAGAAATTCTGCCACAGTCGTATCCACCCAGCCTCGTATTCTCGCTTTTGGAGAAAGGACGTCCAATCTGCCAAACACCCACCTGTAGTAGGCGTTTGTTTGGGCAACGATGTACGTCATTACCTCCATGTCGAAAAAAGCGAGGAAGAAGTCGCTTTCGTTCGCTTGATCATCACAGGGCCAGTTGTCAGTTGTTCCTGACGTCCCAGGATTGAACTGGGGCACGTCAGGTACAAAATTGACCCCGTCAGACCAATCGAACGAAGGCATGCCAGGGATCGGAATGTCGTCTGCGTCTTCTTCTGCGTCTGAAATATCGCTTCCATGGTCGCGATACAGCACTTCATCATCATTACCCTCCTCTTCACTCGACAGACGATGCCCTTCCTCGTTTTCGTCACCGACGTCGGACTCACTCCCACTGTCCACTCCCAAATCCCCCCACCCTTGGTCCCGTGCTAGGGCTTCGTCGTCGAAACCCGGGCTGCCAATGTCCTGCGAATCACCATCAAACAGCAGGGCGGCATACTTAGATGGTGTAAGATTTTTCCGGGTCACTTTGGCACGTGCGGGAGTCTTATGGACAGGGACAGCAGAGGTGGTGGCAGGGGCGGCGGCAGGGGCGGCGGCGGCGGCAGGGGCGGCGGCGGCAGGGGCAGCAGTGGTGCGTGGCCTTGATGGCAAGATGATGGTGGTGCCTGTCGCCCTTCTCTCTGTTCCTTGGGCAGGGGCGGCAGGGGCGGCAGGGGCAGCAGGGGCGGCTGGGGCAGCAGGGGCGGCAGGGGCGCCAGGGGCAGCAGGGCCGGCAGGGACACCAGGGCCAGCAGTCGCTTTCCCAGTCGCTTTCCCTCTCCCTTTCCCCTTCCCCTTCCCTGTTCCTTGGGCAGGGGCGGCAGGGGCGGCAGGGGCAGCAGGGGCGGCAGGGGCAGCAGGGCCGGCAGGGACACCAGGGCCAGCAGTCGCTTTCCCAGTCGCTTTCCCTCTCCCTTTCCCCTTCCCCTTCCCTGTTCCTTGGGCAGGGGCGGCAGGGGCGGCAGGGGCAGCAGGGGCGGCAGGGGCGGCAGGGGCGGCAGGGGCAGCAGGGGCAGCTGGGCCAGGGGCGGCTGGTGGTGGTGGTGGTGGTAGGGGCACTGTGGCTGGCGTATGGGTTCTCTTCCCTACGCCCGTGCCTTTAATTTTTCCTGCCCCCGCAGGTAATGCAGCCCTAGGGCGGCCTCCTGCGTCGCTGGTACCGGTGGCAGGGGTGGCAGGGGTGGCAGTGGTGGCAGTGGTGGTGGTAGTGGTTGTTGCAGTGGCCTGGGTCGTGGTGGCAGTGTCCCGAAAGACCAATGACCTCTGTGCCATTGCCCTGCTTGCACGTGTTTTACGTGCTTTTGGTGCTGGTGATTCGTCCTCTGAGCTGTAGGGCGTGTCGTACTGGTAGCTAGGGTCTTTGGCAGCCACCCTCTGCCTTCCACGGCGGCTAACACCACCAGAAGGAGGGCTGGTTGTGTCATCAGGGAGCGAGCGTGAGGGACGTGTAGGCTCCATGACTAGTGCGTGGTTACTGGCGCGGTGGTGCTTGCACGAGTGCGGGGCGAGCGTTTGGCGGGGTGGTATCGAGAGTTGACATGTAGTACAATACCCACACCAATTTTCAGCCGCCTGGCTATAAACGCGCGGTTTTGGTACGTGTTCAAAGTCTCTGCTCTTAAGAGTCTACCCGCAGTGCGCCGGGGGAACTCTTAAGAGTCTACCCGCAGCTCCCGGGTTAATTAAGCCAACAAAATACAAATGTCCCACTGGGATATAGTCAAAACAATATGCGAAATATAAATGTCCCACTGGGATATAGTAAAAAACAATATGGGATATCTGTATGACAATGTCAGCCCAGGTGGTTCTTAATGTGCAATCATAGGGTACCGAAAATCATTAATCAAGCATTCTTTAAGTAAGCTATTTTACTGGAATGTTTAATCTGTAGGGGGGGCATTAATCACACAAATATCCCATATGAACATCGTAACTAATGCACACTCGTGAAATATATACTCCAGTTCATCAGAGATACAATATATAATTATATCTTTGATCAAAAGGTCAATCAACACACATAAATATAAATCAATACAAGAGATCACTGCAAAAATGTATCTATTAAGAAAAGCAAGGCTCCATACCAACACACAAATACTCACACACAATCGTGTCTGTAGTTCAAGAAGCCAGGAGCAGCCCTCCTCTGCTATCAGCTGTCACCACTTGTCTCTGTCTGAGGGACTGCGAACACACGCATACACACCTGCACAGCATGGGAAAAACAGGAAAATGTTGTGTAGGTATTAAATAATGATCAGCTGAAAATAGTACTTAATCTCGGCAGACGAGACGATGGGGGGTCCGGGGGGCAAAGCCCCCCGGCCGCCGGAGATTGTTTTCAATTTTAAGTTGGCAGAAACTGTATTTCCTGCATTCTGCTGATGATTATACTTCAATAACCTAGGCCTACTTGTAAATAGAAATGGAATAATTTTACTGAAATGTGAATGGGTTTTTTTTTCTGTTCATAGTGTTATATCGATATTTGAGACACAGCAGCAGCGCAGCGCGCATCCCTACTCCCTAGCGACCAGCCCAACAGTGGATGCAGTTATTGCAGCCTCCTTATGAAATGGATAATAGTCTAGGCCTATAGGCTAGGCCTAATGCATTTTCAAGTGTAATACATTTGTAGAATACATTTGTATGGTAGGCCTAATAAGTATTACTATTGCTATTATCCTCCCTACAAACAATAAAGGCTGCGGCTGCCTGGCTGCCCGGGCCCCCGTCCAGGACTCCGGGTAGTACGGGTAGGCCTATATACTATGTTGTTGGTATAAAGGGCAGTGTTGCTGCATAATGCATAGGCCTACCACTATTGTTGGTTACAGGTGGTAAGCTCCTAAATTCTTAAAATGCAACAAGTTATAACTTACGCATGGCCTCCAGGCCGTGGCGTGGGGCGGCAGCCTGTATTGGCCCGGCTTGGAGGCCCAGGCTCCCAGCGGGTCAGCCCTGAGCCCAGCACAGTTGAAAATTAGCATTGTCAGCAATTCAGATAATGTAGGCAGCAGGCTAGGCTAACCTAGTTTAGGAGTCCTTAGAAATTTAGATGGCCTACCACCAGGCCTAGTCTACTCAGTATCACTATCTACTTTAGGCCACTACTAGCCTAGGCCTAGGCTAATATAGCCTAAGTAACTAGGGATAGTATTGTAAATTCGTATTTAGGGCCTAGCCCTAGGCTAAATATTACAGGCTGGCCACCTGGGGCTGTGTATCCCACATCACATATTTCAAATTTCACAAGCATAGGCTAGGCCTATATGAAAATAAGGTCATTATCAGTAACTTGACTGCCTTGGTAACGTGTTTCAGCTTTTCACACCTCTAATTTCTTATAATATAACGTTATGTTCACGTTAAAAGTAACTTTCTGAACCAAAAACCACTAAGATGGACATAATACCGTAATCCTATATACGTATCTATATCTACAGCCCCTTGTGATACCTGTCACCAATTCTGGGGAGTCTATTTCACTGTTTTATGTGTTTTTCAGACATATTACATTTCAAGAAACCTCACCACCTAGATAGAATTGAACTTCTTGTTTTCGACTTTCGTAAATTATATAAGTACAGTAATAGTAAAGTGTTGGATTTTGTGTGCTCTATATTTCAATTCTCTATATAATGGATCTGGTATGATCTGAAACTAGTCTTTGATCTTCTTCTGTTACGTCCTTCGATTCACTTACTTATAATGATGATGATTAATTTGTATTACTTGCAGACTTACAATTGAGTTGACTATTTATTGATATTTATAAAGATATTAATATATAGATATCTATATAATTATATATATTATATATTATATATATATATTATATATATATATATATATATATATATATATATATATACATATATATATACTGTATATATTAACAGTATAGATATGATTAGCACAACTTAAGCGAGTATCGAGAAACTTCGGCAATCGGCACTCATAGCCCTTTATAAATAGAATAATCTGGCTAAGGACTTTGTATTTGATAATCTAAAGCAACATAAACTATGACTTACATTTACCTGAAGTCCCTGCTACGATTGACATAACATACATGGCTTAAGAAGATGTGTTGGGATATTTTATGGTACGAATACGTCGACCGGACCATCAAAACAAAACAGTATCCCTAAACCTGTCGTGTGGACGGCTATAAGACTATTTCAGGCCTCTCCAGTTTGTAACCATTATTATTTACAGGGAGGTTAGTAATATATGTGTTTTAAGAGTCCATAGGCCTTTATTAAAATGGAAAGAGCCTTGTGTATTGCCCTGTATAGACTATTAGTACGTAATAACTGGTGTATTGCCCTGTATAGACTATTAGTACGTAATAACTTGTGTATTGCCCTGTATAGACTATTAGTACGTAATAACTTGTGTATTGCCCTGTATTGACTATTAGTACGTAATAACTTGTGTATTGCCCTGTATAGACTATTAGTACGTAATAACTTGTGTATTGCCCTGTATAGACTATTAGTACGTAATAACTTGTGTATTGCCCTGTATAGACTATTAGTACGTAATAACTTGTGTATTGCCCTGTATAGACTATTAGTACGTAATAACTTGTGTATTGCCCTGTATAGACTATTAGTACGTAATAACTTGTGTATTGCCCTGTATAGACTATTAGTACGTAATAACTTGTGTATTGCCCTGTATAGACTATTAGTACGTAATAACTTTGGTTGGCTTGGGGCCAGGCTGCAGCGAGCTAGCTGTGGTGAGTGGTGACTGGTCCTCCGAATCTGAAAATAGTAATTCATTTGTTTTTTGCAAATCGGTAGTAAGATATAAAATTACCTATTTCGGCACACTGCGCCTGCACCACCAGCAGTCGCCTTTCCTCTGCCACACCTAGCCCTTGTCTCCCCCCTTTGTGGGTGCCGGCGAGGGGGTATATATACGGGCGGGGCCTTATGCTCACTGAGGGGCACTCTTCACATTCAAAATGTCCCCGATGACAAAACACACTTATTGGTCTCATTTATACATTAGAGGGTGAATATCCCAATCACAAGACCCTCACTCAATAGATAGATATTGCTTACATAATCTATTTCACAAGGCATTCTCGGATAATGCGAGGTATTCATGTAAGCACAGAAAATATAACTTCTCAAGTCTTGCAAACCCTGGACTTGGTTATAAAATTCTAAAATCATATAATCTCATTTACCCATCATAAAGTTTCTTAACCCGGCAACGGCGAGATAGCTCTTAAAGGTGGGGGCTCATGGGTTGAGGTAAACATGGAAAAATAATCGCCAACCTGCATATAATTATCTTGTAAAATGCAATGTCACTGAAATAATTATTAACAATGGTATAAAGGATTTTGCGGATCGTCTATACCGGGCCTGTGACGTCATAGTGACGTCACACCAGTATCCTTAGCCTAGACTGGATGGTGGACTTACACTCTTGTGACGTCACAGGCCCGGTATAGACGATCCACAAAATCCTTTATACCATTGTTGATAATTATTTCAGTGCCATTGCATTTTGCAAGATAATTATGTACAGCTTGGCGATTATCATTCCATGTTTATCTCAACCCATGAGCCCCCACCTTTAAGAAGTTTTACTGGGCGAGGGTGGCAAAGCTCTTAAGAGGGAGACCTAAAAAAAAAACATTTAAATGGCCCCAGTAGCATTAAACAATGTTTTTTTGTTTTTTTTTGTTTTTCCCCTATACCTCATATCACTCCTCCACATCCCCTCCTTCCCTCCTTTCCCCTCCCCCTTTAATTATCACCTATTTTCCCTGTTATTCCCTAATTCGTTAATGTGCTTACGTGCCTAGCGAGTGTATTACACAACCTCCATGCTCCATGTATATTCGCGATTTTGAACAGAAAATTATATTTTCACTTGTTTTATTGTTCTTACAGGTTACTATCTTCATAGTGAAGGTAAAATAGGCTCATATGAATAAGTAATAACGATATTTATCGTAAAATGATGATTATAGGCCTGAATGGAGCCTATATGCTCGCCCATGGGCATTGAGTTAAATACCCCCTGCTTGCGGTTTATAGGTTAAATACATCATGACACTTGTAAAATTACACTGATTGTAATCTTGGACACATTAACCCTCTCACGACCATATGACGCAGAGAGTGCCAGATTAGCAATAAGAAATAGAGTTCTCTCACTCTTATAATTACCTCTCCAAAATTAGTTTTCTGCTTACAGCTAACTCAAAGACAACTGCAGAGGTTAAAGTAACTAAATTAAAGGTTTCTAAATACCCCTGATGGGAACAAAGAATTTAAAGTATCCCTAATAGGCTCAAAATTGCGTCAAGAACGTGAGAGGGTTAATAGTCTATGGGCTGTTATAAAGAAGATGATGCAATATTATGCAAGTACCCGTCACTCCTAGAACCGTTAGTTGGGTCCTCTATAGGAAAACATTCCACACTCCTTGTCTTTTACAGTAGTAGTGTCCCTATATAAATAATTAACTGTTTTTCAACATATAAAAGCACATAGATGATATGCTGCTCACACAAGTGATGTCCTGATGTCCTGGTGCTGGCCAAGGGCCAGTATACCTTACAATATATATATATATATATATATATATATATATATATATATATATATATATACTGTATACAGAAAGAGAGAGAGAGACAGTAAAGAAATAGCGAGAGAGATGCAAGAGGCGGAGAGAGAGAGATTGCAGAGAGTTGGTGAGTGGAGGTGTTTGTGGAGCTAGCTGGATTGCTCTCAGTGCAGGAGAGATGAGAAAAGAACCAACGACGACCAGTGACAGAAAAGGGACAGAACCTTGTGGGGGGGGTGGTAGTGGTGTGGTAGTGTGGTTGTGTGTATGGTAGTGACAGTATTTTTTTGTTCTATGTGGATGAAGGAGACCAAAGGGAAAACTGCCTGTGACGAGTGCCTCCCACAGAGTTGAAAGAGTGACAGGGCCAAATTCAAGGAACGTTCGAGCCAAAATGCCTGGACACATGGAGTTTGAAGCAATATAAGTCATAGGATGAGGGAAAGATGGATTCAGGGAGAGAGTTCCAGAGCTCAGCTGTGGAATAGAAGAAAGAATAGGAGTATCGTTTCACTCATTGGTTTCGGATTTGCATATATTAAGGGTGGGATTGTGTTGCAAGACGGGTACTATGTACCCTACATAGAGGAGGTGGTATACACTGGGAGAGCTCTGAGGAACACGATTAATGTAGTAGTGATAGAATAGCGAGAGAGAGATTGGAAAGAGTCGGTAAGTGGACGGGAGTTAATGATACGAAAGGCTTTCCTTTCTACTTTGTCTAGAAAGTAGGTGGTGATGGGCTGGTTTATCAGAGTGAGAGCTGAGCGATCTCTGCCATACCCATAGCTTACTCTGACTGTTCCTTTTACTTATATATCTTCTAGATCTCAAGTGACAGCGTCATTTCCGTGGATCGACCTCCCTACTGCCAACCTAAAAGTTGGCAGATTGGGAGCCAAAGCGTCACATTTTTCCCTTGCCCCTCAACTTTCCCTTCATAATTGCTGAGGGGCACAGGGCCTTGGGTGGGGCTTTGGTTTCCCGGGCGTTTCCGCGCCCTCCTCAGCTCCCTGCCTTAGAGTTGCTTCGGTCACCTGGGTTTTGTTAGTGGTAAGCAGGGAGGGTTTTGTGGGGGCGCTCTATGGCCTTGGCCTTGCTCGGGACCTTCGGGCTGTTCGGCCAGGCAGCCTGGGGAACAACAACAACAACAACAACAACAACTTTGTCTAGAAGTGCTGAATGAGAGGATCCTCCCCACACATGTGAACAATACTCAATAGAAGGACGCACTGTGTCCCTGTACAGAGCAAGAAACTGTGCAGGGGTAAAGAACCCCTTTAGGTGGATGAGCACTCCCAGCTTCTGGGAGGCTGCCTTAGCAAGAATAGTAATATGGTCCTTCCAAGAGAGAGCAGAAGAGAAAGAGACACTGAGATTACTGAGAGAAGATGAAGGGGTGATTTTTGTATTATTGAAGTATAATGGATTGTCCTCTGGGAGTTCACAATGGGTAAATAGATGGAGAAATTGAGTTTTGGAAGCATTAATGGCAACAAGGTTTTCTCTGCCCCAATTCGAAATGGTAGTTAGAGCAGAAGATAAAGTGTTGTATGGCTTCATTACGTTTGTTTCTAAGGGATTGGTTGTTCGGGCGTTCTGGACATTTAATTGAATAGTGTAAGGTAGAGTAGTCTGCGGATGAATGGATATGACTCGAGGTACAGTTGAGAAGATCATCTATGAAAATTAGAAAGAGAATTGGAGATACGACAGAACCCTGAGGGACACCGGAGTTGATATGATGAGGAAGTGAACGGTGGCCGTCCACAACCGCAGCTATGGAATGGGTGGAAAGGAGATTAGAGACAAAGGCACAGATGGAGGGATAGAAACCGAAGGAGGGTAGTTTAGAAATTAGAAACTTTTGCCAGACTCTATCTAAGGCATTTGATATGTCTAGTCACTCTAGTGCAATAGAAAAGGTCTCACCGAAGTTCCGAAAGGAGAATGACCAAGAGTTAGTAAGATAGGAAAACAAATCACCAGTGGAGCAGCCCTTAGGGATAGAACCTTGTGTGGTGGATAGTAATATTGTACGTATGTAGTGTATGGTAGTGGTGGTTGGTTGTATGATAGTGTTGTTGTATGGTAGTGTGTTTGTATGGTAGTGTGGTTGTATGATAGTGTGGTTGTATGGTAGTGTGTTTGTATGGTAGTGGTGGTTGGTTGTATGATAGTGTTGTTAGTACAAAAGAGTACAAAGGAAATCAAGCAACAACAGGTCTAGTGACCCTTCTAGGCTGCTTGTCCTCCAAAACACTGAGGATCAAGTGTCCAAACAGTGGTTTAGAGTGGGTAAGGGAACATTGGAAAGGGAACTACTGCCCTGGAACTAATGTCCGTGGCAGGACTAGGAAGTTAGTAGGGGACAGAGGGGTTAGTAACTGACGGGAGGATAAAATAAAGTTATTCATTTACAAACGCAGTCAGTTTGCGGGTTTGATGCGAGATATTTGTCTAGCGGAGTTTAAATGAATCAACGGTGCTGCAGTCTATAACGTCTCGGGGAAGCCCATTCCACAAGTTGACAACTCGATTGAAGAAGAAATTCTTAGATTCGTGTGAGTTAAAAGATTTACCAATAATTTTGCAACCGTTTCCCCGCGTGTAATTAGATTGGTCGATAGTGAAGTACTTACTACAGTTCATATTGTCGATGCCTTTGATGATTTTGAACACTTGAATTAAGTCACCTCTTAATCTGCGCTGGGGTAAAGGAAATAAATTTAATTCTCTAAGACGCTCTTCGTATGGTTTGTTCTTTAGGCTAGGTATCATTTTGGTAACTCTATGTTGAACTCGTTCTATCTTGTTTATATCTTTTTGGTAATAAGGGCACCAGCATTGAATGCAGTATTCCAGAAGAGGGCGGACTAAGGAATTGTAAAGGGTTAGGATAACGTCTTTGGATTTATGCTCAAATGACCTGCCTATAAAGCCAATTATTTTGTTTGCCTTCTTAACAACTTCTGAACACTGTTGACTCGGTTTTAGGTTACTCGATATTGTTACTCCCAGATCGGTTTCTCTGTTTACATTCTTAAGCTGAGTGCCATTCATCGAATAGTTTGCTTTCTCATTTAGGTATCCGATATGTAGTACTTTACATTTATCCGCATTGAAACTCATTTGCCAAATTTGGGCCCAATGTGACAATTTATCTAGATTGTGTTGCATATCGTCAACTTTTTCTTTTGAGAGTACGCTATTTGCAATTTTTGTATCGTCAGCAAATTTTGAGATTGTACAGGTGAGACCCTCATTTATGTCGTTGATGTAAATTAGAAAGATAATTGGTCCTAGTACCGATCCCTGGTGTATCCCGCTACTTACATTGGTCCATTTAGATGCCTTACCGTTTATGACTACTCTTTGCTTTCTGTCGCTGAGCTAATTTTCTATCCATTTCAACACACCGTCTTGTAGTCCATGCGCTTTTAGTTTTAGCAGTAAACGTTTGTGGGGAACTTTGTCAAAGGCCTTTTGAAAATCAAGGTATATAATATCTACAGCTTTACTCTCATCGTAGAGGTTGAGGATATCGTGGAAGAAATCTAAGAGGTTTGTTAAACAGGAACGTTTTTTACGAAAGCCGCGTTGACTATCTTTAAGTATGTTATTTTCCTCTAAGTGATTTACGAGTCTGTCTCTTATGACCGTTTCTAGCATTTTACATACAACTGAGGTTAAGCTAATTGGACGATAGTTACTGGGTAGGGATTTGCTGCCTTTTTTTAATATCGGTGTTACGTTGGCTATCTTCCACTGATCAGGCATAGTTCCAGACTGCAAGGATTTATTGAATAGTAATGTCAGTGGTTTGGAGAGCTCATCCTTAGCTTCCTTTAGAACTCTAGGCGAGATTGTATCAGGTCCAGGCGTTTTATTTACCTTGAGTTTATCTAAACAATTCAATACTTCTCTCTCTGTAACGGTGATTATTGGTTAGAACATCTGAATTATCAATCTGAATCGGCGATGGTGTAGGGATATCACTGAGGTCTTTTGTTGTAAAAACTGATGCAAAGAAGGTATTGAGGGCATTACTCATTTGTACTTCGTCTTTGGTGTATTCTCCATTTTCATCGACTAACGGTCCAACAGTTGAAGTAACTACTTTTTTCTTTCTGATATAACTATAGAATTCTTTCGGGTTTGTTTTACTTTGATTTGCAATATGTAACTCTAGGGTCTTTTTACTTTGCTTAATTAACTTTTTGGCTTTGCGTCGTAGCTCTACAAATTTCACCCGTTCTTCGTCATTTTGTGAGGATTTTAATCTATCATTAGCAAATTTTTTAGCAAGCAGGCAGTGTGAAATATCTTTAATCAACCATTTGGGCTTATTATTATGGCCTGGACGCCGTATTTTCGATGGTATGCAGTCTTGCACTGCTTTTAGGTAAGTGGTTTCGAATAACTTCCAAGATGTATTAATGTCGTTATTATTAATTAAAAATCTCCAGTCAGTTTCTTTAAACATAGCTCTAAGTTTATGAAAGTTTGCTTTCTTGAAATTAGGGACTTTTTCGATGCTACTATTTGGTTCGTTACTAGAAAAGTTTAAAGTGAAAGTTATCGTACGATGGTCGCTGTTACTGAATTCATCACCAACATTCAAATTCTCTATTAATTCTTCTTTTGATGCAAGTACAATGTCAATGTCAATGTTGTTGTATGGTACTGTGTTTGTATGGTAGTGTGGTTGTATGGTAGTAGTGGTTGGTTGTATGATAGTGTGGTTGTATGGTAGTGTGTTTGTATGGTAGTGTGGTTGTACGGTAGTGTTGGTTGGTTGTGTAATATTGTGGTTGTATGGTAGTGTGGTTGTATGGTAGTTTGTTTGTATGGTAGTGTGGTTGTATGGTTGAGTGATTGCATGGTAGTGTGGATGTATGGTAGTGTCTTATATTTCTCACGGAAAACAATATGTACAATATAAAGAACACAAATCAGACTTATTAACAATAAAATGTGGAGTACCGCAGGGGTCAATTCTGGGTCCACTGTCGTTCTTGATTTACATAAATGACATTATTCACTCAAGTACTATCTTTAATTATATTTTGTTTGCCGATGACAGTAATATTTACTTGAATGATCCAGATCTCAATGCCCTTATTACCAGAGCGAACCAGGAGTTGATCCATGTGCACAACTGGATAGTATCAAATAAGCTCTCAATTAACTTGGATATAACACATTATATAATATTTACTCGTAAAAATAAAAGAGATACAGTCACGCCCTCTTTGAGGATAGGAAATATATGTCTTGTAAAAGAAAACCAAACTAAATTTTTGGGCGTATTTGTTGATGAAAATCTAACTTGGAATCAACATATACAACATATACTAACACCAGTCAACAGAGAATGTGGCCTACTGTAACTTGGAATCAACATATACAACATATACTAACAACAGTCAACAGAGAATGTGGCCTACTGTAACTTGGAATCAACATATACAACATATACTAACAACAGTCAACAGAGAATGTGGCCTACTGTAAATTGGAATCAATATATACAACATATACTAACACCAGTCAACAGAGAATGTGGCCTACTGTAACTTGGAATCAACATATACAACATATACTAACAACAGTCAACAGAGAATGTGGCCTACTGTAACTTGGAATCAACATACAACATATACTAACAACAGTCAACAGAGAATGTGGCCTACTGTAACTTGGAATCAACATATACAACATATACTAACACCAGTCAACAGAGAATGTGGCCTACTGTAACTTGGAATCAACATATACAACATACTAACAACAGTCAACAGAGAATGTGGCCTACTGTAACTTGGAATCAACATATACAACATACTAACACCAGTCAACAGAGAATGTGGCCTACTGTAACTTGGAATCAACATATACAACATATACTAACAACAGTCAACAGAGAATGTGGCCTACTGTAACTTGGAATCAACATATACAACATATACTAACAACAGTCAACAGAGAATGTGGCCTACTGTAACTTGGAATCAACATATACAACATATACTAACAACAGTCAACAGAGAATGTGGCCTACTGTAACTTGGAATCAACATATACAACATATACTAACACCAGTCAACAGAGAATGTGGCCTACTGTAACTTGGAATCAACATATACAACATATACTAACAACAGTCAACAGAGAATGTGGCCTACTGTAACTTGGAATCAACATATACAACATATACTAACAACAGTCAACAGAGAATGTGGCCTACTGTAACTTGGAATCAACATATACAACATATACTAACAACAGTCAACAGAGAATGTGGCCTACTGTAACTTGGAATCAACATATACAACATATACTAACACAGTCAACAGAGAATGTGGCCTACTGTAACTTGGAATCAACATACAACATATACTAACAACAGTCAACAGAGAATGTGGCCTACTGTAACTTGGAATCAACATATACAACATATACTAACACCAGTCAACAGAGAATGTGGCCTACTGTAACTTGGAATCAACATATACAACATATACTAACAACAGTCAACAGAGAATGTGGCCTACTCTAACTTGGAATCAACATATACAACATATACTAACAACAGTCAACAGAGAATGTGGCCTACTGTAACTTGGAATCAACATATACAACATATACTAACAACAGTCAACAGAGAATGTGGCCTACTGTAACATACGCGATCCAAATTATGTGTGGAGGTCTTAAAACTGGTATACTACTCCTTAATCCACCCTCACCTTACCTATTGTAATACTGTGTGGGGCGGCATATCTAACACTAGGTTAAACCCACTTAACAAAGCACATAAGCGTATTATAAGAGCAATAGGAAATCTTAGAAAGAACGATCATACAAATGATACATATACATATCTCCAACTCCTAAAATACTCTGATTTTCCATTATTACGTTTTTCCATTTTTGTGTATAAATCTTTGCATAATAGCAATCATAATAATAATATGTGTCTAACACAAAATAACCCAAGCTACGCGCTCCGTAACAATACATCCAATGTTTTAATCATACCCCTTATGAGATCAAAACAAAGTCAAACCTCAATACGGTACCAAGGTGTACGGGTGTGGAACAGTTTGTCAAGGACTATTAAAGACAAACCTTCAATTGCCAGCTTTAAGAGAGCTCTTAAGGACAATATACTATCTACGTATTGACATAACCCTTACACCAAATGTAGGAATAATGTATAAATTTGTTTATATCAGAATAATTAATCAGGTCATTTAATTGTATATAGTCACTATAAGTACCGTATCAATCATACTTGTTTAAATATTAACTTCATATTCTGAATTTCAGGTTTAATTTATTTAACTAATTTGTTATCATAACACTTTAGAAAAATCTATATATTTGTTTTTAGTTTGCTAGGATCATGTGATTTTCATTATCTTTAGGTGATGTGTATTATATACATTGAATATCCACTAATGACTATTATTGTCCAGTTTATAGTATAATCAAAGACCTTACCACACTTGTTCACCAAGTGCCTTTTAACACTCCACGAGCGGCTAGGTTAATAACTTCTACTACCTGCCCAGCGGGCATATTTACCCTAAATGAGCTTCATTCCATGCTCTTTTTCATGAATAAAGAAGAGCCAGAGCGTAAAACAATTATGTATCCGTGAAAGGGCGTTAATTGAGCTTTCCAATGACACCTGAACCATCCTCCTACGATCACAGATTGTCTTGCAACGATCGTGCAACACGAAGGAAAAATCCCTAAAATACGGTAATTTCCTTACATAATTCCCTGTCAAGGGAGGCAATGGTGTGGATGTGTGTGGAGGTGGGCCCAGTCGCGGCGCGGGAGCCGTGCCTAACGGTCAGAGTCAACCTACGCTCCTCCCACCGCTCGGACTCTCTCAGAGCCAATTATGTGCTCAAAATTGCAACCGACTTAAGGCGGGCCCCGCTCTTTTGTCCATGGGTCTCTAGACCGCCTTAAATCGGGCCCCGCCAAATAAGGGTTAAGAGAACATTTTGTTCTCAAAAGGCTCAGCCGGACATTACTGATATTGTGTTGTAAATCATCACATTGTTTAATTTACACAATGCATGAATTTTGGCTAAATAAACTATTTTGAATTTAAATTTTAATTTTAATTTTAATCTGAAATTTTAATCTGGTTGGTTGTATGGTAGTGTTTGTCAGTTGTATAATAATATGGTTGTATGGTAGTGGTGGATGGTTGTATGGTAGTGTGGTTGTTCAGTAGTGTGTGTGTATGGTAGTGGTGGTTGGTTGTATAATAATATGGTTGTATCAATCAATCAATCAATCAGTCTTTATTTCATAATATACATAAATTTACATATATTACATATGGAGGGGAATCAGTCAGAATAGAGTAATAAAAATGTGGTATAATTATTTACAAATCGACTATAAAAATAATAAAACATAATAAAAATAATACCGGCTGTATATCTGGCGGGCATAAATATCAAGCTCATTGGCACACTCGACCAAAAAACAATCCTCACACCGGCGAGCCACAAAAAATCCAGTGTGAACGGAATGAATCGGGGGAAACACACGTCTGTGAGGCACCAACAAAAGACTTCGACCCACCTCCAGAATGTTCAGGTAGTGGTGGTTTGTTGTATGCTAGTGTGTTTGTATGGTAGTGTGGTTGTATTTATGGAAGTGTGGTTGTATGGCAGTGTGGTTGTATGGCAGTGTGGTTGTATGGTAGTGTGGTTGTATGGTAGTGTGGTTGTATTTATGGAAGTGTGGTTGTATGGCAGTATGGTTGTATGGTAGTGGTGGTTGGTTGTATGGTAGTGTTGGTTGGTTGTATGGTAGTGCTGGCTGGTTGTATGGTAGTGGTGGTTGGTTGTATGGTAGTGTTGGTTGGTTGAATGGTAGTGCTGGTTGGTTGTATGGTAGTGCTGGTTGGTTGTATGGTAGTGTTGGTTGATTGTATGGTAGTGCTGGTTGGTTGTATGGTAGTGGTGGTTGGTTGTATGGTAGTGTTGGTTGGTTGAATGGTAGTGCTGGTTGGTTGTATTGTAGTGCTGGTTGGTTGTATGGTAGTGTTGGTTGGTTGTATGGTAGTGCTGGCTGGTTGTATGGTAGTAGTGGTTGGTTGTATGGTAGTGTTGGTTGGTTGAATGGTAGTGCTGGTTGGTTGTATGGTAGTGCTGGATGGTTGTGGTAGTGTTGGTTGGTTGTATGGTAGTGCTGGTTGATTGTATGGTAGTGCTGGTTGTTTGTATGGTAGTGCTGGTTGGTTGTATGGTAGTGCTGGTTGATTGTATGGTAGTGTTGGTTGGTTGTATGGTAGTGCTGGTTGATTGTATGGTAGTGGTGGTTCGTTGTATGGTAGTGCTGATTGGTTGT
Source organism: Paralithodes platypus (assembly GCA_032716605.1). Classification (NCBI taxonomy): domain Eukaryota; kingdom Metazoa; phylum Arthropoda; class Malacostraca; order Decapoda; family Lithodidae; genus Paralithodes; species Paralithodes platypus. The sequence goes on from CM064507.1 coordinate 14,413,965, forward strand.
ATGGTAGTGCTGGTTGGTTGTATGGTAGTGCTGGTTGGTTTTATGGTAGAGCTGGTTGGTTGTATGGTAGTGCTGGTTGATTGTATGGTAGTGTTGGTTGGTTGTATGGTAGTGCTGGTTGATTGTATGGTAGTGCTGGTTGGTTGTATGGTAGTGCTGGTTGGTTGTATGGTAGTGCTGGTTGGTTGTATGGTAGTGTTGGTTGGTTGTATGGTAGTGCTGGTTGGTTGTATGGTAGTGTTGGTTGGTTGTATGGTAATGTTAGTTGGTTGTATGGTAGTGCTGGTTGGTTATATGGGAGTGGTGGTTGGTTGTATGGTAGTGCTGGTTGGTTGTATGGTAGTATTGGTCTGTACTCACTGGAACGTAGAAGAGAACGTTACCTAATAATATACACGTGGAAAATCGCGGAGGGTTTAGCACCAAACCTACATACTCCGATAGTCATGAAATTCAGTGATAGGAGAGGCTGGGAATGCGAAATCCCCCGGATGAATAACAGGGGTGCTATGGGCTCTCTGCGAGAGGGCTGGTTATCACACAGAGGCCCACGTCTCTTCAACAAACTCCCACGGCGAGTAAAAGACATGAGGGACGTCTCGTTAGACAGCTTCAAGAGAGCCCTGGATGTTGAACTGCAAAAGGTGCCAGACGAGCCCATCCTCGCAAGGGAGCGAGCTGTCGCTTCAAACAGTCTACTGCACCAAATCACCACCAGAAACGAGGGGCGTCGCGCTCCTTGGTGCCGCTAGAAGAGTGGCGAACACATCATAAGGTATCATAAGGTAAGGTAAGGTTGTATGGTAGTGGTGGTTGGTTGTATGGTAGTGGTGGTTGGTTATATGGTAGTGGTGGATGGTTGTATGGTAGTGTTGGCTGGTTGTATGGTAGTGCTGGTGGTTGGTTGTATGGTAGTGTTGGTTGGTTGTATGGTAGTGTTGGTGGTTGTATGGTAGTGGTGGTTGGTTTTATGGTAGTGGTGGTTGGTCGTATGGTAGTGGTGGTTCGTTGTATGGTAGTGGTGGTTGGTTGTATGGTAGTTGTGATTGGTTGTATGGTAGTGGTGGTTGGTTGTATGTTAGTGTTGGTTGGTTGTATGGTAGTGCTGGTTGGTTGTATGGTAGTGCTGGTTGGTTGTATGGTAGTGTTGGCTGGTTGTATGGTAGTGCTGGTTGGTTGTATGGTAGTGATGGATGGTTGCATGGTAGTGTTGGTTGGTTGTAGGGTAGTGCTGGTTGGTTGTATGGTAGTGGTGGATGGTTGTATGGTAGTGGTGGTTGGTTGTATGGTAGTGCTGGTTGGTTGTATGGTAGTCCTGGTTGGTTGTATGGTAGTGCTGGTTGATTGTATGGTAGTGGTGGTTGGTTGTATGGTATTGCTGGTTGGTTGTATGGTAGTGGTGGTTGTATGGTAGTGGTGGTTGGTTGGTTGGTTGTATGGTAGTGGAGGTAGGTTGTATGGTAGTGGTAGTTGGTTGTATGGTAATGGTAGTTGGTTGTATGGTAGTGGTAGTTGGTTGTATGGTAGTGGTGGTTGGTTGACGGTAGTGGTGGTTGATTGTATGGTAGTGGTGGTTGTATGGTAGTGGTGGTTGGTTGACGGTTGTGGTGGTTGATTGTATGGTAGTGGTGGTTGTATGGTAGTGGTGGTTGGTTGACGGTAGTGGTGGTTGATTGTATGGTAGTGGTGGTTGTATGGTAGTGGTGGTTGGTTGATGGTAGTGGTGGGGGGTTGTATGGTAGTGGTAGTTGGTTGTATGGTAGTGGTGGTTGGTTGACGGCAGTGGAGGTTGATTGTATGGTAGTGGTGGTTGTATGGTAGTGGTGGTTGTTTGATGGCAGTGGTGGTGGGTTGTATGGTAGTGGTAGTTGGTTGTATGGTAGTGGTGGTTGGTTGACGGCAGTGGTGATTGATTGTATGGTAGTGGTGGTTGTATGGTAGTGGTGGTTGGTTGATGGCAGTGGTGGTGGGTTGTATGGTAGTGGTAGTTGGTTGTATGGTAGTGGTGGTTGGTTGACGGTAGTGGTGGTTGATTGTATGGTAGTGGTGGTTGTATGGTAGTGGTGGTTGGTTGATGGTAGTGGTGGTGGGTTGTATGGCAGTGGTAGTTGGTTGTATGGTAGTGGTGGTTGGTTGACGGTAGTGGTGGTTGATTGTATGGTAGTGGTGGTTGATTGTATGGTAGTGGTGGTTGTATGGTAGTGGTGGTTGGTTGATGGTAGTGGTGATGGGTTGTATGATAGTGGTAGTTGGTTGTATGGTAGTGGTGGTTGGTTGACGGCAGTGGTGGTTGATTGTATGGTAGTGGTGGTTGTATGGTAGTGGTGGTTGGTTGATGGCAGTGGTGGTGGGTTGTATGGTAGTGGTAGTTGGTTGTATGGTAGTGGTGGTTGGTTGACGGCAGTGGTGGTTGATTGTATGGTAATGGTGGTTGTATGGTAGTGGTGGTTGGTTGATGGCAGTGGTGGTGGGTTGTATGGTAGTGGTAGTTGGTTGTATGGTAGTGGTGGTTGGTTGACGGTAGTGGTGGATGATTGTATGGTAGTGGTGGTTGATTGTATGGTAGTGGTGGTTGTATGGTAGTGGTGGTTGGTTGATGGTAGTGGTGGTGGGTTGACGGCAGTGGTGGTTGATTGTATGGTAGTGGTGGTTGTATGGTAGTGGTGGTTGGTTGATGGCAGTGGTGGTGGGTTGTATGGTAGTGGTAGTTGGTTGTATGGTAGTGGTGGTTGGTTGACGGTAGTGGTGGTTGATTGTATGGTAGTGGTTGGTTGACGGTAGTGGTGGTTGATTGTATGGTAGTGGTGGTTGTATGGTAGTGGTGGTTGGTTGATGGTAGTTGTGGTGGGTTGTATGGCAGTGGTAGTTGGTTGTATGGTAGTTCAATTCAATTCATTTCAATTCCTTTATTTCATAACATATATACACATTACACATATATACATTACATAATTTGAATTATTACAGTAGGATACACTGTAATACACACAACAAATATTAATCAGACACACTGGTTATATGTACTGCTCACTCGTATTTAACTAATCAGTGTTATCCAATTACAATTCCCTATAAAAAAGTAAATCCCAAAATATAAACTAAAGCTACTTTATGATCTAAGAGTAATTGATTGCATTCATTGGCAGTAATGTGACTGCTGGCATAAATTGGTACATTTTTCATTGTCTTAATAGCACTGCTTTAGGCAACGTTAAAGGCTTTGAATATTGCTGAGCTAAGTATTGTTGGTGAATTCCACAAGGAAAGTCCATAGTCCGGGCAGCAATATGAATTAAAAAGATACACAATTGTTTTGAGATCTACACACTTAAAGTCTCTCAAAATACTATTAAAACATGAATAGAAAGTGTTTAGCCTAAATTGAATATCATCTGTATAAGATAGATTATGAGTAAGAATATGACCAAGATATTTGTAGTTATCAGTAACTTGAAGACTATCATTACCAAGCTGTAATGTATTATGTTCTGCCTTCTTATGCATATTAAAGACCATGCACTTTGACTTTTCTTTGTTAATAGTTAATTTTTGATTCTTAATTAACAGGCACACATTGGTATAAAGAAAATCCATATCACCCAGTGATAGTTGTAGTTGGTTGTATGGTAAAGTGTGGTGGTTGTATGGTAGATAAATATAGTATACTGTATAAATAATATGTTACAGCCAGACTGTGAAACGAGTCATTTCGTCAGCCTGTGAAATGACTGGTTTCTAACCTAACGGGGTTAGGTTTCTTAGGTTAGGCTAAGTTAAATTAGGTAAGGATAGGTTAGGTTATATTGATCTCCACCTATCATTTATGAAACAAAGCAAGTTGTTCACGCAATGACACACCTCAATCTGTTTTTCACGGGCTTGAAGGCAACTGTGGGTTGCCATACCTACCTAAGCTAACCTGACCTACCTAACCTTACCTAACCCACTTAGGTAAGTAACCAGTTAGATACCAGTAATTTCACAGACTGACTAAAATGTGTAGTCATTTCACGAAATTACTACTTTTCACAGTCTGACTGTAACATATACTGTATACTGTATAACACAATCACACCTTGCACGCCTGACAACCCCACCCAAACTATTACGACAATCCAAAACCCGATCCCTTTCATTATTATAAAAGTTGATCAATTACACCCGAGCCTGTCCAGGCCACCAGGGGGACTCTAGCAAATACTGGCTAGGGGGACAGTTATACATTACTCTGTTATTTGGCACAATTCGTTGATATCTCTGTCCATATTATTTATATATATATATATATATATATATATATATATATATATATATATATATATATATATATATATATATATATATATATATATATATATATATATATTTTCTTTCAGGCAGGTGAGATTAAAATAATAGGCACAGTTTGCATTATTGAGTTTTTTATTGATACTCTCAATTTTTCGTATAGTTTTTCTGGTATTTTCAGGAAGTTGGTAAAGGAGGTTTGCAAATGGTTCCGACGTTTCAATGGGCGCAGCCATCATTATCAAGGAGAAGTGAAGTTAGAAGGTGATAAGTCGAGTTTATATAGGCGATACAAGATCAAGAAAGGGATTATTGTGTGCTAGCTGCACGCTGGTTGGCTAACCTAAGACTAGCTCTGGTAGGCTGGCCGGACGCAGGAGTGGGCGGGGCCTCTGCGTCGTTCATCTGCGTGTGTGGAGGGGGCATTCCTGGGGGCATCATGGGGGGCCTCGCTGTGGAAGGGCGTGCCGAGGGTAGGATCTGGCTGTATTCCGCTTGTGTGTTTAAAGTAGGTTGGTATGCCAACCTACATACCTACAACCTACAACCTACAACCAACATACCAACCTACTTTAAACACACAAGCGGAATACAGCCAGATCCTACCCTCGGCACGCCCTTCCACAGCGAGGCCCCCCATGATGCCCCCAGGAATGCCCCCTCCACACACGCAGATGAACGACGCAGAGGCCCCGCCCACTCCTGCGTCCGGCCAGCCTACCAGAGCTAGTCTTAGGTTAGCCAACCAGCGTGCAGCTAGCACACAATAATCCCTTTCTTGATCTTGTATCGCCTATATAAACTCGACATATCACCTTCTAACTTCACTTCTCCTTGATAATGATGGCTGCGCCCATTGAAACGTCGGAACCATTTGCAAACCTCCTTTACCAACTTCCTGAAAATACCAGAAAAACTATACGAAAAATTGAGAGTATCAATAAAAAACTCAATAATGCAAACTGTGCCTATTATTTTAATCTCACCTGCCTGAAAGAAAATACCCTCCCTGGCTACACTAATATCAAAATATATATATATATATATTGTTAGGGATTTCTATTTCATTCAAGTGTCACTGGTTGTAATTGAGGTATTGTGCTTGTTATGGTGGGTACGATCTTTAATTATTTATGATTGAACATCGTATGCAATGTTATGAGCCAGGTATAATTAATTCGACCTGTAGACAGCTTAGTTTCATATAGGAAGATATTTTTGTTCAAGAGTGTACAATAACTAGTGAGGTGGTCTTGGTAGGCTTCGTGCAGACTACCCCCCCTTTCGTTCACATTCCATTCTACCCCCTATCGTCCTACACTCGTAACCCTATTCATTCTCCCCCCTTTCTTCCAACCCCCTTGCTCTTCTTCGTTGCCTGACGTACGAATGATATTGATTATAACTAGGTAATAATGTATTTGGCTTTTCTAATCATAAGTAATGTTTACAAGATATATCATAGAGTTCTTGGTAAAAGTAATACTTTAATTCAGCAAGTATATAATGAGTTGAGATTAATACTGTTAGAGAAGTTGGTATCAGAGCCAGGTGCGCTAAGGGTATATAAACTGCTAGTACCGTAACCACATTCTGAGTTGAGCAGCCACACCGAGCAGACCTACATATCCTCCTCTCTTCACCACCACCAACACCATGCCCTCAGTAACCTCTAACATCGTTACTGGTACGGTAAATTGGTTTAAGGTGAAGCAGGGATATGGCTTCATTAACAGAGATGATAATGGAGCCGATATATTCGCCCACAGACGCCGAATCTCCTCCCCAAACCAACAACATGGAGTGCCCTCTCTCGGTGACGGAGAAAGGGTAACTTTCACCATCATGAAGGGAAAAAAAGGAGAAGAAACCAGCAACATGAGGGGAATAAATGGAGCAAATGTAAAGGGCTCCAGACACGCCTGGGGGAGGAGAAAGGAAGAGGAAAAAAGGAAGATTAACTACTCACCAGCAGGCTATGGCCAGCCACCCGGTGACAGATCAGTAGTAATTCAGATCGTGGTCACCACAGCCAGGGCACTAGCTGGTGGGGACCATAATCTCCTCAAGGAGTACCTCTCAAACCTCCTGAAGGCTAACACCCATAACTATCCCAGTGCTACTACCCAAAATACGTGTCTGGCCCCTTGAGCTAACACCTACACAAGCTCTGAGGAAACCAAGAAGTCACCCAAAACAATGCCTGGACCTGCCAAAACCACTGCACAAAACCAAGGAAGAAGAAACCAAACCTTCAAAGCCCCAGTCACCACCAACAACCACCACTGTGGCCGAGAAGAAGAAGAAGCTATCAACGACACCATACATTGAAATCTTCCACCAACAAGCAGAGAAAGAAAGCAACCCTGAAGAGGAAAAGACTCCAGCACCACCAATGGAGGTCGAGGAAACACCACCTTCAGTAACCACGGCTGTGACGGCACCCACTACACCACCACCTGAGTCACCAGAACCTGAAGAAGCAGCCTCCATGCCCATCATTGAGAGCCCCAAAGCCAACCCTCCTGCAGAGTCTCCTTCACCTCCTTCAAAACCTGAAAAAGGTGCCTCCATGCTCCTCCCTCAACTCGAACCAGTGAGACCGGTAGAGAAGAAGAAACCAGTCACCCCCAAGACCCCTCGCCAATTGTTCTTCGATATCTGCCTACCACACCTGTCTAAGGACTACAGCATGACAATGAGTTATGCTTGCAAAGGATTGCATCCCACCTGATTACTACGGATTCCTGAGTTACTGCATGAAAAACTGGAAGGAGGAAGGCTGAAATTGCTATTTTCACAAAAGAGTAAAAAACAACTACATCGAATGCAGCCTAACAGTGGAGCAAGCCCTAAAGCAAGGCTTCCCGGACCTCCCGAGGAAGTAAAATCACCACCACCACCCATCACCCTCACCAACACCTCATCACCAGCGGGCTATTAGTACGGGACTCCCAGTCGGGCCGGGAGGATAAATATATGGCCTTAAATTCCCTACCTGTACAATAGCCCACAGTTCCAGCCTCTCAGCTCTCGACCCACTGCCTCCCTGGTCGGGTCCAGCCGTCTTCGCAGTAATGCCGATCTCCCACTCAAGAAAACCATCAGGCAGTTCCAGTTAAGCCTGGATACCTTTTCCTCATGCTAATATTCACTTCATCCAACTAATTCTTATCCTATCCCCACTTCCCCCTAACCCCCTGTCACTACTCAATTTGACTTGAACCACGGGTAGTGTATTCTCCACCACCATCTTAAGCTGACCTGCCCTGAGTTAGTTTGTAAAAGAATCACCATGAGTTGAATAAGTATCGCCTAAGATTTTTTCTATGTTTATTGATTGCTTTCACTTACTCTCTTGGAGGGTATTTATATAACTATTATTGATATAACTATGTATTATATTTCTTAAGAGTTTCTTTATTATTTCTCATCAATGTTTCTCAAATTTGATATTTTCACTAGAAGTAACTTTTGTGTATAATTAATCATTTAAATAAAATATAATTATATTTTACATACTCTTTACATTTTAACTTTATATGCTAATATATTATTCTTTTGATTGTTGGGATAAATCTAAGTCAAAGTAACTAAAGATAACTAATTCTGAATGAGTGATAAGAAAGGAATAACTTTGGGTTTTTTAGGCTAAAACAGCCATTTGATATCAACTGATATTTGATGAACTTGCCACATCTTTTCACCTACCAAGGTTTTAGTGACTACACAGAGAGTTGCTAGTTTTGTGGAAGTTTAACATACCACTTATTCTTGACTGAAACTGATAGTCATATTTTCCGCATTTTGTGAGGCTAAATAATAAGTCCTCGTTTTGTGGTGTTTAGTGGAATGTTTCTTTATGTTATGGGTTCGAACCCCGCTCGTAACGTAACATGGTGCCGTGTGACCAGGATTCCTTTCTTTCCCTCATTTGGTAGTAATTGAGATCATTAGTGAAACATTAAGTCACTCGATAGGACATCGCATACTCATTTCATCCATCTCGTTTTGTTCTGTTTATGAGTTGAGAGAGCTGTGTCAGTCTCTACGTTCTTTAATGCCAATTATTCGCGTTTCTCACTCATCATAATTTGTCATACATTTTCTCGTTCATCCATTGTTCATAGCATTCAATCATGGAATTTAAAATTAGTGAATTTGTCACTGACCCCTCCTTGAGCACCTTGTCTGTGTCGAAGCTCTGAAAAGTAGACTGGATTGCCTTAGCCACAGAGTATGATGTACCTTACAAAACTAGTAATACCAAAGGTGAGATTAGAAAGAGTGTGATTGGGAAATTGGTAAATACTGGTGTTTTGTCTGAGGCAGCATATCAGTTGTGTGCAGAGGAAGGAGGTAGTGATGCATGGATGAAAGTGAAACTATTAGAGCTGGAGAATGCAAAAGCTGACAGAGAACAGAGAAGGCTTGAAATTGAACATGACCGTGAACAAAGACAGTATGAGTTTAAACAAAAACAGCGCGAGTTTGAACAAAAACAGCGTGATATTGAACATGAGCGTGAGGAGAAACAACGTGAGAGAGCATGATGAGCGCATGTTAAAGTTAAAAGCTGAAGAAAACCGGAATCAAAGGGATTCGGTTGCAAATAAACCATTTTCTGATAAGGGTCATAGTTTGAAATTTGTCCCTAGTTTTGATGAGACTGACTCAGAGAATTTCTTCATCCTTTTTGAGAAGGCAGCCAACCAACTCAAGTGGCCAAATGATCAATGGCCATTTCTAGCCCAGACTGCTTTGATAGGTAAAGCCAAGCAGGTTTACACCAATCTCCCCATTGATTCCTTGACCTATGAAACTCTTAAAACTTCAGTCTTAGCAGTGTATGATCAGGTTCCTGAAACTCATCGTCAGTGTTTCAGCGATATGAAGAAAGGTGAAAAACAAACCTATCTAGAATTTGTAAAGGAAAAAGAGCGAAAGTTTCTGAGTTGGTTGAGAGCCAGTAAAGTAACAACCTTTGAGCAGTTGTGCCAGCTAGTTATGCTTGAAGAATTTCTCCGCAAAGTCCCCTACCCCTTAAAACTTTACCTCCAAGAGAGAGAGGTGCAATCTGTAGACAGGGCAGCTATTTTGGCTGAAAATTACCGATTAACTCATGGCGATTCTTATTTCAGGACAGGGCAGAGAGGGCCTGGCAACCGGCCACATTCTGGTGCTGGTCCTCGTGATGGTGGTAGTTTCCAATCTACTGGTGGTAGGTCTGGTTATGGTGGTGTCTCCCAACCAGTTTCAAGGGTAGCTTCTGGGGGCAATGGATCTGATAAAAAGGAAGTTAACAAAACTTCTCTTTCTTCCATTAAACCTCCTGGACCCATCGTTTGTGCCTACTGTAAACAACTTGGACATTTTATCAGAGAGTGTCCCAAATTAAAGTTAAAAGAGAAAACTCGTAAACCAGAGAGTAGTGCTGTTCTAGCCTCTTCCCTTGTACTTCATCCAAATAGAGTAGCAGTATCCCCTCCTACTCCACCTGTGTTTAGTGCATGTTCTGACTCTGATGGCTCTCACAACCAGGTTTTCCCTAGTATACCACCTAGCTGTTCTAACCAGTTCCAACTTTTTCTTTCCACAGGATCAGTGTCCTCTACTGACGCTTCCACTGACTATCCCATTCATGTTTTGAGAGACACAGGAGCCTCTCATAGCCTCTTGGTAAGAGGATTGGTGCCCAGTATTGAGGACTGTTTGCTGGGCCAGAGTATACTCATTCAGGGAGTCAGTGGGTGTCTTGTTGTTCCTTTGGCTAGGGTGTATCTAAAAACTGATTTAGCTAGTGGTTACTTTACTGTTGGGATTCAAGATTCCCTACCTGTAGAAGGAGTGAACTTTTTGATGGGCAACGATATCGCCGGTGGCAAAGTGATATCAGACCCCATAGTTACCTCCACTCCCTCCTCTGATAACAACACTAAGCAATTAGAAAGTCGGTATCCCAATTTGTTTCCCTCATGTGTAGTGACTAGGAGTGGGGCTGGTCACCACAGTAAGAAGGACAAAGTTGATCCTGATAGTGTTGACCTAGACACTTCCTCCCTATTTCCTGATGTAGAGTCAGAGGATATTAGCAAGATTCCCATTGATTCTGAAACTCTCAAAGAGGCTCAGAAGCAGGACCCTGAACTGGCAATATATTTTGATAGGGCTGTGGAAGAGTCAGATATAGGAAACAATCCTCAATGCTTCTATCTAAGTAATGGTACCCTGATGCGCAAGAATAGACCTCCCAATGTGCCAGCTGATGAGCCCTGGCAAGAGGTGCATCAAGTAGTTGTGCCACATAAGTATAGAGTAGACATAATTTCCATTGCTCATGACCTTAGTGGTGGACATTTGGGTGTCAACAAGACTTATGACAAAATTCTTAATGATTTATTTTGGCCGAGGATGAAACAATCTGTGAAGTCTTACTGTAAAACTTGTCATGTGTGTCAACTTGCTGGGAAACCCAACCAGCTCATCAAGCCTGCACCCTTAAATCCCATCCCTGTAACGGATGAACTGTTCAGTACAATCATAATTGACTGTGTAGGACCTTTGCCAAGAACCCGTAGTGGAAATGAGTACTTGTTAACTGTCATGTGTTCCACCACTAGGTATCCAGAAGTGTTCCCCTTGAGGTGTATAACATCAAAGAATGTAGTAAAGGCGCTTAGTAAATGTTTCACCCAGTATGGAATACCCCGTGTGGTACAGTCTGATTTAGGAAGCAACTTTACCTCTCAGCTCTTCAAGCAAAACATGGAAGAGTTGGGAGTACACCAGTACCATTCCACTGCCAGTCACCCATAGTCCCAGGGGGCATTAGAAAGGTTCCATCAGACCCTCAAATCAATGCTCACTAAATATTGTGAAGAGAACAATGCCGACTGGGATGAGGGTATCCATTTTGTGTTGTATGCTGTAAGAAGCAGGGTACAAGATTCTCTAGGATTTTCACCATTTTCCCTAGTTTTTGGTCATGAGGTCAGAGGTCCCTTGAAAGTGTTAAAAGATACTTGGATCAATGCTAACTTTAATAAACATCTTCTCACTTATGTGCATCAATTTAAATCTAGACTGAGATCTGCAGTAGAACTAGCTATGAACAATTTAGAGAAATCTCAAGATAAAATGAAAGTGCAGTATGATAAGACTACAGTTGTCAGAGAATTTCAGCCAGGAGATCTAGTGCTTGCCTTTCTGCCTATACCTAAAAAGCCGCTACAAAGCAAGTACCATGGTCCATATGTTGTGCTTAAGAAAACAAGTAATGTGAATTATGTTTTAAAAACTCCTGATCGTAGGAAGTCCGAAAGACTAGTACATGTTAACCTGCTGAAAGCCTATCACTGCAGAGATCCAGATAAGGTATTAAACTTTGAATCAGTAGCACAGTTTGAAGGTGAACTAGAGGACCTAAAGATCAAGGAGCATAATGACATCCATTTGCCTCTTGATAACAAATTGCAAAACTCTGACTTCTTGACTAACCCCCATTTAAAATTCCAGCACTTGTTGTCTGACCAAGGTGAAGACTTGGAGTACCTGCTTTCCGAGTTTCCACAGCTGTTTGGTGACGTTCCCCAGCAATGTCCCCTGGTGGAACATGATGTGGTCCTGACGGAGGGGGCCACTCCCATCAAACAACTTCCCTACCGCGCCAATCCAGAGAAGCGTGCGGCACTTCAACAGGAAGTGGACTTCGTACTCGCCCATGGATTGGTGGAACGGAGCGACAGCGAGTGGGCCTCTCTCCATGCCTACTCGTGGACAAACCTGATGGCACATTTAGGATGTGTACGGATTATCGCCGGGTAAACCAACTCACCCGCCAGGACTGCTCCCCTCTACCACGGATCGACGACCTGTTGGACCGTTTGGGAAGAACTAAGTACATCTCCAAGATTGACCTGCTGAAGGGTTACTACCAGATAAAACTATCGGAGAGGGCCAAGAGAGTGTCTGCATTTGTCACCCCGGACGGGCTATTCCAATACACCGTCATGCCTTTTGGTATGGTGAATGCGCCCGCCACCTTCCAGCGACTAATCCACCGGGTGACAGATGGCCTCTCGGGCGTGCAATCCTACCTCGACAATATTGTGGTCTACAGCGAATCCTGGCAGGATCATCGTCACCAGCTACAGAGTCTCTTCTCCAACTTGGCCAGGGCGGGACTCACTGTAAACCTTGACAAGAGTGAGTTCGGCCATGCCAAACTAATCTTTCTGGGTCACGTGGTAGGAGAAGTGGAAATCAGCCCTATTTCTGCCAAAGTCGAAGCCATTTCAACACTGCCTATTCCCCAGGACCGCAAGGCAGTAATGCGCTTCTTGGGTATGGCTGGGTACTATCGGAGATTTGTACCCAACTTCGCTGACCTCTCTGCCCCCCTAACAGACTTGATTATTCCAAGAGACAATTTGTGTGGACCCCAGAATGCCAAACTTCATTCACAAAGATTCGTTGCCTATTAGTCAATGCACCTATTCTGAAGTCTCCTCAGTTTCATAAACCGTTCATAATTCAGATGGATGCTAGTGATGTTGGTGTAGGAGCAGTTTTGTTACAGTACAGTGATGCTGAGATTTTGCATCCAGTTTGCTATGCATCCGGTAAACTCAAACCTTATCAGAAACAGTACAGCACTATTGAAAAAGAGTGTTTTGCCTTGCTCTTTGCAGTGGATAAGTTTAATGTGTATCTTAGTGGTTCACATTTTCCCGTGAATGTGTTTACTGATCACAACCCCCTGAAATTCTTGTATAAAATGAAAAACTCTAATCAGCGGTTAATGAGATGGTGCTTGGCATTGCAACCATATAACCTTGAAATTCACCACATAAAGGGAAAGAACAATATTATCGCGGACATGTTGTCCCGGAACTGAATGAGAACAATTTTAGTTGTTAGAGCTATTTTGCCAGCAATAATTTTTATGTTTGTTAATGTGATTTTGGTTTTGGTTTATGGTTTGGTGTATGGTATTAGGTTTAAAATTATTGCATTAGGATTTAGATTTAGTTTCGCTTCTCTTATAAATATCTTTGTGAGGGAGGTGTTAGGGATTTCTATTTCATTCAAGTGTCACTGGTTGTAATTGAGGTATTGTGCTTGTTATGGTGGGTACGATCTTTAATTATTTATGATTGAACATCGTATGCAATGTTATGAGCTAGGTATAATTAATTCGACCTGTAGACAGCTTAGTTTCATATAGGAAGATATTTTTGTTCAAGAGTGTACAATAACTAGTGAGGTGGTCTTGGTAGGCTTGGTGCAGACTACTCCCCCTTTCGTTCACATTCCATTCTACCCCCTATCGTCCTACACTGGTAACCCTATTCATTCTCCCCCATTTCTTCCAACCCCCTTGCTATTCTTCGTTGCCTGACGTACGAATGATATTGATTATAACTAGGTAATAATGTATTTGGCTTTTCTAATCATAAGTAATGTTTACAAGATATATCATAGAGTTCTTGGTAAAAGTAATACTTTAATTCAGCAAGTATATAATGAGTTGAGATTAATACCGTTAGAGAAGTTGGTATCAGAGCCAGGTGCGCTAAGGGTATATAAACCGCTAGTACCGTAACCACAGGTAGTGTATTCTCCACCACCATCTTAAGCTGCCCTGAATTCGTTTGTAAAAGAATCACCATGAGTTGAATAAGTATCGCCTAGGATTTTTTCTATGTTTATTGATTGCATTCACTTACTCTCTTGGAGGGTATTTATATAACTATTATTGATATAACTATGTATTATTTTTCTTAAGAGTTTCTTTATTATTTCTCATCAATGTTTCTCAAATTTGATATTTTCACTAGAAGTAACTTTTGTGTATAATTAATCATTTAAATAAATTATAATTATATTTTACATACTCTTTACATTTTACCTTTATATGCTAATATATTATTGTTTTGATTGTTGGGATAAATCTAAGTCAAAGTAACTAAAGATAACTAATTCTGAATGAGTGATAAGAAAGGAATAACTTTGGGGTTTTTAGGCTAAAACAGCCATTTGATATCAACTGATATTTGATGAACTTGCCACATCTTTTCACCTACCAAGGTTTTAGTTACTACAAAGAGAGTTGCTAGTTTTGTGGAAGTTTAACATACCACTTATTCTTGACTGAAACTGATAGTCTTATTTTCCGCATTTTGTGAGGCTAAATAATAAGTCCTCGTTTTGTGGTGTTTAGTGGAATGTTTCTTTATGTTATGGTTTTGAACCCCGCTAGTAACGTAACAATATATATATATATATATATATATATATATATATATATATATATATATTCTGACATACGGAGCCCTGTATGTTAATTTAAGAGTTAGAATTAGAGTTGAAGGAGTCACACTACCCAAACGGTGAAGCAGACTAGCGAGCGAACTAGCGAGTGGGGAAACCAGCTCGCCCGCATACCAGCAAACTAGCCTTCACACCTGCGTGCGTCATAGGGGACCCTGCAAACTACTTCGATGACTCAATGACGTATGTTCGACGCCAGGAGCTGTGATTGGACCATGCACCTGCTATGCAACTCGAGGAGCTGTGATTGGAGCGGGCACCACCCCCCCGCCTCCTGATTCGTTCCTACACCATCATTGTTTAGTATATAAGACCCGAGTTGTGGGCATTCAAATCAGTCTCATTTGGAGTTGGGGAAGGTGAACTTGCAGCTGGAGGAAGACGGGGTGAAGTATTATAATGGGATTGTGACTGTCAGTCAGATTATATATGTGTGTGTTAAGTGTGTTCCGTGTAAACACTTACGTTATGTTGGTTAGTGAGATATGTGATTGGGACGTTAACGCTATTATTGTGTACTTAACTATTTGATTGGGAATTAACGTTAACGCTACTATTATGTGCTTAACTATTTGATTGGGAATTAACGTTAACGCTACTATTATGTGCTTAACTATTTGATTGGGAATTAACGTTAACGCTACTATTATGTGCTTAACTGTTTGATTGGGAATTAATGTTAACGCTACTATTATGTGTTTAACTATTTGATTGCGAATTAACGTTAACGCTACTATTATGTACGTAACTATTTGATTGGGATTTAACGTTAACGCTATTATTATGTACTTAACTATTTTAGTTGACTAACTTGTGGACTAAAGCAACTCTTTAAGTAATTGGGTTATGATGAATGTAATACCATTGTTTTATATTAATACTTACGAGTTCTTTCATTTTCTTTTAATTAAGCTTACATTGCTTAACGGTGCTTAGTACGGTGATGCTATTGTCTCATATTAGTAATATCGCCTTAGACTAACATGGCTGTGTTAATATTACTTCTAGTGATTTCCTAAGCTGAAGACAATTCTTTTAGCTTCAAAATATTATTTTTGCTTTTCATATTATTTGAGTGAGACCTGAATCGAATCTATGAAGCGATCCTGTAACTTTATTTACTCATAATCAAACCTCAATGTTACGTGGTTAAGAAATACATTTAACTAATTATTAAATATATCTAACTTTTTATGTGACTTTGATATAAATCCTGATGATAATAATAATATAATACTGTTAACGTAAGACAAGAACCAAGAATAATTACATTAAATATAAATAAAAGGACATATAAGAAAACTATCTATTCATTTCAAAAAGGGTAAGAGACAGAAATATTCTTACTTTAATATTTATCTATCAAGACTTTTTATAAAATTAATAGTCCTTCTTTAGCTATAACTTATTCGGTTCATAACCATAGCCTACTAAGCTTCGGTTAAATAATAATTCTTTATAAATACTAGGCTACATGACTTTAATTAGTTTTAGTATTTTACATAATTAAAGAGTATCAGTCAATAAAGGATACTAAGTCCTAAGATCCAAAAGGAAAGGAAGCAACAACAGGAAATTATTTTATTAGATTTTACTTTTGTTTTGCCTTCAGCTGACTGATACCTTAATATATATCTCTGTGCTATCTAGATTCATCAAGTTAACCACTTGAGGATCAAGATACGTATCAATATATATATATATATATATATATATATATATATATATATATATATATATATATATATATATATATATATATATATATATATATATATACCGGTATATACAGTATATATATATTTTTTGTTTTGTCTATGTGATTGAGGGAGGCAAAAGGCAGAACTGCCTATAGCGAGTGCCTCCCCCATAGGTGAAAGAGTGACAGGGCCAAAATCAAGGTATGTTCGAGCCGAAATGCCTGGACACACGGAGTTTGAAGCAATTTAAGTTATAGGAAGAGGGAAAGACTGATTCTGGGAGAGAGCTCCAGAGCTCAGCTGTTGAGTAGAAGAAAGTTTGAGAGTAACGTTTCACTCTTGGGTTGGAGAGTTGCACAGAGTAGGGATGGGATTGAGTTGCAAGACGGGTACCACGTGTCCTACGTAAAGGAGGTGGTATACACTGGGAAAGCTCTGAGGAACACTGATTATTATAGTAGCGATAGAATAGCGAGATAGATGCAACATTGCGGCGGAGAGAGAGAGATTGCAGAGAGTTGGTGAGTGGACGGAGTTTAATTATACGAAAGGCCTTCCTTTCAACTTTGTCTAGAGAACGGTGTGAGAGGAACCTCCCCACACATGTGAAACAATACTCAATACAAGGATGCACTATGCCCCTGTACAGAGCAAGAAGCTGTGCAAGGGAAAAGAACCCCCCTAAGGCGGTTGAGCACGCCCAGCTTCTGGGAGGCTGCCTTAGCAGCCTCTCTCTCTCTCTCTCTTTCTCTCTCTCTCTCTCTCTCTCTCTCTCTCTCTCTCTCTTATATATATATATATAATATATATATATATATATATATATATATATATATATATATATATATATATATATATATATATATATCAGCCACCCTCAGTTATACTGTACTTCTTAAGCCTAAGAACATGAAGTATATATCAACCAAATAAATAGTTGAAAATATACAACAAATCGTTGATCTTAACCCATTCAGGACCGGTGACATCCTTTTAAATATATTCGGGAAAACTATTAGTTGATTATATATATTCAGCTTAGGAAAGTTCTACGCCATGAAAAGGTTACAAACTATTTGAATTCATCCTTTTAGCAACCATATATCCTTCCTAAGCTTCATAAAATCTTCTAAATGTAGCTCAGTTCAAATTGATAATACGTCTACGGTACTGAAAGGGTCAACAATAAAGCTAAATAGTCGATTAACCTTTGCAGCACAAGTGCGTCATTTATCATATTCTGGTTACTATTAGACCATTTTATTGAGCTTGTAATGTGTCTACACGACTCAAAGGGGTAAATACGATCTCATACACCCTCTGAATAACATAGGTCCTTCATAAACTGCATAACATCAATACACCCTCTGTATAACATAGGTCCTTCATAAACTGCATAACATCAATACACCCTCTGAATAACATAGGTCCTTCATAAACTACATAACATCAATACACCCTCTGTATAACATAGGTCCTTCATAAACTGCATAACATCAATACACCCTCTGTATAACATAGGTCCTTCATAAACTGCATAACATCAATACACCCTCTGAATAACATAGGTCCTTCATAAACTGCATAACATCAATACACCCTCTGTATAACATAGGTCCTTCATAAACAGCATAACATCAATACACCCTCTGTATAACATAGGTCCTTCATAAACTGCATAACATCAATACACCCTCTGAATAACATAGGTCCTTCATAAACTGCATAACATCAATACACCCTCTGAATAACATAGGTCCTTCATAAACTGCATAACATCAATACACCCTCTGTATAACATAGGTCCTTCATAAACTGCATAACATCAATACACCCTCTGAATAACATAGGTCCTTCATAAACTGCATAACATCAATACACCCTCTGAATAACATAGGTCCTTCATAAACTGCATAACATCAATACACCTCTGATATAACATAGGTCCTTCATAAACTGCATAACATCAATACACCCTCTGAATAACATAGGTCCTTCATAAACTGCATAACATCAATACACCCTCTGAATAACATAGGTCCTTCATAAACTGCATAACATCAATACACCCTCTGAATAACATAGGTCCTTCATAAACTGCATAACATCAATACACCCTCTGAATAACATAGGTCCTTCATAAACTGCATAACATCAATACACCCTCTGAATAACATAGGTCCTTCATAAACTGCATAGCATCAATACACCCTCTGAATAACATAGGTCCTTCATAAACTGCATAACATCAATACACCCTCTGAATAACATAGGTCCTTCATAAACTGCATAACATCAATACACCTCTGAATAACATAGGTCCTTCATAAACTGCATAACATCAATACACCCTCTGAATAACATAGGTCCTTCATAAACTGCATAACATCAATACACCCTCTGAATAACATAGGTCCTTCATAAACTGCATAACATCAATACACCCTCTGTATAACATAGGTCCTTCATAAACTGCATAACATCAATACACCCTCTGATAACATAGGTCCTTCATAAACTGCATAACATCAATACACCCTCTGTATAACATAGGTCCTTCATAAACTGCATAACATCAATAGACCCTCTGTATAACATAGGTCCTTCATAAACTGCATAACATCAATACACCCTCTGTATAACATAGGTCCTTCATAAACTGCATAACATCAATACACCCTCTGAATAACATAGGTCCTTCATAAACTGCATAACATCAATACACCCTCTGAATAACATAGGTCCTTCATAAACTGCATAACATCATCTAACTTTAGCCATCATAAAAGGTAAAAAGGCGGCATGGTGCTGAAGGGGTTATCTGCTTTGTTTTATCTTTCTCTCTGTTTCTCTCTTTCTCTGGCTCGTATCCATTCGGCCCCATTCAGCAACTGTTTTAAGACGTTTATCCCCATGCAGGTGTCAATTTCTTCTTGGCGAGCGATAGCGAGCCAGCATTGTATGGCGAAATCCGGCTTCGCCGGAGAAATTTGTCTATCGAAAAAATTACAAATTTAGCTTGCTGTCAAAACAAAAATACATACATGCAGGCTGGCTTACCGCTCGCCAGGAAAATATGGACACCTGAATTGGGGTAAAAATCTTAAAACAGTAGGCTGATTGGGGCCGAATGGATACAAGCCAAAGAGAGAGGGAGAGAAAGAGAAAAAAGCGAGGTGGGCCCCCTTAAACACAGAATAACATGAATAAATCAACAATAACCATCTCATTTAGTAACCCCTTCAGTACTAGTGACGTCCTTTTCCGTAAATTCTGGCTACTATTTCATGAGCATATTCAGCCTAGGAAGTACCTCTAGCAATTCAAAGGCTACAGACTATCTCATCTAATCTCTTTAGATACCACAGATCATTCCTAAGCTATAATAAATAATCTAAATAGTGGCTTAGGAAGGACCTCTAGCAAGTATCCCTTTCTATACCGATGCCGTCCTTTTAATATATTCTGGTCAATGTTAGACGATTTCATTCAGTTTAAAAAGGACCTCCAGCAATTAAGAGGCTTCGAACTATCTCACTTAAGCCTTTTTACTACCACAGATCCTTCTTAAACTACACACCATTGTTAATATATAGCTATAATAAAACTACACACCATTGTTAATATATAGCTATAATAAAACTACACACCATTGTTAATATATAGCTATAATAAAACTACACACCATTGTTTATATATAGCTATAATAAAACTACACACCATTGTTAATATATAGCTATAATAAAACTACACACCATTGTTAATATATAACTATAATAAAACTACACACCATTATTAATATATAGCTATAATAAAACTACACACCATTGTTAATATATAGCTATAATAAAACTACACACCATTGTTAATATATATAGCTATAATAAAACTACACACCATTGTTAATATATAGCTATAATAAAACTACACACCATTGTTAATATATAGCTATAATAAAACTACACACCATTATTAATATATAGCTATAATAAAACTACACACCATTGTTAATATATAGCTATAATAAAACTACACACCATTGTTAATATATAGCTATAATAAAACTCAAAATATGTTGTCGGGTCAGAAGGGGTTAAGCGGCTACGGACTATCTATTTGAATCCTTTAACCCGTTCAATACCAGGGACGTCCTTTTCATCATATTCTGGCAACTATTACACGATGTTATTGAGATTAGGAAGGACCTCTAGTAATAATAAGGCTTCGAACTATCTCAACCAACCCTTTGAACTACCACAAATCCTTCATAAGCTGCATAATATCGTCTAAATATAGCTAGAATAAAATATAACACCCTTCGCTGGTACTCAAAGGGTTAAGCTACCACAGATCCTTCCTATATTGCACAAAATCGTCTAATAATACCCAGAATTAAATAAATAGGCTGTCACCGGTACTGCAGGGACTAAATTAAACAAACAAAACATGGGTACAATTAAACACATAAAACATACTGCACCGGCACTGACTCACCAAACATGTGTACAATTAAACACATAAAACATACTGCACCGGCACTGACTCACCAAACATGTGTACAATTAAACACATAAAACATACTGCACCGGCACTGACTCACCAAACATGTGTACAATTAAACACATAAAACATACTGCACCGGCACTGACTCACCAAACATGTGTACAATTAAACACATAAAACATACTGCACCGGCACTGACTCACCAAACATGAGTACAATTAAACACATAAAACATACTGCACCGGCACTGACTCACCAAATTTGTATGAATGACAAAAATACACTATATTCTGTGTTGTCAAATTGGTGCCACTAGTGTCATATTCGCTTATTTATACTTAAAAATCTCCAAATATCAAGCTCCGTGTGTCCAGACATTTTGACGTTCACCCTTTTTGTACCGGTGACGTATTTTTTAATTGGTATCAGCTACATTTAGACGATCTTATAAAGCTTAGCAAGTATATATGGTAGCTAATATAATGAATTAAGATAGTCTGTAGCCTTTTAACCCCTAAGTGTCGGGGCGCAACATAAGTCGAGTTAAATAAATCTGGACTATGTGGCGGTGAGCGACATAGGTCGTGTGGCAATTTCAGCACGTAATGTTGCTGAGAGAGAGAGACAAGTGGTGGCAGGAGAGTAGCGAGCGTATGACTGCTCCAGACCACCGCGGCGAACCTACTGACACGAATTCCACCTCCTCCCTCCCTCTCTCACTCGCTATATACGGAATTGAATGGGGAAAGTGCCGAATTACATGCTTTTTGCACTCGCGTTGCGTGGTTGTTGCAAGAAAACTAGCCATCATAAAAGGATCGTTATGGTGTCATTCGAAAGCTCTGTTTATGCCCTTTCAGGGATAGATACTTGTTTTACGCTCTGGGTCTTATTTAGGCATGAAAATGATCACGTAAACAGCCCTATTTTGGCTAAAAACACCCCGCTGGGCGGTACATATAAATAAACCGCCTAGCCCGCTAAATAAGGGTTAAAGCTGAACAAAGTTGTCTAATAGTTGCCAGAATAGAATGAAAAAGATGTCACCGGTACTGAATGGGTTAACATACCTTTGTTTTTCTGTGTAAGGAGGTTACAAAAGGGAGGCTGCCTGGAACGAGTGTCTCCCAAAATCCAAATGAGTGCCAGAGAGCCAAATTCAAGGGACGTTGGCGTCAAAAATGACTGGACACCCAAAGTTTAAAGCAGTTTAAGTCATAGGATGAAGGAAATATTGTTTGTGGGAGAGAGTTCCAGAGTTCACTTGTTGAGTCAAAGACAGTGAGGAAATGTGATGATTCTTGGGTTGAAGAGCTGGACATAATAGGAGTAGGACTGTGTTTGAAAGTCGGGTGCCTAGCACTCCCATCAAGGGAGGTGGTATACACTGATAGAGCTCTGCAGAACACTGATTGTTGTAATAGCCATAGAACAGTGAAAAAGATGCAACATTGCGGCATGTAGAAAGAGATTGTAGGGAACTAGTAAGAGGAGGCGAGTTGATGAGGCAAAATGTTTTTGACTATACTCTTTCGAGAAGTACAGGCAGCTTTGCCTTTTGTCTCCTTCATACACATAGGAAACAAAATATACCCAAGTAAACTAAGATGCCGACTACCACTGAGAGTAGCTGCACAGTCAAACTATTTGTCACAGGTTCTGTTTTACCGAGGAAGGGTGTTGAGAGGACACAAGAGCCAGGTGTACAGGCTTCATTATTTAAATAGTAGTTTGGTATGCATTAGTGAATTTGTTTATAAAAGAGTAATGCATTAAGAACATAAATCATAAGTCGTGAAAGCAATAGTACAGTAAGCAATATTCACAAAACATAAGGATACACAAGATACATATAATACAACACGCACTTTATAGATGTAATTATGATAGAAACTCCTAGTTAGAATCGGTGTGTGGGGAATTCCCTAGCTGGAAGCTAGTATAAGTGTAGGTATGGCAGAGCTTTTCCTCTATAGTTACGCAGAGGCCAGACAACCTATAGGTTAGGCAGACATGTGACAATATAACTATAGTGGAAGAATTAACATCAAGGATAGCGTGTGCGGGTATTTAATAGGCAACTGGAATATAAATTAGCTACTGTAAAGGGGACCTGAAAACCAGGTCTCGACTATGAAAGCATCACTATATACAGCAAACGTGGACTAACAAGTTTCCAAGAAGCTTGAGAGCATTCGAGGTCCTAGAGCCAGATAATAGTCTAGGTCTTTTTGTTTGGGATTAGCCGTTGGTACAAAAAGTCAAGCCAGAGGGCACCTATAGAGGCCTGTAAGTATTCAGCTCTCAGGGAGGGGGAGGAGATCATTTCCCTGTACCTGGCCTGATTACCTATTCACTTTTCCAGGTGCTCTCTGCTGCAGGTGTGTTACATGGAAAAAGGGCACGGTGAAGCGTTGGTTTCAGGTGTGTCGTAGGTCGATGTGGTTCCACGGAGAGTGGTAGTGGGGGAGAGCAATGGAAGAGTCCTCCGGATTCGCCGTAGGATTCCTGCAATCGACCAATCGGACGGCTGCTTGGGTGATGACGTCCGGTCGCCCAATCCGCGGCCGACCTGGGTGTGTGATGTCACGTTGGGGTCCTCCGAGAGTCCTCCGAGAGTCCTCCGAGTCCTCTTTGGAGTTGGGGGCATAGCAGGGGTTTATTTTGATTTGAGAGGGGGGGAACAGGTGGGCTATAGCCGCGTTTTTTCTTACAGCATTCGTGTTGTGAGGGAGGGGGAGACTCGGGTATTTGGGCGCTGTAAGGGAAGACTTGTGGGTTTGGGCCAAACATCCTCTTTGAGTTATGGTATAGCATAAACATTTTACGAATACTGGTACAGGATACATATTTTGTTTTTAAGTGATTAATACCCAAAATAAACCCACAATAAACATTCGGGAATACTGGTACAGGATCACAATCAAAATAAAACCTCGTCCTTTGATAATTATTGAGGTACCAAAATAGCATCCAAATAGAAACATGGACAATTTCATTTTGCACAGAATCTCTACCCCTGCACCTCCCCGAATTTTAAGAAATAAGGTAAAAAACCAAATGTTCCATACGAAGAAAAGTTTAAATGGAGTGTGGAAACATTTGCCTCACGAGAGACACTTATCACTGAGGGGGCACCATACATCACGGGAAGGATTGGAAGAAGAAGAAGACGAAGGAGAAGGAGAAGAATAACAAACAAAAACGAAGAAGGAAGAAGAAGAAGAAAGTGATGTTGAGCACTACATAATCATACAAAGTATTAGGAGAAGAAATAAGGTATCATGAAGGGTAAGAAAGAGCTGGCATAATTGTCTTTGGATGCCCTTTAGTGCATTTATTATCAATTATCAATAATTATCAGTTATAACTGATTATCATTTATCAGTAATTACCGGTTAATGGAATTCGTCAACCTTGGTCGGGAACCCATCTAGGGGATTCACACATATACAAAATCCGGGTAAATGGGACTCAACAGCATTCGTCGGCAACCCTTCTAGTTGATAAAATAGTGTTAAAAATACATAGAGTGCCTCAGAGTCGAACGGACCCTAAGTTGAGTGGTCAATCCTGTAAGTCCTTGATTAATCTGGCATGGGTTTTCTTTCTCACAGGGAACAGGTTCACTTGGGGGCGTTTCGTTAATGGCCATCCTCAGGGGAGTAAGACCTATCCACTGATATGCTGATGCACCTACCTTACACCATTCAACTAGTTTTCCACAACGAACCAGCATGCAATTTCTCCAAAACTCACGTGGTGCGGCCATAGAACACCTCTCTTCTGATCTATCAACTATCTCCGATTGGGGCAGAGAACATTTTGTTACTTTCAATGTTTCCAAAACCCAATGTTTTCCTTCTATCTACCTGTCACAATCTTCCACACAATTATCCCTTATTCTTCAACAATTCACAAGTCAACCCTTCATCTTATCTCAATAATCTTGGTATCTCAATTTCTTTTGATCTTTCTCGAAAAGATCATTTTACCACTCTGGCTATAACAGCTTCTCAGAAGTTAGGTGTGTTCAACCGTCTCCATGGGTTCCTCACCCCCACACAGCTTCTTACATGGGAACAGTGCGTCCATGTTTTGAGTGGGTGGCACCTGTCTTTCAGTACATTCCCTCTCCTATTCTGTCCAACTCCCTAACCTAAGAATTAACCGATTCTCTCAGTCCTTCTTCCACTCGGTAAGCTCTGGAACTCTCTGTCAATCTAGCTTTCCCTCATCCTATGACTTAAACTCTAAGCTCCGTGTGTCCAGACATTTTGTCTCTAGCGTACCATACCCTGAATTTGGCTCCCTATCCTTCTTTCAAGTTTGGGAAAGACACTTTTTACTGTCAGTTTTGCTTTTGTCTCCTTCACTCATATAGTGAAAAAAATATCACACATACTGTATACTCTCTCTCTCTCAATACTTAACCTTTCACAACATTGGATATTGGGTCTGCTCTCTCTCTCTCTCTCTCTCTCTCTCTCTCTCTCTCTCTCTCTCTCTCTCTCTCTCTCTCTCGTTCTCTCTCTCTCTCTCTCTCTCTCTCTCTCTCTCTCTCTCTCTCTCTCTCTGTGCAGTGCTTGTTAATTAATCCGTTCTGTATCGGTGACATCCTTTTAATTATTTTCCGGCGGGCATTAGACGATTGTATCCATCTTTAGAAGGCCGTCTACCCGTAAAAAGGCTTCAGACTATCTCAATTAATCCTTTTAGCAACCATATATTTTTCCTATGCTTCATAAAATCGTCTAAATGTAGCTGAAATCAAATAAAAGAGACGTCACCGGTACAGTAGGGGTTAAATCTGGTTTCCTGTATCTGTCTGTATGTCACACACACACACACATGTACATACCTTTATACTCCCTATATACTCCTTTATACACCTTTATACTCCCTAAGCTCACCTACGCCTCTCCCGCCTGGTCCTCCTCTCTAACCCTAACACAACAACGTCAACTGGAGAGAGTTCAGAGGAGGGCATGCAGGATTATCCTGGGTGGCACATATCCAGGGTACGAGGAAGCTCTCACCACCCTTAGCATACCTGCACTTTCAACCCACCACTACAACACACTCAAACAGTTTGCATCTAAGCTGCTTGTTCACCCACGACACAGAAACTTACTTCCACCAGACGCCCCTAGACCTACACGTGCAGCTCGTCATTTCAACACACTCCAACCAATAAGAGCAAGAACTGACAGATATAAAAATAGTCCTATCCCAACCATTGTTAATATTATTAATAATGTGTAATAACGGTCTGTCACACCATATATACGCGCCCACCTTTAATAATATATGCATAAGTGTGTGTGCGTGTGTGTATTAGAATATAATTATGTATGTATTTGCTTGAGTTTGTTTATGTATATGTGTATATATGTATCTATGTATGTGCAGTATATGTGTATGTATGTGTGCGTATATGTGTATGTATGTATGCGTTATTTATGTATATATATATGTGTATAGTGTATACTGTTTGTGGTTCGAGCCCGGCTGAGAGTATCAGGTAGGATAAGAGAAGAGCATATATGCATGTAATGTGCATATATTTATGTATATGTTGTCTGCGTGTACGTGCTGTCAATGGTTCGAGCCCGGTTGAGAATATAAGGTATATAATATATATATGTACTGTACGTGTATTTATATTTATATGGTCATATGCACATATGTATGTAAATATACGTACATATGAGCGAGAACATATTGCTCACTAGCGCAACTTCTGATTATAAATCTATGCATAAGCATTATCTATTATTAAGTGTTCACGTATCTTCATCCATGTATTTCCACCCTTAACAATAGAACGCCCAGCTCTTCCATATTTCGCCTTCTGTCTCACACACACACACACACACACACACACACACACACACACACACACACACACACACACACACACACACACACACACACACCTGCACTACCGAGGATTAACCTCCCATTGTAGTACCCGCACCCTCTTTACCTCACTTACCAAAACAGTTTCTGTATGTATGTATGTCTGTGTGCATACGTGAGTGTTTGTGTATACGGACATGTGCACACTTACTGCATGTTCTTATGTTCCTATATATGTATGTATATGTATGTGCGCACGTACGTGTATATACGTATGTTCTGTATATGAGTAAGTTAATAAATGTGTAAATGTACTGTATATCACTTACTCTCATGGTTATTTTATGATAATTTGTATTCTGCACATGCATCATTATTGTATTTATTTATTTTGTTTGTAAACTAAGCTTACCATCCTCATATCTGTACATCTCATGTTCATCCACTAAATTGTAAAATGTGTATTTTCAGCTCATGAGGCTGCCATTCTTTAATAAACCGTTTATTATTATTATTATTATTATTATTATACCGGTACACTCACACATACACACACACAGGTGTGCACACTACCAATTGACGGTGTGTTTAGTGTTTATCGGTATAAACGTAAGTTATGCATGATTACGAGTACAGGTTTCGATGTTTTTAATCTAAATAAAACTATCTAGATCAAACCTATCCTAACCTAACATAAAGCACTCTGTTTCAAAGTGTTTTCACCCTGCGGGAGACGTTCCAGAACGCCATGGCAATTTACAGCAATCTACATGCTCTCTTAAAGCCTGTAAAATCGAGTGAGAGGGAGCGACAGCGCGACAGGCCACCCGTCCTTCTACCAGGCAGCTGCCCGGTACACTGAAGGGTCTGAGTCAGAGTCTCGCGAGATATGCAGTGCTGCCAAAGGCAAAAAAATTGCGACATTAATGTCTATGGTAGCGCTGCGGGTGAAAACCGCGAGGTACGAAGCTCGTTCTGGCGTAATTTTGAAGCAATTTTCTTCTAGTTTTCGCCTGAATACATTCTATTTCATGCAGACACTTGCCTAATCAATCAGGAGTGCCTAAATGAGCTCTAATATGGCGGAAATAGGCGGAAATATGCGCGCACCGTAAGTGTTAAGGAGTGTGTATGCGGGGGATGGGCCAGTTTTTCTGGGCCTCCTTCTCCCTCGTGTTTAGCGGCTTAGCCCCATCGGTATTTAGATTTTAAGACGTTTGGTCCATTAGTTTGGCGATTTGAAGACCTTTCGCCCTTTGTTTTTGTCAATATTAAGACTTTTCATGTCATTTAGGTGTCGATGTCTTTTTTTTGCTAGCGAGCGATATCGAACCTGTAATTTAGGAGGAACCGACCTTCGGTCAGGAAATTTTTCTACCGAAAAATATAAGTACCGGTATATTTTGAAGGGGAATCCTGGGATTGTATTTTCATTAGTTTGATGGAGGTCTAGGGAGGAAACTAGAAAAGTAATTAATAAATGAAAAAAATCAAGCAAAAAGTGAACAATCCTCCCTTAAACTGTTGCTCCAAACTACATGAACCCGTACCTGCAAACCTACATATTTAGACAATTTCTTATCCTTAACCCGGGAAAGACGCCGGGACTCTTAAGAGGTTTTACTGGGCAAACGCGATGGGACTCTTAAGATCCAAAGCCTAAGAAAAGCCTTTTAAAAGACCTCAGTGGCACTCAAAACAATGGAATATGTGATTAAGTGAGATAATTCCCCTCCATACATCCTATCACTCCTCCACATGTGTCCAACCCCCCAACCCCCTCCCTCCTTCCCCACCTTTTCACCCTCTTCCCCTTCCCTTCAATTATCACCTATTTTCCTCTTATTCCCTTGTTTATCGGTTTATTTTCCACGCCAATATACCCCACCCGGATTCAAGGTCGAAGGGAAGGCATATTAGAGGTCGTAGCAAGAGAGAGACTTCACTTGCAAGACGTCAGTGCGGATTGATAAGTGAGAGGGGGAAGGTGTCCTCACATGAACTAACGGGTCGGTAATACTTTGTTTTTTTTACCCCCCAAATACTATTCCCACTTGTTTTATTGCAGTTACATGTTAACCCACTGAGCCCCAGCTAGTTAATAATAAATGAACAACCCAGGACCGGCAGGTTTTGAAAAACAAAACAAAATCCAGAAAACACCAGGAATGGTTTAGGAATGAAGGAAAACCCACAAAAAAACTATCCCCTAGGTCATTAAAGGGTCTTACGGTGCCCCCGAAAGTCGGATTTACAGGAGGGGAAATGGGTAGGCAAAAACAGGCAAAAACATGTTTTTGCGTTCTCACGTGCACACGGTTGGACTTTGAGAGTTTTCAACCATCGGCATTGTTTCGTGGGATACTTACACAGTTCCCATACAAATCTGAGCCCTCTAGGTGCCATAGGACCGGAGTAATTAACAGTGACGCAACGTATGTAACTCTGGGGTTTAGCGTTACAAACATTGCCGACGCAAACAGTGCATCGCTGGTCCTCTACGGGTTAATATCTTCATATTAAACGTAAAATAGGTGCATATTAATAAGTAATAACGATATTTATCGGATAATGATAATTTTCGTCGTGAATGAGCCTCAATACGTTCGCCTGATGGGCACTTTAAAAAAACAATGGTGCGCGCTTCCCGGGTTAACCCCTCCAATCCCAAAGATGACTATAGTCATCAGTAGATAAGTAACTCCCCAGTCCCAGTGACGGATATAGTCGTCAGTAATATACTTTCCTTGTAACTGCCTGTACAACCCTGTACCAGTTACCACAACTTTTTGAACACTGCTCCTGTGTTGGCAACACTTCTCAGCTTATATGAGACCCACTGAAGGGTGACAGAGCCAGTCTTGTCTCATCTTTGGATGTGGATAGGTGGTCTCTCCTGCCATTCTTGTAACATTGCTTGGGATTGCTGGGGACTTTTATTACTGTATCCTACGGTACAGTACGGGTTATAACCCCCTCTGTAACGTCTTTCTAATTTCATTCTATCTTTGTTTAGTCAATTTTGTGCAGTATAAGAAGGATCTGCCGTAGTAATAATGATTAATTGAGATTGTTCAAAGCCTGCTAATTGATGAAGGCCCATTTAAAATTGAGTGAAATCGACTAATGGTAGCCACAATAAAATTTATAAGATGTCGCCGGTACAGAAGAGGTTTAGCACACACACGCACACACACCGTATGTGGTCTAGCACACCAAATACTCTAATTTTGAAATCGTTGATTCATGCGATGAGGGTTCAACTCTCACTGCCGATAACCAAAGGATTCTCACAAAGATATTACCTGACTGTGAGGATTATGAGGATCAATATATTAGATTATTGCATATTGCAAACCTCATTGTGTGAAAACTATATATATATATATATATATACTGTATATATATATATATATATATATATATATATATATATATATATATATATATATATACAGGTATATATATATATATATATATATATATATATATCTATATATATATATATATATATATATATATTTATATATATATATATACATATATATATATATATATATATATATATATATATATATATATATATATATATATATATATATATATATATATATATTATATATATATATATATATATATATATTATATATATATATTTATATATATAGGCACTCTTTGAACCCAAAGGGGAGTGTTCAAATCACCCACCCCGAAGCAAAAAAATCTTGGTTTACTCACGCTTGTTCTACTGCTGTCCACAACAAGGAGGAAGCATTCAAACTGTACCAACGCCTTAAAACTCAAGAATCTCATTCTTCCTATGTTTCTGCCCGGAATCAAGCCAAATCTGTTCTTCGACTTGCCAAGCACTCTTTCATCAAATTCAACTGAACTCTCCAACTATCCAACTATGAACTATCCAACTCTACCTCTTCCCAAGCTTTCTGGCATCTAGCCAAAAACCTCTCCAACAACTTTTCTTCCTCGTCTCTCCCTACCCTTTGCCACTCTGATGGCACAACCATCACTTCATCCTCTGACAAAGCTGAACTCTTTGCTCAATCTTTTGCTAGAAACTCCACCTTTGATGATTCCGGTGCTACTCCTCCCTCTTCACCCCCGTCTCTCCTACTTATGCCTAATATCCTAATCTCTTCTAAAGATGTGCTTTCTACCCTCTCTGGGCTTAATACTAAGAAGGCGTACGGTCCTGACGGTGTTCCTCCTGTTGCACTTAAAAACTGTGCTTCCGTGCTGAACCCCTGTCTAGGCAAACTCTTTCGTCTCTGTCTCTCCTCTAATGTCTTTCCTTCATGCTGGAAGTTTGCTCTCATTCAACCTGTCTCAAAGAAGGGTGACCGCTCTCAACCCTCGAACTATTGTCCAATTGCTCTCATCTCTTGTATCTCTAAAGTTTTTTAAACTATTCTTGCTTCCAAATTTCTTAAGCATTTCTCTTCTCATAATCTGCTTTCAGATCGCCAGTATGGCTTCCTTAACCCTTCCTCCCCGGGCTGTCTTACTCAAATGACGGTCGCCCCTACCCGGGCGATATGGCTGAAAAACGTCTAGGCCTAGGCTACCGTATATATGTTTATTTTCACTGCTAGAACTTTCCCACTCATCTATAATCGTAGTGCGGTTTTCAATCTGTATTTTGGCATTGAGTAGAGCTCTGTAAGTCAACTGGTTCAGTTTTGTGATGACGATTTCAGTGGAGCCAATATTGCAGAGATGTTGCCAATATGGGGTCTTTTTAGACACTAATTTCGTCATGACGTCAGAACAATAACATTGAGGAGTCTTCTCCTTCTTGTTTTCGGAGGTGCGGTGACGAACGCTTGGGTTTGTTGACATACATCGTACGCACGGCGTTCGGACCAAGCTTAATTAGGCTATTAAGCTCATGCCTTAGATAAGGCATACCGGGTAGCGGCCCTTCTTTCGTGCTGTCCTTACCTAAGGCAGACCGGGTAGGAAGGGTTAAGGGTCGCTCTACTGGTGATATTCTTTCATATCTTAC
Source organism: Paralithodes platypus (assembly GCA_032716605.1). Lineage (NCBI taxonomy): Eukaryota > Metazoa > Arthropoda > Malacostraca > Decapoda > Lithodidae > Paralithodes > Paralithodes platypus. The sequence goes on from CM064507.1 coordinate 14,445,672, forward strand.
TAACTCTTGGTCATCCAAATTTTGGGACTTCGGTGAGACTTTTTCTGTTGCACTAGACATACCGAAGGCCTTTGATAGAGTCTGGCACAAATTTTTAATTTCCAAACTGCCTTCCTTCGGTTTCTGTCCCTCCATCTGTGCCTTTGTCTTTAATTTCCTTTAAGGCCGTTCCATAGCTGCGGTTGTGGATGGCCATCGCTCATTTCCTCATCCCATATACTCCGGTGTTCCTTAGGGTTCTGTCCTATCTCCTATTCTCCTTCTTATTTTCATAAATGATCTTCTCAATTGTACATCCAATCCCATCCCACTCATATGCAGATGACTCTACCTTACACCACTCAATTAGTTTTCCTGAATGCCCCAGCCAGCAATCATTCAAAAGCAAACTTAATGAAGCCATAAATTACTTATCTTCTGATCTAACTACTATTTCTAATTGGGGTAGAGAAAACCTTGTTGCATTTAATGCTTCCAAAACTCAATTTATCCATCTTACTACCCCTCTGGAACCTCCAGAGGACTATCCCTTATTCCTCAACAATACAAAAATCAGCCCTTCATCTTCTCTCAATGTTCTCGGTGTCTCTTTTTCTTCTGCTCTCACTTGGAAATACCATATTACCAGTCTAGCTAAGGCAGCTTCCCAGAAGGTGGGTGTTCTCAACCGCCTCAATTTTTGTTTTACCCCTGCACAGCTTCTTGCTCTGTACAGGGACACAGTGCATCCTTGTATTGATTATTGTTCACATGTGTGGGCAGGATCCTCTCACACCACACTCCTAGACAAAGTAGAAAGGAAAGCCTTTCGTATCATTAACTCCCGTCCACTCACCAACTCTCTGCAATCTCTCTCTCTCTTCGCCGCAATGTTGCATCTCTCTTGCTATTCTATCGCTACTACAATAATCAGTGTTCCTCGGAGCTTTCCCAGTAATTTTTTTTTTTTTTTCTATATTCCAACTACTCCCTCTCGGGCATAGGCTGATAGCCTTTACACTCTACCGCTGAACATGGTGAGGCCCGTGAGGTCTTGTTCCAGTCTAGTGAGACCTATTCACGGCTCGAACCCAACTCCATCTCCCAAGCTGCTTCGCCTCTGCGCTTCACAGTCTCACTCCCCAGGCTCGGACCCTCACTCTCAGAACGCCACCTATTGAGCAATTAACTCACTAGGCATTGTCCCCCTGTAGCATATTTTGAATATGGGAATATTCATACAGTACTATTTAATCAGGGAACAATGAGGGTATTTAGTTTTACCACCTCCTCTACGTAGGGTACGTAGTATCCGCCTTGCAACACAATCCCACCCCTACTCTCTGCACCTCTCCAACCCAAGAGTGAAATGCTATTCTCAGACTTTCTTCTATTCAACTGCTGAGCTCTGGAACTCTCTCCCAGAATCAGTCTTTCCCTCTTCCTATGACTTAAATTGTTTGAAACTCTGTGTGTCCAGGCATTTTAGCTCGAACGTCCCTTGATTTTGGCCCATAATGAAATAGAGACCAAAACATCGTATATGTACGCTTATCAGTTCTTACGGAATCGTCATTATGAGCGGATGCCAACTACAAAAAAACTAAAACTAAAATGAATAACAGAAAATCAAATGAATACTTTAAATCTGCTATGCTTTCCATCGTGTTGATGTTGATAGCGTGGCTTTGCCCTAGACGGTGACGCGTCATCTCGTCCTTCAATGATATATCAAGATAACTTAGAAACATCAATACGAATGGGAAGGGGATGGAAGGGACGGCCAGAATCGTCAATGATTCCGGGGCCACTACTAAATACTAGGTTTTCCATCTTCCCTTCGGGACTCAAACCTATAATTTATTAGTGGCCCCTTCATCATTGACGATATGCCTGATATCACAAATCTGGAGGGGGACATTCATGATAAATATCTGTAAACCTGTATAACAACGGATTCTATAATCTTGAGGATAGAGATGGTAGAATAGTTGTAATGCATATAACAATTCGTGTATGCAATTAACAATGTTTTTCTAGCATACAATATACATAACTTGTTGAAAAAATAAATTTCTAGTTTGAGCAGTTTCTTATACCTAAAATAATGCAGTACTAATATGACTCTATAACGAGTGTTGAGAAACAATAGGATATCACTATCACAAAATATTTGGTTATGTATCCCAGGTACAAAGCAAAACTCTTAAAATTAAATTATTACTTGCCATTAAGTAATAGATATCACAGTGCACAGTACACTTACCACGTTCCGGCGAGGATGATGGTCTTAATATATATATATATATATATATATATATATATATATATATATACACAGTATATATATATATTTATACATATATATATGCAATGTTCCTACTTGGTAAATATAACTGCGAACCCCCGTCTTCAATTTTTTTTTTTTTTTTTTTTTTTTTAAAGAGACAATGAACGGAGGAAGGAAAAACACAGATAAAACAAAAAGGTCCATGTGCCTAAAGGCATCCTCCATTCATAAAATGTTTGTAACAACTGGATTTAAACATTTGTTGATTGTAAGTTTGTGGAAAGCAATTCGAGGGAAGTGAATTCCAAAGAGTACTAGCTCTGGGGATAAATGAATTCTGATAAGCAGAAGTTCTGCATTGTGGAGGAGAAAGTGTAAATTCATGGGCGCTCTCAGCTGACCTAGTTCTACGGGGAAAGATGTGGAGAGGCGGCACAATTGAAGCAAGTTCCTCGGAACAATTGCTGTGAAAATATCTGTAGAATAATGCAAGGGATGCAACGTTTCTTCGTTTCTTCGAATGGATAATGTAGGAAGGTCCTGTGTGATTGCAGGGTTATTGATTAATCTAATAGCTTTATTTTGAATTTTGTCCAACTGCCTCAATGCAACCACTCCACTTCCACCCCACAGAGGTGAACAGTAATCCACCTGAGAACGCACATGACTTTTATATATTACGGCCAACTGCTCGTCAGTGAAGAATTCTCGAACTCTGTACAGGAGTCCCAGTTTTTTGGAGGCATTCTTAGCAATGCTTCTAACATAATGTGTCCAGCTCAAGTTAGTAGTTAATGTTACACCGAGAATGTCAATACTAGGGGAAGTGGGAATATTTACATCATTAAAAAATATATGGGAGTCAGTGAGATTCTGTCGGTTAGAAAATTGGATGTACTTTGTTTTCTGTGCATTAAAGGAAACTAGATTCTTTTGTCCCCATCCATTAATTCTAGAAAGGCCCTGGTTCAGAGAAATTGCAGTGTTTATTTTTGAATTTATAAGATCGGGTTGGGTGAAAGAATTGGTAAATGTGAAGGAACTGTGGAGTGTTGAGTCATCTGCGTAGGAATGTATTGGATTATGAGTGATAGATATGATATCATTGATATGAATGAGGAACAGAATTGGGGCCAAAACTGATCCCTGGGGAACACCAGCATTTATTGAGTGAAATTGAGAATAAAGGCCATCTACCATTACACATATTTTTCTGTTATGAAGATAAGAAGAAATTAGTGGAACTAATGATGCAAGGCCGTAGTGTGACATTTTCGACAATAAGGATTGATGCCAGACTCTATCAAATGCCTTTGATATATCCAGTGGTATTGTATGTGTTTCACCATGTTGGTCTGTAGCTTGGTTGATTTGATGCGTAAGAAGGCAAAGCATGTCTGCAGTTGATCGACATCGTCTAAAACCATATTGCCTATCACTGATTAATTTATTATTCTCAAGATGCTTAATTATGTGATTATTTAATATAATTTCAAAGACTTTACCAAGAGTGGAAGTTATAGCTATTGGTCTGTAGTTTGATGGATCTGAAGAGGCACCTTTTTTAGGAACTGGATGGATGTTTGGTTCTTTCCAGGGTACTGGGAAGCATGAGGTATGAGTACATAGACGGAAAATTTTTGCCAATACAGGAGCGAGCACCAAGGAGCAATTCTTAAGTACTATTGGAGGAATTTCATCTGGACCAGGAGCCTTATCTACTGAGAGATTCTGCAAAATAGTTTTGACATGTCTGGTGTGGATCTTAAGTGAGGGAATTTCAGGCGAATTAAAATTAAGTACAGGGACATCTTGATTTATTTCATCTAAGGTTGAGTTGGTGGAGAAAATATCCGCAAGAAGGTTAGCTTTACCTCGTGGGTCACTTACAAGATTGCCAGTCGGAGATTTTAATGGTGGAATGGATGAAGCAGTAGTGAAGTTGGATTTAAATGAATTAAGAGTAGACCAAAATATTTGTTTATCATTTGGATTATTTAGAAGTTGATTTGCCTGCTTGTGGAGAAAGTTTGATTTAGTTAGGTTTAATACAGTTTTGGCATGATTTCTGATGTTTCTAAAGTAATTAAAGGCTTCATGTGTTTTTGATCTTGTGTATGCATTGTAGGCTATTGCTTTTTGTTCAGTTACTCTAGCACAATTATGGTCAAACCATTTAGGTGAATTAGATCTTTTACTGTACTTTTGATGAGGAATAAAAGTTTCCATTCCAATTTTTACAAAATCTTGTATGTGGCTCAAGGTGGAGTGTGCATCATTAGAAAAGAAAGAGGTCCAGGGAATATCAATAAAGAAACCTTGAAGACCCTCCCAGTCTGCCATTTAGTCACCAAAACAGGTTCACCATCTCTCACACTCACGCTTACCACATGCTTAACACCATATGGTCCGACGTATTGGGGGTTATTATGATGCTGTGTTGACTTATTATTGAGTGTATTGGTTGCTGACAAAGTTTTCGAGCAATGTATTGATAGTTCGATCGCTCCCTATATTACAAAAATGCCTCCCCAAACCTCCTTCACATTAGGATATGCCCCAAGACTCCCTTCAAACTACTAAATACCCCAATTCCCACTTCAAAACAGGATATGCCCCCAGACCCCTTTCAAGCTAGTATGTGCGTGCCCCCAAGCCCCCTTCAAACTAGGATACGCCTCCAGACACCCTTCAAACTAGGATACGCCCCCCAGACCCCCTTCAAACTAGTATATGCACCCGGACCCCCTTCAAACTATGATAAACCCTCCAGACCCCTTTCAAACTAGTATATGCCCCCACACCCCTTTCAAACTAGTATATGCACCCGGACCCCCTTCAAACTATGATAAACCCTCCAGACCCCTTTCAAACTAGTATATGCCTCCACACCCCCTTCAAACTAGTATATGCACCCGGACCCCCTTCAAACTATGATAAACCCTCCAGACCCCTTTCAAACTAGTATATGCCTCCACACCCCCTTCAAACTAGTATATGCACCCGGACCCCCTTCAAACTAGTATATGCACCCGGACCCCCTTCAAACTATGATAAACCCCCCAGACCCCTTTCAAACTAGTATATGCCCCCACACCCCCTTCAAACTAGTATATGCACCCGGACCCCCTTCAAACTATGATAAACCCCCCAGACCCCTTTCAAACTAGTATATGCCCCCACACCCCCTTCAAACTAGTATATGCCTCCCAGACCCTCTTCAAACTAGTATATGATACCCAGACCCCCTTCAAACTAGTGTATGCCCCCCAGACCCCCTTCAAACTAGTTGGGGGAAGTTCAGAGAACTGCTGCCAATCCTGACCATGAAAAGAATACCTCTCCCCCTGAAGGGAAAGGTGTATGCCTCATGTGTTAGAAATGCAATTCCGTATGCCTCAGAAACATGGGCCGTTAAAGTAGAGGATGTTAACAGAATGGAACGTAATGAGATTAGTATGGTGAGATGGATGTGTGGGCCAGGCTACAGGATAGAATAACAAATGTTGAGCTGAGACGTTTAGGTATAAAGAGTATTAGCGAGGTGATGCAACAAGTAGACTGGGATGGTATGGACATGTGGAGAGAATTAATGAGCAAAATTGGGTGAAAAAATGCAGGTCTGTGATTGTGGAGGGAGCTGCACCAAGGGGTGGACCGAGGAAGACCTGGGATCGTACTATACATGCCTATAGTACCGGTAGTACTATAGTGCCGGTAGTACTACCGCTATACGTGACTATGTGTGCTTGAGAGTATGTATGTTTGAGGGTCTGTGTGTCGGAGAGTCTGTGTGTCCAAGAGTCTGAGAGTCTGTGTGCCGGTGAGTCCGTATGTCGGAGAGTCTGTGTGTCTGAGAGTCTGTGAGTCTGAGAGTCTGTGTGTTTCAGGGTCTGTGTGTCTGAGAGTCTTTGTAACTAAGAGTCTGTGTGTTTGAGAGTCTGTGTCCGAGAGTCTATGTGATTGAGAGTCAGTGTGTTTGAGAGTCTGTATGTCTGAAAGTATGTGTGTCAAAGAGTCGGAAAGTCTGTGTGTCTGAGAGTCTGTTTGTTTGAGAGTCTGTGTGTTTGAGAGTCTGTGTGGCCGAGTGTCTGTGTGTCGGAAAATCTGTGTTTCTAAGAGTCTGTGTGTTTGAGGGTCTGTGTGTCTGAGAATCTGTGTGTTTGGTAATCGCTTAATGGTAACCAGAATAAGGGGACATTTGCGTCATCGTGCTAAAGTGTTTAACCTCGGAGAGAATCCCCGGCATCTTCAATGTAGTGTGAGTTTCTATTCCGACATACAGTAATTGCGCATTTTGTGGCTTTGAAAGAGATCTAATCCACAATGGCAGACAAAGCTATATTCTCTTTCATCAAGAATAACGTTATTTGATCTTCAGCTTTCTGTTGTTTCGCCTTTGATTTAGTATTTTATTTACTTTCACCCAAACAAAGTAAGGTGGCTCTTTGTTCATGCCAATGTGTTTCTTTTTCCTCTCCAAGGATATATACTGTATGTTACCGCAAAGGAATGTTTATATATCTCCGTATAGTGTAAGAGTTTTTATTCAAATTTGAAAAAAACTCCTACACTGTTAAATAAATAAATCCATTGAGTTGATGGTCACAGGACAGATACCCATATTACCAACACAATATTGTAATTGTAAGGATCACATGTATATCTAACCATCAATATTACTTATTAATTACTGTCATATTATTGTAATTTTGAAGTGCCATACCAGATTCAATATCGAGGGAAGCCCCAACGCTCGACGCCTACAACGTCCCAGAAAACAACACAGTACTTCCCAACATTACCATCCTCTACGAATCCGAGGACATCACAAACCCGGCCCCCAGCCACTACTCCACTCTCTCCGCCCTCCAGGTCCCTTGGTAATCTTCCACCAGCCTTACCTATCAGCTTGCTCTTCATCTTGTCACTACCTGAGCAGGCAAAGTGAAAAGGACACAAAGCCAGGTCTCAGGTAAAGAAACAAGGAGACCTTCTTGCCCGCAACCCCAAGACCCCTCACGGTGGAGCAGAAATGGGACATATGCCTCACCTGGTCCAGTCATTATCAGCACACCTCCGCCAAGGCAAGCTCGCTTCTTTGAGTACCTCGAGAAGAGTTGACTGAGTATCTCATCGACAAATTCATTGTCTGGGCATCCTGTAACGGTTTCGTCTGAGTATCTCGACGAGCATATTGAGTATCTTGTGCGAGGGATAAACTTGTTGCAACAAACCCAGATATTTGGGTATCCTGTCACTTTGTCTGGGTATCCCGGCATCAGATCAAACTCGCAGTGTTCTTCATCAAGACCTGACTAGGAGGTAGTTCATATACTCTACTCTTTGAAATCACGAACGACATACAAGGAGAAGAACATCAAGAAGACGAAGGTCCCTTCACCGGTAGTGGACAAGAAGCAGAAGTTTAGCAACTGGTGTATCACAACCATCATTGAGAAAACAGCCCAGGCTTTCCCCATGCCTGACACCCCCAGAAATAATATTAGTTGTAGTGCACAATACTAAGTTAGTCTCTTCCCTCAGTTTCCGGGACCCTTCTTAACACCTTAACAGGGTTGCCTGGAACGCCGCCATTAGGACAAGAGACTGAAACTGCACGTATGTGTGGAACACTCAGTCTTAAAATGTTATGTATGTATATGCCACCCAGACCCTTCAAACTAGTATTTGACCCCCAGACCCCCTTCAAACTAGTATATGCGCCCCAGACCCCCTTCAAACTAGCATATGCCACCCAGACCCCTCTTCAAACTAGTATACTGTATACCCCCCAGACCCCCTTCAAACTAGCATATGCCACCCAGACCCTTCTTCAAACTAGTATACTGTATACCCCCCAGACCCCCTTCAAACTAGCATATGCCACCCAGACCCCTCTTCAAACTAGTATACTGTATACCCCCCAGACCCCCTTCAAACTAGCATATGCCACCCAGACCCTTCTTCAAACTAGTATACTGTATACCCCCCAGACCCCCTTCAAACTAGTATGTGACCCCCAGACTTTCTTCAAATTAGGATATGCCCCCCAGACTAAGCTAAATAGGCTATGTACAGTTGGCAATATAAATTTATATAAATTCCATGATTTTTTATATGGAATGAAAATTAGTATGGTTGATTTAGAAGTGAATTGTTCGTACTAGTCTAGAAATGTTGGTTCCGATTTATCAGCTCCATATTTTCTCCGTGAACGCAATTTCCGGTACTCGTACCAGTGAAACACAATGTACATCCTTGGCACTAGTCCATTACCTACCAATATGTGTACACTATTTAGTGTTAGAGGCGCCTGTAAGAATAAAGTCCTTGATAAATCCGCCACTTCATGTTGTCGTCTCTCAGGTTTGTTGACTACCTGGCCGGTCCCGCCGGTCAGTTCACACCGACTCACGCTCAGGATTATCATATCTCACTTTTGGTAATGTCCCCTACCGGCAACATAGATGATGATTACAATAGGTCCTGGGGGAGTGAGGGGTTCAACCCAACGTGGATCCATTCGGATCCCTAATTATGCCCCCTTGAAACATATGAAAATCTGAGTCAAAGATTGCTTCGATTTCGTGCGATTTGCTTACTTTTGGGTAAATCAATTGGCCTACGGTGTGTTTGGGTAGTTTTAGGTAGGTATATCTAGCTGTCCGCCTGCACTTTGTGTTTATGCTGAGGAGCTGGTGACTTTCGAGTGTAGATCGACCCACATTTATCGTATTTTATGTCTTTACTACATCTGGTAAGCAAAAAACTTGGCTTGAGTTTCCGTATTATGTACTTTTAAAAGTGATGACAATTGTTTTACCCATAATCACTCGTTAGGCATAAACGTCTTAACCCCTCATTTTGCTTGAGTTTCAAAGCCGTCACCACTTATGTTTTGTATTTAATATTATTGGGTAATGGGGCCGTATATTACTGATTTCTAGTATTTGTTACGGTATTACTGATACTTTGGATCAACAGTTATTCCATGATCTTTTTAGGCATAATAGGTTCTGTAGAGCATGATTATACATCATTGCTATATATGTCATTACGAGCTGAGTGTATTTTAAGGGATATATACAGGGTGTTTCATAAATACCTTTCATAAATTTCAGAATGAATAGACCTAGCAATAATAAATATACTTTACTATGTGACGGTTTTGGAAATTTCTCATATTTACCGGGATATTACACATTTAATTTAAATAGGAAAGTCTCGGGGATGAAAACGATCAGTAGATTACCATCACCTCAATTACTTTATTTTGTCATAAATGTTTGAACATCAATGTATTTTACAGTATTTACAATAGTTGCTCGAAGTTTCTCCCACCCTCGTTGATACAGGCTTGGGCTCGGCGCATAAGAGACTGTCGCACTCTTTCAAATATCCCTGCTGTGTTTCTTACTTCTCTTGAACTCGTTGCCACAGTTGCTGACGGGTGTTGATTTGTGTAGCATACACCCTGCTCTTCAAGTGTCCCCAAAGATAAAAGTCAAGTGGAGTTAGGTCCGGTGATCTAGGTGGCCAGGCGATGGGACCACCACGGCCTATCCACTTATCAGGGTACATAACATTAAGGAAATCCCTCGTACCTCGTGCAAAGTGAGCTGGAGCCCCATCCTGCATGAACCACATTTGTCTACGTGTTCTGAGAGGCACATCTTCAAGTAGTATGGGTAAGTCATCATGAAGAAATCTGGTGTACACATTGCCTGTAAGTCGTTGTGGTAACATAAAAGGTCCGATTAGATGGTCACCAAGAATACCGGCCCAAACATTAATCGAAAACCGTTCCTGATGTCCCCTCGTTGTTGTTGCATGTGGATTTTCTGCTGTGATGCTGTTCTGAGGTGATGGTAATCTACTGATTGTGTTCATCTCCTAGACTTTCCTATTTAAACTAAAATGTGTAATATCCCAGTAAATATGAGAAATTTCCAAAACCGTCACATAGTAAAGTATATTTATTATTGCTAGGTCTATTCATTCTGAAATTTATGAAAGGTATTTATGAAACACCCTGTATAATAGGATAATAATATTCTCCCTATAAACGGCCCCGCCACCATCTTCGCTACACTCGTATGTTTAGACACTGTCTACTGACATGAAAAGTGACGTGAAATAATCAATCAATAGCATTTGAATTCCCTGGATGACGTTACACCCATTTAGCCAATCATCTGTCACGCACCGCTGCGCATATCCCATAATGCAATATGTTGGAGAAGGAAGGATGCTGAGGGTGGCTGATTAGTTTGATGACAATGGCATCTTCAGTTGGATGACTTTTTATACGTTTTTCGATTTGTTTTTGTGTAGGCTACAGATTTTCGTTCATATCCAGTGGATTTATATATTGAGAATTATCGGAAGTGAGTATTTTCCCATTATCGAAGGACCGTCGGAAGTGAGTATGTACCCATTGTCCAACAATAGGGTCAGTTAGGTAAAATGAGGATTTTGCCCACTGCTGGCCACATACATGAGGATTTCAATAAGTTGGGGGTGGGGGACCCCTCCCCATCTTCTCAACTTAATCTGCATCCCACGGCAAACGTTTATGGCCAAATGCAGCTTATTTTTTCGCATTTTATCCTCTTTAACCCCTCATTGTCCATGATATACATTCATGGGGGGCGTGTTTATAGACTGATGGATAATGGGTAAAATAAATCATTTCAGCTCCTCTTCAGTATAAGAGAAACTGTATCTGAAAGAAAAATGCCCCCCCCCCCAAAAAAAAAAATCCTTACTGAAATCAGTGTCGGTCCAAAAAGTCAGGTTTACCGTTTTCATCATAATATTCTTATAGAAAATATATAGAAACACCAGATTTTTTGGAAAAACTATACACAAATCATCTCTAAAAGTGCCTAAAGTAATCATTTTTTTTACCAAATTGTCCAGCAGTAAAATTATATGCCAATTAACAGTTGTATAGCAAATTATTTGGAAAAGGTTATCTTTAGGACCGACAGTAGTCCCATCAATCTTTTTAGGCTTGAAAAGTGACTTGAAATATTCAACCAATAGCAATGGAATTCCCTGGATGACGTCACACCCATTTAGCCAATCACCTGTCATGTGCAGCTGGGCATATCCCATAATGCAATATATTGGAAAAGAAGGTGAGGGTGGCTGACTAGTGACTAGTGTGCCCACAATGGCATCTTCAGCTGGATGACTCTTATCCGTCTTTCGATTTGTTGTGTGTGTACGTGATTTTCGTTCATATCCAGTGGATTTATATATTGAGGACTTTCGAAAGTGAGTTTTTACCTATTATCCAAGGACCGTCGGAAGTGAGTATTTACCAATTATCCAATAATAGGGTCAGTTAACCCCTCCAATCCCAGTGCCGTATATATACGTCAGTAGATAAGTAACTCCCCAGTCCCAGCGATGTATATATCCGTCAGAAATGTATTTTCCTTGTAACTGCCTGTAAAACCCTGTACCAGTTACCATGATCTTTTGAGCACTGCTCCCGTGTTGGCAACACTTGATAATCAGTGTTTTGGAGGACAAGCAGCCTAGAAGGGCCACTAGACTGTTGTTGCTTGATTTCCTTTGTAATCCTGTGTACTCCTTTGTACTTCTCAGCTTATATGAGACCCAGTGAAGGTTGACAGAGCCAGTGTTGCCTCATCTTTGGAGGTGGATTGGTGCTCTCTCCTGCCATTTTTGTCACATTGCTTGGGACTCCTGGGGACTTTTATTACTGTATCCTACAGTACAGTACGGGTTAGGAAAAGTAAGGATTTTGCCCCCTGCTGGCCACATAGATAAGGATTTCAATAAATCCTGGGGGGGGGGGGGGCTTGCCCCCCTCAGCCGAACTCGAACCTCTGACAGTCAGGACGAAGGCCCAAGCTTTATTCCACTACACCACGGCGTGATGAAGGAAAATTAACCTTTTTCCATTATATTAAGGAGCAGGGAAATTCTACTTGGAGAATATATTTCAATTCATACATAAGTCGTACAATCCATATTCCAGGACACCATACAGGGATTTTAACAAGTTTCCCCACGCAACTTGGGTTATAGAGATTTAATTTAATCCTCGCCAAGCCAAACACGAGTCATTAATATCAAGTATATCTCACAAATACATGTGAGCAACTAAATGTGTTAAACTTTCAGCCTGGCTCCAACCACCGACAGTTAGGTATCCTTGAATTTGGATCCTAGTACTGTATATTCAACAACAACAACAACATGCATTCATTCAATATAACAGACAATATCACAACACCTAAACCATTCACAAGAACACTACTTGTTGTTTTATCCTTACCAACCATTTCTAAATAATTAACTCTTTCTGTACCGGTGACGTATATGTATGTCAATTCAGCTATATTTCGACACTTTTATGAAGCTTAGAAAGGATATATGGTAGCTAAAAGGTTTAAGTTTGTAACCTTTCAAATGGTAGATGTCCTTCCTAAGCTGCAAACATTTGTCTAAAATTTGCCAGAATATAATGAAAAGGGTGTCACCGGTACGGAATAGGTTAATAGATTTATAGATTGCTATGTCTCATTATAATATCACATACTACTACCATTACAGTACTGTATGTACCTCTTAAAATCAGAAGTAATTAAATGATCACCCTTCATTTAAATAGACTATGTGCTTTCACAATTAATGTAGATGTGTTCACGTGGGACGATGAAAATGTTCACGCTTAATATATATACAGTATACTGTATATACCAGTATATATATATATATATATATATATATATATATATATATATATATATATATATATATACAATTATACATACATATATACCGGTATATATATATATATATATATATATATATATATATATATATATATATTGTCACAATGACCAGGGTCTTTTAGTTGATAGACTTTAGTGGCGCCAGACTTCTTGAAAGCAGCGGTGCCAAGTCTATTTGAGAGACCTGGTATTGTGAGTTTCACTCCGATACCCTTCCAATTAGGCATGACTAGTTTTGCCGTGCCTCTAAGCATTTTTGTCTCAATAAACATTTGTGTAGAATGAGCCAATAGAGTGTTACTAGTGTCGTCTAACCAGTTGTTAGTCAGTGGCAGCGCTGTATTTTGCTGCTAGGCGTGGCTGGTCAAGCGAGGAAGGGGAGGACGGAATGTTGCTCTCTCCCGGGGGGAGGTGGAGGTAGTGTTGCTAAGCTACACTAGTTTAATTAATTGTGTGACCATTGCAAGTTCAGTTGTGTTTCAATATAAAGATGTACTTTATTTTATCTGCCACACTATTTTAGCTAATTTGTTAACACAGGAATACTTTAGTACAAGTTATTCTTGTGAAGTGTCTTAGTCTTATCATATCGTGTGGCGAGATATTGCAACCTCCTTAGTTTGAGCTTGGCTCCCGCTAGCTACGCCAGGGCCAGGCCTCGCCACTCTCTCGTTGGCGGCCAGACAGTATAGGTGGTGGTAGCTCTCTCTTGTGGCACCCCAGTTGGCCTTTTTATTTTTCCTTGCTTGCATAAGAGTAACGTAACGTAATTAACAGAGAATCCTAGACATCCATCAGTTCTTTTAATTAATTATTTTCCTCTGATCAGCATTTTATTATAATTCCCTTTGTTTTATACATTCTGCACCTCCGGTGGCTACGTCGGAATTCGTGATAGGGAAGAGCTGGGAGGTTTGCTGGGGTCCTTACTAATAAGCACTGTTAACCCGTACAGCCCCAGCGACGCGTCTGACGCGTCGGCGATGTATGTAACGCACAGCCCCAGCGACGCGTCTGACGAGTCACCCTAATTGCTCCGACCGTAACCTCAGGTGTAGCCACTCGAAAGGGCTCAGATTTGTATGGGAACTGTGTGCGTATCCCACGCAACCGTGCCGATGGTTGAAAACTCTCAAAGTCCACGTGCGTGCGCGTGAGCGCGCAATAACCTGGTTTTTTGGGGTAATTGCCTTCAATGTTTTACTCTTGTAAAATACGTTTTCGGGGGCTCTGTAGGACCATTCTTTAAGCTTTTTGAGCGGTTTTTCGTGGTTTTTCCTTCATTCCTAACCCATTCGCTATTGTTTCTGGAATAAAACCATTTTTTGAAAACCGGCCGGGTTCTGGTGAACAAACATTACAAAACTAGCCGGGGATCCACGGGTTAATCCCATAGACAGTCCACACACTCACACATCCATAACCCCTACATATTTTTCCCAGTGTTTGTGCTTATGGCCCGGCAGCAGCCTTGACGGTTCTGCCCCAGCCATTGTTTGTTCCCTATCTCGGGTTTCGAACTGAGGCAACGGAGTGTTTAATATTAATTAGGAATCCAGCTTCAGTCTGGACCCCCCCAATAGTTAAGTGAGTGTGGGAGGTGGACTCTTAAGAGTTCATTGTTTGGGCGGTAACTCACTGGGGGGCCCAGGTTGAAGCAGGATATACTGGTGTGATATTAGAGGTGGTCAGGGCAACTTGCTTCCACTAATATCACCTCGAGGTTAGTAGTCATATTAGGACACTGCCTTGTATTGTTAGAACATTATTATATGCAATATTATTATGTGCAACTCTCTTGGGTTGAGAGTGGATTACCTTTGGCTGGTTTGCGCACGGTTTAGTATTGTCGAGGGCGCGCATAGCCTGTTATGCTCGAAGTACACCTGCACTCTTTTTTCGTTGATGTCTGCTGGTAGCCTATATGTATTTAACTGTTTTGATTATCCAACCCAGCATTGCTAATCCCGGTGTTGGTTTCGAGTTCTCGTAGCTAGTAAGTTACATGATTATTTCTGTTCTACTTATTATTCAGAATAGGAGCAGGGCAGTGTGCACCTTAAGCCCTGAGAAGAGCCTGGAAGTGTTCATAAAGCTCTTACCTGTTGAGTCGTGGTGTTGTTCTGTAGAGACAAGGTGCATTATTTGCATTAGTCATTATTTTCGTATACCGTCTCTAAGCAACTGAGGTCCAGATTCGTAACAATATATATATATATATATATATATATATATATATATATATATATATATATATATATATATATATATATATATTGTTACGAGGGGAGCCGGGGCAACCAGATGCTCTAATAGCCTAGCCCACAGCACCGTACTACCCTGCAACAGACACGCTCTTAATATCTGACTCAAACACCAAGACACGCAGGTTCGCTAGGAAAAATGGGTATCTTCCTTTTTGCTCTATTAACCCATAAACGGCTGCAAAGCTCATAAGAGGTTTTACTGGGCGACGGCGGAAAAGGTCTTAAGAGGGAGGCCTAAAAAAACAATTTAAACAGCCCCAGTAGCACTAAAAAAAAAAAAAAATTCCCTATTCCTCATATCACTCCACATCCCCTCCTTCCTCCCTTTCCCCTCCTCCTTCAATTATCACCTATTTTCCCTGTTATTCCCTAATTCGTTGGTATATTTTTGTGCTAACATTAGCAAACTGTATGGAGGATGTGCTTACGTGCCTACCGGGTGTGTTACACAACCGAGTGTGTGTATGAGTAGGCTCAGCCGCTCAGTGTGGCTTGAGGCCTCGTGGAGGGAGGGGTTGCCTCAATTTTCTCCAATAATTCATGAATGGGCTGGTCCATCTATATTCGCGATTTTGACCAGAATTTTTGTATTTTCACTTGTTTTATTGTTGTTACAGGTTACTATCTTCATAGTGAAGGTAAAATAGGCTCATATGAATAAGTAATAACGATATTTATCGTAAAATGACGATTATAGGCCTGAATGGAGCCAATATGCTCGCCCATGGGGAGCTAGTTCAATACCCCCCCCTCGCCGTTGCCGAGTTAAAGCAGTAACAAGGAGACCCAAAAATATCTATTGTCCCCGAGTCTAGTCCACAGTGCGTGTAGTATGCAAGAGAACTTCTAAGGTTATTCTAAACTGCCCAAATATTACCTAACCATACCACTACTAGACTCCCAGAACACTCTATATCATGCCCAATCGCTTAGGAATTGAGAACAATACAGAGCAAAAACCCATGGAAAGTCCAGTGCAACAAACCTCTGTGCCAAGCCTATTATCCATAGCCTATGTCCTAATAATACACTGAGTGGCTCTCTTCAGCACAGCACGTCGTTGGTGTTGTAAGGGGTTAACAACTTTAATGACTTAACCCTTACAACATCATCTGGGGTTAGCTCAATACAAACGAGTGCAATAGGGACAACCTCACCTAGTAACAGGCTCCACCCCTAGTCCCTGACTGCACCGAATGTATTGCTGCTAAAACTAAACAAGGCACAAGGGTTGATATCCTGGGGAAGTTGGAAGCTGGCTGTCACCCAACAAAGGGTTGGATAAGACCCGAGTCAAAGGATGCTGTGTGGTAGAAAAAGGCTTAGCCTACCATATCACACACCCAGCAACCTCAGTACTCAAAGGCCTGACAAAAACGGAGATAAACAGTCCAGCCACCCAATACCCCCAGTGATATCAACCATGAATAATATGCACATCTAACAATGGTAAAACAATGCAGCAGAATAATGGAAAAGAACATGGAAGAATAAAAGGAGAAGCTTATATTCTAGATTGCCAAGGAAAAAAATGCAGTACCTCTAACAAATGCAGAAAACTCCTGTATGCAAAATAATGTTATATTAATAAAAATTAGGTTAAATGACTCCCAGACTTGCCTAGCTACTATTAAATAAGAAACAAGATGGTAAATGCGGTTAACAAAGGGAACTGGGAACTATAAGGCAAGCCTGTGACAGCCCACACACCACATGTGTTCAGTATGGTATCTGTCTCACGAGTGAGGCAGCAACACTGTACACTGGGCCGGCCTCGAGAAGGAGGAAGGGAGCTCCAAATATCGCTAGACTGAACAATTATTATAAGCTCCTAGGCTCTCATTAACTATACAAAAGTAATCAAGTAAATATAAGGCATCATTGTGTAAACTTATAATAAACGAAATAATTCCCCAAGGACTGAACAAAAGAAGTAATTCTACTCGTGGCAGCTTAGGAGATAGCTAGCCTCACTACAAGGCCCCTCACATGGTAACCATGACGTCACCACCCCAACACGAAGGATGCAAGGAAAGAGAGAGAGAAAACATGGTTCTATCTATCTATCTATCTATTGCCTGACGCCGTGATCCCCGAAGGGGTGGCCACGAACGAACCGCCCCCATGCACCTCTGTCCCCAGTCAGTCGACGCCCCTCTCCCCAACCAGCACCGCCCTCGTTCATGCACTTCCTCACTCCATCCTTCCACCTCATATTCGGTCTACCTCTCCCTCTCTGTCCCTCCACCTCGCTCTCGTACACCCTCTTAGTCATTCTCTCGCTTTCCATACGTTCAATATGGCCGAACCATCTCAAGTTGTTCCTTTTCACACTTTTCAGCACATCTACCTCCACACCACACCTCCTTCTTAATTCCTCATTAGTCTATCTATCCCTCCATGTGACTCCGCACGCACTCCTTAAGTAATTCATTTCCACTGCTCTCACTCTTGGTCTGAGTCTCTCAACCAACGTCCATGCTTCGCTTCCGTAAGTCAGTGTCGGGTTACCACACTGTCATGCAAGGACTTCTTCACTTCCATACTGACCACCCTACTTCTTGTTACTGCTTTTAGCGTTCCTACAACCCTCTTCCCCTGTTGTACCCTCTCCCGCACTTCTTCATCCATAGTCCCATCTTTACTCGACACACTGCCCAGATACTTAACCCTTATTTAGCGGGGTAGGACTTAAGTCCGATACGAGAATATTGGACTAAATGGCGGGGTCGGACTTAAGTCTGTGGGCGTATTCCCGCCCTAATTTTGGTGGAAAGCGAAACTTGGTGGTCAGGCGGTGTACTACAAGGGCCCACCCACACATCCCCACTGCGTGACCGTGACTAAGTGACCCTCAAGCAGCCATAATGGAAGGTCAAGATTTGCCCGTGTTCGATTCGGTGGCCGCCAATCCCTAGTGCGTCGCGCCACCCTACTAACCACGCCCGGCTCACCACCCAGAAACTAGATATCATGCTGAACTCTTCAGAACTTTCTAATAAGCTGTTGGATGAAACCGTCGAAGGTCTGGGTGAGAGTTTTGGTAGTGTGGATGACTCGGAAGACGAAAATAACCCGATCATAGGCTTTCACCCCAAGCATAATTTGCGTGGGGTGGATGTTGTGGTTGATATTGGACAGACCCTTGAGCAAATTGGAGACGTTCCTGACGAAGAACATACTGGTGTGGGTGTTGGTAAGTACAATTTATATTTTATAATTGCTTGAAAATGTGATTGCAAGCATTTTATCACCTTACGAGCGGCTGGTGGAGTATATTTCACTGTGCCGCCCAGCGGGTTTTTTTTTTTACCCTAAATGGGGTTGTTCCGTGCTCTTTTTCATGCATAAACAAGACCCAGAGCGTAATACAAGTATGTATCCTGAAAGTGCGTAAATTGAGCTTTCCAATGACACCCGAACCATCCTTTTACGATCACTGGTTGTCTTTCAACGATCGTAAAACACGAGTGCAAAAACCCTAAAATACGGTAATTTCCTTATAGAATTCCCTGTGTGGCGAGCGGTCTTGAGGTAATTTATGCTCCTAATCACCGCTCCGCTCTCTCTCAGAGCACATTACGTCCTCAAAATTGCACTCAACAAGAAATTTCCTTTGCATTTATAGCGTATTATTTGCAGGCGTTCGGTAAATTTCTTACGGTAATACAAACAACCAAAGATTGAATATTTGTGCTTGGCATTATATGATTGTGGAGAACAGATGTAGGCCTACCGTATATATTATGTTTTCATATATTATATGATACATGTGTAACATTTTTATATTATCACTACTCTCTCTCTCTCTCTCTCTCTCTGTCTCACTCTCTTTGTTTGTACTCCTTTGTACTCTCTTTGTCTGATGT
The DNA here is from genome assembly GCA_032716605.1 of Paralithodes platypus. Lineage (NCBI taxonomy): Eukaryota > Metazoa > Arthropoda > Malacostraca > Decapoda > Lithodidae > Paralithodes > Paralithodes platypus. The sequence continues at coordinate 14,464,855 of CM064507.1, forward strand.
AGGCCAGGGCACGCCCCTAACTAATCTCTTCCCTCCCAGGGGAAATCACACCTAGCAGATGTTTTTGACCTCCCCTCTCTCTCTGTCTGTCTTCCTCTCTGGGTCTACCTATACTGCATGTGACATTTAAATTGCTTGAGAGTTTGATTGCAAGCATTTTATAGCGTATTATTTGCAGGCGTTCGGTAAATTTCTCACGATAACCAGGGTGTATGGTACATTTCTCACGATAATACAAGCAACAACGAAGCTTGGCGAAGATTGTGGTCAACAATATACCTTTTTATAATTGCATGTGACCTTGTAATTGCTTGAAAGTTTGATTGCAAGCATTTTATAGCGTATTATTTTCAGGCGTTCAATAAATTTGATAAATATATCAAAATAAGTCCTGTGGGACTATGAAATAGCTATTATTGGACAAGGACAATATTTTGTTCATCCCTCCACTGGAACATCAACAACAATGTCAACAACGTATCGCCGTCGGCAATCGTAAGATTCAGAGTCGTAAAGATTCCAGGACGAGCTCAATAGAAAATGAATGAATGAAATGAATGAGTGTGCAGTACTGCCAATACGTATAGCGACTTCCGCTAGATCTAGAGACCTTTACTTCGATCTAGCAGCAATGACTTACACTAGCGGTTTTGTTTTGAAATTTCAGAACAATTTCGAAGTGATATTATATGGATTTTGCCAATTCATATTTCTAGTGGTATTTATTATGTCTTACATCTAACAATATATGCTAGCGGATTTAATTTAAATTGGTAACCCTCCCGCTCTAGTCGGCTCCAAGAAAATCGATAATGGTGGCACTTTAGTAAACAGGTGATAAACAAAACCGCATGCGGATCGGTTTGGTGTATCGGTATTATGGTAAGTTGGCTACCTACTATTGTTTATACGATATAGTAAGTAATGATAAGTAAATTATTATATATTATATATAAAACAAAAACAAAATTCCTGCAAAGCAAGCGAAACAGAGAGAGAGAGAGAGAGAGAATGCAGAAACTGAACTGAAGAAAGAGTGAAAAAGATATAATAATACAGAAATATTACAAGCAAATAAATGAAATAGAGGGATTAGTTAGAGCAAATAATAATGAGAAATACATATACGGATGAGGAAGTGGGAAAGCGAGCTAGCCAGAGAGAGAGAGAGAGAGAGAGAGACAGGAAGAGTGAGAGAGATTAGAGAAAATAGAGAGATTGCAAGCATTTTATAGCGTATTATTTGCAGGCGTTCAGTAAATTTCTTACGGTAATACAAACAATGAAAGATTGAATATTTGTGCTTGGCATTATATGATTGTGGGGAACAGATGTAGGCCTACCGTATATATTATTTTTTCATATATATATGATAATATATGTAACATTGTTATATTATCACGACACTCTCTCTCTCTCTTGTCTCTTCCTCTCTGGGTCGGTTACCTATAGCCTACATTTATAATTGCATGTGACCTTGAAATTGCTTGAGAGTTTGATTACAAGCATTTTATAGCGTATTATTTGCAGGCGTTCTGTAAATTTCTTACGGTAATACAAACAACCAAACAACGAAAGATTGAATATTTGTGCTGCACATCCCTCATACGAAATACCATTCCCACCGTATAGAGAGAATACAGAAACTGAACTGAAGACAGAGTGAAAAAGATATAATAATACAGAAATATTACAAGCAAATAAATTAAATAGAGGGATTAGTTAGAGAAAATAATAATGAGAAATACATAATACGGATGAGGAAGAGAGAAACGGGGCACAAGAGAGGGAAAACGAGCGAGCCAGAGAGACAGACAGACAGGAGGAGTGAGAGAGATTAGAGAAAATAATAATGAGAATTACATATACGGATGAGGAAGAGAGAGAGAGACAGAGCGCGCGAGAGAGGGAAAGCGAGCAAGCCAGAGAGAGAGAGAAAGAGAAACAGACAGACAGACAGGAGAGAGAGAGAGAGAGAGAGAGAATACAGAAATAAGGAGAAATAAGAGAAAAATAAGACCGATTACCGAAGGAATACTAGACGCGCTAGAGGCCGAAGTCAGGCCAAAGCGAACGCAACCGAACGCGCCTGGGAAATAGACCAAAAAGTACCTCCTCTTCCTCACCTCTTCCCACCCTCCACACTCATTCATAACATCCATTCATAGACTTATATGGGTAGACGAAGAGTTGCTCTTTCCAAAAATGATCGTTTCGTTCGCATTGGAGCCATAGTAACGGCGCTAGGGCGAGTGAAATTGAGCGAATATTTCGGGATTATGCCCGCTGAGCGGTACAGTGTAAAATACCTGACCACCCGCTAAATAAGGGTTAAAAGAGTTGACGATCTCCATAGCCTGACCGTTCAGCTTCACCTCACACTCTGTGACTTCACCCCTTTCGAAGACCATAACCTTGCTCTTCCCCGTATTTACCTTCAAATTCCGTTTTTCGCACACTGTTACAAACTCATTTACCAGACCCTGCAACTCCTATTTATTATCACTCATCAGAACTGTATCATCCGCAAACAGCAGTATAGGTAGCTTCCACTCAATTCCCTCCCTTTTCAGCGATACACCAACATCCACTGCTCTTGATAGTATTTCTTTCATGACTCCATCCATATATACAGTAAACAACCACGGAGAGATCACACACCCCTGTTTCAAACCAACATTCAAGGTCAAAGAACTCGCTCTGCTCACTCTCCACACGTACTGCCGCCTTTGCGCCCTCATACATGCTCTTCACTGCTTTCAGCAACTTGCCCTCTACTCCGTATATTCTTAGTACTTTCCACAAACCTTCTCTATCCAATCTGTCATAGGCCTTCTCCAAGTCCATAAAGGCAACATACACCTTTTGTTTCTTCTCCAGATACTTCTCCACAACACAATTCATGGTAAAAATCTGATCTACACATCCTCTTCCCTTCCTAAAACCTCCCTGCTCATCGCCTATCCATTTCCCCATTCTCACTCTCACTCTCTCAATCACTACCCTACTGTATACCTTCCCTACTACGCTTAGAAGACATATTCCTCGGTGGTTACCACACACTCCTCTTTCCCCTTTGCCCTTATATAGGGGGACTATTATGCCAGTCTACCAGCCATCGGGTGCACTCCCCTTCTCCCATGCTAGTTTGCACATTTTCCATACCCATTCTATCACTATCTCACCACCATACCTCAACATTTCCCCACACACTCCATCTGTTCCTGGTGCTTTCCCCCACTTCACTCTTTTCATGGCTTCCCACATTTCTGACCTCCTGATCCCCACCTCCTCCTCCACTACTTCTCTTCTTCTCCCTCCCATACCATATCCAGCTATGTTTGCTGGCTCTTCATTCCTTACATTTAGCAACTCACTGAAGTACTCCCTCCATCTTTCGACTCTCTCTTGCTTCTCGGCTAGCATTCTCCCATTCTTATCTTTCACACCCTTACTGTTTCCCTTGCTACCTTCCCTAACTTTCTTGAATTCTTTCCAGAACAGTTTCTTACTCTCCCTCCATTTTACACTCAGATTCCTTCCAAATTCCTCATCTACTCTTCTCTTACTTTCCTTCACTACTCTCTTCACCACCCTCTTACTCTCCACGTACCTCGCTCGTTTCTGTCACTCGGAATCTTCATTCCCTCTACTACCCAACCACTCTCTATATGCTTTCTTCTTTTCTTCCACAGCTATTCTTACCTCTTCTGTCCACCATGCTGTACCTTTCACTCCCCTCCCTCTTCTCCTCACTCCACACACCTCCTGACATGCTGCACAGATTTCATCCTTAAACACCTTGCTCATCTCCTCCACTTCCTCCATAACTTCCAGGTCGAACCCACCTAGTCGTCTTTCCACTGCTCTCCTCCCTGACTTCCTCCTCCTGCAACCTCTCCACCCTCCTCACCATTCCACCCTCCTCTCACCTCCCTCCAGCTCTCCTCACCCACTTCTTTTGTATCCTAACCTTAGCTATCACTACATAATGATCAGACAGACCCCCTCCAATACCCCTATACACCCTAGCATCCATCACAGATGTCTTCATTCGTTCATCCACACATACATAATCAATCAATGACTTTCGTTCCACCACTGTCTTATCCTTCATCGTCAACATCCGTTTCCACGTGTACCTGTGGATCATTCTGTGTTGGAAAAAGGTGTTGGCTATCCACAGCCTCCTCCCCACACATACATCCACAAGTGCACTACCATTCCCATTCACCCCTGATGGTACCCCCCACCCTCCCACCACTCCCTCAACTTTCCTATCACCCACCTTACCATTCATATCCCCAATCAGAAATATTCTTTCGTTCTTGTCAAACTTCTCTAGGCACGCCTCCACATTCATCCAGAACTCCTCTTTCTTTCTTTCAAGTATATCCTCTGTCGGGGCATACACGCATACAATCACCCACGTTTGTATTCCTACTTTCATTGTCACCCACACAATCCTTGAACCCACAGACCCATACTCTCTTACACATTCCTTCCATTTGCTACTTACAAACAAACATGCACCTTCTCTCGCTGTTCCTTCACTCACTCCAGCACACACACCCATTCCACACTCCCACTCTCTCACATCTGAACCTTTCCATTTGGTCTCTGTCAGTCCACATACATCCAGCCTGGCATTTACTAACACTTCCAGAACCTCTCTCTCTTTTGTGCCATCATTCATGCCATAACATTTCACGTAGCCATTCTCAGAATGTCCGAAGGCATGTCCTTAGTCGGTCGTGGTTCGTCAACGTTGGTTCCGTCCGCATCCAAGGCTGTTCGTTCGTTTTTCTTTGCTTAGATATTTTTTCCGGGTGGGGGTCGCAAACCCACCGACCCAACCTCTTTAGTCGCCTCTTACGACACGCAGAAGGCACGTGGGGCATATTCTATTCCCTAACCCCCAGGGGGAACATGACATGGTTCTCTCCCAATATAACACAGGCTATGTAAATTATTATAACACACATACAACTGAACTGATGTTTTATAAGTTCAGGGGAATGTGACAATATATATATACTATATATATTATATAATATAATATTATATATATATATATATATATATATATATATATATATATATATATATATATATATACCGGTATATACTATATATATATATATATATATATATATATAGGCCTATACTATAGGTTTGACTCCTGTAAGGAGATAAAGAAAACTAATATTTAGTAGTGGCCCCGTAATCATTGACGATTATGCCTATTACATAAGGCCTCCTCTTCAAACGCTCATTTACCGTAGTTTGAATCTACCGCGCAGAGCATACAAAATTTGAGGAGCCTTCATCATGAGCGCACGCAACCTCACTCATGGTTCTGTCATTATGAAATTGGGTTCTCACTACGAAAAAACTTTGTAACAAATAATAAATAAAAAGAAAATAAGAATAACCATTCATAAGCTTTCCATATACTCGTGGATGTACTTGTGTGGATATTTGACCAGACGCTGACTTCAGGCGTCATACTTCCTTCACTGACATATCAAGTAAACCAAAATCCTTAATACATCAACGAATGGGAAGGGGATGGTCGGGAGGGCCCCAGTCGCCAATGATTACGGGCCACTACTAAATATTAGGTTTTCTTTATCTCCTTACAGGAGTCAAACCTATAATTTATTAGTGGCCCCTCCATCATTGACGATTATGCCTGATATCTAAGACTGGAGGGGGACATTCGTAATCATATCATAACTCAAGCGAAAGCAAATAATCAAACAACCACATAGTATTCTTACTGTGTAAAAAAGATATATTTTTGCGCATAAACTTTATACAGCATATATATACAAAAAGGGGTACAAGCAGGAGCGTGCTTCGAAGAAGCCTGCTTGAAAAAAGGATTAACTCTGAGACTCTGTACACAGATCTGCTAGTTAAGAAGGCACCCCACTTAAAGTAAGTGGTGAAAAATAAAAACTTATAAGTCTACATGTGCACATATAAACCCCATTAAACTAGTGGATATATTCCTAAAAATATACCCAAACATAAAAGGAATTCTTGCACTTTCACAGAAGTACCGATCTCTTGTACTTGTGCAGAAGTACTTACATCATAAATAAAAGTCGCAGTCGTAACTACTGAGATTTCTTAAAATTATATTGCTTCACAGCCAAAACTACTTACAACAAGAATTGTTGTTTTAATACTATTGTACTTTAGCACAATTTCCTGTAATGAATACTACAGAGAAATTTTATATCACAACACCTACAAACAGTATCACAGCTCGTATGTTCTGTACACATACTCCGGCGGGGTCTAGGGTGTCCTATGTTACACTGACTGCACCCCCCCCCCCTCTTTTCTTAATCTAAACAATAAGTGACTTAGAGGCCACCTAGACCATCTGCCTTAAAGCTATACATGGCATGGAAGGTCTGTCTAGAGCTACTGAAAGGTATCGAGTCAAAAACGTATGATTAGAGGACCATAGGTGCGTGGACGCTATGTCCTCAACAGAAAAATTCTTAAGGAAACGCAAAGAGGCCGCTCATTTACGTAAATCGCGGGCTTTTCCCACGACGCCGGGATTACTCTCTTTAATGACTTCTACTAGGAGAGAAGCTATTTTACGTTTCATTAAGCGTTTGCCCGTACTTGCTACCCATAAAGCACCCTGTTGATTCAGAGGTGCTACTCTCAAATATTTGGTTAGAGCTTGCACTGGACATAAATTATGGTGCACTTTTCCCCTTTTCAACGCCGGCACCGTGAACTCTGAAAACACGTGTTCACTGTGTTCATTTTTGGCGATGAACCCTGGGGAAGGTGCAATGTGAATACACTCATTGAGCCTACCAAACCTTATGCAATTAAGTGTGTTGCTCATCGCCGCCAGCTCAGATACCCTGTTCCCGGTAGCCAAAGCCATAAGGAATACTGCCCTTTTTAACAGTAAGTACAAATCTGCAGTATTTTGGTACAGATGGGAATGAAGTAAAGACAACGCTTTGTCCAGAGACCAGGTAGGCATGAGCTGACGGGGAGGTGGGCGGAGTTTAAAACATGCTCTCATTAAACCTGTTTCCTCCGCTAGTGGTATGGTTAGACCTGTAAGATCAAAGAATGGCATCCTAATCGCTGTTAAGTGATTTTTTAACGTTACTACAGATAGACGTTTCTGCTCGAACAGATAGTTTAAATAATTAAAATCCAAAGCCACCGAAATTACGGTTTGTTCTGTCCTAAGTATCCAAGAAGTAAAGGACCGCCAGTGCGATTGATACTGTCTCTTTGTAGATTGGGTATATTGACTCATGAATTTATCGGTCACGTTTCTACCATACGGTGTTAGCCACTTGGCCTCCTGAATGTCCATAATGCAAAAGTCAGCGAGGTCTCTAGGTTGCCAATCGTGTCTAAGTGGAAATACCCGACCGGGAGCGACACCGGGTTCGAGCACCACGTTTTCAATTGCTGGTACCACAACTGCGCCGGCCACAGGGGCGCGATTAACGAGACTACGCCCTGATAATCCCATAGTTAGGTTACTATGTGGCACATTAGAGAAGCGTCTGGTGGCGGAAACAGATAAACGGAACTCCACATGTTCCAGTCCGTCACCAGTGCGTCGGGTCCTCCCGCCGGCGTTATTGTCCGGCGGGTGAGGTACAGCGGGAGTTTGTGAGTCTCCTCAGACGCAAACAGATCCACTTGTGGACGGTAAGGCTCCGCAATCATTGGGTCGAAAATGGTTTGCTTGAGCGCCCATTCTACTGTTGTGCTCTGTCTCTGAGACAGAGCGTCTGCCCAGACGTTTGCTACGCCTGGGAGATAAGATGCGTGAAGATGAATGTTCAGCTTGTCGGCTAGAACAAAAATCTTTTCTCATACGTTTAGCAACTTCCGAGATCTCGTTGACCCTTGTTTCTGAATGCAGTGAACTGCATTCAGATTGTCCATCCTGAAGGCCACCAATTTGTCCCGTAAAGTAGAGCCGTGAGCCTGAAGGAAATACAAGGGGACTATTAACTCTTTGACATTGATGTGGGAGGTTTCTGAATGGGACCAAAGCCCTTGACCCTGATGGCCGTGGTTTGACTGAAAGCCCCAACCTATCGTTCCTGACGCATCCGTGTCTACCCATACCGTCGGCGGAGGAGAGGTTCATGACATGACTTAGTGCAATGTTTCTCTCTTCGCCCAGACCGCTAGTAAGCTGTGTATTAATTTTGGGATGGGCCATAATGTTTCCGCCGGCAATAGTGGACAAAATTTGTTGCCCTCCAATATTAAACGTTTGACTTTCAACCGGCCCAACTTTACAGTTAGTTGAATCCAGTTGAGAGAGCCGACCAGAGATTCCCAGACTCTCCATGTCGTAGTTAGACTGTGAAGAAACATAAACAGTTTCTTGCGAAACCTGTTCCGATTGTCCACACTCTGACTCAGAGTGAGAGCAGCTGTGTCCCAGACCAGCCCTATCCACTGGACCACTTGTGAGGGAACAAAGTTTGACTTTACCGGGTTTACCTTGAACCCTAGAGATTTAACATGATTTAATGTTATGTTGACATGGTTGATGCATGACTGTTCCGTCTCTGCCACCACCAGCCAGTCGTCTAGATACCACAAAATCCTGATCCCTTGTTCTAATATGGGCATCAGGGCTTGCCGGACTAATTTCGTGAATAAGCGAGGTGCTAGGTTCAATCCGAACGGCATCCTCTGAAAGACATAAGTCTGATGCATTATTCGTAAGGCCAGAAATCGTTGAAACCTTTTGTTTACCGGGACGTGCCAATACGCGTCTGTCAGGTCTAAAGAACACATCCACCCTTCCGGTGGAAATGTTAGCCTGATTTGATTCACTGTCAGCATCCGGAAGGAAATGTTGTGAATGTGGAGGTTCAGATAAGGCAGGTCTACGACCGGCCTCATCTGAACACTGTCCCTTTTGGGCACTAGAAAAAGTTTGGACGTAAATACTGGGTAATTTTGAGGGACCGGGATGATGACATTCTTGGCGATCATCTCCTGGATCAGTGACTCCACCTCTAATGAAACAAAATTTGCCTTTGTCGGCTGACGTAAGCGAGGTCGCCGGAGCCACTGCCAGGTGAGGCCTTTGCGTGCCACCATCCTCGCCCATGTGTTTAATGGCCATACGCGATGACATGCCCGGAACGACCCAGTTAGCAGACAAGGGTTCGCCGGCTCGACTACCCTCTGATCCACCCGCCGTAAGACTGGCCCTGGGAGTGAGAGAGACCCTAGTTTTTTGGTGGTGGTGGTGGTGTATGCTTCGATGACTGGCCGGGTTTGGCAGGAGACGGGCCCTGGCCCGGTCGTTGATACTTCTGTCCTTTATGATTACCTGAAAACTTTCCTTGCTTGTATCTGTACTGAGCCTGACTTTGGGTGGAAGAGGACTTAGGCAGATGAAAGGGCTTTGCCCCACCAGGCTGAGCTTTTGCGACTGGTTTGGGCTTGGTAAAATTGAAAGCAGGTTTCTTAGATGGGGCGGGACTGTGCTTAAAGGCCTGAGCCATGTTGAACACTGTTTTCCACACCTCCGGGGACATTAAAGAGGCAGTTAGAACAGGGGACATAACCACTTGATTTGCAATCCTATCCGGGAGCTTCCTCACGAGAGACATCCTTATATCTTGTCTTGCCCGCACCGCCTCTAGCAAGGCTGTACGGATATCTCCCAGTGACTGTATAGAAGTCTGGAGTAGCCAGCGTCTAGACAGTTCGATAGCCTTTCGGACTTCCGCGTCCGCGATTGCCTGAGCAGATCTTAGCATTGACTTCGCTACCTTTTGTGTGGCAATATACTGGGAAAACAGTCTATATGCCTTCCCATGTAGCCTAAACTCCCGGTCTAGGTGAGCAGTGGACGGTGTAGAAAAGGGATCTTTAAGCTCGCATAGATTAATTTTAGGGGCAGCTAAAAATGCAAATAAAGCAGAGGGGACTCCGCCGGCAGAGAATACCGGCAGAGAGAACCAAGAATGGCTTTCTTGTGGAATTTGGTGCGAAGATTTAGAGGTAAAAGTTGTTGCAAAGTTCTGAGCCTCCACTTCCCATTCCACCCAAGGTCCCGGACCCAACTGCTCCACCTTCAAAACTGGATTTGCGGCTGTGTCTGTGAACGTCTTTAAACCTAACTCTGGTGTTAGAGCTGACAGTGCTTTTATATCATTGAAACCGTCATGCTTGGTCCAGTCCGAAAACAGTTTTGAAGCTGACGCAGGGGGTAGGGCAGGTGTAGAAGTATACACAAAATAATGATGGTGATAATAGTTAGGAATGGCCTTAATATTAACATCAAGTACATTTCCTAGAATATCTAAAGCACGTAACTTCCTAGATTTATTCCCTTGGATTACCCACTTACATGGTACCGGAAGCTCCCCCGACATAGTGGACTGTGCTACCTCTGGCTTTGCTTGGAACATTGTTACCCAGGACTCATCTGGCCCGTATAAGAGGGGCATAGCTCCCTTTCTGATCGGGGCCCTGTCTAAAATGGGAGAATTTACATCTGCTGATACTCTCACATTGGAAGTAGTCAGTGCCGCCGAAGTTGGCCTAGTAACAATAGTAGGTGATACAGGGGGAGGGGGAGGAATTTGTGTCAAAGCAATGGAAGTAGCCAGAGGTCGGACATTCGATGCCGTCGTGGGAGCTCCCAAACCAACTGTAGGAGTCTCTGGCTGCTAGCCAAAAAACTTAGTTAGTGCATTCGCTAGTAACCCATTAATTTCATCAGCTGTGACAAATTTAGCAGAGGATGAACTATGTGGCGAATCATTCCTACTCTGAGAGTCGTCTATCAATGAACCTGACTCTTGAACCTCCATCTCAGAAATTATAGAACCCTCATCCCTTTCCTCCGGCCTCTCAGGAGAGGATTCCGCCGAAGCCGGAACCCCCTCATGCTGCCATGTTAAGTCCGGGATGGACGATGGGATCTCAGCGTCCCAGTGGACGTCTGCCACTACCTGTGTTGCCTGAGAAGGATGTGAGCCGTCACTCCATGGCTGGGAGTACCTCCAAACTCCCCGGTCTTGGCCGGAACTCACTTGTGAGCTAGGTACCACACCAATTACTGAGCCCTCACTCGAGCCCTCTAGAGGGTTATAACTTCTGGTAGAACTCTCTAAATCTAAATCTAAAGCTGGTACATGTGAACTGGGAATAATATTTGGTGACAACCTGTCTGCCGGTATATCTCCCACCACAGTCTCTGACTCCACTCCCGATCTGTCAGATTGAACATGAGACATGTCGGGGGTAGAGGCAGAAAGTGAGGTACGAGGCTCCGGCGAACGCCGGGAGGCCTTTCGTACATGAGTATCCTTTTTTGAAGACTTGTGACTTCGCTGTGACTTTGATTTCACACTAGGACTGTCCTTGGTATTCTCCTCCTTGCTCTTCTTCCTCGAAGGTGAAGTAGAGTGACTATGTGTCTGCTGTCGGAGGGGAGACCTTGACCTGGACCTCGATCTTGACTTGGGAGCTGTCGCCGGGGGTGTCGGCTCTCGAGATCTCTTAGATGTGCCGGGGGAGGGAATAAGCACTTTACCCTGCCCAGTCTCTGCCGACTTACGCACATTTACTCTACTTTTAGAAGGGGGACGTTTAAGTGGGGGATGCTGAACAATCAATCGTTCCCACAAAACTACGTTATCACACTGAAGAGCTTTATGAGCCACTGAAGTAGCATAAGTAGATAGGAGTTGTTTGACCTCGCGCAATGCAACCGCTGCGGCCTGATTATCTTGCTGTAAGACTTTGATACTTAACTGACTACAAAAAGTACAATTCTTAGTCACCCACAAACCCCTTGACCGGTCCAAGCATTTGACGCATCTGATGCACAGTGTATGCGCAAAAATAGGGATCCCTGAACAGGAGGGTGTTAAGCACAGAGCAAAAACAGGGTCTAGTGTAGCCATGACAGAGACTGGAAAAAGCTAACCCACCCCCGGGCTCCTTCTGGTCCTCTGTTGACCCGCCGGAACTCCGCCCTGGAAAGAGAAAATTTCCAGGAATTAATGCTCATAAGGTTACCCCAAAATGTTCTAACACAAGTGTTAATGAACCGCCGGGCAACAAGACGTAATACACCACTATTACCTTTTGTTACCCTGTAGGTTCCTATGTAAAGATTTTAGAATATCTTTACTCATCCAAAAGATTTAAGCATATCCTCTGACATGATATAAAGACGAGCATATCTTTATAAATGAGGCAGTCTTCCCATTGGTTTTTTGTCCACCGGAAACCCATATTAAGACGCCGGCCTCCTTATTATATCGCAGTTAAAAAGGGTAAGCCTATCTTAAACTTTAGATCTGACTTCTCTCGAAGCCTTCATAGATCGCCGTATTTTGAAGGCCTCGATACCCAATTGTATCCCTCTATTGTCTGGCCAACTATACCGAATTGCAAATCCGTTAATCCCACCCTCCCTAGGTTCAACCGCCGGGTGTGAAATTAATTTAAATGTTAACCCCAATTGTTCCTATCCCCACTTCTTTGCAAAAGATCACCGGGGTGGAAAGACCAAACAAACAAAACAGCCTAGTTTTTCAATGGCTTTGCAAAAACCAGGAAAAACTATACTCAACCGGTGTCCGCATGAACACCTAGTTAAACGGGTATAGCCATCCCGCCGGGAAACACACAGTAAGCCTGAACACAAGCTCCACTACAGAGACGCAGTTCCTGGAGAGCCCTCAAGCCACCACTCGCCGGGGGAAACTAGCCTATTTTAACCACGCGTGATTAAAACTCTGCAACCAGCCTGATTTTCTCGGTGCAATCGAGAAAACCCGCCGGAAAAGGCAACCCACACTAACCAGACGCAATCTGATATACACAAATAGGCCCTGGATTAAACCAAAACACAACTAATCCAGGACACACATGACACAGTATTACATATTTATACAATAAATCAATAACACTTGTACATGTAAAAAGCTACGAGTGGCTGGCTAGGCCTAAGCAGATGGAAATCTCACTTAATCATGTCATAAAATAAACAAAAAGCACTGTATCATATCACAACAGGAACAGCCGCCATCACAACATCGTAGAAAAAATCCCGGGAGAGGAATGCTCTGACTCGGGACCTAGACATTTTTTCACTAAGTGAAGAAAAATACGCTAGGAACGTCAGTAAACAAACAATAAGGCAACTTCATCAGAAAGATAAGAAGAAGCCTGATAACGCGTAGTTAAAGCCAACTAAATAACTAGGCTAGCTAGCCGCGAAAAATGTATCACGCGTCCACCACGGGACCACGAGGGTACACCCGAATTAGGTGTCCCAAACACACGACCCAAATACACTGAACTGCGGGAAACCCGCCCATGACACTCCTGCTACGCATATCCTAACCTTACTCGATACATCCCAGAGTAAACAAATGAGAAAAAACTCACTAGGGATGCAGCAAATGCGGAACCAGCGGAGCGTGGGGAGACACGTCAGGGCAGGTTGAGCGCAGAGCAGAGAAGGAAGTATGACGCCTGAAGTCAGCGTCTGGTCAAATATCCACACAAGTACATCCACGAGTATATGGAAAGCTTATGAATGGTTATTCTTATTTTCTTTTTATTTATTATTTGTTACAAAGTTTTTTCGTAGTGAGAACCCAATTTCATAATGACAGAACCATGAGTGAGGTTGCGTGCACTCATGATGAAGGCTCCTCAAATTTTTTATGCTCTGCGTGGTAGATTCAAACTACGGTAAATGAGCGTTTGAAGAGGAGGCCTTATGTAATAGGCATAATCGTCAATGATGGAGGGGCCACTAATAAATATATATATATATATATTTTTTTTTTTTTTTTTTTTTTTTTTTTTCTATATTCCAACTACTCCTTCTCGGGCATAGGCTGAAAGCCTTTACACTCCATACCATGCTATTTAATCAGGGAACAATGAAGGTATTTTTTTGGCATTTCGGTGTGCTGTGGTTGTTGTTGTTGTTGTTGTTCCCCAAGCTGCCTGGCCGAACAGCCCCAAGGCCCCGAGTAAGGCCAAGGCCATAAACGAGCGCCCCCACAGAACCCTCCCTGCCGACCACAATAAAGCCTGGGTGACCGAAGCCACTCCATGGCGGGGAGCTGAGAGGGTGCGTAAACGCCCGGGAAACCAAAGCCCCACCCAGGGCCCTGTGCCCCTCAGCAATTATGAAGAGAAAGTTGAGGGGCAAAGGAATAATGTGACGCTTTAGCTTCCAATCTTGGTAGATTGGGAGGTCAATCCACGGAAGAGACGCCGTCACTTGAGATTTAGAAAATATATAAGTAAAAGGAACAGTCAGAGTAAGCTATGGGTATGGCAGAGATCGCTCAGGTCTCACTCTGATAGACCAGCCCATCGCCATGTGCTGTGGTAATGCACTGATACTAGGTACAGCACAAATTCCAACCCAATAATATCTTCCCATTGACATATTGGGATCCGAACCCGGGTCCATTGGATTACCAGTCCAGTGGCAAGACCACTCTGCCACACATCCCCTAATATATATATATATATATATATATATATATATATATATATATATATATATAATCAATTCATTATAAGTAGGCCAAATAATCTTAGACTCAAGCCTTAATAACTATAATAGGGCTAGAACAAATAGGCTGTACATTTTCACTCCCTGACACTTCCCAAATGGTAGAAATATTAGCTCGATCACTCTATATATCTCTATATACACTCTAGCTATATCACTCTAGTTGCTTGGAGTTACAAGAGGTTAATTAAGATCGGGATTTCTGGCCTACTTATAATGAACAGGGTATAGGCCATGCAAAAGAAAAGCAGATTCATTTACCCCTTTTTCTTCTTCTTCTTATTCTTCCTCTTCTTCCTCTTCTTCTTCTTCTTCCTCTTCTTCTTCTTTGTGCGGGGTAGCTGGATCCTCTAATAAAAGTCGCTAGCCACTCTTGGGGTTTTCACTCACGTAGGTTTTATAATTCGTCCTTATTGGCGTTGCATGTTTTTATTTATTTAACCCTTTCAAGATTCTATTACACATTTCTGTTTTGTTTTCTGGTTATCATTAGACGATTTTATTCAGATTAGGAAGGGTATATGGAAGTCAGAGAGTGAATTGAGATATAATATTATTATCTATTCCTGTTAACTTTATGATATCTCAGTAAATATAGAGTTAAATGTGTTAATTTACGCGACTTCGGTTTCGAATATCATTCTTGATCAATCTTTAACCCCTTCAGAACGTTTAGCGCCATTATTCCTTATATGCTGGCTATTATGAAACGATTTTATGCAGCTTAAGAAGGACGTATAGCAATCATAGAAGTGTATTTTATCTCCATTCATTCGTTGACTACCATAAATCTTGGGAGGAAACTGAGGACAATAATAACTAAAGAAATAAATTAACAAATAAAACAAATCTCTCCTTAACCAAGCAGATCTTAGCTCAACTCTTGCATAACAAACCTCCCCTTAAGTCGGATTATCAATCAACACACTTATCTATGTCGTAAAGTAGTAGTATCTATCAACACACTTATATATGTCGTAAAGTAGTATTATCTATCAACACACTTATCAATGTCGTAAAGTAGTAGTAACTGTCAACACACTTATATGTCGTAAAGTAGTATTATCTATCAACACACTTATCAATGTCGTAAAGTAGTAGTAACTATCAACACACTTATATATGTCGTAAAGTAGTATTATCTATCAACACACTTATCAATGTCGTAAAGTAGTAGTAACTATCAACACACTTATATATGTCGTAAAGTAGTATTATCTATCAACACACTTATCAATGTCGTAAAGTAGTAGTAACTATCAACACACTTATATATGTCGTAAAGTAGTATTATCTATCAACACACTTATATATGTCGTAAAGTAGTAGTAACTATCAACACACTTATATATGTCGTAAAGTAGTATTATCTATCAACACACTTATATATGTCGTAAAGTAGTAGTAACTATCAACACACTTATATATGTCGTAAAGTAGTATTATCTATCAACACACATATATATATATCATAAAGTAGTATTATCTATCAACACACTTATCAATGTCGTAAAGTAGTATTATCTATCAAAACACTTATCAATGTCGTAAAATAGTATTATCTATCATCACACTTATCTATGCCATAAAGTATTATTATCTATCAACACTTATCAATGTCGTAAAGTAGTATTATCTATCAAAACGCTTATCACTGTCGTAAATACTTCACATTTCACCACACTGTAATTTTATGGGCTAAAATACACGCGTTTTTATGTTGGTGTCATGCAAGCGATTTTCCGTCAATATTTACAAATAATTGTAGTCTGGCAGCTTCAGAATTTAGGTTCCACAAGAATTAAACCACACAACATAATCTACCTTCGATCTTGTTTCTGGTTTCAATGGAAAAGAGGCTAAACATGGCGACATGAAAAATATGCTCATCGAAAATTGCCGGAAAATACGCTCGTGTGACACCACTTTTATTATGAAGCACTATCGGGAGCCTCAAATGTTCGTGTGACACCACTTTTATTATGAAGCACTATCGGGAGCCTCAAATGTTCGTGTGACACCACTTTTATTATGAAGCACTATCGGGAGCCTCAAATGTTCGTGTGACACCACTTTTTATTATGAAGCACTATCGGGAGCCTCAAATGTTCGTGTGACACCACTTTTATTATGAAAGCACTATCGGGAGCCTCAAATGTTCGTGTGACACCACTTTTATTATGAAGCACTATCGGGAGCCTCAAATGTTCGTGTGACACCACTTTTATTATGAAGCACTATCGGGAGCCTCAAATGTTCGTGTGACACCACTTTTATTATGAAGCACTATCGGGAGCCTCAAATGTTCGTGTGACACCACTTTTATTATGAAGCACTATCGGGAGCCTCAAATGTTCGTGTGACACCACTTTTATTATGAAGCACTATCGGGAGCCTCAAATGATCGTGTGACACCACTTTTATTATGAAACACTATCGGGAGCCTCAAATGTTCGTGTGACACCACTTTTATTATGAAGCACTATCGGGAGCCTCAAATGTTCGTGTGACACCACTTTTATTATGAAGCACTATCGGGAGCCTCAAATGTTTTTTCATACAAAATCGGGGTTAACACAAATTATTCAAAGGCAGATAAATATAAGTTAACAAAATTAATAATCTTAAGAGGGGTCACCTGCTTTTTTCTCTTTCTCTCCTTTGCTCTCTTTCTCTGGCTTGTATACATTCGGCCCCATTCAGCCAACTGCTTTAAGACGTTTATCCCCATCCAGGTGTCGATTTCTTCCTGGCGAGCGGTAGCGAGCCAGCATTGTATGGAAAAATCCGTCTTCGCCGGAGACATTTTTCTATCGAAAAAATGTACAAATCTAGCTTGCTGTCAAAACAAAAATATATATAGGCTGGCTCGCTACCGCTCGCCAGGAAAATATTGACACCTACTGTAGATGGGGTAAACGTCTTAAAACAGCAGGCTGAATGGGGCCGAATGGATGCAAGCCAAAGAAAGAGGGAGAGAAAGAGTAAAAAGCCGGTGACCCCCCTTAAACAAATTGTATATATATATATATATAATGGTCCCCAAATCAACCCTTTCAAGATACAGCTACGCATTTATTGTCTGTGTTCTGGCTATTATTAGATTATTTTATTCAGATTAGGAAGGGTATGTGGAAGTCAGAGGGTTAATTGAGATAGTCTTAACCCTCATAATTCCCACAGATCCTTCCTAAACTGTATGAAATCATCTAAGGATAACCAGAAATAACTGTTAACATGCGTCATATTCTTCATATGGTTGAGTTAAAATTATCTTAACCTTCTGAAGATAATGGTACATTTTGGTAGCTTATCATGGCAATCATTAGACGAATGTATACAGTTTACGAAGGATCTGTGGGCATAATAAGGGTAAAGACTATCTCAATTAACTCTCCGACTTGCACATACCCTTCCTAATCTGAATAAAATTGTCTAATGATAGCCAGACAACGGACACAAATGCGTCATCGGATCTTGAAAAGGCTAAGAAGGACTTGAAATTAGAAAGGCAAAATAAAAATATACCAGAGAGAGAGAGAGAGAGAGAGAGAGAGAGGGGGACGTGTTTCCTCACGAGCGGTCGGGGTGGAAGTGAGAGCTGAAAGGGTTGCAGACCTCTCTCTCTCTCAGCTACACACACGCACTTTCTCTCACAGCTACACACTCTTTCTCTCTCTCCCTATCTGTCTCACACACACACAGGTACACACAATCACTCTCACACAGGTACATACACTCACTGCCACGCACACACACACACAGGTACAAACACTCACTGCCACGCACACACACACACAGGTACAAACACTCAATGCCACGCACACACACACACAGGTACACACACTCACTGCCACGCACACACACACAGGTACACACACTCACTGCCACACGCACACACACACACAGGTACAAACACTCACTGCCACGCACACACACACACACAGGTACGCACACTCACTGCCGCGCACACACACACACGCAGGTACAAACAACCACTCTCACACACACACACATGTACACACAATCACTCTCACACACACCTGGTCCTGGTGAAGCTGGTGATAAGTTGAGGACATCTGGTCGTCCCTCGGTCATACTGATGCACCACCGCCAGTAGTAGTCATCCACCGCTCGTCCCCGACCCCAGTGGAGGACACGGGGGCAAGGGGACCAGTAGATGGACTGTCCATGGTAGACAGATCGGTAATAAAATTACCGTCTGCCCTCATCAGAGCAAGCTGATCAGGAATGCTGTTACTCAGTGCCCTGATGTTGTAGTGGGGCATTTTTGGCTGGTCAGGGACACTTTTGAAGAACCTGTCTAGCACCCTCTTGAACTGGTCAGCCGAGGAGCACTCCGCATCACGCACATATCTTGGCAGCGCGTTAAAGAGTGTTGGGCCCCGGTATGATATTGAGGTCATTCTCTGAGTCACCACTCTGGCCAAGGCTCTTATTAATGTTTCCCAATTCACAGAGCTTGCCTTTCCTCTTGCTGATTTTCTCACTTATTTTTGACTCATTGTTTAAGTTTGGTACATGGCCATTCAGCATTTTCCAAACGTAGATTATGATATACCGCTCACGTCGTCGCTCTAACGAGTACAATTCAAGTGCTTTAATTCTTCCCTAGTAGTCGAGATGTTGCACGGAGGAGATCTTGTTTGTAAATTTACGTTGGATGCCTTCAAGTGCTTGTCGTTCTCCAACCCGACACGGGTCCTAGAGTTGGCAGCAGTACTCGAGGATTGGCATTATTAGAGATTTGTATAATATTATCATCGATTTTTCTTCCCTTGTGGCAAACGTCCGTAGAATCCAACCCATTTGATTGCGAGCAGAATGGACTATGTCTTGGATGAGTTTGGTAAATGTTGCATCACTGCTTATTGTTATCCCTAGATCTTTAATATTGGCCACTGCATTGATACTGTTTCCATCACAGGTTGAGTACACAGTATTTTCTTTTAGTTTGATATCAGGTCCATATTTAATGAGGTCAAATTTGCAGCTATTAAAAGACATGTTATTATTTTCCGCCCAGTGGTACAGCACATTCAGATCCTGCGGGAGTGATGCTGCATCGTTCTCATTCTTCACTCTTCCAGACACTCATGTATCGTCGGCAAAAGATGAAACTCGAGCCATCTGAACCTCAGCATCTATGTCGGATAAGATTATTAGGAACAATATTGGTCCAAGAACAGAACCTTGGGGAACTCCACTGGCCACGTTTGATTCTGCCGACACACAGCCACCAACTGCTACAGACTGGACTCTATCTCTGAGGAAGGCACTTATTCAACATCCAACACGTCCACTGAGCCCGAGTTTCCGAATCTTATGGAGGAGGACGTCATGGTCGACTTTATTAAAGGCCTTCTCGAAGTCAAGGTACACCACATCCAGGTTGGCTCCATCCTCCAGTGTTTGCAGAATATAGTTATGGTGCTCCAGCAATTGAGACAAACAGGACCTCCCTCCTCTGAAGCTATGTTGTCAACTGTTCATCTTCTTGTTGTTTTCTAAGAAAAACACTATTTGCTTACGGATAACTTTCTCAAATATCTTGATAATGTGAGAAGTCAGTGCAATCGGTTGATAGTTCTTGGGTAGGGATCTTGGTCCTCCTTTGTAGATTGGGGTAATTTTTGCAGTCCTAAATAACATTGGTATAGGTCCCTCTCTCATAGATGCATTCCACAGCATGTATAGTGGGACTGAAAGCTCTGAAGCTCACTCTTTCAGGAGGATTGCTGGAAATTGATCAGGTCCAGCCGCAGAGTTTGCTTTAAGCTCACCTATTGCTTCAGCAATATCACTTGGTTGGAAGTAGATGTCCTCCAGTTGAGGTGGCTGCCCAATAGAATTGAAGAAAATATCTGGGTCATTGCTTCTGTGCATCTCTTTTGGCTTACTAATTAGTTTTTCGTATTGACCTCTGTGTCTCGCAGATCTGTTGAGGATTGCTGATGACTTCTCCATCTGTGGCGACGAAAGGACCAATACCTGCTTTCACTGTGGCTCGTTTCTTAACATACTTGAAGAAATACTTATAGTTTGTCCGAATGGCTTCAACAGCAGATTTCTTATCTTTGGCTCTTTCGTTCCTGTGGGACTCCCTCAGCTGTTCCTCCAGTTGTTTCACCTTGTCCTGCATGCTTCTTCTGTCATGGTCATTATTACATGTTTTTATTCTGGAGTTTAATTTGCTCCTTTTCCTCATGATTGTTTTCCTCTCACGTGGGATGGTTGCTTTGTAGCATGCCTTCTGGAGAGGAGTATACTTTTTTACAATCATGAGGGTAGTTGAGATGATTGTGTTGTACTTTTCATCAACTGAAGCACTTTCAATTTCAGTCTGCCAATCAACTTCACCCAGCTCACACTTAATACTGGACCAGTCAACTTTGTTGTTGAAGAAATTCAGGTCTCCAAAATTTATTTCTGGCTTTGCAGTTGGTTCAATGACTTGAGAGGACTTAATTCTTCTAATGTTGCAGGTATTCTTAATCAGGTTGTGGTCAGAAAGGATCGTCTTCTCTACTACCGCCTCATGGACAAGTTCATCAGTGTTTGTAAATACGAGGTCTAAAACATTTTCACCTCTTGTTGGTGAATCAATGACCTGGTTAAGGCACCACTGCTCAGCAAAGTTAAAAAGCAGCTCTGCCTGGACCTTGTCTTGTTGAGTCCCACCGTGCATTATTCTAATTTCTGGCCAGAACATATGTGGTAAATTAAAATCTCCAACCACAACTACTTCTGGCATTAGGTTTTGGAGGTTTTCAAGTATTTCATATAATTTTGTTATGATGGGCCTGAAGTGTGTCTTGCAAGCAGGTGGCCGGTAGAGGTTTACAAGGACCAGGTTTAAGGATGTAATGTGGAGGGCTAGAACCTCCACAAAGGAGTTTGACTCTCCAGGGAGCACTTTAGTAAGGGAGGAAAACTCTCCAACACATAAGTTATAACACCTCCTGTTTTTCTATTTAGTCGGTCAACTCTGAATGGTAGAAGCTTTTCCATTTGGACTTCTGAGTCTCTAATTGTGTCGTTTAGGTGAGACTCAGTGAGACAAACTGCTAGTGCATTATCTTTAGTCGCAAGTTCAGACAGCATATGCACTTTCTCACTGAACTTTCTTGGGAGCAATCCCTCTATGTTTCCCACAATGAGGGTTAATTGCTCCCCAAGTGACCCTACTTCATCATGCAAGGCTGGGCTTGATGTGCCATGTTGTGGTAAGGCACTGTCGGTGACCCTTGCAGTGGTGACCAACCCATGTGTATTTGCATCATTTTGGCAAATTGGAGCATCTGAGTTTGTAGTTGCTGGATATCTTTCTGTATGCCTAAAAAAATACATATTGTTATTGTTGTGGCCTTCATTACGCCCCTGGGAGAGTGGGCCACCATTATTGTGGCCAGTAGTAGGTTGGGTCCTCCAGAATGAGGTGTCTGGAGGCTGAGTTGGAACAATGGCTTCTGTACCATTTATTTCACTGTTTGCATGATAAGTGTCCTTACTAGTACCAGTATTATTCTTTGGAGTAAGAGTTTGTGAAAGATTGGTACCTTTTAGGTGATTTAATTTACAATAATTATTATGACACTAACCAGTAGAGACAGCCTTTCTGCATAGCAATGGATGGAAACTGGAACACTTTTTGCCCAAGCTGCATCCCTTAGATTTATTTGGTCCATGGTTCAGGTAGCGCCAACATACTTTTGGATGTTCATAATTGCATTCTTTTCCATGACGACCAGTACGACATCCTCAGAAAATGTTGCGCTGGTAGAAGCGGCATATTGGTGCTGGTCTTTCTTCCAATATCTCCTTTACTGCCTCTTTCTTACTGTCATCTAAGGAGAGGGAATTTTGGTTCAGTGGTGGTTCCTTCTGGGGAGATTTGCTTGTAGATGGAGATTCACCCCGAGGAGATTTGCTTTCCGGGTCAGAACTCTTTGGAGGCGGAGCATTGTCTCATTCCAGCGGTCCAGTGACCCAAGCATGTTGCTCATAATTTCTGTCATCTCCTAATTTATCTTTAACACAGCCATCACAAATATACTGACTACTTGAGTTGAATTAGTGGACCAAGCAGTATACTGGAAGATGTGAGCAGGCTGTGTGGACATAGCTGCTACACTTTTCACACTTGATGCACTCTATGACACAGTCTTTGGTGCAGGTTTTCCACTTACCACCAGGTGGGAATAGAGCTGTTCTGCTATTCATTGTTTTTTTCTAAATTATTGTTACAAACGTCACACACCTAAGTACTATTTACACTTATGCATTTAAATAATGAGGTAACTGGTAAAGGTGGAAAGTGGCATTCATTTCTATCAAGATTGTTATCTAGTGTTGTTTCTAGACAATTTACCTCCTTATTTTTCACTTGTATTACAACAGATGTAACAATTAAACACACTTTATTCACTATAATATGACAATTAAACAAGTGTTGGTAATTACTGTTAAGGAGTATGGTGGAGTCGTCCAACAGGCGGCTATTTCCGAAGTCGAGACTAGTATATATCATAGGGGAAATTAGGACCAATCAGAGGCTGCAGTGGCAGTGACGTCACCCACAAGGGGAGGAGCCAGTCTGTCTGTCTCTCTCTCTCTCTCTCTCTGGGTGAGGAGCCTGCCTGCCTCTCGTTTGTTTATCTCTCTCTCTCTGGTAAATAGAAGAAGTAAGTCACCTAGTATAACAAGTTATCAATATTTATTCGCATAGTATCTGTCTAGATTAAATAAGCATCCAGAGTACAATATGTTATTCCCATTAATTATGGTTTTACTTGAAAAGCAATGAGTAAACAATGAACATTTTGCGATTCTGGCATCTTTCGTCCCAAGATTTGAGGAGGAGGGTGTTGCCAGTTCTCCTTAGACAGTTAAATTGTTTCAAATAGTTCCTGTTTTATTTATCATTATCATTTAAATTTACATTAATGCACAACGTAAATAAACTATAAATGGTCACTTTTCACTCTCTCTCTCCGCATATGTAATGATCTCATTCCATAATATTATGTATGTAGGCCTACAGATGTATGTCTGTATGTATGGATGTATGTACAGTATGTATGTATACACTCAGGCACATACCCCATAGCAGGGGGTGGCTGAATCGAGACATAGACTAAGGGAATAAGTAAAGATCAATGATAGGAGAGAAAGTGATAGATTGATATGAAGGGAATAACAAAATTCACAATTATATCTCATCGTACATCTGGAATCACAGTCCAACCTTACAGGTGAGTGTAACCTTTATGCCAAATGTCTCACTTCATATCGTATGGTTTCTTTATGTTCAGCGTCGTTGTCGTTCACGATAAAAATCGTTAATATTAGAGAACAGGCTGATTGAACTCATTGTTTTTTTGCTTAAAATCATTATTTGTTGTGTTCCCAGTGTCTTGATCAGGATTATTTGTAACATTGTGCTTTATTTAAAAATGACATATTATATTGGCTTAAAGTACCGAGGGCGGTACAATATTGTACCGCCCTGGATATAATGGGGTTAAGAGGTGTTCATGTAGCCCTAACCACTACTGTACTTATATAAATATTCATTAACATTGTCACATCATAACATATCGACTACAATAAAAGTAATATCTAGCAAAATATAGAAATAGCTGTCATACATAAGAATAAAAGAAAATGGGAGTCTACAGAAAGTCGATTGGCTCACACAAGGCATATCCCCTTCACACCCAACCCTAATTATAAGGCCTAAGTAGCCTATAGGCCTAGGCCCAACTCACTAACACGTATCGTATAATTATATAGCCTACTAATTAGCCTTTGGCTCTACCTTATGCACTTAAACCATTAACTATTTCATAACATTTGATGCTTAACCCTTCAAACTCGGATGGTACACGTGTGTACCATTATGTTTTGCCCCAAGGAACCCGGGTGGTACAACATTGTACCAGTGGTTGAAAGCCTGTGAGCTTGGTGTGCGAGGCGTCGGTCCGACGCATGTAAACAACAGCCGCTGGACCGACACCCCGCATCTCCGGCCACAAGAAGGAGAGCGTCGCTTGTTCGTGTGTGCCTGTATGTTGTTGTTAAGTATCGAAAAGTATTGTAAAGTGGCTGTTGTTGCCGTAAGTTATCTCCACTGAAATCATCATCACAACTCAACCAGTTGACTTAGAGAGCTCTACTTAACGCCATTCTACAGGTAAATAACACAGCTACGCTTGGGGATGCGCGGGAATGCGGGAAGCAGTCAGCATAACAATGATACGGTAGCCTAGCCTAGACGTTTTTCGGCCAAAACACCCGGGTTTCGGGCAATATTTATGTAATGCGTAGCCGGGGTTGGAGGGTTAATATATTTTGTACTATCTGATAATGTTAATGTGTTAATGACATTTAAAATAAAGTAATGTATAGGCTATGTATATACTGTATATATAACCCTATAGATATATGAGTGACTTAAGTTCCTTCTTGAAATTATCAGCAACTGCTTAAGTGTCACAGGAATCAATATAGTTCGCCAGTGAAATAATATTGTGCCTTCTAAAATTGTCAAGGAATTTCTGTCCATGGCTGTGCAATACGCGTAATACGGTAGGCTACTCTTATTTACTCATAACCATAACATGACACAATCATAATGTATCCTTAATGTAGTTAATATTTGAAATAACTTGTTATACTAGGTGACTTACTTCTTCTATTTACCAGAGAGAGAGAAACCAAAGAGAGGCAGGCAGGCTCCTCACCCAGAGAGAGAGAGAGAGAGAGAGTGACAGACGGACTGGCTCCTCCCCTTGTGGGTGACGTCACTGGCACTGCGGCCCCTGATTGGTCCTAATTTCCCCTATGATATAATTATACTAGTCTCGACTTTGGAAATATGCGTCCGGGCGGGCGAGAGGGCAGAATGTTGTGAGTATTGTTATAACTTATTTTTCAATAACAACTCTTTCCAGTATTTTCCTGTCGGCCTCACACTGTGCTGGGAACACTGTCTTATACACGAGTTTCACTTGCAATAGCGTAGCCTCTATATTATCAGAGGAATTAGCACAAATATATGAGCGGTAAGTAGTGTTTATATTAGTATCCGCGCATGCGCTCTCACACACAGGTACACACACTCACTGCCACGCACACACACACACACACAGGTACACAAGCTCACTGCCACGCACACACGCACACACACTTACTGCCACGCACAAACACTAACAGGTACACACTCTCACTGATATGCACACACACACACAGGTACACACACTCACTGCCATGCACACACACACAGGTACAAACACTCACTGCCACGCACATACACACACAGGTACATACAATTACAGCCACGCACACACGCACACAGGTACAGACACTCACTGCCACGCACACACACACATACAGGTACATACACTCACTGCCACGCACACACACACACAGGTACATACAATCACTACCACGCACACACACACACAGGTACAGACACTCACTGCCACGCACACACACACACACACAGGTACATACACTCACTGTCACGCACACACACACACAGGTACATACACTCACTGCCACACACACACATACACAGGTACAAAGACTCACTGCCATGCACAGACACACTCACTGCCACGCACACACACACACACACACAGGTACACACACTCACTGCCACGCACACACACACACAGGTACACACTCACTTACCTTACCTTACCTTTTGATACCTTTTGATGTGTTTGCCACTCTTCTAGTGGCACCGAGGAGCGCGACGCCCCTCGTTATGGTTGGTGATTTGGTGCAGCAGACTGTATGAAGCGACAGCTCGCTCCCTTGCGAAGATGGGCTCGTCTGGCACTCTTTGCAGTTCGACATCGAGGGCTCTCTTGAAGTTGTCTAACAAGACGTCCCTCATGTCTCTTACTCGCCGTGGGAGTTTGTTGAAGAGACATGGGCCTCTGTGTGATAACCAGCCCTCTCGCAGAGAGCCCATAGCACCCCTGTTATTCATCTGGGGGATGTCGCATTCCCAGCCTCTCCTATCACTGAATTTCATGACTATCGGAGTTTGTAGGTTTGGTAATAAACCCTTTGCGATTTTCCATGTGTATATTATTTGGTAACGTTTGGTAGCTGTTTTACCGAACTTATATGCGAAGTGAAATTTCTGATGACCGGTCAACTCAACCAGTGGACCATTTCAACCAGTAGCTCTCAACCAGTACCAAATCAACCATTACGGTTAGGTTAGGTTAGGTTAGTACTATATTTTGGCACTGGTTTGGTTGGTCTGGGTTAATTTGGCACTGGTTGAGAGCTACTGGTTGAAATGGTCTACTGGTTGAGATGACATGGAACCAAAATTTCTTTGTACACTCTCTAAGTCATTTATTTCACATGCTTTGTATGAGGATGTTAATACGCTAGAGTATTCAAGCCGCGGTAGCACTAGAGATTTGAAGAGCGTTATCATAGGTAATTCACCGCGTGTTTTAACCCTTAACCATTAATTAGCGGCTCACCACATAAGTCGAGTTAAATAAAGCTGGACTATGTGGCGGCGCTCGACATAACTCGAGTGGCAATTTCAGCACGTAATGTTGCTGAGAGAGAGAGACAAGTGGTGGCAGGAGAGTAGCGAGCGTATGACTGCTCCAGACCACCGCGGCGAACCTACTGACACGAATCTCACCTCCCTCCTACCTCTCTCACTCGCTATATAAGGAATTGTATGGGGAAAGTGCCTAATTACATGCTTTTTGCACTCGCGTTGCACGGTTATTGCAAGAAAACTAGCCATCATAAAAGGATCGTTATGGTGTCATTCGAAAGCTCTGTTTATGCCCTTTCAGGGATAGATACTTGTTTTACGTTCTGGGTCTTATTTAGGCATGAAAATGATCACGTAAACAGCCCTATTTTGGCTAAAAACACCCCGCTGGGCGGTACATATAAATAAACCGCATAGGCCGCTCTTAAGGTCTTAAAGAGCGGCGCCCGGCTATAGCCGGGCGCCAATTTGCAGCAAGTTAGGAGCATTATTATGGCTTTTAACCCGTGGAGCCCCGGCTAGTTTTGTAATGTTTGCGCACCAGAACCCGGCCGGTTTTCAAAAAATGGTTTTATTCCAGAAACAGTAGCGAATGGGTTAGGAATGAAGGAAAAACCACGATAAACTGCTCAAAAAGCTTAAAAAATGGTCCTACAGAGCCCCCGAAAATGGGTTTTACAAGAGTAAAAAATTGAAGGCAATTTTCCCAAAAAAACAGGTTATTGAGCGCTCGCGCGCACGCATGTGGAGTTTGAGAGTTTTCAACCATCGGCACGGTTGCGTGGGATACGTACACAGTTCCCATACAAATCTGAGCCCTCTTGAGTGGCTACACCTGAGGTTACGGTCGGCGCAATTAGGGTGACGCGTCAGGCGCGACTCTGGGGCTGTGCGTTACATACATCGCCGACGCGTCAGACGCGTCGCTGGGGCTGTACGGGTTAAAGGGTTAAAATCGAGTGCAAATGGCCGGGAGTGCAGCGGGCCACACGTCCGACTCCCAGGGCCTACAGCCGCCCACTGACTCACCCTCCCTGTGTTCTCGAGAGGCCGGCAGTGTAGCCAGTAGTGAGCGTAGCTGGAAAAAATATACTGCTATACGCTAAACTCCCATGTTACTGGTACCACTGTATGAGGACCACGAGTGCTACGTAGCTCGTTCTGGTCTCATTTTGAAGCTTTTGGCGCCTAGTTTTTTGCTGAATACATTTTTTTTCATGCAGATACTTGATTGATCATTCAGGAGGGCCTGAATATGCCCAAATAAGCCCAAAACTAGCCCGCTAGACAAGGGTTATATGTACGCAGAATCCAACCCGTTAGACGTTTTGAAGCCGCAACTTTGACCTGATTATGTATTTTGAAACCCATATTTTCAGACATTAACCCGGGAACTGCGGGGAGACTCTTAAGAGTTCCCCCGGCGGACTGCGGGGAGACTCTTAAGAGTGAGTGAAAACAAAAATCAACTTTTGACATCGAAAAAAAAAAAAAAACAAAAAAAAAAACAAAAAAATTCGGGCCCCTGGGCCATGCAAAATCTCAGTCCTCTACCTCCCCTCCTTCCCCACTTTCCTCCTCTCCTTCAGTTATCACCTATTTTCCCTGTTATTCCCTTATTCTGAGGTATATTTTCGTGCTAACATTAGAAATCCGGTTGGAGGGTGTGGTCATCACTGATAGCAAGCGAATGCAAGAGAGAGAGAGAGAGTATTGATCGACTGTGTCTCAGTGGCCTTGAGGGAAATTGGCGGGAAAGCAGCTTGCCTCACCCATACATTATACAACTCGCGGGCTATATCTCCGATTTTGACCATCCAAACGCTGTTTTCACTCGTTTTATTGTTGTTTCAGGTTAATACCTTTATAATCAACCAATAATAGGCGCATATGGATAAGTATTAATGCTATTAATGGTACAATGAATATTTTAGTGACTGAAACACCTCAAATACGTCAGCACAGCGGGACGTTTCCAATTACCCCCATGCGCACTTGTTAGGTTAATACCCCAAGGTCTTTTACACTGTCTTTCCGTTCTATTAGGTGGTTAGATTCTGTTAAGTAATTTGTAATTTCTTTAACGCCATTATTATCTCTGTACCGTATTAATAGGAATTTTTCTTCATTGAATTGCATGTTGTTTTTCCTGGTCCACTGGAACACTACATTCATGTCTTCCTGCAGTCGGCCCGTGTCCTCTTGTGTGTTTACTATCTTGCTTAATTTTGTGTCATCAGCAAAAGACAACACCCTACTGTTTCTAGTGTTGGTATCTATGTCACAAATTTGTATGATGAACAGAAGGGGTGCTAGCACTATTCCTTGGGGCACTGAGCTTTTGACATCCGAAGGCTCAGATGTGACTTGGTTTACTGCTACTGACTGTTTTCGGTTTACGAGGAAATTGTATATCCACCGTCCGATTTTCCCCGTTATACCTTTTGCTTTTAGTTTGTGGGCTATTATACCATGGTCACATTTATCAAATGCCTTATCAAAATCGGTGTAAATGACATCCACGTTTTTCTTTTCTTCTAGCGCTTTAAGAATTTTGTCATAGTGTTCCAAATGTTGTGAGAGACATGATCTTCCCGCTCTGAACCCATGTTGACCGGTGTTGTGTAGTTCATTTGCCTCCATGAATGTTGAGATTTTGCTTCGCAGGACTCGCTAGAAAACTTTAATGATGTGGGAGGTTAGAGCTACCGGGCGGTAGTTTTTTGGTAGTGCTTTACTCCCTCCTTTATGCAGTGGGGTAATTATTGCATTTTTTAAGCTATCTGGTATTTCACCATTGTCTAGACTCCTCCACATTATAGCCAGGGGTTTTGAGAGGTTTTCCTTACATTCTTCATTAGGATCGAATTCCATGAGTCCGGGCCTGGTGCCGAGTGGGATGGCATGTTGGAAATGGCCTCTTCTATGTCTTTTGGACCGAAATCAATATCCAGCATCTGGGGGGTTTCCGTGGGGGAGGTTTCCATGAAAAATATATTTTGGTCTCTGATGACTTTTGTTTCATCAGGCTCACTGAATGTCATTTCATACTGCCTGCGTAAGAGTTCGCTCATTTCCTTTTTGTCCCCTGTGAATGAGCCGTCCCCTTAGCTTAGTGGGCCGATGTTTGATGCTGTTTTAGCCTTTTCTTTGGCGTATGAAAAGAAGTATTTGGAATTTTCCTTTATACCTGCAATTTCTTTCCTCTCCTCTTCCATATGTTGTAGTTCATATGATATTCTTAGCCTTTGTTCAATTTCCCCAATTTCTCTATCTATTTCGGCCTTTTGCCTATCTTGTAGATGTTGATGTGTGCGTCTTTGTGGGAGTAATTTTCTTCTTCTGTACAGCCTCCTCCTTTCCTGATCTTGTTTGCTTCTTCGTCTTTTTTGTCTTGCGGGTATATGGTGGCTACAGATTTGGGTCATAGTTTCTGTTATTAGGACTATACATTCTGCTGGTGTCAGGTTATGCATTAAATCTTCCCAGTCTATTTCCTCCATTTATTGATTTACCTCTTCCCACCTAATGTTTTTGTTATTGAAGTTAAATTTACTGAAGGGGCCAGCTTTTGTTCTCAATTTTGAGGTTGTCTGTACACTTGCAAAGGTTGTTTTGATCTCAATTAGTTTATGATCTGAGTATGTTGTGTCCGATACGTTAATGCTGTGTACTAGAGAGTCGTTGTTAGTGAAGACTAAGTCTAAGATATTGTTTTCCCGTGTGGGTTCAGCAATATGCTGAGTAAGACTTAAAAAATCGCAGAGTTAAAAAAGCTCTCTCGTATTTGTATTTACTTTTCCGGTGTTATTTGCCACTACCTGGTTTTCTAGTTGTCTCCATTTAATGTTTGGTAGGTTAAAATCTCCTAGCCATATAATATTTGGTGTTGGGATCCCCAGGGTTTCCACTTCTGATTTTATTTTGTTGAGCTGGGTTTTGAATTCTTCTAGGGATGAGTCTGGAGGCCTGTATGTAACAATAACTGCTAAATTTAGGGATTCTATTTTAACTCCAAGTATTTCCACCACTTCATTACTGTTATTTAGGAATTCAGTACATATCAGTGAATCATGAATGTACAAGTCTACACCTCCATGTGATCTATGCATTCTGTCCGCTCTATGTAGGTTGTAACCAGGAATCCAGACCTCACTATCTTCCTGATCTTTAATGTGAGTTTCTGTGAGAGCCGCAAATATAGCGTTTCCTTCTTCTAGCAGGCCCATAATAAATGGTACTTTGTTCGTGGTTCTATTTTTTAGGCCTTGATATTTGCAAACAAGATTGGGGAGGGATTGTTTGGAGTACTATGTGCACCTAATAGTCTTCGGGATGTATTTGCCACTCTTGTGAGGCCAGGAGGTGCTCGAGGTGTTCTATGTGCTCTTCCATCTCTCTCAGTCTCTTCATCTTCATCTGCCATTTTCCTCCTTGCCTTTTTCCTCTGTCTCGTCCTCGCATAGCTAGAGAGTTTTTTGGGCTACCATTCGTGTTAGGTCTAGCATATCTCCAAGTCCCTTTAATATGAAAAGCTGGACATTTCATATTGTAGCAGGTCTTTTTCTCAAGTGATGTCTTGCAAAGGGATGGGTGGTGGTATTTGCAGATTTCACCAAATCTACATTTTCCATGACTGGATAGGTTGTTGCAAGTTTTGGGATGAGCAAATCTACATGACTTCCCATTATATTCGCCCTTTTGACCAAAATAGCACCTTCTTTCCAGATAATATCTGCACACTGGTGTAGACAACCCCAGCAGGTGTGGCTGGGGCTGAGAGGGGTTATGTGGTGAGCTAAGTGTGGTTGTGGGTGATAGTGGGCTTGGTGTATGGGTGGGTGAGGCCTGCAGGGGGGTGGAGTTACGGGTCGGTTGTAGGTGGGCAGGTGGCAGTGGTGAGGGGGGAGGCGATGTGGAAGGGGAGCCTGATATGGAGGCTTATTGCATCCTACGTTCATCCTGCAAATGTATTTGATCAACAGCAGTAGGGTGGTCAATGGCCATAGATGGGATTAATGTGGGGGTTTTCTGGGTCTGGGGA
The DNA here is from genome assembly GCA_032716605.1 of Paralithodes platypus. Classification (NCBI taxonomy): domain Eukaryota; kingdom Metazoa; phylum Arthropoda; class Malacostraca; order Decapoda; family Lithodidae; genus Paralithodes; species Paralithodes platypus. The sequence goes on from CM064507.1 coordinate 14,497,063, forward strand.
GGTGTGGGGAGATGTGCGGCATGGTTTGTGGATTTGCAGGGTGAGAAAGGTTGGTATTCGGCAGGCGATGTGTGTTGATGTGCTGGAGGCAACGTGGGCTTTTGCATGGGAAGGTGTGCGTGTGTGGGTTGTGATACTGGTATGGGCCCTGAGGCCCCAATAGTTCCCCATTTTCTGTGAAAAGTAGCTATGTCTTGGCTATATTTCGGTCTATCTTGTACTTCTGTATTTTCTACAGTCTGAATGACTTGCCATGTGATATCGAAACAACTATCGCAGAAATGGAGGTTCTTCCCTCTTGTATTGTACGCCTCATTTATTGGTATCAATCCTATGCAAACCCAGTGGTATGGTTTCTTGCATATCTGATGTGCTGTGCCTTTATCCACGTGTATATTCATCTTACACCTCGTACAGGTGTCTCTGGTAGACATTTTTTTTTGTTTTTTTTTTTTTGTTTTTTTCCACCCGAACTTACATGGGGAAGAGAGAGAGAGAGAGGAAGGGTGGGGCGTGGAGGACGATGAGGTGTTTGTTACGCGGTTTGTGGGGAGGGGGGGGGGGGGGGGGGGGGGGGGGGGGGGGGGTAGTGCCTCTCGTTTACACTCGTTTTGGTTCAAACTTTAAGGAACTAAGTAACACTTTCAATAATTATCTTATGAAACAGAATTTTCACTGCCCTAACCCCCTTTCCCGTTTTTGGTCGGCTGCTTAGCGTAATATACGGCAGTCTAGGAAAATAACGAACTTTCCAGGCTACCTATATAATTATATATTATCTATTTTAATTGTCATGTTTTACCTATCAACTTGATTCAACACTGTACAGGTTCGAATTTTCACCACATTTGGTTGCGTGGGAGATCTTTCTCCAATAACGTCACTGCCACGCACACACACACACAGATACACACACTCACTGCCACGCACACACACACACACACAGGTACACACACTCACTGCCACGCACACACACACACAGGTACACACTCACTGCCACGCACACACACACACACACAGGTACACACACTCACTGCCGATCACACAAACACACAGGTACATAACTTCACTGCCACGCACACACACACACACAGGTACACACACTCACTGCCACGCACACACACACACAGGTACAAACACTCACTGCCACACACACACAAACACACAGGTACACACACTCACTACAACACACACACACCCTGGTACACACACTCACTGCCACACACACACGCAGGTACAAACACTCACTGCCACAGGCACACACTCACTGCCACACACACACACACACAGGTACACACACTCACTGCGACACACACACACACAGGTACAAACACTCACTGCCACGCACACACACACACACAGGTACACACACTCACTACCATGCACACACACACACACACACAGGTACACACACTCACTGCCACGCACACACACACACAGGTACAAACACTCACTGCCACACACACACGCACACATGTACAAACACTCACTGACACGCACACACACACACACAGGTACATACACTCACTGCCATAGACACACACACACACAAGTACAAACACTCACTGCCACACACACACACACACACATGTACAAACACTCACTGCCACGCACACACACACACAGGTACACATACTCACTGCCACGCACACACACACACACAGGTACACACACTCACTGCCACGCGCACACACACACACACAGGTACATACACTCATTGCCACACAGACACACACAGGTACACACACTCACTGCCACGCACACACACACACACAGGTACACACAGTCACTGCCACGCACACACACAGGTACACACAGTCACTGCCACGCACACACACACACACACACAGGTACACACAGTTACTGCCACGCACAAAAACACACAGGTACACACACTCACTGCCACGCACACACACACACAGGTACACACAGTCACTGCAACGCACACACACACACAGGAACACACACTCACTGCCACGCACACACACACACACAGGTACAAACACTTACTGCCATGTACACACACACACACACAGGTACACACACACACTGCCACACACACACACACACACACAGGTACAAACACTCACTGTCACACACACACACACACACAGGTACAAACACTCACTGCCACACACACACACACACACACAGGTACAAACACACACTGCCACACAAACACACAGGTACAAACACTCACTGCCACACACACACACACACACAGGTACAAACACTCACTGCCCCACACACACACACACAGGTACAAACACTCACTGCCACACACACACACACAGGTACAAACACTCACTGCCACACACACACACACAGGTACAAACACTCACTGCCACACACACACACACACACAGGTACAAACACTCACTGCCACACACACACACACACACACAAGTACAAACACTCACTGCCACACACACACACACAGGTACAAACACTCATTGCCACACACACACACATACACACAGGTACAAACACTCACTGCCACACACACACACACACAGGTACAAACACTCACTGCCACGCACACACACACCTGGATTCCTGGATTCCTGGATTGTAGTTTAGGACCGAAGTCCTGGGCCACGCTGGTGCGCCGCCGTCAGTAGTTACTCGCTCTGGTTTGATGTAGCAGGCTGTTTCCGTCGGACGTTTGGTAATAGTGTGGCAGCGATGGTTTGTCCAGTATTGTTCGTAGGAATTTGTCCAATCCAGTCTTAAATCTTAAGAGAGAGCCTATGTGTTCTCTTAGTTGCTTGGGGAGACAGTTATATATCCTTGGACCGTTAACAGCCATTGAATTATCTTTCAAGGTTTGTAAGCTCATCCTTGTTCTCACTAAACGCGGAATAGTGCACAATTTTCCTCTTCTACTGCTGTATGTCACACACACACACAGGTACAAACACTCACTGCCACACACACACACACACACAGGTACAAACACTCACTGCCACACACACACACACAGGTACAAACACTCACTGCCACACACACACACAGGTACAAACACTCACTGCCACACACACACACACAGGTACAAACACTCACTGCCACACACACACACACACACAGGTACAAACACTCACTGCCACACACACACACAGGTACAAACACTCACTGCCACGCACACACACACACACACAGGTACAAACACCCACTGCCACGCACACACACACACAGGTACAAACACTCACTGCCACACACACACACACAGGTACAAACACTCACTGCCACGCAATCACACACACACAGGTACAAACACTCACGCACAGGTACAAACACTCACTGCCACGCACACACACACACACAGGTACAAACACTCACTGCCACGCAGACACACACACACACACAGGTACAAACACTCACTGCCACGCACACACACACACACAGGTACAAACACTCACTGCCACGCACACACACACACACACACAGGAACAAACACTCACTGCCACACACACACACACACAGGTACAAATACTCACTGCCACGCACACACACACACACACAGGTACAAACACTCACTGCCACGCACACAGACACACACACAGGTACATGTGTGTACGGTCACTGTTTACGGTCACAGTGGCCGAGCGCGCTTAGTACTCTGTATTGGGAGCGCTAGCTCTGGTGTCGGGGGTTCGATCCCACGCGTCGGCAGGGGAAGTTCTCTCAAAAACTTTTCCTGGCCGTGAAGGCAAGATCTGGGCGGATCGTCTCGGGGGACCCACACAGTCTCCTGCCCACGTCCTACTCCCTTGGGAGTATGTAGGCGCTCTCGTTAGCTGCCAGGATCAGTCTGTTGATCCATTAGGATAAGATCTATGTTAAGTCTGTGTATTTTCAGCCCCATTGGCTGCCGGCTTGAAATAAACCGATTATTATTATTATTATTATTATTATTATACACTCACTGCCACGCACACACACACACACACAGGTACAAACACTCACTGCCACGCACACACACACACAGGTACAAACACTCACTGCCACACACACACACACACACAGGTACATACACTCACTGCCACGCAAACACACACACACACACACACACAGGTACAAACACTCACTGCCACACACACACACACACACAGGTACATACACTCACTGCCACGCACACACACACACACACACACAGGTACAAACACTCACTGACACGCACACACTCTTGTGCAGAGTGTGGAAGAGGGCGGAAGTGTTTTTGGGAGCTCTGGATGTGTGAATTGAGGATTCGAGAATTGATTCGGTGCTTCGCATAGAAGAATATCTACATTACTCACCTAAAATAAGTATTACATATTGTATTTTGCGGCAGTATTGTCCCGGATTATTGAAAATAAATATAGTAAATATGGTAATAGTAAGAATAGTTAAAACAAAGAAATTAAGCATTGTTCTTCATTGGCGTTGGATATTCCCGCGTAAAGGTGGTAGCTGAGGGTAAACAAAGGCCGGCAATATGCCCGCGACTGAAGGAAGGAAATTGAAAAGTAGGAAGGATATAGATGGGGAAGAGAGTGAAGAATGTGAAGGATCCCAAGGAGGAGAGGTAGGTGGAATGTTAGGAAAGGTTATTATGAGACTGAAGGCTTTGGAGGAGAAAATGGAGAATGTGGTGATTAGGGATAGAAAGGGAGAAGAAAGAGAAGCGGTAATAGAAAGACTGGAAAGAGAAAATAAAGAATATAGAGAAAAGGCGGAAAGGGAGATAGAACAACTTAAAGAGGAGAATGAAAGACTAAGGAAAGGATTGGAAAGGAATCACGATAGGACAGAAAAAGTGGAAGTAGAAATGACTGAATTGAAAAATGCTTGGGGTAATAAAGTAGAGGAAACAGAGGTTAGTCTTAAAACTATTATGGATGAACAAAAGGAGTGGCAGGGTAATAATCTAGGAAAGAAAGTAGTGAAGGCCATAAGGCAAAATGAGAGACAGGTAACTGATATAATGGAAAAGAAGAGATGTGTGATAATGTTTGGAGAAGTGGAGGAGGAAATAATGGACAGAAATGACAGGACAGTTGCAGAAATTAAGAAGGTTGACGACATGTTAGAGGTGTTGGACAGAGAAGGAAGGGAAGGTTGGAAGAAGGAGGTGGAAGATAGTCGGAGGTTGGGAAAGAATAAGAAGGGGGAGAGGAGGCCTATTAAAATTAGATTTAAGTCTACGAAACCAGCAGAAGAGGTATTGAGGAACAGCTGGAAACTGAGTCAGGAAGGGAAATACACCAAGGTTATATTAAGGAAAGACTTGAATGCAGAAGAGCGCGATAATATGAGAGAAATAACAAAGGAAGTGAGAGAAAAGAACGATAATAGGTCAGAGGTAGATAACAAAAAAAATCTATCGAAATATCAACGGGAAAGTGAAGAAATGGTATATGAAGAGGAGGTGAACGGAGGGGGAGGAGGAGGATGACAAGGAGGAGGAGGGGGGACGAGAGGGAGGAGAGGGAAGGAGTAAAAAGGAGTACAAAGGAAATCAAGCAACAACAGGTATAATGACCCTTCTAGGCTGCTTGTCCTCCAAAACACTGAGGATCAAGTGTCCAAACAGTGGTTTAGAGTGGGTAAGGGAACATTGGAAAGGGAACTACTGCCCTGGAACTAATGTCCGTGGCAGGACTAGGAAGTTAGTAGGGGACATATGGGTTAGTAACTGAGGGGAGGATAAAATAAAGTTATTCATTTACAAACGCAGTCAGTCGCGGGTTTGATGCGAGATATTTGTCTAGGCGGAGTTTAAATGAATCAACGGTGCTGCAGTCTATAACGTCTCGGGGAAGCCCATTCCATAAGTTGACAACTCGATTGAAGAAGAAATTCTTAGATTCGTGCGAGTTAAAAGATTTACCAATAATTTTGCAACCGTTTCCCCGCGTGTAATTAGATTGGTTGATAGTGAAGTACTTACTACAGTTCATATTGTCGATGCCTTTGATGATTTTGAACACTTGAATTAAGTCACCTCTTAATCTGCACTGGGCTAAAGGAAATAGATTTAATTCTCTAAGACGCTCTTCGTATGGTTTGTTCTTTAGGCTAGGTATCATTTTGGTAACTCTACGTTGAACTCGTTCTAGCTTGTTTATGTCTTGTTGGTAATAAGGGTACCAGCATTGAACGCAGTATTCCAGAAGAGGGCGGAGTAAGGAATTGTAAAGGGTTAGGAAAACGTCTTTGGATTTATGCTCAAATGACCTGCCTATAAAGCCAATTATTTTGTTTGCCTTCTTAACCGGGGAACTGCGGGGAGACTCTTAAGAGTTCCCCCGGCGGACTGCGGGGAGACTCTTAAGAGTCAGAGAAAAAAAAAATCAACTTGTGACATCGAAAACAAATTTTTATTTTTATTTTTATTTTTTAATTTTTTAATTTTTTTTTGGCCCCTGGGCCATGCAAAATCTCAGTCCTCTACCTCCCCTCCTTCCCCACTTTCCCTCCTTCCTTCAGTTATCACCTATTTTCCCTGTTATTCCCTTATTCTGAGGTATATTTTCGTGCTAACATTAGAAATCCGGTTGCAGGGTGTGGTCATCACTGATAGCAAGCGAATGCAAGAGAGAGAGAGAGAGTATCGATCGACTGTGTCTCAGTGGCCTTGGGGGAAATTGGCGGGAAACCAGCTTGCCTCACCCATACATTATACAACTCGCGGGCTATATCTCCGATTTTGACCATCCAAACGCTGTTTTCACTCGTTTTATTGTTGATTCAGGTTAATACCTTTATAATCAACCCATAATAGGCGCATATGGATAAGTATTAATGCTATTAATGGTACAATGAATATTTTAGTGACGGAAACACCTCAAATACAGGCGCACAGGGAGAGGTGTCTAATTACCCCCATGCGCACTTCAGAGGTTAACAACTTCTGAACATTGTTGACTCGGTTTTAATTTACTCGATACTGTTACCCCCAGGTCGGTTTCTCTGTTTACATTCTTAAGCTGAGTGCCATTCATCGAATAGTTTGCTTTCTCATTGAGGTATCCAATATGTAGTTCTTTACATTTATCCGCATTGAAACTCATTTGCCAGATTTGGGCCCAATGTGACAATTTATCTAGATTGTGTTGCATATCGTCAACTTGTTCTTTTGAGAGTACGCTATTTGCAATTTTTGTATCGTCAGCAAATTTTGAGATTGTACAGGTGAGACCCTCATCTATGTCGTTGATGTAAATTAGAAAGAGAATTGGTCCTAGTACCGATCCCTGGGGTACCCCGCTACTTACATTGGTCCATTTAGATGCCTTACCGTTTATGACTACTCTTTGCTTTCTGTCGCTGAGCCAATTTTCTATCCATTTCAACACACCGTCTTGTATTCCATGCGCTTTTAGTTTTAGCAGTAAACGTTTGTGGGGAACTTTATCAAAGGCCTTTTGAAAATCAAGGTATATAATATCTACAGCTTTACTCTCATCGTAGAGGTTGAGGATATCGTGGAAGAAGTCTAAGAGGTTTGTTAAACAGGAACGTTTTTACGAAAGCCGTGTTGAGTATCTTTAAGTATGTTATTTTCCTCTAAGTGATTTATGAGTCTGTCTCTTATGACCGTTTCTAGCATTTTACATACAACTGAGGTTAAGCTAATTGGACGATAGTTACTGGGTAGGGATTTGCTGCCTTTTTTGAATATCGGTGTTACGTTGGCTATCTTCCACTGATCAGGCATAGTTCCAGACTGCAAGGATTTATTGAATAGTAATGTCAGTGGTTTGCAGAGCTCATCCTTAGCTTCCTTTAGAACTCTAGGCGAGATTGTATCAGGTCCAGGCGTTTTATTTACCTTGAGTTTATCTAAACAATTCAATACTTCTCTCTCTGTAACGGTGATATTGCTTAAAACATCTGAATTATCAATCTGAATCGGCGATGGTGTAGGGATATCACTGAGGTCTTCTGTTGTAAAAACTGATGCAAAGAAGGTATTGAGGGCATTACTCATTTGTACTTCGTCTTTGGTGTATTCTCCATTTTCATCGACTAACGGTCCAACAGTTGAAGTAACTACTTTTTTCTTTCTGATATAACTATAGAATTCGTTCGGGTTTGTTTTACTTTGATTCGCAATATGTAACTCTAGGGTCTTTTTACTTTGCTTAATTAACTTTTTGGCTTTGCGTCGTAGCTCTACAAATTTCACCCGTTCTTCGTCATTTTGTGAGGATTTTAATTTATCATTAGCAAATTTTTTAGCAAGCAGGCAGTTTGAAATATCTTTATTCCACCATTTGGGCTTATTATTATGGCCTGGATGCCGTATTTTCGATGGTATGCAGTCTTGCACTGCTTTTAGGTAAGTGGTTTCGAATAACTTCCAAGATGTATTTATGTCGTTATTGTTAATTAAAAAGCTCCAGTCAGTTTCTTTATACATAGCTCTAAGTTTATGAAAGTTTGCTTTCTTGAAATTAGGGACTTTTTCGATGCTACTATTTGGTTCGTTACTAGTGAAGTTTAAAGTGAAAGTTATCGTACAATGGTCGCTATTACTGAATTCATCACCAACATTCAAATTCTCTATTAATTCTTCTTTTGTTGCAAGTACAATGTCAAGAACGTTATTACCACGGGTCGGTGTTCGAACAAATTGATAAAGCGAACTCTCTTGCAAGTTCGTATACAAGTCATGTCCGGAGTGTGAAGTAAGAGTATCGCCCCACTTGGTCACAGGTAAATTAAAGTCGCCAAAAAATACGGTATCTTGCGAGTTACTTACATCTGCAATTTGTTCATAAATTTCTCGGTCAGTTTGCACTGATTGAGCTGGAGGTCTGTATATTAATGCAAGTATTATTTTTGTACCTTTATTATTCTTTATTAGAACAAAAGATGTGTCGACATTCACAATTTGAGGTTTTGACAAGAGGGTCGGGTTAAGACTTTCTTTGATATAAAATAAAACGCCACCTCCATTTTATTTATTCGGCTTTTCTCAAACATTACATAACCGGGAAGTGAATACTCTGCTAAAAAGTCTCTATCTACTGTATTGAGCCAAGATTCTGTTATACCAATCACATCATAATTTTCAGTAAACACTAGTTCCTCTAAATCTGAACATTTATTGCGTATGCTACGAGCGTTTGCATAGAAAACCTTTAAAGTTGCGGTTTTAGAACTCACAGAACGTTCTTTATTCAAATTTTTGGTTCTGGTCGGATCTACATTTACATTCATGGCTGACATCGGTCCTCGGTCGTTATCCCTGGCGGTTTTGAATTTGGGTCTTGTTGGTGGAGCTTTATCCAAATTCGCAGTTCTTGACAGTAGGGGGAGGAGAGGGGGCGGGGGGGGAGAGAAGGGGAGGGGGGAGAGAGGGAGGTGGGGGGGAGAGAGAATCAGTAGGGGGGGTTGGCGAAAAAGAGGGATTAAAAACGAGGAAAAGAAAACATAGTACAAAATATAAAAGTAGCAACTGTAAACTGGTGTATAGCAATGTGGATGGTTTAATATCCAAAAAATTGGAGATTGGTGACCTCATAAAACAAGAAAAGCCCATGAAAATGTGTTTATGTGAAACAAATTAAATAAAGATATGAGTCTGGAAGTGATGGGATGGGATAACTATAATTTGTGGAGAAGGGATAGGGAGGGCAAGATGGGTGGAGGAGTATCAATCATTACACACAATAAATTAAAAGTTAAAATGATAGATTTACAAAACAATAAAGCAGAAATTTTAGCAGTGGAGGTAATTAATGAAAATAATGAAAACACTGAGATTGCGGTAGCATATATGCCACCATATACGAGGGCCTGGGAAGAGGAAGAATACCAAGGATTAAAAAAGGAGATGATCAAAACTATGGAACACTTATTTCACAGAAACAACGAGTTAATATTGGTAGGGGATTTTAATTGTAGAGAGGTTAATTGGGAGGAGGGAGACGCAGGTAGTAATACGAGTTCTTGGGGGAATGTACTACTAGACTTGGTTACAGAAAACCTGCTAATTCAGAATATTAAGGAAAACACAAGAAGAAGGGGTAAAGATGAATCGTCTAGATTAGACTTAGTGTTTACAAGAGATCCAGATATGAGTACAAATACTAAATACCTACCTCCGCTGGGAAATAGTGATCATGTGGTAATTGAAATGGAAATCCTGATGGGTTATCCAACAATGCTAGAGAGAGAAGAACATAAAGAAAGGAGATTGAACTATGGGAAAGCAGATTTTAAGCTATTAAAAAGTTGCTTCAGGGATGCAGACTGGGGTGAAATTGAACAGAAAACAATGTTAATGATAAATATTGTGTGTTTAAAAACATTTATGATGATATTGTAAACAGGTATGTACCAAGACAAGGAAATAAGACTGAACAGATAAAAGACTGGTTTAAAGATAAATGTAGAATAGCTAGAGATAAGAGAAATAAGGCATGGAACATAGCCAGAAGAAGGAGAAATGAACCGACCTGGAATACATATAGGAAGCGAAGGAAGGAGTATGTCAGAACTAGACACAGGAAGCAAGAAATTATGAAAAAAACATTGTGGACAAATGTGTAAGTGATCCCAAATTATTCTACAGGTATGTAAATAGCAAAATGAAGGTTAAGGACAAAATAATGAAGCTGAGGGCAGGAGACAATATTTATGAGGATGATGAGAAGATATTTGAAGTTAGGAATAGTACATTACATTCAGTTTATGCTATGGATGATTTTTTTTTAGAACCAGAGATTATATACCAAAATGATGAAAAATTGGGGGATATTTTCTTCCAACCAGAGGAACTACTAGAACTTATGAAGGGACTAGATGTGAGAAAATCTATGGTCCCAGACAATATAGCAGGATGGATTCTAAAAGAATGTGCTGAGGAATTGGTAAAACATTTATATGAAATAATTAAGTACTCTGTTGAAGTTGGAAAATTACCACTAGACTGGAAAAGGGCTAATGTAGTACCAATCTACAAAGGTGGGAGTAGGGAGCAGCCGCTAAACTATAGACCAGTGTCACTGACAAGTGTTGTTTGTTAAATGTGTGAGAAGATTATTAAGAGAAGATGGATTAAGTACTTGGAAGAAAATAATTTACTTACTGTAAGACAATTTGGATTCAGAGAGGGAAACTCATGTGTTACTAATCTGCTGAGCTTTTATGATAGGATGATAGATATACTACAAGAGAGAGAAGGATGGGCGGACTGTGTGTATCTTGATATAAAGAAGGCCTTTGACAGAGTTCCTCATAGTAGACTTAGATGGAAGTTGAAGAAGTTTGGAGGGGTTCAGGGTAATTTGTTGAAGTGGATGGAGGACTATCTCTCGGGAAGACAGATGAGAACCATGATAAGAGACAGCTTATCAACATGGAGGTATGTTACAAGCGGAGTTCCACAGGGATCAGTGTTGGCCCCAATTATGTTTCTGGTCTATATAAATTACATGCCAGAGGAAATAAATGCATGCATGAATATGATTGCTGACGATGCAAAAATTATGAAACATATAGTGGACGAAAACAGTTGTAGAGAGCTACAGAGTGATCTCTGGATAAGATAGATCAGTGGAGCAAGATGTGGAAATTAGATTTTAACAAAGATAAATGTCATGTGATGGAAGGTGTGAGTAAAAGAAGACCTCATTGGGAATATAAACTAGGAGAATGCGTGATTAACCCCTCAGAGAAGGAAAAGGACTTGGGCATTATAATACAGGGAGATCTTTCACCCGAGAACCATATTAACAAAATAGTGGGAGAATCTTATGGCCTGTTGAATAAAGTAAAAATAGCATTCAACTATTTGAATGAAGAGATGCTAGTAAATATAATAAAATCAATGGTGAGACCTAAATTGGAATATGCGGCAGTGGTGTGGTCACCCCATCTTAAAAAACATATAATTAAGTTGGAGAAAGTACAGAGAGCTGCAACGAAGATGATTCCAGAACTAAGAGAATTGACATATGAATAGAGGTTAGAGAGATTGAACTTGCCAACTCTAAGTGAAAGAAGAGAAAGAGGGGATATGATTATGATGTATAAATGTGTTAGTGGATTGGAAAGGATAGACAAGCAGGACTTTATCGAGGGAGATAAATGGAGGACTAGAGGACATAGTTGCAAGTTAAAGAAAGGCAGATGTAAAGGAGATGTGAGGAAATTCAGCTTTCCGTATAAAAGTATTAATATGTGGACTCAGTTGGATGATGAAGTGGTGGGTGCGGGGAATATCCACATTTTTAAAGCCAAATTAGATAACAGAATCTTGGGAAGTGGGACAATACGAGCCTAAAAACTCAATTCCTGTATACTACAATTGGGTGAGTACAATTGGGTGAGTACACACACACACAGGTACAAACACTCACTGCCACACACACACAGGTACAAACACTCACTGCCACGCACACACACACACAGGTACATACACTCACTGCCACACACACTCACACACAGGTACAAACACTCACTGCCACACACACAGATACACACAATCACTGCCACACACACACACACACACAGGTACAAACACTCACTGTCATGCACACACACACAAACACCGGTACATACACTCACTGCCACACACACTCACACACCTGTAGGTCCTATAGGTAGTAGTTGCAGGCAGTGTTGTCCGCTCGTGGTCACGCTGATGCGCCACCACTAGTACATTCCATCTGCCCGTCTCTGCGCCAGCTGGTCCATGATGATGTTGCTAGCGGTGCGGAGGTGGTAGTGGGGCAGTTTGGGTTGATCAGGTAGTGTCCAGAGAAATTTGTCCAGTTGATTTTTAAATTTCTCGAGACTTGGTTCAGTTGAGTCACGCAGATATCTGGGTAGGGCGTTAAAGAGAAGAGGTCCTCGTGTCGCAAAGGCGTTCTCCTTGAGCATCTTTACTCTGGTGGCTGCTCTGGGGTGTACCCGCTGTATGTGGCAGAGACGGCCCAGTCGTTGATGGATGTGAAAACCTATATTAAGGTTGTTGGTTGTGATGCCAATAAATATTTTTTAGACATATAAGATGGCATATCTGTCCCTGCGTCTTTCTAATGAGAAAAGCTTGAGAGTTTCCAACCTTCCCCAGTAGTCTAGGTGTTGGACGGCAGAAATTGTATTGGTGAATGAGCGTTGAACTGCTTCGAGTAATTGCTTCTCTCCCACCTTCCATGGGCTCCATAGCTGACAGCAATATTCCAACAGTGGAATGACCAGTGACTTGTAGAGCGTCAGCATGGGGATCGTGTCACGTGTTCGGAAGGTTCGTAGGATCCATCCAGCTTGGTTACAAGCATTCTTTGCCACATTGGTTATATGCATTCCAAATGTACCATCTCGGCTGAGTGTAATACCAAGATCTTTTACATAATCATTTGTATCAAAGCAAGAGCCGTCATCTGCTGTGTATGTGTGGATATTCATATTTCGGTCTGCACTGTAGTTCATGTGTTCAAATTTGTTATTGTTAAAGGACATATTGTTTTGCTCTGCCCATGAGTAAATTGTGGTGAGATCTGCCTGACGTAAATCAGCATCTGTTGTAGAAGACACTTCCCTTAATACACGAGTGTCGTCAGCAAAGGAGGCGACAGACGAATGCATGACATGTTTATTTATGTCTGATATGTGCAGCAAGAAAAGTATAGGTCCAAGAACTGACCCTTGTGGCACCCCACTAGTGACGATGGATGGCTTGGACACTGCACCACCAACCGCTACAGTTTGTTCCCTGTCAGTGAGGAAACAGTGCAGCCACACCCCAAGTTTTCCTGAGATTCCTGAGTCTCGTATCTTGTGGAGGAGTATGCCGTGGTCTACCTTGTCAAATGCTTTTTCAAAATCAAGGTAGACCACGTCGATATCATTTTTATTTTCTAGCCCTTCTATAATTTGTTCATGGTGAGCTAACAGTTGCGAGAGGCACGAGTGGCGCTCCCGAAACCCATGCTGGTCCTTGTTTATTATGTTGTTTTCTTCAAGGTATATGGACATATTTTTAACTATTAGCTTCTCGAGGATTTTGATGACATGCGAGGTTAAAGCAATAGGTCTATAATTTTTTGCTTCACCCCTCGAACCCCCTTTGTGGACTGGTGTAATTTTAGCACATTTTAATTGTTGTGGTATAATTCCAGAGAATTTCTATACAAAATCTGTAGAGGAGCACTAAGGTCTGCTGCGCAATTCTTGAGAAGTGCGGCCGGGAATTGACCCGGGCCTGCTGCTGCACTGATACCAATTTCCTTTATAGCATTTACTATATCATTTGTGGTAAATTTAATGTCCGTTAGATTTGGCATGGATACTTTGTGGAAGAAGTCGGTCGGTGAGTCAATTATTTTATCACCTCGAGGGTGGCTAAAGACGCCCTCGTACTGTAGCCGTAGTATATCGACAATCGCCTCAGGTTCGTTCTTGGTTTGGCCTTTCGCATCTGTCAGTGGACCAACACCCACCCTTACATTTGATTTGTTTGCAACATACTTATAAAAGTATATTGGGTTAGTTTTAATGCAGGACACGGCTTGGAATTCTTTTCTGCGATTTTCTATTTCTACTGAAGTCTTGAGTTTTTCTTCCATGGAGGTAATGTTGGCTTCAATTTGTTGTTTATTTAGTATGCAGGAACTTCGCTTCAGCTTCTTGCGTAGGTTCGTTCGCTTGCGCATCAGTATCCTACGATCACGTGGTATATTTTTCTGTGGTGATGATTTTCTAAGGGGTACATATTTTTCAGAAATTTTGAGGCATATTTCCAGTAATTTGTTATATTGGGCCTCGGGACCAGATTTCTTAAACTGTATGGCCCAATCCACTTCACTGAGTTCTCTTTTAATGTCTTCCCAGCATATAGATTCACTGAGAAAGTTGAGTTGATTGAAGTTCACAGCCATGGGCTCTGCAGGGCTGGGAGTTCTATGTTGTGTGTTGGTAGCTATGTTTGTCGCCATTGTTATAATATTGTGATCCGACAGGTTGGTTTTGTCTACTGTGAGGTTGTGGATCAGCTCATCATTGTTGGTTATTACAATATCCAGTAGATTATTACCTCTTGTGGCTATATTGACAAGTTGATTGAGATAAAACTCTCTTGAAAGACCTATAAGTGCTTCTGCTTGAGCTCGCATGTCCGCTGCTCCTCCATAGACGCTTTCTGAATCCCAGTTAATTAGCGGGAAATTCAAGTCTCCAGTGAGCACAATGGTCGGCATGGGTGGTGGTAGATTGTCTAAAATATCTTTAATTTTTGTTAGTTGATCCATACATTTATTAGTTGGACATGCTGGGGGTCTATATATAGTGATGTAGATCATATTAATGTCTGTAATGTTTAGTACCTGGTCTCTGTATAGGAATTAGATTCTGATAATAGAACGTTAGTGACAGCTGCAAGGTGATTTTTAACGTAAGTGATAATACCCCCTTTTTTCCTATGACCAGATCTATCAGTTCTGAAGGAGGTGTCATTTTCTATATCTATTTCAGCTTCTCTTATACTTTGAGTAAGATGCGATTCTGTTAGGGAAAGTATGAGAGCATTATCTACTTGTGCTATTTCTGCAAGCAGCTTTACTTTGCCTTTGAATTTGTAAGGTAATAGGCCTGCTATATTGAGTGAAATTAGTGTGTGTAGGGTGCTGCTGTTTACCTCTTTTCTTGTTACCGTAGTTCCTGTGATGGAGGGATGCACCACTGAGTCGGATGGATTTTCAGTGCCTGCATTATTTGTTGTTGCACTTTTTGCATTTGCTGCATCTGTTGCACTAAAAAATGTACCGTGGTATCATTTTTGGGAGATTGATTTACCCACGTATCTTGTGTTCGTTGAGGTCTATTTAACCACGCACTCTGTGTTGGGGATTTGGTGCAGGAATGGCTGAACGAGTAGGTGGTGGTGGTGGTGGGTAAGTGGTTGTTTGTTGCTGACTCACTGGTCAGATGGATATCGACGAGTGCCCTTCAAATGGAGTCTTTTGCATTCCAAGTTTAAACACTCCCTCTTCCTTTCTGAACCATTACATATAGGTGGGTGTAGGTATTTGCACTTATCACCATGTTTACACCCCTTTACGGGATCACAACCGTTTATCTTGTACCTGTTACATAGGCTTGGGTGAGCAAAAGGGCAGTCACGTCCTTTTCGGCCAAATTTACACTGATTATTTTTGTAGTAGTAGCATAATTTATTTTCCCTTTCATCATTTTGAAGATTTATATTATTTGTTTTATTTGTTATGGGTGGTGTGCCACTTTGTTCTCCGGAAAAAGGTTCATCACACCTACCACCGTTTTCAGTGGTGTTTTCCTTGTCGTTGTTTGGCTGTTTAGCCTCACTTTCGTTTTCCTTTTCCCTGTCCAGTAGGGTATAGACGAGAGCAAACTGCCGGTCGCCTTGTTCACTCAGCTGTTGTTTAACACATCCCTCACAGGTGTACTGACTCCTTGTGTTCAGGAAATTCACGATGGCATAGACAGGGAGGTGTGTGCAATTGGCATGTATATATTGTTTACACGTTCGGCATTTCAAACACTCTAACAAGTCCTGGTTGTTACATGCTAAACAGTTTGTGTCTGCAGGAGGCAAGTTACTTTCGGGTATATTACTCATGTTGCACTGTATATTTTCCGGTTTCACTAATGTACCTGCACATGCCTAAACTAATTAAGGAACAAATGCAAGTCACTGATAATTATAAACTAGCGAAGAGGGTACCGGTAGTGGTAGTTGTGTGAATGGTAGTTAGGCTGGTAACCGGCAGGTGGTGCTGGCTGTCAGGGCAGACGGCAGGGTATGGTATCAGGTTTTGACTAATATTTCAATAATCACTGGCCTAAATTCGTTCCAGACAGCCTCACAAACGCCGCGGTGTTTCGATGTTTATCTAGGTAAAGTCAGAGTACCCCAACTTCACTACTTTCGAAGATATTGATGAAGACAGACGAGCGCGGGAGTCACTGTTCACACCGGGCACCGCCAAGACACACAGGTACAAACACTCACTGCCACACACACACACACACACACAGGTACACACACTCACTGCCATGCACACACACACATGGACATACACTCACTGCCACACATACACACACACAGGTACATTCACTCAATGCTACGCATACACGCACACTGCCATGCACACACACACATAGGTACATACACTCACTGCCACACACACACACACACAGGTACATACACTCACTGCCACGCACACACACACACACACACAGGTACATACACTCATTGCCATGCACACACCCACACAGGTACATACACTCACTGCCACACACACTCACTGCCACGCACACACACAGGTACATACACTCACTGCCACGCACACACACACACAGGTACACACACTCAATGCCCCGCACACACACAGGCACATACACTCACTGCCACGCACACACACACAGGTACATACACTCACTGCCATGCACACACACACACACAGGTACACACACTCAATGCCACGCACACACACAGGTACATACACTCACTGCCATGCACACACACACACAGGTACATACACTCACTGCCATGCACACACACACACAGGTACATACACTCACTGCCACACACAGGTACATACACTCACTGCCACACACACAGGTACATACACTCACTGCCTGGTGATCCTGGTGATAAGTTGAGGACGTCTGGTCGTCCCTCGGTCATGCTGATGCACCACCGCTCGTCCCCGTCCCCAGTGGAAGACACGGGGGCAAGGGGACCAGTAGATGGACTGTCACACACACAGGTACACACACACACACAGGTACACACACTCACTGCCACGCACACACACACTCACTGCCACGCACACACACACACAGGTACACACACACTCGCTGCCACGCACACACACACACACAGGTACACACACTCACTGCCACGCACACACACACACACAGGTACATACACACACACAGGTACACACAATCACTCACAAAACCACAGATACACACAAAGGTATAAACTCACATAAGCACACACAGGTCACACACACACTCTCTCGCACACACAAAGGTACAGTTGGTCAAAGTTCCAGCTGACCCACCCTAGCTCTGGGGCTCGCAGAATTATCTGGCAATACTTGTTTAGGAAGGAGGTGTGTCTTACAAAGATTGGGATTGGTAGATCTGATTTCGGCTATATCATTGTTAGAACATATACTAATCAAGGGAAAGTAAGCCTATCTCAAATAAAAATGCACATATCGCTATGTATGATCCGGAACATTCACTCAAAGTTCGTAGATTTGCTTAAATATTCAAGTTATAATATCCACTGATTGGCAACGCATATAAAACCTGCTGGCTGCCACAACATACTTTACTCGATTTTATAAGAATACATATTTCTGTTTTATTGGTGGCTGCTTAATGAAAGAGCATTTAGTCTTCACAACGTGAACATTACATAGTCTAATTTGCAGTAATATACAGGACAGACACAGGTAACACATTAATGGCAAGTGGTATTCCTGCACCTATACACCAGTATAGCCAGCTAATTCTGCGAGCCCCAGAGCGAGGGTGGGTCACCTGGAACTTTGACCAACTGTGCATATACTCACACACATACACACAGTTACACACACTCACACACACAGGTACACATACTCACTAGCACGCACACTCACACACACACTCACTCCTTTTCAAACAGGTTAATTAATTTAGACACATTATTCATATATTTTTGTTTTCAGGTTCAACTATTAAGAATTACCAGATTGCCTTCCTGGCTTAAATATGATGTTCTCTCTATCTCTCTTGCTCACTCACTCTCACACACACACACACTCTCACTCTCACTCTCACTCTCTTTCTCTCTGCTGGAGGGTGGGTAGAGAGCCTTCATCTTTGATATCCTTTCCTTCCACTTCCCTTACTCTTAGGGTTGCTATCACTACTATAGCGTAAGTCCTGGCCACCTCGCCGGGATCGTAAGCTCCCTGTTTATTTACACTTTACTTTTAGGCGTGTTTTTCCCTAATTTGTTCTACAGTTGAAAACATACGCCCAGAACACGATCTTCATAATTGTTGTACTTTTCTTATTTTCCGAATAACCGAAATTATAAAAGGTTATTCTGTTAGTGCGTTAGTCCTCTATAATTATCACGTCACTAACTAAAAGAGTAACCTGTATAATAAAGTCGATATATCAGCAAATATGAAACGTACAATTCTGAATACACCATTGTAATGAAATAATTAATATAGCCTACCCTCTTAAAGTAAACTATTTATTATACCAGGGTTTTCACCAGGTTTTAAGATTGGATTTGGTAGGTTCTACTTAACTGGAGAAGTCAAAGATCACACAACACATGCATAGAAGATGGATAGAAGATATAATTATCATTGAGTAAGGTTTATGAACAATGGTTTAATTTATGTAGCTCTTAATTTAGACAGACATGAATGAGTATATATGGAATATTGTTAATCAAATATCTATCTATCTATCTATATGCTCAGGCCCAATCCCCATTTTGGGGGTAGCCGACTCAAGACAGAGCAAGAACAGGGAAAACACAAAAACAACATAAAACAAAAAATAAACACAGATAAAAAACACAAACTCTCACACATCCAGGTCACCCAGGAGAAGACCCAGAGACCAGGGTTACCAAGGTCGCTCCAGCACTCCCCCGGCCCCTGACCACCCGGAGAGGTTCCGATCTCGGCAGGCAGACATGCAGCGGAGCCAAAGCCACAAGCCCTCCCACCACACTTCCAGGCGCACCCTTCATATTAATCGTCTCCCCGGGCCAGGCGCCTGATGGACTATTATCTAGTCCAACTTGCGCCAATATAATCAAATATACATAGATATAATTATATACATCAAAAGCTGTCCTAGCACGTTCTAGGATCTGGATGGAAAGCAGGTATACAATATGTTTTTAGTTCGTTTCTTGTTTCACTCACTGAACTCTTGATTTATATTTAGCAGTCGTACCACAGAGATTACTAAGTAATTATACTCAGATTAACACTTTAAACACTGGTGAAACAGACGAGGATTTCACTAAGGAGTCGATGATGCCGGACTCTATTTGTGCTAAGTCACTGGCACGTCATGAACATGGTATAGAGTAATTTATTTTATATACTCTAAGATATATCCACACCTGTGAACACTAGTGGGAATTCAAGTACAGTCAATACGGGAGAACTCTACATAGTAATACACTATGTAGGAATTAGGTAGAGTTATTCGGGGCGGACTCTAAATTATATATTTATACCTCGTCACTGGTACCAATTTCTTTCTAGGTTTCAATATGTACTCCTATGCTAACACTTGGAGTTGGAGTAGTGGTGAGTTGAAGGAACAGCTTGGGATCTTCTGCGTTTCCGTTGGGCCATCCAGATTGGCCTGTCGTGTATATCAGCTAGGTGAGTTACAGATGGATTAATGGGCATGGGGTCTTAAATGAAGCTTCCTTATGTGTCATGACACTGGGCACTTCATCGGACTAACGCAAGTAGTTTTAGCATATAGCTAGAGTTACTCGACTGTCCTGACCGTTATATTTATTGGTGGTGAAGTTCCGTTCAGGTACTCTTGATGTGGGGTCTTTAATATATTATCTCAGATGCCATGGCATAAGGACAACATATCGGGCTAATGCGGGTAAATAATAAGGTCATGACCATTACTTATCCTCGACTACCACTGACCCCACTGACCGTTGTAAGAGGTTCAAAGAACTTGGGGTGGATATTAAACCTTTTAATTACAAATGTGCAATAACATGTCATTGAATCAAATGTACTAAGGACTTCTATATGCAGAGTGCCTGGTTAAGGTAATTCGCAGAGCCCTGGCCTATGCAAACGACCTTGACATGCCAAGTATCCTTAGATGGTTTGTGGAGGAGTGGTTTTAATAGTAAAAGTATGTTTCGGACGTGTCCGGAAAGTATACTTATACTTATTAAAGGTGCAGCCTATTACGGACTTTAATATTAATACAATACCATGGTATGTATAACAATAATTCCTCAATAGGGAAAAGACTTCTACAGACCTTTCAGAATATTGGGCATGCCATTTATCCTTACTTGAAAGGGAAGTCATTTTAGGACTATTCACCACTAATATTTTAGTGAAATGAAATTAGTGTTATGAAAGCTCTAGAATTGCTTGCCTTGCTCAAGTTTCGTTGGGATAGTGACAACTTTTGCTGAGATGTCCTGGGGTAGATATGCGGGGGTCACAAGGTCATATCTCCGGGTGGGGCGGATCCAAGGGGATTAGGAGGGCCCCTTAGAAATTCGCGGGCAGGTGAGTCGGCCTTTGGGTGGAAGTAGGGAGTAAGTCACTTGTCCTCTGATGGTGATGCTGGCCCTTCTGCTTCTGGCTGAATATTGTTTTCCATTTGTGTGCTTCTTGTGATGTTGATATTAGGGGAATGTCTTTGCCTGGTGTTGTTGGAAGTTCTGGTGTAATTGTGGCAATCCTGGCTTCTCGTCTGTTGTTCGTAGAGTGCGTGGAAGTAATATTAGTTGTTATATTGGTGCAGGTATTACTCGTGAATTTCTGGTGATGATCTCGTACACATGGTTTGGCCATGCGTGCTTCTATTGTTTCTGTTGATGCTCGGATGTCTTTATCTTCGGTCCTGGATTGTATATTCTGATTCTTGTTCTCCTTATTGTCGATGTTGGCTAATTTTGGAATACGGGGCATCGTGTGTAGTTTATTCTTTCTCTCTTCCTTCTTCGGTGTTGTTGATTTTATTCCAGTTTCTCCTTTGTCTTCTGCTGGGATACGTTTTCTCTGATGATTGGTGCGGCCATTTTGTATCTTTTGTGAATGATTATTTTCCCATGGTTTTATTATGACTAATTCTTCTACTGCTACTTTAATCTTCTTCGTGGGTAACTTGGCTCCGTTCTTCCTCTTCTCGTTACTCTGGTTGATGATGTGGGGAGCTTGAACATGGTTACTTCTTTTCTTGTTCTTCCTGTGTCCTTCGTCGTTGGTTTTAGTTTAGTTTCTTTTTCTTCCTTGTTCTTGAAGCCCTTTCCTACTTGTTTAATTCCGTGTTCCTCGGGGGTTTTCCTTTTCTTGATTGTGGGGGTCTTCGTTATTTGTGTTATTTTACTATACTTAGGAAAGTTCACGCAGTTTACTGTACAAGTTTATCGAATAGTAGCATTGACAAACTATGCCCTGTGTGTGTGTGTGTATATATGTATACATATATATATATATTGTTACGACTGGGGTTCAAATACATCAGGGCTCTTATTCATTGGACTAGTAATGGCATAAATGTTACAACGGAAAGCGCTAGCTCCAACCTCTGATGTATATTCCCAGTGAACAAGGAACACAAATACTCTACAGAGTTCTATATGCAATAATAGGCTATCAAACTCTCAATAAATGTGCGTCTACTCTAGGCTTAATGTTATGTGAAAACAGAACCGAAGGTGCTTGGTTATGGTATGCAAAGTAAGGTGGTAAGAGAAGTTACAGCTTACGTTACTTTAATCAATAAATGTCAGGCACTCCTGCATGAAAGAAAGTGCACTAAAGTCCTTCAACACCAACAAGGAATCTTCTTTAAATGTTAGATGCTATAAAGATACTCGTATCGGAAATGGAACCCAAAAAGGCAGGCAGCGGAACAATGCTCGTGCAGGCTATGCACACAAAAAGGCAGAATATATAACGCCGTCGGAGCCAAGAATATCCTAAACACTACAACAATAATAATCGCCACGACAATGCAGTATTCCTCTCAACAAAAAGAGCCTAAGTCGTTTGTGTCTCAATACATCAAACTAGGCTGCGAAATGCTAGTGTAATCATAAATGGGTATGCATAAAAAGAGTAATTGGGTTAATATACTTAATGTCTACTATGATTGATAAAGTCTAGCTAGAGTCAATGATACGAGATACTGGTGCGCATGGCATGCCGCATAGCCTAGTGCAAATCTCAAGTCTGTGCATCAAATATTACGTTATAGGGAAGGGTAGCTCTCTTGAGAAACCTTAATACCGAAGTATTAAGCATTCTCCTGGCGTACCTCAAAGACAAACAACGAGCTTAGAACAGTGCAGAATGGTATAGGCAAAAAGCCCTCATTCGTGCATGCTCTATTCTCAATGGCACACAGACTAGAATTTACCCAATCAACTCCAGTTCTCAGGTATGTCGTGCAGCTTTTAACTAAAGCCAGCACCCATCGGAAACAAGACCTTATAATATCAGACCCCTAGTCTAGCATTATCTAATCCAGCAGAACACTAATACTTATAGGAAGCAGTACTGAACAATATGAATGCCAACCAATGCTTCGTGATCAACTTATCTTAACACTAACATACATGGGTTACATCAGACCTTAACGCACAATACAACTGGCCAGCATGAAGTTGATTTTGCAGAGTTAAGGGGAGCGTCCGGGAGCGTCAGGCTTTTACTCTAGAACGTGTCAGTGGATTTTGTCTGTATTTCATAAGATTTTGTACACGTATAGGGGACCTAACAACTAAGAAATTTCCAAAATTTTAATTCTCTAGGACAATTATTTTTTGAGTTAGGTGTGTAAATTTATGACTTTTTGTAAAATCAAAATCTCATTTAAATGTTGTTGCTTGATTGTTTTAATGCATTGGGGGTACTAACAATAGGTGTAGTTTCAATTGTACGTTGATACTTTTTTCCATTTTGTATCTAATTGTAGAATTAGGGCATTTACAATTAGGTACAAATTAGGTGACAAATGTCTCGGGGTGCTGTGTCGAAATGGGAAAGAAATAAAAACAAATGGCGACGTGGAGTTGTAGAGAATTTCATGCCCTTTCCAATGACACCAGAAACATTGTTGTAGCATGTTTGGTTACGTCAGAACTGCGCCGACAAGTGAACTTTCTTACGTGAGGTACTAAGGCACGAGAGCTGTTGCAAGCCAGCCGGCCAGCCGCACCCTACCTCTCTCGCGGCTTGGACCACACTGCTCTTTCTCCTCCACCACCACCACACCCTTCGTTGTTACCCGGGTTGAGTACCAGATACTGTTAGGCAAAATATCTAAGAACGTCATATTTTCACCAAAAATTCATGGTTTTATTTTTTATTTTTTGCAGATCCGAAACCCATAATGCATTTTCTACGCGTCTGCGCGACCCGCGACCCGCGGAAACTTTAAACTAGCCCAGAAATAACATGCTTCCAGACGGAATATTGCCTCAGGATTTTAACTGAAGACAGAGGGATGGGTGATGATGCCATATATCGGGTTGCGCAATATTGCCGTTTTGAGCACTATTACGTGTATGAGCCGGACGCTCCCCTTAACCAGAGGGGGTATAATATTAATAAAAGGTGGTGAAAGATATGAAAAAAGAGAGAGGTAGGCAGAAGAAAAGATTCTCAGGTGCGGAGCGGGGAACAGGTAGCAAGGGATAAAGATGGATGCGTTCTAGAAACCAGATCTGAGGGAGAGAGTGGCGAGGAACCAGTATATATACCGAGACTAGTTTTCACCGCGCAAAGTACAGCGGTAACAAGTCCTCTAGCCACTAGCAAAGAAGCTAGCAACATGGTAAGGACCTCTCTCAACCAACCCCCACGAGGCAGCCAGCCGTGACGTCATCGAGCGGGACAAAACGCTGCGCGCTCCCTCTCACTCTGTTCTACTCTCTCTCTCTCCCAGATCCCATCATTACTAGTTAATGATAAAACATATACTTTACAATTAAATATATAAAGCCTTGACATGGGTGAAAACAAAGAGCCTTTCTGGACTGCCCATGACACAAGCTTTCATATGAAATAAAGCACACTCTAATACATAAACTGTAGCCCCATCCACTGCCCTGGCGATCCTAGCGAGTCACTGTAGGACAAGCCATGCGGTTCTAACGGAGTGGTTAACGTCACACCCCCCTCAAGATTTTTCTCAGAGGACCCAAGGCTCACAAAAAATCTGATGGTTAGAACCCATGCTATATCTCCACTTCCCATCACCCAGCGGCAGTAAAAGATCTGGCACAGTTCTTCAACAAAACATTTTTTCAAAATTATAACCCTCCCCAACACCATAGGTTAAATTATATGTAGTTATGCTCCTCAAGAGCGAGCTTCTCTAGCCCAGCATTCTGAGAGGAGTGCAACTCAAAATTACTGCTATAACATACTGAAAAAAATCAACTATCAAAGAAAGAGTTTTTATTTGATTTTTATGTTTTTAATTTGTTTATTTCGGCTGCACTATAGGGGCAAGCCTAGTTTTTTCTTCTATACCAAACGCTCAACTCCTGCTTTACGACCTAATACGCTGGGCTACAACCGCGAGCCAACAAGCACCAAGCGCAAAATACTATCCAAACTAAAGCAGGAGGCTACCCGTGTGTCAATCTACCCAGGATCATATACCCTTGAACGACCATCTGCAACCACGTTGTCACAACCGGCAATATGGCGTATGTCCAGGTTATATACCAGTAACCTTAGTGACCTCAGCCTCATATTCCGATTGTGAAACTGGTCCAAGAACTTGAGAGGGTGATGATCTGGGTAAACTACAACGACCGGACCATAGACCTCGAAATGCCCCAGCGCATGCACAACCGCCAGCAGCTCCTCCTCGACAACAGAGCAGCTCCCCTGGGCCGAATTGTACTTCTCCGAGCAGAAACTAACAGGATGCTCCAGCCCATCATCGTCCTTTTCCACAAGGACGGCACCAGCCCCCACACCACTAGCCTCCGTTGCTAGTTGGAAAGGTAGGCTAAAGTCAGGGACCCTGAGGATCAGGTGAGTGCACAACAGGTGGTTTACTTCTCTAAACACCTTCTCACACTCAGGCACCCATTTGAACTTCTTATCCTTCCAGTTATCCTCCACCTGAGCTTGACTGTCCTGTTCTCCTTCTCCACCTTGACTGCTAAACGTCATCACAGGCACAGTGAGAGGCTCAGGGGGGTGCCTCCCATACTCCTTCATGGGATTACCATGACATAACTGATTGTGCTTCCGTCTGTCTGGAGTGGCTACCAAGTAATCCAGGTCTGATAGCTGCTCCACCACACTATAAGGACCAGCGTACTTCGCGGATAAGGGGTGACCTACAAGGGGCAGTAGAATCAACACCTCCTGACCCACGTGAAACTCCCTGAGTTCAACCTTGAGGTCGTACCTGTCCTTCCTGAGGGCCTGAGAGCTAGTCAAATTACGGCCAGCCAACTCCAGACTGCGCAACATCCGTTCTCGACTGTTGAGGACACACTTGAGCATAGAACAAGGTTTTTCTGCGCCCTCCCATACTTCTTCAACCATATGGAGAGGCCCTCTGACACGGTGTCCAAAGACGAGCTCATTAGGGCTGAATCCCAAACTCTCCCCAGGTACCTCCCACACAGCAAACAAAACACATGGCAGGCCAAGATCCCAATCCCTCCCACCCTCAAAGCAACAACAACGAAGCACAGATTTCAAAGCTGAGTGCCATCGCTCTAACACACCCTGGCTCTCCGGATGATACGCAGATGACACAACCCCAACAATCTCATGCTGCGGCATTGCTTGAACCAAGAGGCTAGAAGTGAAGTTGGGTCCCTGGACTGACTGAATCCCCTGCGGGTAACTATACCGGGAAAAATACACTAGCAAGCTTCGGATCACCGTCTTCGCCGAC
Source organism: Paralithodes platypus (assembly GCA_032716605.1). Lineage (NCBI taxonomy): Eukaryota > Metazoa > Arthropoda > Malacostraca > Decapoda > Lithodidae > Paralithodes > Paralithodes platypus. Next base: position 14,523,724 of record CM064507.1, read on the forward strand.
CCATTTCTCATAGGGTACGCGTCAGGGTACCTTGTTGCTACATCTCCCGACTGTGCATCACTGTCCTCCTCAACTCTTTCGTCTTTTTAAGCCCATCCTCTGCCCCTTCAGGAACAGTTACTGGGTCTTCTCCAGACTCGAAAAGTGGTCCTAATAATGAGTCCCCGAGAAGGTCCGTTGACACTAAACTCTCAACCTCATCAACTTTCAACCCCTTCTCGGTACCCTTCCTCCGCTGATCTAAAGATTGTTGACCAGAATGTGACTCCCTGGATGCAGGATCTCCGGTGACAACACACGCCATAGGCTGCACCGGACACTTCTCAACCCACTCCTGCTCCTCCCTACTCACGTCGGCCGGCTTCTCGGCAACGACCAAGGGTGGAGCCTCAGAAGTAGGTCCCGCAAAGTCGTTGCCGAGAAGGAGGTCAACGCCCCCAACAGGTAACTTCTCCACAATTCCTACATCCAGGTCCCGAGTCACACCATCAACTTCCACCTTCATTCTTACAAGCGGGTATGACCTTGTCGCATTAACTCCCTGAACCACAACCACCCGCGCCGTATTGACAGGTTTACCAGTGAAATTTCTCAACAGTGTTTGCGATGCCCCAGTGTCTCGCAAAATTCTCACCTCATGTCTTCTACCCCCCCCACTCCACACAACCGAGTCCCCTGTGGTCACTAAAGGCATCACGGACAGGGAATAAGCCTTCCGGATTCTTCTGCACTGGCAGTGTATTTACCTCGGAAGAAATGCCTCTAACAAACTCCGATGTCCTCTTGAACACTCCAATGCCGTGAGCAAAAGACACGGCTGCCGGAGGAGGTCGACTAGGGCACTCATTTGCCTTATGACCCTCCTGGTGGCAACTAAAACACAAAAATTTCGGTTTCGGCTTATACTGTGATGTAAAAGGCCCCTGACTTTTCACATACGGTGTGGTGTAAGGTTTGGATTCAGTTTTAGTTTCATGGCTCTTCTGTTTAAATGTGTCATTGTTCCGGGGAGGGGGAGGATAACGGTCCTTAGCACTTACATTGTACTTCTGTGAGGACCCGCATCCCCGAATCAACGACAGCCGTCGATCAGCCATTTCTGCTGCTTCGACTAGAGTTCTTGGGTTTTTCTCCTTCAAGTTCAAAGTTAGATCACCGCCCGTGCTCTTAAAGAACTGCTCCAACATCATCAACTGCTTAACTCCATCAAACGTTGTTACCTTCTCAGATCGTAGCCAGTTCCCCATAGCATCGGACAAGTCCCGGGCGTGTTCCAAAAAGGTGCTATATCTTCCCTTAGTTACACCCCGGAACTTCAAACGGTACGTTTCTGGTTGCAGTTCGTAAGCCCTCAGGACAGCCTCCTTGAGATCCTCATACACAATACATGACTCCAAAGATAACGCATCGTAGGCTTTAACACCTTATTAGCGGGCTAGGCGGTTTATTTATATGTACCGCCCAGCGGGGTGTTTTTAGCCAAAATAGGGCTGTTTACGTGATCATTTTCATGCCTAAATAAGACCCAGAGCGTAAAACAAGTATCTATCCCTGAAAGGGCATAAACAGAGCTTTCCAATGACACCATAACGATCCTTTTATGATGGCTAGTTTTCTTGCAACAACCGCGCAATGCGAGTGCAAAAAGCATGTAATTCGGCACTTTCCCCATACAATTCCGTATATAGCGAGTGAGAGAGAGAGGGAGGAGGTGGGATTCGTGTCAGTAGGTTCTCCGCGGTGGTCTGGAGCAGTCATACGCTCGCTACTCTCCTGCCACCACTTGTCTCTCTCTCTCAGCAACATTACGTGCTGAAATTGCCACCCAACCTATGTCGAGCGCCGCCAGATAGTCCAGATTTATTATACTCGACTTATGTTGCGCCCCGACACTTAGGGGTTAAGACCCTTGCCTATTAATCTAGAGGATACAAGTGCTGCCCATTTATTCTCTGGCCACTGGTGTTCCTGGCACTTCTTCTCAAAGCGTGCAAAAAATTCTGTTACACCACTCTCATCAAACACCGGAACCAGTTTCAATAAGTGCGAGAGAGACTGCTCATGAACACGGTTACCAGCCCCAAGTCGCTGTCCCGTTGTCTCTACTCGCGACTTCTCTACGTCCATGTCGGCACAGTACCTAGTCGACTCTAAATCAGCTTGGATTTTTGCTAGCTTGGCTCTCTCTTCTATCTTGGCTAATTCTAATTGCTGCTGAAGCTCACCTGCCCTGATAGCCTTTCTCTCTTCGATCTTAGCTAATTCGAGCTGAAGCAATAATTCTGGAGTTAACCCTTGAGGAGGTGAAGGTGCTACAATGTTTGAAATTACCGGTGGTCCCCCCAGGGGCAACCCACCCTGCCAGTCACCACCCACCTGCGGAAGCGTACCCGGGGTCGGCAAACTACTGGGATGGCTGGGAGTCGAGTGTAGGGGAAGCATGGCCGAAGGGCTCTGAGCACTCAACCCATCTCGCTCACCAGTCACCCTGCCCAGTACACACGTTATCAAGTTATCCCTGGTCATGCTGCTAGTAACCACATGACCGATAGCTGTGGCCAGGCATTGAAGACCGTACCGATCCATACCCTCCAACCGCTCGGCAGTAACAGGCCATTGCAAAAATATCCTAGCATCCTCCTCACAGTTCACCTGATTAACCATATCATCATACTGTTGTTCCTCAGTTTCGACATTACGTACTGTGTCTCCATTCTCCTCTGACCCGGTATAAGACATGATGCTCACAAAAATTTCCCACCTCAATATTCAGAAAAGAAGCACCCCAAACTCTTATACCTCAATATACACACAAAAATTCTCGGAAATACTCAAGGGCTATACTATGTTGCAAAACAAATTATTCTTGCTGATCCCCGCAAAATATTCCCCAAAACAACAAATGTTCCCTGCTAATAAATGTAGGTTCACCAAATCCTGGCAAGGTCGCCATTTGTTACGACTGGGGTTCAAATATATCAGGGCTCTTATTCATTGGACTAGTAATGGCATAAATGTTACAACGGAAAGCGCTAGCTCCAATCTCTGATGTATATTCCCAGTGAACAAAGAACACAAATACTCTACAGAGTTCTATATGCAATTATAGGCTATCAAACTCTCAATAAATGTGCGTCTACTCTAGGCTTAATGTTATGTGAAAACAGCCTATAACTACCTATAACCGAAGGTGCTTGGTTATGGTATGCAAAGTAAGGTGGTAAGAGAAGTTACAGCTTACGTTACTTTAACCCCTTCAGACTCATATGACGCAGAGGTTGCCAGATTAGCAATAAGAAATAGAGTTCTCTCACTCTTATAATTACCTCTCCAAAATAAGTTTTCTGCCCACAGCTCACTCAAAGACAACTGCAGAGGTTAAAGTAACTAAACAAAGTTTCTAAATATCCCTGATGGTAACAAAGGCTTTAACACCTTACGAGCGGCCTATGCGGTTTATTTATGTGTACCGCCCAGCGGGGTGTTTTTAGCCAAAATAGGGCTGTTTACGTGATCATTTTCATGCCTAAATAAGACCCAGAACGTAAAACAAGTATCTATCCCTGAAAGGGCATAAACAGAGCTTTCGAATGACACCATAACGATCCTTGTATGATGGATAGTTTTCTTGCAATAACCGTGCAACGCGAGTGCAAAAAGCAGGTAATTCGGTACTTTCGGTACATAATTGAGTATGTAGCGAGTGAGAGAGGGAGGAGGGAGCTGAGATTTGTGTCAGTAGGTTCGCCGCGGTGGTCTGGAGCAGTCATACGCTCGCTAGTCTCCTGCCACCACTTGTCTCTCTCTCTCAGCCACATTACGTGCTGAAATTGCCACTCGACCTATGTCGAGCGCCGCCACATAGTCCAGCTTTATTTAACTCGACTTAAGTGGTGAGCCGCTTTTTAAGGGTTAAAGTATCCCTAATCGGCTCAAAATCGCATCATATGTCGGAGAGGGTTAATCAATAAATGTCAGGCACTCCTGCATGAAACAAAGTGCACTAAAGTCCTTCAACACCAACAAGGAATCTTCTCTAAATGTTAGATGCTATAAAGATGCTCGTATCGGAAATGGAACCCAAAAAGGCAGGCAGCGGAACAATGCTCGTGCAGGCTATGCACACAAAAAGGCAGAATATATAATGCCGTCGGAGCCAAGAATATCCTAAACACTACAACAATAATAATCGCCACGACAATGCAGTATTCCTCTCAACAAAAAGAGCCTAAGTCGTTTGTGTCTCAATACATCAAACTAGGCTGCGAAATGCTAGTGTAATCATAAATGGGTATGCATAAAAAGAGTAATTGGGTTAATATACTTAATGTCTACTATGATTGATAAAGTCTAGCTAGAGTCAATGATACGAGATACTGGTGCGCATGGCATGCCGCATAGCCTAGTGCAAATCTCATGTCTGTGCGTCAAATATTACGTTATAGGGAAGGGTAGCTCTCTTGAGAAACCTTAATACCAAAGTATTAAGCGTTCTCCTGGCGTACCTCAAAGACAAACAACGAGCTTAGAACAGTGCAGAATGGTATAGGCAAAAAGCCCTCATTCGTGCATGCTCTATTCTCAATGGCACACAGACTAGAATTTACCCAATCAACTCCAGTTCTCAGGTATGTCGTGCAGCTTTTAACTAAAGCCAGCACTCATCGGAAAAAAGACCTTATAATATCAGACCCCTAGTCTAGCATTATCTAATCCAGCAGAACACTAATACTTATAGGAAGCAGTACTGAACAATATGAATGCCAACCAATGCTTCGTGATCAATTTATCTTAACACTAACATACATGGGTTATATCAGACCTTAACGCACAATACAACTGGCCAGCATGAAGCTGATTTTGAAGAGTTAACCAGAGGGGGTATAATATTAATAAAAGGTAGTGAAAGATATGAAAAAAGAGAGAGGTAGGCAGAGGAAAAGATTCTCAGGTGCGGAGCGGGGAACAAGTAGCAAGGGATAAAGATGGATGCGTTCTAGAAACCAGATCTGAGGGAGAGAGTGGCGAGGAACCAGTATATATACCGGGACTAGTTTTCACCGCGCAAAGTACAGCGGTAACAAGTCCTCTAGCCACTAGCAAAGAAGCTAGCAACATGGTAAGGACCTCTCTCAACCAACCCCCACGAGGCTGCCAGCCGTGACGTCATCGAGCGGGACAAAACACTGCGCGCTCCCTCTCACTCTGTTCTACTCTCTCTCTCTCTCCCAGATCCCATCATTACTAGTTAATGATAAAACATATACTTTACAATTAAATATATAAAGCCTTGACATGGGTGAAAACAAAGAGCCTTTCTGGACTGCCCATGACACAAGCTTTCATATGAAATAAAGCACACTCTAATACATAAACTGTAGCCCCATCCACTGCCCTGGCGATCCTAGCGAGTCACTGTAGGACAAGCCATGCGGTTCTAACGGAGTGGTTAACGTCACAATATATATATATATATAATATATATATATATATATATATATATATATATATATTGTATATCATTGATTGATTGATTGATTTCAAGTTTTCTATTTTAATTTGGAGGTGAAGAACAGTCATATTCAAGGCCCGGATTACTGTTTGAGGCAGCTGTTCTCTGTATGAATTAAGGTGGTGTCACACGAGCACTTATTCCGTAAATTTTTCGGATAATTATAGTCTGGCAGCTTGGCAATCAAAGTTATATCAGAATTCAGCTGCCTAACATAATCTACCTTCAGTCTAGTTGTCGATACAAGTGTAAGAGAATCCCCCCAAAAGTTGCTCATTCTAAATTAGCGGAAAACTTGCTGGTGTGACAGTGGGTGACTGATAACCACATTACTGCTACAGGTAGCCTCAATAACGGAAGATAAACTCGCTTTTCTGGATTCATTATGCTGATTTATCGTTGTATTTACACTCTCTCTGGCTGTCTTGTCATACTTTCCATATTTAAGTGGAGAATCATTTGATTTATATATTGTTTTCTAGTATTTTTAATTTCATCCTTAGACCTCCATCAAGTTTAAAACAAAATACACCCAAGACCCCTTCCAAGAAAAATGTGTGCATTTTTCAGTAGAAAAATGCCCCGGCCAAAGACCGGTTCCTCCTAAATTCTAGGCTCGCTATCTCTCGCCAGTCAAAAAAAATTACACTTAACCCGTCCAGCCCCAGCGACGCGTCTGACGCGTCGGCGATGTATGTAACGCACAGCCCCAGAGACGCGCCTGACGCGTCACCCTAATTGCGCCGACCGTAACCTCAGGTGTAGCCACTCAAGAGGGCTCAGATTTGTATGGGAACTATATACGTATCCCACGCAACCGTGCCGATGGTTGAAAACTCTCAAAGTCCACGTGCGTGCGCGCGAGCGTGCAATAACCTGTTTTTTTGGGATAATTGCCTTCAATTTTTTACTCTTGTAAAATCCGTTTTCGGGGGCTCTGTAGGACCATTTTTTAAGCTTTTTGAGCGGTTTTTCGTGGTTTTTCCTTCATTCCTAACCCATTCGCTATTGTTTCTGGAATAAAACCATTTTTTGAAAACCGGCCGGGTTCTGGTGCGCAAACATTACAAAACTAGCCGGGGCTCCACGGGTTAAATGGTACGAAGGGTCTTATAACCGCCAAACTAATGGGGCAAACTTCTTACAGTCTCAAAAGTAACATGAGGAAAATGGCGGTCCAAAAACACCTATCCCCAATAACTGAAGATAAAGACGGTGTTCAGGATTCATTATATACAAATTTACCGTTGTATTAAGGCGGGTGGGGGGTAGGGATTTTCTAGACCCTCTTCTATTTCACACCCAGAGAGATAGAGAGAGAGAGAGAGAGAGAGAGAGAAAGAGAGAGGAGAACAAATATAGTTCAATTCAGTACATGACATACAGGGTGGCCCAGAATTTCGTTACCCCGTTTAAGGTGAGCCTTTTGCTTTTCTTCTGGACCCCCTTCTCCCTCATGTTGGACCCAATAAGTTTTGAGATTTAAAGACGTTCATCCCATTAGTTTGATGATTTTAAGACCTTTCGCTCCATTAATTTTCTTTGCCTATATTAAGACTATAATACGTGGAGGGCAAGGTGATACATGGAAGAAACAGAGGAAGGCAAAAGAAGACAAGAAGAGAGATGCAAGAATGGCTGCAGTGCAACAGTGGTCTAAGTCCTCTCCTACCCTAGGCCCCTCTAAAACCAGAGCAGCCGGCACACAGAGCACTCGCTTTTTTAAGGACTTCAGAGAGACCAGAATTGGTGCAGTACAACAACGACCTAAGTTCCCTCCTACCGCAGGCCCCTCTAACACCAAAGCAGCCAGCACATAGAGCACGCACTCTTTAAAGCGTTACACACCTTGCTCTTAATGAGGTTCAATACCTAGCTGCCCTTCTTCCATCCAAAATATCTCCCAGTGACAACTCAACCATTGCTGTGACCATTGTCAGATTGGGTTGGTGAGTAGTTGGTAAAGAATATGAGCACCACTTAGAGGTCCAAGCTTTGGTCAGACTGTTCCCCTGCTTGCCTGCGCCTAGTATGTGGCCGCAGCGATGAGCCGTAAGCAATTTAAACTAGGTGGAATAACAAAACAAAACATTAGTCCCGAGTAGATTCAGAGCCAAGGACCTACTGTGAAAGGGAAGTTTGTTTATCACATTGAGCACTATGCAATAGTCGTTGTTGAGCTTGGGCCGACATAAACCTTCATATATTATATGGAATATATACTGTTCTGTCTCAGTGCTCCCACGCTCTGGCTATAAAAGATGAAAGGATAGATCCGGTTGTTTATACAGCGGCAGATTTGTAGGTACTGGACTGTTTGTGCTTTGGCCATTGCATTTCCCTATAAATCAACTCCGGTGACTCATTTTACCCACTCAATAAAGCAGCTCGCTACATGTGCTCCTGCCGGGACCCACAGGCAAGTCACCACGCCGAGGACCACTACCTGCCTGAAGCTACCACGAAAGGGAGTCAGGGCCAGTCCAGCCACCAGCTAGAAGTCAATGAGGGAACCAATATAAAGAAGAAAGTGTTAGCTTGATTGAGGCTGTATTACAGACATCCCTTCTTCTAACTTACTAGGCCTTGCTTGTTGAAGACCAAATCACATAATACTATTCTAGGACTCTTTAATATTATTTTGATTAAGTCATTCCTCTGGGGTAATGCCATATGTATACTAATTCAGGACTAGACTACATACACAGTTACACACCCAGTGATACACATAAACTCAAGTAATCAAAGTGACACCCTTTCCTCTTTTCCTTTAGTGACCCTTACCATCGCCATTTTCTGTAAAGACTGAATTAATTTAATCTGTGTGTGCACGACTGAGATTACTGAAGACTCCCCATTTAAGAATTCTTTTATCTATGCTATTGTGTATAATTGTAACTTTTACGTTCAAAGTGAATCCCATATGTTTGTTTAAGTGTTTTGCCATTTTAGAGGATCTCACTCTATTATGTTTACCGTGTCTGATTTTGTTTTTCTGAAGCCATAATTTTGGAGGAACTGGCCCTTGTCTGAGATATTTTCTTCCGAAAAATTTACAAATTTATCTTGAAGGGGTGTCTTGGGGGTGTTTTCTAAAGCTTGATAGAGATCTAGGGAGTAAATGGAAAACCCCCTTAAGTTAACTGGGTAACCAAACTCTGCACCCCCCACCCCCCCCACCTCCCCCCTTCTGTACAATAATATTATGGTTGAAGACCTTAAAGGATATACAGTAAACACCTTCACAAATACAACAACAGATTAAGGCGGTAGACTTTAATTATATATATATATATATATATATATATATATATATATATATATATTTATATATATATATATATATATATATATATATATATATATATATATATATATATATATATATATATATATATAATTGTTTTAGTGTCCCCCTAGCCCTCCGTTAAGCTTAACAAAAATTCTCAACATCCCCTTTCAAGATTATCTTGTAAATTCTTAGGTAGACACATTTTCTTGAGAATTACAGGCCCACTATCGCTGGCTAGGAAATATAATCGACGCCTAAATGAAACGAAAGGTCTTAATATGGAAATATAAATGGGATCTATTGCCTCACGCCGTGATCCCCGTAGGGGTGGCCACGAACGAACTCCTCCCAACCAGCACCGTCTTCATCCATATACTTCCTCACTTCATCCTTCCACATCTCCTTCGGTTTACCTCTCCCTCTCTGTCGTTCCACCTCGCTCTCGTACACCCTCTTAGTCATTCTCTTGCTTTCCATACGTTCCATATGGCCGACCCCTCTCAAGTTGTTCCTTTTTCACACTTTCCACCACATCTACCTCCACACCACACCTCCTTCTTACTTCCTCATTTGTCTGTCTATCCCTCCATGTAACTCCGCACGCACTTCTTAAGTAACTCATTTCCACCGCTCTCACTTTTGGTCTGAGTCTCTTCTCGAACGTCCATGCTTCGCTTCGGTAAGTCAGTATCGGGATTACCACACTGTCATGCAAGGATTTCTTGACTTCCATACTGACCATCCAATTTCTTGTTACTGTTTTCAACGGTCCTACAACCCTCTTCCCCTGTTGCACCCTCTCCAGCACTTCTTCATCCATAGTCCCATCTTTACTCAACACACTGCCCAGATACTTAATGAGCTGACCATCTCCATAGCCTGACCGTTCAACTTCACCTCACACTCTGTGGCTTCACCGTTTTCGAAGACCATAACCTTGCTCTTCCCCGCATTTACCATCAGATTTTGTTTTTCGCACACTGTTCCAAACACATTTACCAGACCCTGCAACTCCCATTCATTATCGCTCATCAGAACAGTATCATCAGCAAACAGCAATAGGCTACAGGTAGCTTCCACTCATTTCCCTCCCTTATCAGCGATACACCAGCATCCACTGCTCTTCCTTTTATTTCTTTTATGACTCCATCCATATATACAGTAAACAACCACGGGGACACCACACACGCCTGTTTCAACCCAACATTCAGGTCAAAGAACTCGCTCTGCTCATTCTCCACATGTACTGCCGCCTTTGCACCCTCATACATGCTCTTCACTGCTTTCAGCAACTTGCTATCTACTCCGTATATAGTATTTTCCACATACCTGCTCTATCCACTGTGTCATAGGCCTTCTCCAAAACCATTAAGGCAACATACACCTTTTGTTGTTTCTCCAGATGTTTCTCCACAACACTATTCAGGGTAAAATTATGATCTACACATCCTCTTCACTTCCTAAAACCGCCCTGCTCGTCACCTATCCATTTCTCCGTTCTCACTCTCACTCTCTCAATCACTACCCTACTGTACACCTTCCCTACTACGCTTAGAAGACATATTCCTCGGTGGTTACCACACACTCATCTTTCCCCTTTACCCCTCTATAGGGGGACTATTATGCCTGTCTTCCAGTCATCAGGTGCACTCCCCTTCTCCCATGCTAGTTTGCACATTTTCCATACCCATTCGATCACTATCTCACCACCATACCTCAGCATTTCCCCACACACTCCATCTGTTCCTGGTGCTTTCCCCAACTTCACTCTTTTCATGGCTTCTCACGCTTCTCACCTCCTGATCCCCACCTCTTCCTCCACTACTTTTTATTTATTTTATTTTTTTAAGAGACAATGAACGGAGGAAGGAAAAACAGATAAAACAAAAAGGTCCATGTGCCTAAAGGCATCCTCCATTCATAAAATGTTTGTAACAACTGGATTTAAACATTTGTAGATTGTAAGTTTGTGGAAAGCAATTCGAGGGAAGTGAATTCCAAAGAGTAGTAGCTCTGGGGATAAATGAATTCTGATAAGCAGAAGTTCTGCATTGTGGAGGAGAAAGTGTAAATTCATGGGCGCTCTCAGCTGCCCTAGTTCTACGGGGAAAGTTGTGGAGAGGCGGCACAATTGAAGCAAGTTCCTCGGAACAATTGCTGTGAAAATATCTGTAGAATAATGCAAGGGATGCAACGTTTCTTCGTATGGATAATGTAGGAAGGTCCTGTGTGATTGCAGGGTTATTGATTAATCTAATAGCTTTATTTTGAATTTTGTCCAACTGCCTCAATGCAACCACTCCACTTCCACCCCACAGAGGTGAACAGTAATCCATCTGAGAACGCACATGACTTTTATATATCACGGCCAACTGCTCGTCAGTGAAGAATTCTCGAACTCTGTACAGGAGTCCCAGTTTTTTAGAGGCATTCTTAGCAATGCTTCTAACATAATGTGTCCAGCTCAAGTTAGTAGTTAATGTTACACCGAGAATGTCAATACTAGGGGAAGTGGGAATATTTACTTCATTAACAAATATATGGGAGTCAGTGAGATTCTGTCGGTTAGAAAATTGAATGTACTTGGTTTTCTGTGCATTAAAGGAAACTAGATTCTTTTGTCCCAATCCATTAATTCTAGAAAGGTCCTTGTTCAGAGAAATTGCAGTGTTTATTTTTGAATTTATAAGATTGGGTTGGGTGAAAGAATTGGTAAATGTGAAGGAACTGTGGAGTGTTGAGTCATCTGCGTAGGAATGTATTGAATTATGAGTGGTAGATATGAGATCATTGATATGAATGAGGAACAGAATTGGGGCCAAAACTGATCCCTGGGGAACACCAGCATTTATTGAGTGAAATTGAGAATAAAGGCCATCTACCATTACACATATTTTTCTGTTATGAAGATAAGAAGAAATTAGTGGAACTAATGATGCAAGGCCGTAGTGTGACATCTTCGACAATAAGGATTGATGCCAGACTCTATCAAATGCCTTTGATATATCCAGTGGTATTGTATGTGTTTCACCATGTTGGTCTGTAGCTTGGTTGATTTGATGCGTAAGAAGGCAAAGCATGTCTGCAGTTGATCGACATCGTCTAAAACCATATTGCCTATCACTGATTAATTTATTATTCTCAAGATGCTTAATTATGTGATTATTTAATATAATTTCAAAGACTTTACCAAGAGTGGAAGTTATAGCTATTGGTCTGTAGTTTGATGGATCTGAAGAGGCACCTTTTTTAGGAACTGGATGGATGTTTGCTTCTTTCCAGGGTACTGGGAAACATGAGGTATGAGTACACAGACGGAAACATTTTGCCAATACAGGAGCGAGCACCAAGGAGCAATTCTTAAGTACTATTGGAGGAATTTCATCTGGACCAGGAGCCTTATCTACCGAGAGATTCTGCAAAATAGTTTTGACATGTCTGGTGTGGATCTTAAGTGAGGGAATTTCAGGCGAATTAAAATTAAGTACTTATCTTCTTCTCTCTCCCATACCCCATCCAACTACGTGTGCTGCCGCTTCTCCTTACGTTTTGCAACTCGTTGAATTACTCCCTCCATCTTTCGACTCTCTCTTGCTTCTCGGCTACCATTCTCCCATTCTTATCTTTCTCACCCTTACTGTTTCCCTTGCTACCTTCCCTAACTTGCTTGACTTCTTTCCAGAACAGTTTCTTACACTCCTTCCATTTTACGCTCAGATTTCTTCCAAATTCCTCATCTACTGTTCTCTTCTTTCCTTCACTACTCTCTTCACCACTCTCTTTCTCTCCACGTACCTCGCTCGTTTCTGACTCTCCAAATCTTCATTCCCTCTACTACCCGACCCCTCTTTGTACGCTTTCTTCTTGTCTTCCACTGCTATTTGTACCTCTTCTGTCCACCGTGCTGTACTTTTCACTCCCCTCCCTCTTCTCCTTACTCTACACACCTCCTCACATACTGCATATATCTCTTCCTTAAACACCTTGCTCATCTCCTCCACTTCCTCCATATCTTCCAGGTCGAACCCACCTAGTCATCTTTCTACTGCTCTCCTGTACTCTTCCCTGATTTCCTCCTCCTGTAGCCTCTCCACCCTCCTCGCCATTCCACCTTCCTCTCGCCTCCCTCCAGCTCTCCTCACCAACTTCCTTTGTATCCTAATTTTAGCTACTACTACATAGTGATTAGACAGACACCCTCCAATACCCCTATACACCCTAGCATCCAGCACAGATTCCTTCATTCGTTCATCCACACATATATAATCAATCAGTGCCTTTCGTTCCACCACTGTCTTATCCTTATCCTGCATCTTCCACACCAATTTCCATGTGTACCTGTGTATCATTCTGTGTCGGAAGAAGGTGTTGGCTATCCACAGCCCCACACATACGTCTACAAGTGCAATACCATTCCAAATCACCTCTGACGGTACCCCACACCCTCCCACCACTCCATCAACTTTCCTATCACCCACCTTCCCATTCATATCCCCAATCAGAAATATTCTTTCGTTCTTGTCAAACTTATGCAGGCATGCCTCCACATTCACCCAGAACTCGCTCTTTCTTTCTTACACGTTTATCCTCTGTCGGAGCATACACACAAACAATCACCCACATTTGTATTCCTACTTTCATTCTCACCCACACAATCTTTTGAACCCACAAACCCATAGTCTCTTAGACGCTCCTTCCATTTGTTACTTACAAACAAACACGCACCTTCTCTTGCTGCTCCCTCACTCACTCCAGCACACACACCCATTCCACACTCCCACTCTCTCACATCTGTACCCCTCCATTTGGTCTCCGTCATTCCACACACATCCAGCCTGGCATTCACTAACACTTCCAAGACCTCTTTCTCTTTTGTGTCATTATTCATGCCTCTCACATTCCACATTGCTATTCTAAGATTTTCCTTAAGATTGTCCATAGTCGGTCGGGGTTCATCAACACAGGGTCTGTCCGCATTCGAGGCTGTTCGTTCGTTTTTCGTTACTTGTATTTTTTCGCGGGTGAGGGTTGCAAGCCCACCAACTCAACCTCTTTAGTCGCCTCTTACAACACGCAGAAGGCACGTGGGGCATATTCTAATCTCTTACCCCCAGGGTAAAGGTCTTAAAATCCCCAAACTAATGAGCGAATGTCTTAAAATCTCTAAACTAATGGGGATATGTATTCGGAAGAAGGGAGTCCATACAAGCCACATCCACCTCCCCCTTTAAGAGTGTATTGGACCTGTGTTATGAGGTTAATACTTAACTTTGGGTGCGTACAAAACTTAAAGTGAGAGGAGAGAGATAGGCATTTATACATTATATATAATACATTACTCTATATACAAATGATACCTCACCACACCACCCATAACATTTTAGTTTTATACAAAATTCATATAATAAAATACTGTATACTGTGTATATAGAGGTATATATATATATATATATATATATACTGTACTGTATATGTGTGTGTGTGTTTTAATACTCTCAGCCGGGCTCAAACCACCAACAGTCCGAACGATTATCCATATTTTAACCAGCACTACCATGGACAATTATCCTGACTGTCAGAAGTTCGAGCCCGGCTGAGAGTATAAAAACGTTTGATAGCTCGCATGTATTTGTGAGATTTACTTAATATACCTGTACAGGGTGTCCCGCGAGTTTTGTGACATACTTCCAGAGATAAAAGATTAAGGCATAAGTAAAATGTGACGAGAGAAGAGAGATATGTGGAGGAAGCAGAGAAAAGAAAGGAGGACAGGAAGAAAGTGAGGCGGGCCGCAATACAACAGCGACTTAAGTCCCTCATCACCCCAGGCTTATCACTTAAGTGGCCAAATCAGACGATATAGTGGAACTAAATAAGAGCAAAGAGACAAAAGTGGCCACAGTACATCAGCGGTCTAACTCCCACTATACCCCAGACCTTTCTAACCTGGGGTCAGCCAGAACTGAAGGCACCAGCTTGTTGAAGGGTTTCACACCTCGCCCTTAATGAGGTCCAGTACCTGGCCGCCATTTTTCCATTCAAAAGGACTCCCAGTCATAACTCAACCAAGGCCATGAACATTCCAGCTAAAATCACTGGAAGTCAGGTCGGGGTGGTGAGCAGATAGTACTGCAAATTGCACCACAAAGAGATCTGAAGGCATTGGCCAGACTGTTCCCCATACCTCCTGCATTGGTCAGTATCAGTGTGGTCCCACACCTCGGTCTAGTCCCAAGTAGATTGAGAGCAAGGTGCCTACTCTGATTGGGAAATTTACCTAGGAATTGTGTTCATCATGTTGACCATTATACATTACCTATGTTGAAGTCATTGGCCGACATAACCTTTGTATATGGAATAAATAGTGCTCTTTCAAAGTACTCACACGCATCGGCTGGAAAGAGGAACAGATGGTTCCTACTGTTTACACAGGGGTGGATTTACAGGTACTGGACTGCTTGATTGTATTAGCCAAGTATTCCCCTATGAAGCAACTCTGGTGAACTTCTCTCCCCTCCATAAAGCAGCTCGCTACTTGTGCTACCTATTGGGCCCCGTAGGCCAGTCACCACGCCGAGGACCTCCTCCCAGTTGAATATGACTATGCCAGGGTTCCAAGATCGGTCATGCCAATAGCCAGAAGTTGATGAGGGACCAGAGATGAAAAAGAAATGTGTTTACTTGTTAGAGGCTGTTTTACAGACCTCTCTTCTAATTTGATTAGGCCTCAATTGTAGAGGCCCAATACACATAACTCATCCTAGACCTCTGTTTAATATTTCATACTAAATTCATATGTAATATGATTCTGTGATAGATCACACATACACCAAGTGATACACATACATTCAAATTTTCGAAGTGACACCTTTTCCTCTTTTCCATTTTCTGTAAAGACTGAGTGACTTTAGCTTAGCTTAATTGGGAAGGCCATCAGCACATCAGGACTATTAGTCCATACTAAATCTAAATGTAAATCCAAAATGGCGACCGTCCTTAATAGATGTTTTTCTGGTGCACTGTCCTCAATAGATCCAGAGCATAAAAAATAAAAAATAAAAAAAACAGCGGCACTCAAAACAAAGCAATTTGTGATTAGGTGAGATAATTCCC
This sequence comes from Paralithodes platypus, assembly GCA_032716605.1. Lineage (NCBI taxonomy): Eukaryota > Metazoa > Arthropoda > Malacostraca > Decapoda > Lithodidae > Paralithodes > Paralithodes platypus. Next base: position 14,539,641 of record CM064507.1, read on the forward strand.
CTCCATTACTTTCTACCAATCCTACATATGTGTCCCCCCCCCCACTTCCCTTCCTTTTCCCCTTCCTTAATTATCAGCTATTTTCCCTCTTATTCCCCATTTTATCGGGTAATTTTCAGCGCAAATTTCTCCCTCCCGGTCTCTTTAACACGGGCGAGTCAACTAGAAATCTTTGCAACACAGAGACTTCTATTCAGACTCGTCAGTGCCACTCTATAGCTCAGATAGGGTGGATATACGTCCCTCCAGCTCTCGCCGCATGATGCGACCTTGCGGCAATAATACGTCTTTTTCACCCCCCAAATGCTATTCCCACTTTTTGTATTGCTCTTAACCCTTGTCTGGCGGGGGTGGACTTAAGTCGGTCTAGAGAACCATGGACTATGTGGCGGGGACCGACTTAAGGCGGTGTGCAATTCTGAGCAATATTTGGCTCTGAGAGAGAGACGAGCGGTGGGAGGAGCGTACGTCCACTCTGACCGCTCGGCATGGACCCCGCGCCAGCACTGGGCCCTACTCCACACACACCCACACTCACTGCCTGGCTACACAGGGAATTATGTAAGGAAATTACCGTATTTTAGGGATTTTGCACTCGTCTTGCACGATCGTTGCAAGAGAACGTGTGGTCGTAGAAGGATGGTTCTGGTGTCATTGGAAAGCTCAATTATCGCCCTTTCAGGGATACATAATTGTATTACGCTCTGGCTCTTGTTTATGCATGAAAAAGAGCATGGAAACAAGGTCGTTTAGGGTAAAACCACCCGCTTGGCGGGTAGTAGAAGTTACTGACGGGCCCGCTCGTAAGGCGTTAACTGTTCATGTGTTCATATTAAAAGCAAAATAGGCGCATATGGATAAGTAATAATTATATATATGGTACATATGATGATTTTCGTCAGAATAGAACCAAATACCTTCGCTTGGCGGGAAGGTTTAAACCACCTTAGCTTCACAGTTTATGAGTTAATTACCAAGAACCTCATAATACTGGATTGTGATAGTGGCAAGTATCACAATCCAGTATATGTCACAGGTCCGAAGCAATTAACAACAGGAAAATAATAATGTCGTACATCAGCTGAGAAGAATAGTGTCAGGACAAATACATTCCTAAAAGCATCAACTGTCAATCTCATTATATATATATATACACAAAGGGGAAAAGCAAAACAGAAATTGAAATTAATATTACTAAAAAAATTAAGTACAGACAAATTTAAAGAATTTAACAAACTGAGCAACATACTGTGTCCTGTGAACATAAAAAAATAATTTTAAAATACAATAGCATAACAATATGCTAAAAAGGAACATAGGAAATAAAATATAACACCACCGCCAAAAATACAACTCAAGTTAGAACTCTCTGAATAAATTGGTATTTTTCAAGTAAGCCATCAATTTGTCGACAATGCCAACATCCCATCACCCAAGACAGAGTCCAAAGTGATGGGGACGTTATTATCCCTGTAGTACATCTGGAGAGGGCTATGCTCTTCCACAAATCAACCACAGGACAAAAGGATGTGGTTGATCGATAGAATCCTGCCACAGGTGGTACATTGTGGCGGGTATGCACGGTTCATCAAAGGTTTCCTGTGTGTTAGGAATGTACAATTCATCCTCAGTCGAGCTAAGATAACTTCCTCCCTCCGGAAGCAACGGTTAGCTGAGGGCCAAACCCTAATGTTCGGTTTGACTGTATGAATAGTCAGGTCGGTCCACTAACTTTGCCACAGAAGATTAATTGATTTCTTACCGAAAGAGAGACTTGACTGTAGATCCCGAGGGACATCCCACAGCCCCTCAAGTTCCACCGCCGATTTAGCAATCAACCAGCTCATTGCTGAAAATACGACAATAACCAGGCACACAAATAAGAGAGAAGGACTTACAACTTGAGTGAAATTTATTGATAATGCGGCCCAGGATTTCAAAAGAATCAGTCTTATCTATCTATCTATCTATATGCTCAGGCCCAATCCCCACTTTTCCTATTTTTATTTTTTGTTTTATTTTATTTTATTTTATTTGTTTGGGGGGGTGGGGGCCGACTCAAGACAAAGCAAGAATAGGGACAACACAAAACACAACAAAAAATAATGAACACACAAAAACAAAACACAAATTTACACACATCTAGGTCATCCAGGAGAAAACCCAGAGACCAGGGTCACCAAGGTCCCTCAAGCACTCCTCCGGCCCCCGACCACCCGGAGAGGTTCCAAGCTCGGCAGGCAGACACGCAGCGAAGTCCTACCACCACAAGCCCGCCCACCACACTTCCAGGCGCACCCTTCATATTAATCGTCTCCCCGGTCCAGGCGCCTGATGGACTATTATCTAGTCCAACTTGTGCCCGACCCCTTCCCCACTATGTGTTCACTCATCTATTCACAAGTATTATCCATTCATTCCTGTTTATTACCACTTCCCTTGCCTGATTTATATTCATTCCTCTATCATCCAAAGCATGTCTTACACAGTCTTTCCATCTCAATGGGGGTCTTCCTGCCCTTCTATCTCCCCTTGTAACTGACTCACATATTCTCTTTGTAAGCCTTTCATCTTCAACATGACCATACCAGCTCAGCACCCTTCTGTCCACTCTGGCTGACAAATGTTCCTGCTGCCCCACTCTTATACGTATCCCTTCATTCCTCAATCTGTCTCTACGAGTAACTCCACATATACTCCTCAAGCAACTCATCTCCATCACATCCAGCTTTCTTCTCTCCTTTTCCTTCAGAGCCCATGTCTCAGCCCCATACATCACTACACATCCTACATGAATCAATTGCCTGAAGGGCTGACTTTGAATCTGAAAAAATTCGAAAACTGTCATGAGGAGCAGCCTCAGCGAATTTCCACCTCCGGCGCCTGACGCTTGGGGGAAGGGAGCCACTGGGTATCAATAGTGAAAGAGGGCTGCTCCCAAGGCACTATCTTTAGTACTACCAGCTGGTCAACATTAGAGAAGTCATAGCCTAGTCTATGCGTTAGGAAGTGAAGCCGCTCAGCCACCGACTTGAGGACCCCATGCAGCACATGCTCGTACTGCAGGAGGATCCCACAAGCCAAGATGGCCGAGCAAACATTTTCGGTGTAGTGAAATACCGAATGAGAGGAGCATATGGTCACAACGGAGATGGAGGGGTGGCACTTGTACACCGAAGGGCTCCAAGACACAACGTAAACAGACATTATGAAACACATCCAATCTCGGATGCCGATCCATACACCTGCGAGCCATAGTCGAACTTTTAACAAATAAGGGGATTATACACCATCAGTAAAGATGTTCTGTCGGCTCCTCAGTAATGGCCAGAAAGCTATTTTACCCTTACTTTACCAGAGGGTATTACTATAAATGTAACCTCCAGTACCAAGCATTGTGGCCAAAATTTCTTCAAAGTCGAGAGAGCGCAACCTCTCACCCCGAAAGCCGGACTAGTACTGAGGCAGCTCGCCCGCGGGACCTTATATACACTCTGAGAAGTGTTGCCAAAGTCTCAAAGCAGTGTTTACAAGTCATGGTGCCTGGTACCGCTCAGTACAAGGACTGATTATTACTGACGTACGTCGTACGTCGCTGGTATTGGCGAGTTACTTTCTTATTGTCGGCCATTGTATGTCGTTGGTACAATAAGGGTTAAGGACATTTAATTTTTTACTGCAAGAATTAATCAAGTAAGTAACATGAGATTTTCAATTGAGCCTGCGATCAAAGTGCAGACCCAAGAACTTGACTGAATTTTGGAAAGGTACCGGCTCATTATCCAAAGCGACACGCAAATTAGGTACGTTAAGTCTATGAGTAAACACTACGCGGACACACTTACCAACGGAAAACTTAAAGCTCCAATGCAAGGCCCAAAACTGGACGGAATCAAGGGCCACTTGAATCCGCCCAGCAGAAAATTTCACATTGCGGGAAGAATGCCACAATGCGCAATCATCAGCGTACAGTGAGCATTTAAGATTCCTGGGGATCGGAGCGGAAGACAGAATATAATTTATCATGAACAAAAATAACGAAGGGCTAAGCACACTGCCTTGGGGCTCCCCTTTCTCTTGGACATAAATGTCCTATGATACGTGATGGGGTAACCTGAAAAACCGCAAAAGTTCGGTCTGACATTAAGTTACGAAAAAAATAGGCAAATTACCTCTGAAATCTGAAGCATAGAGTTTCGTAAGTATTCCCTGTCACCAGGTCATAATGAATATCTAAAAAAAATACCTGAATTCATTTTTGGGAAATGTCTCGGTGATACAATGCTCCAAATTCATTAAATGCTCGAGTGTACCCGAAAGCCACATTGCTCAACATTTAACAAATTCTTTGACTCTAAAGAGTACTTCACACAGTCAGGAATGTGAGCTAGAATCACTAGTAGCTGAAAATTCGGATTCCTGGGCCTATTCGCGGTGAAAATCGATGACTCCTAGTGACTCTAGCGATATCCTAGTGATTCCTGTTAGACTCCCAGTGACTCCAAACCATTCGCGGGCGATTGGCCCTGTCCAACAAAATGTTCACCGTGTTTAAAGTTCTCGTCGCGAATCGGACCACTCCCAGTGACTCCCAGTGATTCCCCAGTGAGTCCTGGTGATTCTCAGTGATTCGTATCTGATTCGCGGACAGGTTTCGGTTTCAGTTTCAGTTCTCAGTTTCACCGGGAGTCACTGGGATAAAGATAGGTAATACATGCGAGTCACTGAGGGTCACTGGGAATTGACGGGAGTCACCAGGAACCACCAGGAGCCTCTGGGAGTCACCGAGCATAGTCTCCAAGTGGCAGGGGCGCCCACAGAGATACCTGTAGTGGGCGCACATGTAATAAAGGGCCCGCTAGTCATGGGTGTGAGTGGTGAGCAAAGCGAGCTTACTCACCTGGGGATCCCCCCCCCCCAAAAAAAAAAAATTGTGCAGTATTTATTAATTGTACAAAGGAGTACAAAGGAAATCAAGCAACAACAGATCTAGTGACCCTTCTAGGCTGCTTGTCCTCCAAAACACTGAGGATCAAGTGTCCAAACAGTGGTTTAGAGTGGGTAAGGGAACATTGGAAAGGGAACTACTGCCCTGCCACTAACGTGGCAGGACTAGGGAGTTAGTAGGGGACATATAGGTTAGTAACTGAGGGGAGGATAAAATGAAGTTATTCATTTACAAACGCAGTTAGTCGCGGGTTTGATGCGAGATATTTGTCTAGGCGGAATTTAAATGAATCAACGGTGCTGCAGTCTATAACGTCTCGGGAAAGCCCATTCCACAAGTTGACGACTCGATTGAAGAAGAAATTCTTAGATTCGTGTGAGTTAAAAGATTTACCAATAATTTTGCAACCATTTCCCCGCGTGTAATTAGATTGGTCGATAGTGAAGTACTTACTACAGTTCATATTGTCGACGCCTTTGATGATTTTGAACACTTGAATTAAGTCACCTCTTAATCTGCGCTGGGTTAAAGGAAATAGATTTAATTCTCTAAGACGCTCTTCGTATGGTTTGTTCTTTAGGCTAGGTATCATTTTGGTAACTCTACGTTGAACTCGTTCTAGCTTGTTTATGTCTTTTTGGTAATAAGGGCACCAGCATTGAACGCAGTATTCCAGAAGAGGGCGGACTAAGGAATTGTAAAGGGTTAGGATTACGTCTTTGGATTTATGCTCAAATGATCTGCCTATAAAGCCAATTATTTTGTTTGCCTTCTTAACAACTTCTGAACATTGTTGACTCGGTTTTAGGTTACTCGATATTGTTATTCCCAGATCGGTTTCTCTGTTTACATTCTTAAGCTGAGTGCCATTCATCGAATAGTTTGCTTTCTCATTTAGGTATCCGATATGTAGTACTTTACATTTATCCGCATTGAAACTCATTTGCCAAATTTGGGCCCAATGTGACAATTTATCTAGATTGTGTTGCATACCGTCAACTTGATCTTTTGAGAGTACGCTATTTGCAATTTTTGTATCGTCAACAAATTTTGAGATTGTACAGGTGAGACCCTCATCTATGTCGTTGATGTAAATTAGAAAGAGAATTGGTCCTAGTACCGATCCCTAGGGTACCCCGCTATTTACATTGGTCCATTTAGATGCCTTACCGTTTATGACTACTCTTTGCTTTCTGTCGCTGAGCCAATTTTCTATCCATTTCAACACACCGTCTTGTATTCCATGCGCTTTTAGTTTTAGCAGTAAACGTTTGTGGGGAACTTTGTCAAAGGCCTTTTGAAAATCAAGGTATATAATATCTACAGCTTTACTCTCATCGTAGAGGTTGAGGATATCGTGCAAGAAGTCTAAGAGGTTTGTTAAACAGGAACATTTTTTACGAAAGCCGTGTTGAGTATCTTTAAGCATGTTATTTTCCTCTAAGTGATTTACGAGTCTGTCTCTTATGACCGTTTCTAGCATTTTACATACAACTGAGGTTAAGCTAATTGGACGATAGTTACTGGGTAGGGATTTGCTGCCTTTTTTGAATATCGGTGTTACGTTGGCTATCTTCCACTGATCAGGCATAGTTCCAGACTGCAAGGATTTATTGAATAGTAATGTCAGTGGTTTGGAGAGCTCATCCTTAGCTTCCTTTAGAACTCTAGGCGAGATTGTATCAGGTCCAGGCGTTTTATTTACCTTGAGTTTATCTAAACAATTCAATACTTCTCTCTCTGTAATGGTGATATTGCTTAGAACATCTGAATTATCAATCTGAATCGGCGATGGTGAAGGGATATCACTGAGGTCTTCTATTGTAAAAACTGATGCAAAGAAGGTATTGAGGGCATTACTCATTTGTACTTCGTCTTTGGTGTATTCTCCATTTTCATCGACTAACGGTCCAACAGTTGAAGTAACTACTTTTTTCTTTCTGATATAACTATAGAATTCTTTCGGGTTTGTTTTACTTTGATTCGCAATATGTAACTCTAGGGTCTTTTTACTTTGCTTAATTAACTTTTTGGCTTTGCGTCGTACCTCTACAAATTTCACCCGTTCTTCGTCATTTTGTGAGGATTTTAATCTATCATTAGCAAATTTTTTAGCAAGCAGGCAGTTTGAAATATCTTTATTCCACCATTTGGGCTTATTATTATGGCCTGGACGCCGTTTTGTCGATGGTATGCAGTCTTGCACTGCTTTTAGGTAAGTGGTTTCGAATAACTTCCAAGATGTATTTATGTCGTTATTGTTAATTAAAAAGCTCCAGTCAGTTTCTTTAAACATAGCTCTAAGTTAATGAAAGTTTGCTTTCTTGAAATTAGGGACTTTTTCGATGCTACTATTTGGTTCGTTACTAGTAAAGTTTAAAGTGAAAGTTATCGTACAATGGTCGCTGTTACTGAATTCATCACCAACATTCAAATTCTCTATTAATTCTTCTTTTGTTGTAAGTACAATGTCAAGAACGTTATTACCACGGGTCGGTGTTCGAACAAATTGATAAAGCGAACTCTCTTGCAAGTTCGTATACAAGTCATGTCCGGAGTGTGAAGTAAGAGTATCGCCCCACTTGGTCACAGGTAAATTAAAGTCGCCAAAAAATACGGTATCTTGTGAGTTACTTACATCTGCAATTTGTTCATAAATTTCTCGGTCAGTTTGAACTGATTGAGCTGGAGGTGTGTATATTAATGCAAGTATTATTGTTGTACCTTTATTATTCTGTATTAGCACAAAAGATGTGTCGACGTTCACAATTTGAGGTTTTGACAAGAGGGTCGGGTTAAGACTTTCTTTGATATAAAATAAAACGCCACCTCCATTTTTATTTATTCGGCTTTTCTCAAACATTACATAACCGGGAAGTGAATACTCTGCTAAAAAGCCTCTATCTACTGTATTGAGCCAAGATTCTGTTATACCAATCACATCATAATTTTCAGTAAACACTAGTTCCTCTAAATCTGAAAATTTATTGCGTATGCTACGAGCGTTTGCATAGAAAACGTTTAAAGTTGCGGTTTTAGAACTCGCAGAACGTTCTTTAATCAAATTTTTGGTTCTGATCGGATCTACATTTACATTCATGGCTGACATCGGTCCTCGGTCGTTATCCCTGGCGGTTTTGAATTTGGGTCGTGTTGGTGGAGCTTTATCCAAATTCGCGGTTCTTGACAGATTAGCATTTAATTCCTTCGCAAGTTCCCACCCTCGCTGTCTTCGGTCCTCCTTCCTGGTTGTCCTGTGCTGAGTCGATTTCTTCTCCGAAAATCCTTCACCGCATCGTTGAGAAGACGCCCAAAACGTGCTGCTCCCACCTGGTTCAGATGAACTCCATCGTCCGAAAACAAAAAGTCATCGTAGTAGAAATTGTCCCAGGTGTCGACGAATCCCACGTTTTCCTTCCTGCAGAGGTTTGCTAGACAACGATTTGTGCTGGTGGCTATGTTGTAAAATCGGCTCTCTACACCAAGCCGGGGGACGATTCCTGATACGATGATCGTTGATGACTTCTCCTTAATTAAACGACTTGATCAGCTGCTGGTACTTTAAAAGCAAATCTTCCGACCGGGTTCGCTGTACATCGTTGGATCCAACGTGGATGACGTACATTGTATTAGCAGGGGCCAGCTTAGATACTTCGTCAACTGCAGCAACTACGTCATCCACACCACCACCAGGGATACAAAAACGCTTCCTGGTCTTAGGTGCTCTGGCGCAAAACTCTGTGAGCTGACCACGTACCATCGAGTCTCCCACGAGCCGGACTTCTTCTATTTCCGCTTCGTCATCTGAGTCTGCGAGTATCTGGAAGCGGTTTTGACACTCGGTAATCGGTATGGGTTTCCTGGTCTTGGGGCAAACGTTGTTCCTCACGACACGGAAGTTGTCTTGAGGGGGAAGAGAGTTACTATTTGTTTCTTGAGTATTGGAACCATCAGATGAAATGGCTACTGCAGGCGTTGAATTGTTGGCAGTTGACGTTGGGGCGTTGGTGGCTGCTGGAGTTGCGGTGACAATTGAAGTTTGTGGTACTCCAACGTTGAGTGTTACAAACTCTTGGAGTGATTCCAGCTTCATGGTGAGGACGTTGATCTTGTTGTAGGCTTCATCTAATTTCACTGTCAAATTCTCTTGTTGCTGGCAGAGACGGCAGACTTGAAGATTGACAGTAACAAACATGGACTCACCAAACCTACCGGCGCAGTTCGTACAAGTGCGAGGCATGGTAACAGTCAGTTTCTTCAGATCACTTCACTCACTTTAAAACACTTAACTCACTTTAAAACACTTCACTCACTTTAGAAACACTTCACTCACTTCAACCGAAAACAAATATGTTGAAATACACAACAATAGGTTATCAGGGGTGATAGCCTAACCGAAAACAAACAAAATTGAGATACGCAGAATTAGGCTTCCAGGGGCGATAGCCTAACCAAAAGTTTTTAACAAATTTTAAATACGCACCAATAGGCTACCAGCGTTGAATAGCCAAACCGAAAATAATAAAATTGAAATACGCAGAAATAGGCTACCAGGTGTGATAACCTAACCTTAAACAAATATATATATATAACAGAATATGTAACTAAATATACAATTCACCAAATAGAGATTATATAAAAATAAAGTGTGACCGCACACAAGGGGTTAATATACTGTATCAACAGATGGCCCTGGTGTCACTGTAGCCTAGTAAAGCAGTAGCCTACTCTTTTTAGATAAAACAAAACAAAATGCATTAGTCAAAGGTTACTACAAGATCGTGCAAGCAACAACTAAAATTACAGATATATATAGCTACAGTAGGATACTAAATACAATATCTACTAGAGTTAATAAGAACAACAGATTGGCTGGCTATAGGCTAGGCTAGGTTTGGATTAGGTTAAAAGCTTGGCAGGTTGGGTTAGGCTAGGTTAGTTTGTACAAATACCACCCTTAGCTTAAAGTAAAATCACTCTGAGGAGAAAAAGTCAAGAATATATCTAGGGGGAAAAGATAAATGAATGCACTTAAATTTACTACAAAATTGGCTGGAATTTAATATGTATAATCCCCCCAAAAAAGTTTGTTGTGGGTGCATTCGAAAGCTATCTCAAAGTGAAATGAAGGTGGATTAATAAATATATTATTCATATAAACCTGTAATACTCCTCACGTGAAAGTATAATATACAGTATACGGGTAGTTTACTTTTCTTGGTCAAACATTATAAATAGGCCTAGTATTAACCTGTGTAAGTACAATTTCCCACAAGACATTTTATTCACCCAGTGATTGTGTGTAGAGAAGGAAATTTCGGTAGGTGAGGTAATTAATAATGCGAACAATGTATGGTCAATGTTACAATACCCTACTTGTAGTCTACAAGTTCTGTAACTCCCCTTACCTAACATAACGTGAGTGGTGGAGACGTGCTTGTATGTGTTTTGAAATGTCAAGTTCACTTGGTGGTGGCGAGTGGAATTTTGGATTAATACTTCGAGGGGCGTTGTAGTCGCCGGGGTAGACTTTGAGCCAGCGGAATCATGGCTTGGTTGTTTAGGGGCCGTTATAGTCGCCAGTTAATAATCAAGAAGTTCTGCAACTCCCCTGACCTAACCTAAGCAAACTAACACAACCTATAAGTGTTACCTATTTTAGGTAATCGTATGAAATATTGCAGAACTCGGTAACGAATGAAAACAACAAGGTGGGAAGGATTAACTATCCACTATTTAGACCAGGGGTGTCAAACATGCGGCCCGCGGGTCGCATGCGGCCCCCCTCCCTCTAGCATGCGGCCTGCAAACCAGGTTGGCCAAGTACTGTAAAATATTGTATTTTTATACTAGACATAATTATTATTTCTTAAATATATTATATGTTGGTACTATAATAACTTAAGTTCTAATTCTAGGAAGTATTTGTGAGAGTAAGAGGCTTAACGCCTTACGAGCGGGCCCGTCAGTAACTTCTACTACCAGCCAAGCGGGTGGTTTTACCCTAAACGACCTTGTTTCCGTGCTCTTTTTCATGCATAAACAAGAGCCAGAGCGTAATACAATTATGTATCCCTGAAAGGGCGATAATTGAGCTTTCCAATGACACCAGAACCATCCTTCTACGATCACGCGTTCTCTTGCAACGATCGTGCAAGACGAAGGAAAAATCCCTAAAATACGGTAATTTCCTTACATAATTCCCTGTGTAGCGAGGCAGTGAGTGTGGGTGTGTGTGGAGCTGGGCCCAGTGCTGGCGCGGGAGCCGTGTCGAACGGTCAGAGCCGACCTACGCTCCTCCCACCGCTCGTCTCTCTCTGAGCCAAATATTGCTCAGAATTGCACACCGCCTGAAGTTGGTCCCCGCCACATAGTCCATGGTTTTCTAGACCGACTTAAGTCCGGTCCCGCTACACAAGGGTTAAAGGAGATTAAATACTCTTTCACCCTTAGACATTCTTCTTATGCTGAATATAATCGTCAACAGGTTTATGATATGCTCAATTTGGGGCCAGTGAGACGGTTCTTGCAATCATGGTCAGTATGAGGCCCAAGGCTACGGAGATAATACACAACTAACTATAACTAACTAACTAACTAACTCTCTCTCTCTCTCCTCTTCCTGTATTCCATTTACTTCTCATTATCAATTATTTTAATACAGTGACGACAGCCAGGTGATTTTATTCAAATTATGAAGGACCTGAGAGAGAGAGAGAGAGAGAGAGAGAGAGAGAGAGAGAGAGAGAGAGAGAGAGAGAGAGAGAGAGAGAGAAGGGTAGGAAAAAGAGAAGAGACAAAACAAGTAATACAAGTCTAAGAGAATCTTAATTCAAACATTGACTTTATAGAATGTGGAAAACCCATCCAAACAATAAGCAATATAATAGTTTACTCATACTTCTGAATTGTATACTCTCTCTCTCTCTCTCTCTCACACACACACTGTGTCTGTCTGTCTGTCTCTGTTTCTTTCTCCCTCTATTTCTGTCTGGTCTGGTCTGTCGGTCTCTCTCTCTCTCTCTCTGAGGTCCTTCCTAATTTGAACAAAATCACCTGGCGGTCGATAATGAGAAGTAAATGGAATAAAGGAAGAGAGAGAGAAAGAGAGAGAGGTCACTGGTCTATCTCCTGTACTAACAAATTACGTCTGATAAGTCTTGGGAAAATGGCAAACCAGTGTTGTTAATCCATGGTCAGTGAGGGCTCTTCGTAAATTATTGCGACAGGTGGCACAGTTGCCGTAAATTCATATTATTTAAATAATGTATTTGTATGTGTTTTGAATATTTTCTGAAATCGTTAAATCTGGATAATATGAAGCATGTATTTTAATGTATATTAGGACGGGTGGAGGCATTACCGGTATATTATATTTGGCCTTCTACATTAACCCCTTCTGTACCGACAACGTCTTTTTAACTAATTTTGCTACTATTTGACGATTTTATTCAGTTTCAAAAGGGCCTCCAGCAATTGAAAGGCTTCGAACAATCTCACTTATTCCTTTTTACTACCACAGATCCTTCTTAAATTGCACAAAATCCTCTAAACATAGCTACAATAAAATATAAAAGACGTCGCCGGTACAGAAGGGGTTAATACAATATTGTACCTGTAAAATTTGGCCCTCCAGAGCAAATGAGTTTGACACCCCTGATTTAGACAATAGTTTAAATATATTTGTTTCGTAAAGCATAGTAAGCATTGATATCATGACCTTAAGGTACATAATAATACAGACTTATCATAATATATTAATGTCTGTAATGATGATGTGGCGTGGCACAGCATGGAGGTCCCTTATATAGGGGCTGTGCACAATGGGGGCCATGCCTGGCATACTCGCATCTCATTCCTAACAACTCCCAGTGATGCTCGGTGACTCCTAGTGACTCCTATCTAACTCCCAGTGACTCCTGTGTTACTCCTATCGACTCGTATATTACACTAATCCGAAAGCGACCGTTAATTTTCAACTTTTCAATAACTCGCACTTCATTCCCGGTTTTATCCCGGTGATTCCTGGTGACTCCCAGTGACTCCCAGTGATTCGCAGGTACACTCCCACTGGTTCCTATGGTGTTGTGAGTGCACGGGGAATTGCAGACATTCACAGTCATATTCCCAGGAATCAACAGGAATCATTACTCCTAGTGATTCTAGCTCGCATTCCTGACTATGTGAAGTACCATTAAAAAAAAAAAAAATCTAACGTTAACCATCCTCTCAAGGACCCTACAGAGACACTCCGTCAAAGCAATAGGACGAAACAGCTTGGGATCTGTAAGGCGGCCTGGGCTCTTCGGGATCGGTATGACGTGCGCAAATTGCCATAAGTTTGGAAATATTCGAAACGTCCAAATCTCATTGTACAATGCTAACAGCTTAGTCAGGTTGGCCGGACTAAGATGCTGAATCATACCGTAAGTGACTTGCGAAGGACCCGGAATCGAACCTTTACAGGATTTCTGGGTAAGAAGTGCCTTCATCGTTAATTCGCAGCTGTAGGCTAGTCAGAGTTTACGTCTTCTGTGGCAAAATCAAAATGATGGAATTCGGCCTGCCGCTTATGGTCTAAAAAACAGGGATCATAGTTGGCTGAACTACTAACATCACAAAATGCCTGGTGAGTGTGTTGGCAACGTCAACAGAATTAATGATGAAATTGTGGTTCAACCTGAGAGTGGTGATGGGTGAACGAGTATATTTGTTGTTTAGTACATTGATAGTGGACCAGACCTCTTTTAGCGGCGTAAATTGATTCACCGTGTACACATAAGAGTGCCAGTCACTTCACTTTGTGGATCGAATTACTATCCTTGCCTCAGCCCTAAACTTCTTATAAGCATTGAAGTTGTTTTCCGAGGGCTGTTAATAAAACATCCTGTATCGCCTATTACGTATAGTGAGCTACTGTCGGCAGTCTGGTGACCACCACGGAACTCTATGCTTCGTGTGGACTGTAGAAGTTTTAGGAATAGCAGCCTCGGCTGCGTGTATAATGCAAGTCTGAACGTGAGTTACCTTGTCATTAATGCCACCCCTCGAAATATAAAAGGTAGCGATTCTAGAGAAGGCACCCCAGTCTGCTTTCTTAAAGTTGAATTTAATGGAGATTGGTGGAGGAGCAAAGTCACATGAATAAGAAAGACAGATCGTTAGGTGGTCACTTCCCATAGAATCGTTGAAAGTGTCCCAAGTGATGTTAGGCAGTATTAGGGGAGATAACTAAGACAGGTCTATGCATGATGTGTGGCCTGTATGATCGTCTACACGAGTCGCATTACCATCGTTCAAAAGACAAAGGTCAGATGGAAGTAAAACATTCGCTACTTTTTCGCCACAACCATCACACTTTATACTACCCCATTGATGATGATGTGTATTGAAGTCTCCTAAAATTAATTTATAATTGGGCAGTGAATCAAAAAGAGAAAAGAAAGAATCATCATCAATCGGAACCTGAGGAAGTCAATACAGAGAACAAATAGTCAGGTATGTTCCCCGAATGTTGACCCTGCATGGGACAGCTTCCAGGACAGAAACGAGGCACTGCTGAGTAGGGAAGTGATTTATGGACATAAATAGCAACCCCATGACTCTCGTGTCTTTTCTACAAAGGAGTACAAAGGATATAAAGCAACAACAGGTCCAGCGACCCCTCAAGGCTACTTGTCCTCCTAAACACTGATGGTCAAGTGTCCAAACAGTAGTTTAGAGTGGGTAAGGGAAAAACAAAATAATAATAATTTACAAATGCAGTCAGTCGTGGATTTAAGGCAAGGTGTTTGTCTAGGCGAAGTATAAAAGAATCAATGGTGCTGCAGTCTATGACATCTCGGGGAAGCCTATACTACGAATGATAGTGTTTAAAAGGAGGGGGATCGGCGTGATCCATCAAATTCGTCTCCTGTAGACAAACAACTGACTGCACGTGTAATTGCAACAGAAGTGCAAAGTGTTGTAATGTATTCCTAATACCTCTAGCAGCGAGGAAATAAGAAGGAATTATCCCTCACTGAGGCAGAAGCAGAGTCAGAGGATGAAGCAACAGGGGGAGAAGAGGTAGATGGAGTAGGGGAGTCAGACACTGAGGTAGCGGGAGAAACAGTGGCAGTGTTATAGTCAGTGGGAGCAGTAGAAACAGTGATAGTGGTAGAGGAAGAACAGTGGGCAATAGGAGGCTGATACTGAACAGGTGTAGCAGGAGGAAGAGGATCAGTCTGGGTAGACACAGAACAAGTCCGAGTCCCCACAGAGCACATCTGAGGCCGAGAATTCGCCGCCGAAGCATAACAAACATCCGGCCGAGGAGTCGTTTGCAACTCTTCCACCTTCTTCCTAACTTCGAAATACGAGACCTCCATAGTGGCCTTGACTGTACAGACCTCTTTACTTGGAGCAATCCTGAGAGGAGGAAGAGTGAACACCTGCACAGTTTACACACTTAGCTGTCTCAGAGCACCCTACAGACTCATGACCCCGTCCACCAAATCGTTTACAAACAGCTTGGGGAGAACGGCAAGCTTCTTTATTGCGCCGAAATTGCTGGCATTTGAAACAATGCAAAGCGTTAGGGATGTATACTCTAACAGAGCCACATTCGTACCCCACATGCACAGCATCGGGGAGCTTGGCCATACCGAAAGTCAAAACAACCGTGGGAGTCTTTACACGTTCGCCATGTGTAAAACAAGTAATAAATCTAGCGCCAACGACAAACTGATCCGCCATTTCATCGACAATGTCCTGTTCAGACATGGACAAGAAATCCCTGCAATAGGTAACCCCCTTGCAGGAATCCCATTGAAACAGGAATCTGAGCAGTTACATCATAGCAATGACATTTTCGGAGTTTAAGCAAGTCTCTAAACTGAGTGACCTTTAAACAGTGTGTGCACGACCGAGATTACAGAAAACTCCACGTTTGAGAGTACTTCTAATTATGTTATTTAATGTGTATTATCATAAACTTTGCGTTCAACAAGAATCCCGTTTGTTTGTATTTATTTTGATAACTCTGAGGTCCTCACTATATGTATATTTGTTGTATCTTTAATTTTGTTCTTGTACGCTTTAGCCAATTAACACAAGAATCCATACATTTACTTTGACGTCAATAAATAAGTGTTTAATGTTATCCTGTGCTGTCTATGTCCTATTGCATGCCTATATTTATATCTTGTGCTAGTTTCCTTCCTTGCCCAATTAAGTAGAACTCACAAATAAGTGTCTCACAAACCCAAACAAATTCTGGTATTACAGGCTCGCTGTCGCTCGCCATGAAATATAATAACTAAAAATTGACAATGAAAATGGAGCTAAGTTATATATATATATATATATATATATATATATATATATATATATATACAGGTACATGTACAGTCACGGCGGTAAATTGTGGACCAGGGGATGAACCCCTTACTAGACACCACGGACGTTTATCTCATCCGAACACAGTTTACACTCGGTGAAACTGGGAGGCACCGCCCACTACAGGGTCGCCAGAGTCAGTTGGCAGAAAACACCAAGTAGAGCAATGGTTTAGATCCCGCACACGCACACACACACTTCACTATATGCTTTTAGACAGAGTGTGTATAATAAGCTAAAACATATGTAGTATTAAGTCCCGGAGATAGTGAACATTTGATGTATATCGTAGATAGGCCTATGCTAAGTTATATATTCAATGCTATATATTGCAGAGACGGTTTTAGTTATGTGTCGACTATTTTATGTTATGTTCAGGCACATAACGGAATAGGCACAACAATGAAGACGAGGGTTCTGTTCAATACCCACGGTCCTTGCATAATGCCTACTGTAGTTAGGTTTTAACCTTTTTAGCACGAGTAACGTCAGTGTCCATATATTATAATTAACATTAAACGATATTATTCAACTTAGGAAAGACATCAACCGATCAAAGGCTATACATTATCTTATCAAATCCTTATAACAACCAAAAATCCTTCCAAAACTGCATACAACCGTCTAAATATAGCTACAATTAAATAAAAAAGATGTCTCTCAGACTGAAACGGTTAAATTTCTTACGTATAATTTATCATAGAGATAGGTAAAAGCGAGTGGCGAAACACAATAGGCCTCTGATATCCTCTATGTAAACAATAATGTATTACACGTTTCTGACCTCGTTTAGCATACGCCAGTGTCATGACATAATTTTGTAATATTACTTGGCATACAGAGAGAGAGAGAGAGAGAGTGACATTTGTTTTACATAGTTTTACATAAATACACTGGCCACACATATCTTACGATTTCTGCGAGTTGGCCAGGACTTAGTAGAGATAGCAACCCTAAGAGTAAGAAAAAGTGGAAGGAAAGGATAGTAAAGATGAATGTTCTCCTCCCACCCCCCACCCCACCCCTCCCCATCCTGCAATTTGCCGTACATGAAAACAGGAGTGAATAACCTTGCAGGGTTCAGAAATCGATTGAAGGATTTGTATAGAATAATTAAAAATGGAAAGGATATATTAAGCATACCTTCACTTCTTTTGTTTTGGCTCTCTGCAATTGACAGTGTTAATTTCTGCCAGGTTCTCTTGTCAGTAAATCATGTCCTACTCAAGACCCACTTCTCTGTGGTATGAGTCTAGTCTTCTATTTATATGTACAGTATATATTGTGCCACTGTCTATAACTTCATTAGGGAGCTCATTCCACTGCCCAATTATAGTGTGGGTGAAGACATTTTTAGTTGTGTCTAGGTTCCCTTTTCTGCCCATTATTTTTTATTTGTTTCCTCTTGTGGAACTCTCCTTGGCTATCTTAAGTAGATTATTGGAATTTACATTACTGAATCCTTTCAGAACCTTAAAACACTATCAGCTGCCCACTTATTCTACTTTCTTAACCGAAAAGAGATCAAGTTCCCTTAATCTCTCATTGTGTGGTATATTTGGTATGTTGCTCTGTGCTGAACGGATACGAGTGTCTATGTCTTTTATTATGTAGGGAGACCAACACTGCACAGAATAGCCTACTCACAATAAGGGTATACCTATGTGTTTACTATGATAAAGAAAATGTCTTCTAATGAATCCTGGTGTTATACGAGCTTGTACCCGCATTAGAGACTTGTCTTTTTGTTTGCGACTGTTCACCGGGACTCGAACTTAAGCACTTTTAAAACATTTGTTTTTTATTTTCACTGGAATCACAACTCAGACGATTTGCTGGTGTACTGCATTACTACTCATCTCTCGTTTCTGGTACAGTAAACCCTCGCTATCTCGGACTAATTGGGGGGAGACCCAGTCCGAGATGACCGAAAATCCGAGATGTCCGGAGTCCGGCTTGTGTCCGACCTAACAGAGGATAAAATCCGACCTAACCAATGTCCGTCCGAGACAACAATGAAATCGGAGACTACGGAAAAAATCCGACCTCAAGAGAGACGTCTGCGTCAACCTAGAAAACGAAGACAACCCTATTCGAACCCTATAATCTGTAATACAAAACACAGTACAGTAAACCCCTGCACAATGAACACTCTTGCAACGAATTTTCACTTTAATGAAGGTTGCATAGTACTACCCCATGCCCGCACAACAAACACTTTGGCTCGACTTTACAAATTTGTTACCGAGATTTAACCGATGGGGTTCGTTTGGAAGTTTTTTGCCAGGGTATTTTTAGCTTTTTTCCACATAAAATCGCTCACAACTCTCTTTCTTTCTATCTATCTCTCTAATGCATATCTACCTAACTCCCTTATACATTAACATAACTATGTCTTATTTGGACTTTTTGTAATCTTTGAATCATTTCTAATGTGATGGAATTGAAAAATATAATATCCTTCCAGCACATAGATAAATAATAAATAAGATAGGCTTATCAACATCATCACAGTAACGGGGGTCGGAGTTGAGGCTTGGGACAGGGAGGGGAGGGATTAGGCCTTCAGCACAGGGATATCTTTTTGTGTTTATGTTTTTGTTTTTTTCCTTCATGTGAAATTGATCATATTAATGACAAATACGACCCTTATAGTTAGTGGGGGTTTACTGTATAGCATTTATTAATTATAACAATTTATTATGACTTTTATTTGGTGTTTACAAACATTATAGGGGTATATGCCCGATGGTTCGGACCTAACCTAATTAATCCCATATAACTAATAGTTCACCAACGAAAATTTGCCCCGGATGTAGATGGCGTCGGACATCCCTTCTGTTTGTCGGATATTCACCCTTATTGCCCGGTGATGTGAGGGCGTCATCCGACAACGTCGGACACTGTCGGAACGATGACGGAAATGTCCGAAATATGGAAGTACATGTCCGAGAGGCCGTAGCCAGTTCGGCTAGTACGGGTTTCCGACCTCTAGAGGTCCGAGATGGCGAGGGTTTACTGTACATGAATTCGATTTTGTTTTTGCTTTAATCAGATCAATTAAAACAGGCCAAGATGTTTCTTATGAGCGATGAGGACGAGGACGTAGAAAGGTTTCTTCACTCAGATCCCACTTACGAAAATGTCTCTAGTCTTGCTAAGCAGGAGCTTAAACTAGTGGCAGACAAGTTGGAGATTGATAACGTAATCGTGGGTGTTAGAGAAACTAGGGCTAGTTTCCACCACCAGGCATGGGTTAGATGACGCTGGGGTGCAAATTGTGACAGACACACCACCATCACAACCGGTACAAAACACAGACAACCAAGTAGAGTTGCTCAGAATGCAACTGGAGTTAGCCAAACAACAAACAGAACAGGCGAAACTTCAAATAGAACAAGAAATACAACAAACCGAACGGGAAAAACAACACACAGAACAGGTGAGACTTAAATTGGAGGAGAGGAAACTTGAGTGTGCAAACGGGACTAACGGGACACGGAACGGGCAGGGAGGTGGCAGCGCGTTTGAATTGAATTGAATTGATAAGATATAGGCACAAAGGCCAAGCACTGGGACCTGTAGAGATCATTCAGTGCTACATCTAAAAATTAAATGATAACAGGAATTTCAAAATTTAAAATGCATTAAGATATCAAGTAGCGGTACATTAAACGGATAAAATATCAATAAAGGAATATCAAAAGTAAAAATCACCGGATAATTAAATATCATAACAAATACCGCAATCCAATAAATATGATCGGAGCTTAAAAACATCTGCATCTTGGCTAAAAATGTCAGAGAGGGAAAGGAAAGTAAATCCTACAGAGCATCTGGGAAATTAGTAATTACATCAAGAGGTTAGAATGTGGCTTACAGACAGCACCTCGTCACACACAGCACACAGCGGTGGGCGATCACTATGTAATATGTATTTGTGCGTCATATTTGTGTGACCAATACGCAACCTTGTGAGAACGACTTGCGTACGTCTACCTAAGTGAACGGGTGATAAATCCCAAACCTTCACAGAAGGATGAATGGCTTTAAGTTTTTGGTTTGTGCTAGTGAGGGAAGACCACCTCAACTGCCACCTCTCCCGAATCAGCGACCGGATACTGCATTTCAAATCCTCAGAGGGGATCGAGAACTGGCCCTCACACTTTAGTACGGCCTCTTTTGCTACTGTGTCAGCCTCCTCATTGCCCTGGATCCCCACATGAGCTGGGATCCAACAGAATGTAATCAATCTGTGCCGAGATGCTAAGCGATAAAGCCATGCCTGGATGTCCTGAACCAATGGGTGAACAGGAGAGAACGGGTGAATCCGTTCCAGTGGAGTCGCGTGCCACTTTCAAAGCTTGGATAATAGTATACGCCTCTGCAGTAAAGACAGAGGCAACCCCAGGCAAACGAGCAAGGCGAGTGGTGTCCTTAAAAACCACCGCACAACCCACACCTGATGCCATTTTCGACCCATCAGTGTACAATGCTGAAGTAGATTTATGGACTTGGGAGTGATCCAGAAACATGGCCTTTGCTGCAGCTGGAGATCATTTCGCCTTGGAAATGGGAAGAATGCATACTGACGGAGAGGGGAGAACCCACGGGGCAAACGAGAGGAATTTTACATCTCTTATTAAAACGGAGTTCAAATGAGTCGTTCAACACTTCCCTCATGCGTATCTGCAGTGGCTTGGGGAAGATTTTACGTGCTGCATACCGTTGAAGGAAACGGCTATTGGTGACTGAGCGATAAACAGGGTTATCAGGGGAACTGCGAACTCTAAACATTAAACGTAATCCAAGCTCTTCCCTATGAAGATCCAGAGGCAATTCCCCTGTCACAACATGCATGCTTTCTGCAGGCGATGTACGGAAAGCACCTGTGCATATTCTCATGGCTGAATTGTGTACCGGGTCCAACAACTTTAAGATAGACTTGCTTGCCGATGAATATATATGACAGCCATACTCCAATTTAGATCGGCACACAGCATCATAAATCCTGAGGAGAGATGAACAGTCTGCACCCCAGGACTTATTACTAAGCACTTTCAGGATGTCCAAGGACCGCATTACAAACGCCTTAAGATCAAGAATATGTTCCTTCCAAGTAAGACCGCTATCCAAAGTGAGCCCTAGGAATTTGACTGAACTTTCATACGGTAAAATATTACCATTAAGAAGAAGGTGCGGTACAACTGAAGTTTTTTTCCTAAATTTTTTTATTGCCAGTCTTCTGAGGGGAAAAAGTGAAACCCCACTCATTCGCCCACTGGATACCAAATCGATGGCTTTCTGCAAGTGTCGTCTAGCCATATCGGGATCAGCCGCTGAACAATATATAGCATAGTCATATACAAACAACGAACTTTGCACTAATGGTTCCCTAGAAACCCTCACCACAACACTGTTTACAGCCATTATGAAACAAAAAACACTTAGCGCACTCCCCTGAAGAACCCCCTCACGCTGCATAAGTTTATCAGAAAGACAATTCCCGACCCTAACACTGATATAGCGAGTGCGTAGGAAACTCTGGATAAACAACAGCATTTTCCCGGTCAGGCCTAGCTTACGCATTTCTTGCACTATACCAAATCTCCAAGTTGTGTCATACGCCTTTTGCAAGTTAAAGAAAACACCAAGTGTATGTTTATGTAATAAATACATTCTGGATATCGGTTGTGATACGCAAGAGAGGATCAAGAGTAGATCTGTTTTTATGGAAGCCGAACTGAACCGGGGAAATGTGATTACCAGTCTCCAACCACCATACCAACCTGTGGTTTAGCATTTTCTCAAACAATTTACATAAACAACTGGTTAGAGCAATGGGTCTATAGCTGGAAGCCAATTTCGCATCTTTCCCAGGCTTTAGGATGGGAAGGATTAAAGACACTCTCCAACTCTCCGGCAATAGTGACGTACTCCAGATTTCATTGAAAATACACAACAACAAAAATAGAAAAACTTCTGGGAGATGTCTGATCATGTCATAATGCACGCCATCGTCTCCCGGGGCAGAGGAGCAGGCATTACTCAGAGCATGAATGAGCTCCTGCATGGTGAAAGGTGCATTATAAACCTCCGAATCTCTGCCGGTCGCACTGATGGGAGGGACCTCAGCACACCCAAAAGAACCTGAGACTTCAGCAAAGTGGCGAACAAGAATATTAGAGACAATGACAGGATCTGATGATACAGTATCACCCACTTGAAGACAAGGAGGGGGACTAGGGACAAATTTCCCAGAAAGCTTCCTGATCTTAGCCCATACTTTATTGATAGGAGTCCTACATGTCAAAGATCCGGTATACTTCTGCCATGAAGTCCGTTTAGCTCTCCTAAAATACCTCCCTTTCTTAGCCTGAACTCTCCGGTATATAACATAGTTTACCTGAGTCGCATTGTTTTTGTATCTCCTGTAGCAAGAGCGTGTGACACGTCGCAAAGCAGTACATGTATTATCCCACCACGGAACCACAGGCCTCGAAAGAGTTCCAGTCGACCGCGGGATAGAAATCAGCGCACTGTTCTGAATTAAATCTACAAGGTACTCATATGCTACTATGTATGTGTCAAAGGAACTAAGATCTGGAGTCCCCGAGAATAATTCAGAGAATACATTCCAGTCCGCACGCTCAACGCACCACCTAGGAGGAGCAGTTGGAGGAAGACCATTAAGAGTGTCTATGATGATAGTAAAGTGGTCACTTCCATGCAATGACTGAGAAACCGATCACTGGAAGGAGAGTCAAATATCAGAGGTGCATATACTAAGATGAATGGCAGAATAACTGTGAAGATGTAAAGTGTGGTGAGTAGGGGACCCATCATTGAGCAATGATAAGTTGTTTTGCAGAAGTATAGCTTCAATTTGAGACCCACGCTCATTGCATACGGAACCACCCCATAACTGGTTATGGGCGTTAAAGTCGCCCAACAGCAAAAAAGGTGGATCAAGCAGGTTCACAAGACTGTAGGGCTCGTAAGTTAATGGCCTCCCCAGGAGGGAGGTAGAGAGAACAAATGGTATACATTTTGTCGAATAAGACTCTTACTGCACATGCCTGCAAATCAGTTTGCAGGGGGACTGGGAAATTATGAACACTCCATTTCACAATAATTGAAGTCCCGCCTTTGGCGCGAAGGCCCAGAGGGGGAGGAGAACCGTAAAATACATAATTTAGACCTGGGTTGAAATACGAAGAACCCAATTTGGTTTCCTGCAAACAGAGGACATCCCAGTCATAAGGATTCTTTAATACCGAAACTTCCTCACTATTTGCACGGATACCCCTACAATTCCATTGTAGAATTTTTGGCATTATTGTCGTCGGCTAAACTATCATCCCCTTTAGGAGGGGGTGCATTAACATCAGAGGTTTGCAGTAGAGACTCCTTTTCAAAATGTTTTTGAGAAAGCCTGCCAAGTGAGTCGGCACGCCGCCTCTTCAGATAAGTCTTAACCAGAGCTGGAGAGGTTCCACCCTTGCGAGGGGGAACTCTCGTAACTAGCAAAGAGCTATCCTCAGAGTTGGGCCGTTTCTTAGAGCATTCCTGTGAAGAATGCCTTGGTGGAGATTGGGGCAGTGGTATTTATGTTTTACCTTTACGACCTTATTCTTATCAATCTTTGTTGTTGGCGCTTCTACTCTAGTTTCCGAGGAATTACTCTTCTCAGAGAAGGAGGAAGACCTGGGGGAGGAATGAACGCTACCTCCAGATGAACCTGTGGCATCCGTCACATCCGAAGATGAAGGGTCCTTCCTCCCCTTTGGCGAAGAGCCGGGAAGCGTACGACCACCATGATGATGTGTCCTGTCTTTCTTTGGGAGGGAAGGATGCTTTCAGGACTTGAATGGGCATGTTGTTCGCGACGAACAGAGGCTTGAGGAGGAATAGCCTCTCTCCCCGAACTCTGCACCTGTCGCTGCTGCTGTGAGATGATAGGGACACTTGTGACTTTGTCTTGGCCTGTCATTTTAGAGAGGGCAACTGGCGCAGATGATGCAACTGTTGAAGCGTATGAACGCGTACCAGGCTTACTCCGGAACAGCAACTCCCGTCTAGCAGCACCAAAACTAATATGCTGTGTATTTGCCAGAACCGCTATGTCTACCTCTAGTTTATATACATCACAATGCCAGGAAGAGGGAGAGTGGCTGTCGGGAATAGGGTAATGATCCCGACAGTTTTAGATCCAATAGGACATTTGAATTTGGCGGTATCGTATCGCTTGTACGATTTCGGCTGGTTCTTTGTGTATTGTAGTTTATTCTTAAGTATAGGTTAAATATTAACTGTAATGTATAAATATCTACATCAGCTCTAGATGTATCATGAAACCAAGTTATGGGTTATAATTATTATGAGCTGGCAGCCATATGTAATTTCGCGAAGCGATCGGACGCCGGCCCTTTAGTCTCTCAATCAACACCATACAGCAAACATCTCCCCCCCCCCCGGCTCTGACTCAACCCACAGTTCACCATGTGCTACAAATATTAATCTATAACAACAGTCCTACATCACCAGTCCTCTAAGCTAAGTTCATTGTATCGATATTGTATTATGTGAACATTCCTACATGTCATGGAATTGAATTAGCCGTGTGTGGGGAACTGGATAACACCCATCGACTACGTCGTTGGTAATTATATTATAACTCTTTGTTGGGATATTTCATGTACCAGTGATATGCAATTTAACCTCTTTATCTAAATTCCCGACAAATAATGGTCCTTCGTGCCCTAAGGCTTCCTTACCGTAGTACCGTTTTGTTTACTTCCTTGACGCTTGTGGGCTTACAAATGGCTGCCGCCTCGCGCGTTGTTGGGCCGACTGGCGTTTCCCTATTGTAGACCCGGCTTATTCCCTCTGTTTTTTTTCCAGTTAGGCGCCGTCCCTATCTTTTTTGGGGCTAGTTTCCAGGTTTTTTTGGGCGTGTGATTCTTGGAGTTTTTTGGTGGGATGGCTGGGCTGGATATTGGGGTAGGGGTAATTTCGTTGGGCACCATTTCGCGCTCATAGGCTAGGCTATGCTTGGCTAGGCAGGCTAGGCCTGCAGGTGTCTGTGGTAGCTGTTCATTTCGCTTGGATGGTGGGCCTGTGATGTTCGTTGTGTTTTGTCATTATGAGACTCTTTTCTTAATTTTGCCGGTGGGGAGGGTTCTCATGTGACTCATTTAATTTAATTTTATAGCCTAGTTGCCTAATTACGGTCATGGGGTTCGGGGTCTGTTGATTCCTAAGCGATTGACAGCCAACAGACCTCATGATTGTGGGATGGGCAGCTGGGCTAGGCCTAATACTAGCCTAGTCAGTTCTTTTTATTTACCCTTCTTTCTCTAGCCCTAGTTTGTTTCTGCTACTTGTCAATTTCTTATTCAATTAATTCTTCCTACTGCAGCTAGTAGCCTAATGACCGTTTCCAAATTGGGAATGGCAATGCTATTGCCACATTTTTTAATTTAAATTAATTTGTGTAATAGTTTGCTTTATAGTTTAGAGAGTAAATAGCCTAATAGACTTAAAGATGACAGATTTAAAGAAACTTAAGATTCTTAAGGGAGGGATGAAGGGAAGTTTAAATAGATGTTTAAGAGATCTTGATGAATTTTTATTAAGTGCCACGGCTGATCAGATTAAGGGTAAATTTGCTACTGTTACTAAATCGCTAGCCACTTACGATAATTATGGTTAGCAGGTATATGGTTTATTGATAATTACTGACGATGTGGAAGACGAAATGTCGGCAGATCTTGAGTACTTTGAGGACGTTAATACAGCCTTAGCCAGACTATCTTCCACCCAAGAATCAACCCCTGTTAAGGATACCGGTACACCAAAGGCGACTGGTTTTAACCTGCCGAAGCTTACTTTGCCTACCTTTTCCGGGGATTCGGCTACCTGGACTGGATTTTGGGATATCTTTGAGTGTTCCGTCCATCAGAATAAAACACTCACATCCATCCAAAGGTTCACATATCTCCGTGGTCAATTGAAAGGGGAGGCATTGAAGTTAATCGGTGGGTACAAGCTAGAAGCTACAAGCTACGAGTCTGCAGTGGAGTTGCTGAAGAGAACTTACGGGAGAGAGGAAGTCATCAAGACCGCGTTAATTACTAATTTCTTCACGCTAGATCCTCCATCCTATGATGTGACGGACCTAAAGGAGTACTATGCCTCCTTTGAGAGCCTCCAGCGATCTATGGAGACAATGGCCATCACCAAGGAGGAAATATTTAGTGTGAATATCTTGAATAAGATACCCTCTCCCCTAAAGGAAATCATAAGACGACAACTAAGCGACTCTCCACTAAACTTGGAAGTGTTGGTGCAGGTGTACCAGACTGAAGTCTTCAATATGGAGAGTACTGGACACTACCGACAAGTGGAGATGTCGCCATCTACTGCAGCTTTCCCGGTACAGACTTCCCCTAAACAGAAAAGGCCAATATCATTAGGTTGCAAGTTGTGCAGTGTCCACGGTCATCTGTGGTATCAGTGTCCTAAGTATCCTAAGGCTACACAGAAGATTGGCAAGGCTAAATCGCTTAAGTTATGTACCAGCTGTCTGGCAAGAGACCACTTCAACAGTACTTGCACCAATTCCTACATCAACCTTGTAAGTATTGCAAGGGGAAACATTGGTTTTCCCTTTGCACCCAGTCTATCAGCACGACGGCAAAGAAAATGGGAGAACCCCCAAAGAGTCACATGAGAAAGGTAAGAGCGAGGGTGATAAAGTATCTGCCATGTCCATTGCTTCTCGAGAATGTCAATTGCTTCCTACTATGATGCTGCCAGTAGTGGGGAGTAATAATAATACTATAATGATGCGCACCTTACTTGACCAGTGCTCACAGAGGTCATTCGTTCTGCGGTCATCATTACCCCAGCTCAAGTGTACCAGCAAGGGTCAAGAGAATTTGCGTCTCCATGGTTTCACTGGTGAAATAGATTCCAGTGACTATGATATCGTGGAGATTTCCTATGTTTATAGAAGAAAGGTATGTCCCATCAAGGCTGTTGTGGTCGACACACTACCCAGTTTCTATATAGCATCAGAGATTCAACCACATTTGAAATATCTCAGAAGCAAGGGTTATAAACTGGCTGATGATCAACTCTCTGCTAACAATGGTATTATGCTACTGGTCGGAGCTGATTATTACTACGACCTGGTTCACCCTGGATATCGGCGGGTAGATAAGCTAATAATGCTCCCCACGATCCAAGGGTATGCCATTTCTGGATCCTATGCCACTTCCTCTCAAGACACACAGGTGGAGGTGATTACGGTCCTCAAGGTAGCAGTAAGCCCCATAGATAAATATATTAGGCCAAATGTGCCTGATAATACATGTACTGATATAGATAAGCTATGGGACTTGGACAATATTGGAATTGACCCACATGAACTTGATCGTGAGTCCAAGCTAGCGTTAAGCTCGTATGAAGAGACTCTAACGTATGACTCTGGCAGGGGTCTGTATGTGGTAAGGCTCCCTTGGAATGATAACAAGAGTAAATTACCTACTAATTTCCATCTAGCACTTGGTAGATTACGTGGCCTTCAGAAGCAGTTTGTCAAGGATCCAAATTATTGCGAGACTTATGCGGCAGTACTAAACGAGCAGGAACAAGGTGGATTTGTGGAGAGAGTAGATCTCGGTGAGTATGGGGATAACATCCATTACCTTGCTCACCATGGGATTAAAAAGGACAGTTCCACCACTCCTGTTCGTATTGTGTATGACTGCTCTGCTAAATCCAGTGATCCTATAGCCTGGATGATTGTTTGTACACGGGTCCGTCCCTGGTCTCTGATCTCGCGCAAATTATGTTGCGCTTCAGATGTCATAAGTTTGCATGGGTCGCCGATATTGAGAAGGCCTTCCTGATGCTTCAACTCCATCGTGAAGACAGGGACTCGACAAGATTTTTATGGCCACGGGACCCAATGGATCTAGATTCAGAGTTCCTGGTCTACAGGTTCAGAGTTGTCTTATTCGGGGCGACCTGTTCCCAGTTCCTTCTCAACGCTACTATCTTGCATCATCTTGAGGAGGCAGGACTAGATCCTGACTTCAAGAATGAGATCAAGCAGGGGATCTATGTGGACAATCTTCAAGGCACTGGAGACAATGAAGATTTATTGCTCCAGAGATGCTGGGAGATCCGCGATATATTTGCCAAGGCTCATCTATACTTGAGAGAATGGGCCACTAATAGTGATCTTTTGAAAGGTCAATTTGCTTCTGACGGTGTAGCTACTGAGAATAGTGAGGTGAAGTTTTTAGGCCACAAATGGGACACTACCACAGATTGTATATCCTTCTGTCACACCCCATGCGGCAGTGAGCTTATGACCAAGCGAAACTGCTTAAGCTTGTCAGCGAGGTTGTTTGATCCCCTAGGTTTTTTGCTGCCTGTAACTATCCGTGCTCGTATGTTTTTGCAGCAACTGTGGCGGCTAAAACTAGATTGGGACACGCCCCTCCCGACTAAGTTACAAGATACTTGGCGGTTGATTCGGTCGGACCTTTCCACATGTTGCAAGGTCCAACTTAATTGTCAGGTTATTAGTGTTCAACAGGTGGATCTACATGCCTTTTCTGATGCTAGTAATAATGCGTACGGTACTGCCATATACATATGCAATGGTAGTGAAGCGACACTGGCTATAGCGAAGGCCAAAGTAGCCCCTATAAAGAAGATTACAGTTCCTAAATTAGAACTTACTGCATTGCTTCTGTCTGCTCGTCTAATAAAGTTTACACTGGATGCTTATGCAGACATACTACAGATTAATAACGTCTATGTCTGGAGCGACAGTCAAATAGCGCTTTCATGGGTACACAGCCAGAAAGTGTTACCTGTTTATGTTTCTAATCGCACTGATGAGATACGTAACTTAGTTCCTACAGCTAAATTTCGCTATGTGAGCACCAGGGATAACCCCAGTGACATAATTTCCCGGGGGATCTCGGCGCAACAGTTTATGACGTCCTCTATTTGGTGGCATGGACCTCCATGGCTTACATCTCCAACTGAATGGCCTCAGGATTTCAGGGAATGCATATCTGATCCTTCAAGTCGGCCCCAAGATGATGTGTTAAGTAGTTCGAATGTGAGTACTACACATCAGGATAACAAGTTGGTAGAGTGGGAACGTTACGGCAGCTATGATCAAGTAATACGGGTATTTGCATGGATATACCGTTTCATTAACAACATGAGAAGTCGGGCTCACGGGTCTTTCCTTAGTGAAGATTCGAAGCATTTCAGACTCCATGAATTGAGATCAGCAGAAGCAAAACTAATATGTTTAGTACAAAGGGAATCTTATCCTATTGAACATCAAATCCTGAGCAAGGAGTCAAAGGCCAAACCCTCAAACTTAATGAGGCAGCTAGGATTATATATGGAAGGAGGCATAATTAAGTGTGGAGGCAAGATACAAAAGGCGGACATTATTGATTCTGCGAAATATCCTGTCCTCCTTAGCTCCTCTCATTTGATTACCAAACTGTTGATTCGCCAATGCCATCGGACCTGCCTACATTTTGGCGTAAATTATGTTCTGGCGTATATGCGACAACGTTGGTGGATCCCTAAGATGCGACAAGCAATTAAAGGGATCCACAATAGCTGTACTATCTGTAAAAGATTACAGGGTAAGCCTTACTCCCCAGTTGATCTACCTCCCTTACCTGAGTTCAGGGTACAAAGGACTGAACCATTTCGGGTAACCGGGGTAGACTACACCGGAGCGATTCAAGTTAGAGAATCGCCCAGTAATATCATAAAGGTATATGCCGTTCTATTCACATGTGCGGTAACCAGAGCGATTCATATTGAATTGATTGACGACCTATCCAGTGAGGGTTTTTTGCATACTTTAAGACGCTTTGCAGGCCGCAATGGTTTCCCTCAAATTATTATGAACGATAATGCGACTTGTTTTGTCGGGGCCTCTAAATATCTCCAGAGTTTAATGGATGACCTGCAGGTTGTGGCTACCCTCACTGGAAAGGGTTGTCAGTGGAGATTTATACCAGCACGTGCACCATGGTTCGGGGCGATTTGGGAGAGAACAATCGGTATCGTCAAATCTGCCATGAAGAAGGTATTAGGAGGGGCACTGGTGACCGGACGGGAGTTGCAAACCATCTTAGTAGAAATTGAGATGTCAGTCAACGACAGGCCCTTGACCTATACCTCGGCAGATGTTGATGACCTCTTACCCATTTCGCCTTCTATGCTAACACGTGGACGAACCCTTAATACCTTTCCTAGATCGTCTGTAAATGACGAAGATCTGCATGACCCTACGTTCGGCAATGCTGACGCCACACGTCGTCGCTTCCAGTATGTAAACAAGGTGTCCGACGACCTATGGAAATGGTGGACCCAAGAATATTTGCTGTCTCTTCGCGAGCGTCACTCTCATAAGATCAAAGGGACGAATCAACGATGGCCTCGTATCGGGGATATCGTCCTGATTCATGATGAGCGTCCTAGGTTATTTTGGAAGCTTGGGAGGATTATCGATTTGTTCCAGGGCATTGATGGTCTTATAAAGATTGCTAGAATACGAACTTCGACTGGGGTTACTACTCGCCCAGTCGTAAGGTTATATCCCTTGGAGCAGGATGTAGAACTGCCGGATGATCCTGGCTTCTCTACTGTTACCCCTCCACGGGAGAGTGCTGGTGACAGTGCTCCTCAAGGTGGGGCAGCTGATGATGAGAAGGATGATCCTCCTCAGGCTTCAGGTGGCGCTCGTCCCAAAAGGAGGGCGGCTATGAGTTCCGTGGACCTTTGGAGATCAAAGATCAAACAAGGTGATCTTTGACTTCGATGTCCTTTTTTTGTTCTCTGTATATAGCTCCTGTATATCATTTTTGGTGGCGGGCAATATGTCGGAAATTGGGTAATGATCCCAACAGTTTTAGGTCCAATAGGACATTTGAATTTGGCGGTATCGTATCGCTTGTACGATTTCGGCTGGTTCCTTGTGAATTGTAGTTTATACTTAAGTATAGGTTAAATATTAACTGTAATGTATAAATATCTACATCAGCTCTAGATGTATCATGAAACCAAGTTATGGGTTATAATTATTATGAGCCGGCAGCCATATGTAATTTCGCGAAGCGATCGGACGCCGGCCCTTTAGTCTCTCAATCAACACCATACAGCCAACATCTCCCCCCCCCCCCCTGGCTCTGACTCAACCCACAGTTCACCATGTGCTACAAATATTAATCTATAACAACAGTCCTACATCACCAGTCCTCTAAGCTAAGTTCATTGTATCGATATTGTATTATGTGAACATTCCTACATGTCATGCAATTGAATTGGCTGTGTGTGGGGGACTGGATTACACCCATCGACTACGTCGTTGGTAATTATATTATAACTATTTGTTGGGATATTTCATGTACCAGTGATATGCAATTTAACCTCTTTATCTAAATTCCCGACAGTGGCCACCCTGACAGTGGTAGCAGTACGCATTTGATTCACATTCAGAAGCCTCATGATTGCTTAATGCTGAACAACAGCCGCAACGGATTTCGTTTGTGCAGTATTTCTTAAGGTGCCCATACTCAAAACATTTGTAGCACTGCATAGGTCGATCATGAAATTTCTTAACTCGCAGGGTGAGTGGCCCAATATCAACAGAATCGGGGAAGTAAGACCCAACATATACAAGTAATACAGTCTTGCCCTTCAATTTCCGGGCAGAGGACACTGACTCGGGACACATAGAAAAGATGGTTTCTTCAGTGAAGGCATGCATGTCCTCACTAAACACAATCCCTTTTGTAAAGTAAAAGGACTTGTGGGCCTGGATTGACTTAAACATACCATTAGAAGAACAAGGCAGATGAGATAGCATCCTAGCCTGAACTGGGTTGTTAGCGTAGATTAATACACCCTTCCCATACTTTATAAGATGTTCCTTTGGGATGACACCGACTTGTCTCTGCAAATACTGATGTGCCTTAATATAATTACTTTCTCCATCGTTGTAATATGCTACATACCATTTAGATAGAGGAGTAGGTCGCTGTAGGTCTGGAATTTTATCAAACCCGTCAAATACATTTGGCACATAATCGGAGTCACTATCCTCAATATTAACAGAACTTTATGTTACGCCCCTCTGGGACTAGAAGCTAGGTAATAGTTTACAAGTAATTCGACCTGATTATCCAGAGGTGTAGACACCCCAGAGGGACAACACAAAGACAGACGTGAGAGGATATAGACGCTAACTAGTATAAGTACCAGAAACCCAAGTTCTTATGGCACTATGATAATATATGTCTCTATAATCTAAGTGATTATTAGAGTATATCCTCTCCCCACCAGACACCACCTAGCAGGCACTATTATGACAATCCCAGGTATATAGGTAAAATAAAATATTAGTATGGCTTTAGCAAAAGAATAAATAGTCACCAGAGTAAAACAACAAAGAAACACTCACACTAATACATAAAAAAAAAACAGGGGAAGAATTATAACCAATATATTTATAAAAGAATTTTAATAAAATAAAGTTTTACTTACAAGGTGTTATTCAAGTTTTTAAAATGAATGCGTTAAACAATTAAATCAAAAGTGAATTTCGTTAATAAATAAACTAAGTTAATGTAATGTTTATAAATAAAGTAAATATTTAATTATAAAGAAATATTAACCCTTAATTAGCGGCGAGCAACATAAGTCGAGTTAAATAAAGCTGGACTATGTGGCGGCGCTCGACATAGGTCGAGTGGCAATTTCAGCACGTAATGTTGCTGAGAGAGAGAGACAAGTGGTGGCAGGAGAGTAGCGAGCGTATGACTGCTCCAGACCACCGCGGCGAACATACTGACACGAATCCCAGCTCCCTCCTCCCTCTCTCACTCGCTATATAAGGAATTGTATCGGGAAAGTGGCTAATTACATGCTTTTTGCACTCGCGTTGCACGG
The DNA here is from genome assembly GCA_032716605.1 of Paralithodes platypus. NCBI lineage: Eukaryota > Metazoa > Arthropoda > Malacostraca > Decapoda > Lithodidae > Paralithodes > Paralithodes platypus. The sequence continues at coordinate 14,572,978 of CM064507.1, forward strand.
TTATTGCAAGAAAACTAGCCATCATAAAAGGATCGTTATGGTGTCATTCGAAAGCTCTGTTTATGCCCTTTCAGGGATAGATACTTGTTTTACGTTCTGGGTCTTATTTAGGCATGAAAATGATCACGTAAACAGCCCTATTTTGGCTAAAAACACCCCCCTGGGCGGTACATATAAATAAACCGCATAGGCCGCTCTTAAGGTGTTAAAGAAAACTAAAACAAATAAAATATCAAATTAAATGTTAATATTTAGTTAAAATGGGTTTAACACCTTACGAGCGGCCTATGCGGTTTATTTATATGTACCGCCCAGCGGGGTGTTTTTAGCCAAAATAGGGCTGTTTACGTGATCATTTTCATGCCTAAATAAGACCCAGAACGTAAAACAAGTACCTATCCCTGAAAGGGCATAAACAGAGCTTTCGAATGACACCATAACGATCCTTTTATGATGGCTAGTTTTCTTGCAATAACCGTGCAACGCGAGTGCAAAAAGCATGTAATTAGCCACTTTCCCGATACAATTCCTTATATAGCGAGTGAGAGAGGGAGGAGGGAGCTGGGATTCGTGTCAGTATGTTCGCCGCGGTGGTCTGGAGCAGTCATACGCTCGCTACTCTCCTGCCACCACTTGTCTCTCTCTCTCAGCAACATTACGTGCTGAAATTGCCACTCGACCTATGTCGAGCGCCGCCACATAGTCCAGCTTTATTAAATACGACTTATGTGGTGAGGCGCTAATTAAGGGTTAAGTCCTGGAGCAACTCACAACCACCCCTATCATCTCCACACTACTAGGCCCCCACAGGCAGTACGTCGAGAAAGGTGAGGCGGACAATCCAGGCTTGTAGAATCCAATAAGCACCACCCATCGAGAACACCACCAGATGTGAACTGCCTAAGCTCTCCAGCTCAAACCCTATGTCACCTCTCTTTATGTGTGATGTACCAAGAAGCGCAAGTGGGTACGTAGTGGTGAGGAGCCGAACTATTGAAGTCCTGTATGACATTGTGGGTCTACGGTTCATTGAGGGGGTTCAGTCTGGAGTCAAGACGGCTTCCTTTGATTGGAGTAGAGAGAGTGAACCCTGGTGAGCGAGCGAGGCAGGCGAGGTGGGAGGGGGGTACAGTCACGGACAACAGGCAGTACAGTCACAGCCAGTATATGACTGTGGGAAGAGCCTTCATGATAAGAAGAGCATAACAGCTGCAATGATTTTGAACCGCAGCAGCCAGCGGGTAGTAGATTCGGGGCAGCATCGTAGGCAGCAGCAGCAGACTCCTTCTCCAAAAAGGATATGTAGCATCTGTTGACAGACCCACATTCGTCTACAAAACAAATTCTGATACGGGTTACTACACCAAAGGACTTAAACATTTTATGCAGGGAGTCATAGGATAATTCGGGGGGAACATTTTGCAGGAAGATAGTGTCCCCTTTGCCTCTTTTAGAATAATTTTCCTCAATAGGCACTTCATAAGGTGCCAGTGTAACTACTGTAGAACTTTGAGAGGGAAGGTCATTAGAAGAAGCCGTTGGATTGCCAGAGTCGGTTACCGAATTTTGCTGAATAGGCACTGCAGAAGGTGCCATTGTAACTATTGTAGAACTTTGAGAGGGAAGGTCATTAGAAGAAGCCGGGGGATCGCCAGAGTCGGTTACCGGTAAGTCCAAAACGATTGCCGTGTCAGTATGGTCAGTATCGTCAGCCATGAGCGCATTCAAAATTACAGAAAGAGATAACCATAAGACATAAAACAAGAATGGCATGTGAAGAAGATACTGCGGTTGCTAGGTGCTGCCTAGCAATGAAAGGTTGAGACCTCCGCAGAGCCAGGAAAACCAGAATATGGCCATTTGCATGAGAAAGGCCCCGGCTTCGAGCTGGGAACAGTGTCAACCCGACATACGTGAATAAACGCATATTTGTCCTCAATCTGTTTTGTCCCATATAGGATGGAGCCGGCGTCGTTACCCGTCACATACACTGAAGATAGAAATGAGTCAGCAACCCTGAGGCAACCCCACCATGCCCAGCCCTAAACAGCGAGCTTTTCGGGCCCTCGCCGGCGGCACCTGTGAAACTCCGCCAACTTAGCAGAGGTCATAAATGCTGCAGCGAAACCCTGGGGAAAACTAAAACATCCAGAAGCAGTAAACGAGAAAGGGAGAAAGGGAACAGGTCAAGCAACCAGAAGAGACGGGAAGGTTGAGTCACCTAAAGTTGCAGGGAAGGAAATCAACCCCATAGTTGGCTTCCCCAGAGGATAGCAGAAGAACTGAGAAATGGAAATCATACAGTAAGAGAAGGAAAGAGCCTAGCAAAATTAGTTAGAGTTGGCAGATGGAGTGGACGAATAACCCCTACCGCCCCAACTGCCAACTCGTAAGCCCCCACACCACGTCAAGGAGCTAGGCAAAATGGGGGGGCAGCACGTTTGATGTCCCTAAGCACGTTCGTATGGTGCCAACGTATAGTGAGGCAGACCCTACTGGGTATTTTTTGGCTTTTGAGAAAGTCGCGAGCAACATGGACTGGCCTAGGGCGAAATGGGTTCTTTTGTTACAAAGTGGGTTAAAGGGAAAGGTTTCTGCTGCCTACACTGCTCTTTCCGTGGCTCAGAGTGACGATTATGAGACTGTAAAGGAAACCATTCTACATGTCTACGAATTAGTGCCTGAAGCTTACCGTTTGCAGTTTAGGAATCACTATAAACCAAATCATTTGACGCATGTGGAGTTCATGTAAGAGAAGAAAAAGAAACTAAACAGGTGGCTGCGTTCTCGGGAGATCAAAGGTGACTATGAGAACATTTTTGAGCTCTTTCTTTTGGAGGATTTCTGTAGGACAGTCAATAGGGAAGTAGCTTCACATATCCTAGAAAAAGGTACCATGAATCCCGAGAAGGCTGCCATACTCGCTGATGAATATGTCTTAACGCGCAAAATAGGTTCAGACAGTAAAGCATGCAACAGTAGAGGAAACAATTACTGCCACCCTGAGTCATCAAGGTCACCGACCAATGACAATGTTACCAACCAGGCTCCGAAATTCCACCTCAAAAATGGAATGAAAAGCCATGGCAGCCCACTGCTTCTCCTACCACTGTCGGAAATAAGAGGGAAGTAAGGGGAGAGGTGAAGTGTTTCTACTGTGATAAAGCTGGTCACGTAGAACGTGATTGTTTCCTTAAACAGAGGTGCTAGGGCATGGGAGATAGGCCTATGGCAGATAACAGTAAGGCTGAGTACATGAGAGACTTTAAAAAATTTAGCTCTTATGTCCATCCTGGGGAAAGTGTGTGTGAATGAGGAAGAGGAGGAGAAGGAGACGAAAAAGAGGATGACACTTTTGCTGCCTTTGTGTCGTATGGATCTGTTCGTAAGAATGATGAAGTTAAACCTGTGAAAATCTTGAGAGATACAGGTGCCGCTCAAATGCTCACGAGAACGAAGGTGCTGGAGAAATTTGTGTATGAGGGTAAAAGCATCCTCATTCATGGTGTGGGGGTCAGTCTGTCTGTGCCACTGATAACCTTGGAGCTGAGAAGTGGGCTCGTGACGGGAATGGTGACAGTGGGACTGATGAATGAATTGCCAATGCCTGGGATTGATCTTGTGTTAGGAAATGATTTAGCAGGGAGGAAGGTGAATGTTTATCCCATAACTGTTTCCAGGTCTACTGATTGTGCTGCAACAGGAGAGCTGAAGAAGGTGCCAGCTGCATTTCCTGTTTGTACTGTGTTCGGATCCATGTCTCACAAAAATAATGGGATGAATGTGGCAATGGCGAAAAAGAGTGTTGTTGCAAGGGTGCAAAGTGTACTTGAAGGCCCTAATGAGGTGGGGCTAGATAAATTGTTCTCGCTAAATGAAGGTGTGAGGGAGAGTGGAAGTGTCTCAGGTGAGGAGAGCACACCTGATGTAAGCTCATTAACTAATCACCATATAACCGCGTTGTCAGAGTTGCAGAAAACGGATCCAGAGTTGCAGAGAATGAAGGAGACTGCAGAAAATGATTCAATGAATGGTGTGATTTATGAGGTGCCTATGCACGAAAATGTTCCTCTTGATTGTGTAGCAGAGGATAGGGGTTGGAGGTATGTACACCCCAAGGAGGGCCGGAAGGAGGTCATAAGTCTGGCGCTTGGTGATAGTTTGGCTGGACACATGTCAGTGAAGGAAGACACGGGTGCTCCTGTGGCTGCTGATGGTGTTGCAGAGGATTGTGAAATATTGGAGGGTGACCCCCGGAATGCTCCGAGCCGGACGATGGTGATGGAATGTGACGTGGGTCTGGCGGATGCTGAGCCTGTCAAGCTGCAGCCGTGCCGAGTCAACCCCGAGAGAGCCAAGGTGACGCGCCATGAGGTCAACGTCGAGCTGCAACGCAACTCCAGAGAGCCATGCCAGAGTGAATGGTCCTTCACCGTCACTCTCATAGAAAAAGCAGGTGGGTCAGCAAGGTTTTGCATTGATGTAAAGAAAGTCAATGATATCACCAAGAGCGACACTTACCATTTACCTAGAATTAAGGAATGTATTGACCATGTGGGGGGTGCCAAGTTCAAACTGGTTGTGGATGTAAGTGATTTGGGGACAGGTGCAGTCTTGTTGCAAGGGGATGATCATAAAGTAAAACATCCTATGTCTGGTGACAGCAAGAATATTAACTTTGTTCATAATGCTTGCAAGGTGGAGTTTGTTCTTGCATGAGTACCACTTCAATATCATTCATATTCCAGGGAAATGTAATGTCATTGCTGACCACCTGTCCCGCATTTTAAAAAATGTATGTGAATGCTTAAATTTGCCGCTGTCAAATTTCTTTTTAACACCTTAAGAGCGGCCTATGCGGTTTATTTATATGTACCGCCCAGCGGGGTGTTTTTAGCCAAAATAGGGCTGTTTACGTGATCATTTTCATGCCTAAATAAGACCCAGAACGTAAAACAAGTATCTATCCCTGAAAGGGCATAAACAGAGCTTTCGAATGACACCATAACGATCCTTTTATGATGGCTAGTTTTCTTGCAATAACCGTGCAACGCGAGTGCAAAAAGCATGTAATTAGGCACTTTCCCCATACAATTCCTTATATAGCGAGTGAGAGAGGTAGGAGGGAGGTGAGATTCGTGTCAGTAGGTTCGCCGCGGTGGTCTGGAGCAGTCATACGCTCGCTACTCTCCTGCCACCACTTGTCTCTCTCTCTCAGCAACATTACGTGCTGAAATTGCCACTCGAGTTATGTCGAGCGCCGCCACATAGTCCAGCTTTATTTAACTCGACTTATGTGGTGAGCCGCTAATTAAGGGTTAAGGGAGAGAGTGTGAGGTATAGCAGAGAAGTAGCAGAAAGCAGAGAGAGAGTCAAACGGCGATAATCTATCCAGACAAACATGGTGTCGGATGGACAACACAGAGGTACCCCGTGAGAAAGCCTATGGCTATGTTGACGTATGGGAGCCGTGAGAAAATATATGCTTCCCACGACATGAGGAGACCTTATCAGGAGTCTATGTGACTCTGTTGAAAGACTTGTGTGACTCCATTTGCTTGCCGAAAGTTAGAGGTTAGGAAGGAGATGTCTGTTAGGAGGTAAGAGTATAGAATCAGTGCTGTCCTGAGCTTGGCGGAGGACGGAGGTGGAGAGAGCCCCCTCACTCCGGTCTGGGTCCACCCCTGTGTGTGTTCGTGTTTTGCTGTCTCCTGATTTCGTGAGTTAAGACACTTAGGTGAGTGTATTGTTTGGTGTCCTTTGGAAGGGAGATGAGACAGCAATCATATATTATGTATGTGTAACGAGCCCAAGTGTGTGTGTGTGGTTTTCTATATACTTGGTATGTGTTCATGTTGGTATGTGTTCATGTTGGTATGTGTTCATGTTGGCGTGTGTTCATGTTGGTGTGGTTATGTCGGTGTGTTTTTATGTGTTTGTTTAGTGGACACTGATTCGTGTTCTTGAGTACATACATCGTCCGTCCGAGTGTTATCTGGCGATAATTATCTAAACACGGTAGCCTGTCAATCAATGTTAATTAAATGTCCGTGAAGTGGTGTTTGTGTGTTACACCGTGGTGACATTATATGGTGTCGTATGTTGTTCTGTGATTGAGTTGTGATTCAGAGTTTATATTCAGTGTACTAAGTGTTAATTAACCGTTTGTCTTCAATGTTCTCTCAGTGTGTTTATTCCTTGTAACGAGTGCATTTACTCAAAGCTTTCACTGGTGTTTAGTCAATTGTTATTCATTGATACTCTGGTGTTTCTTGTGGTGTGTTTCGTATCAAAGATCATTGCTTTGATTAACTGAATTATTGTGCTTATCAACCTGTTCGTTTACCCTAGTTGATTATAATTTAATTAATACGAAAATTAGTGGTGTTAATTTTTGGCCAATCCTTTGTTGCCCCCTGTGTGGATTGGTGTGACTATTCCCTCCTTTAGGGATGAGGGAACTGCGCCAGTGGCCAGAGACTTGGTGGCTATTAGTTTCAATGGTTGAGCCAGCTCTTCTTTGCAGGTTTTCAGAAACAGTGCACTGAAGCCAAATACTGCACAACATAATCTAAATATAGCTATAATAAAATGTAAACGGCGTTGCTGGTACAGAAGGGGTTAATGGTTCATTCTCTTCTTAATTCTGTTCTTATCCTGTCACCGCCTGCACAACTCCCGCACATTATGCTGCCCGAAAGAAGTCCAATCCAGGCCATCAAATTATCAAAGAAAACAGTAAAGCTACCCATAAATTTCTAGTTTTCTTCAACTCCACCTTTAAGAGAAAATGTAAAGAAATTTAGGGGTAACATTTTGATAGGTATTGAGCGCATGTATTTTAGACTCTAATAATGGTTTAAGTGTTTATGTTTATTTGTATCTTTCTATGTGGATGAGCGAGAGAAAAGGCAGAGCTGCCTGTAACGAGTGCCTCCCGCAGAGTTGAAAGAGTGACAGGACCAAAATCAAGGAATGTTCGAACCAAAATGCCTGGACACACGGAGTTTGAAGCAATTCAAGTCATAGCCATAGGGGAAGATGGAATCAGGGAGAGAGCTCCAGAGCTCAGCTGTTGAATAGAAGAAAGCTTGGGAATATCGGTTCACTCTTGGATTGGAGAGTTGCACAGAGTAGGGATGGGATTGTGTTGCAAGACGGGTGCTACGTACTCTATGGGGAGGAAGTGGTATACACTGAGAGAGATCTGAGGAACATTAATTATTGTAATAGCGGTAGAATATCGAGAGAGATGCAACACTGCGGCGAAGAGAGAGAGATTGCAAGGAGGTTTTTCCAAGTGGGATCAGGAGAAAAATAGACTCCTAGAATACTGAGCAAAGATGAGGGATTGATTTGTGTAGGCTATTGTTGAAGTATAAAGGACAGTTCTGTGCGAGTTCTTTACGGGTAGATAAATGGAGAAATTGGGTTTTGGAAGCATTGCAAGCAACAAGATATTCTATGCCCCAATTGGATATAGTTGATAGGTCAGAAGTTTAGTGTTTTATGGCATCATCTCATGATTTTTTGAGTGGTTGCTTGCTGGAGGGTTCTGGAAAACTAGTTGTATGGATAGTTTCTTCAGACACCCGAGTTTCAGTGAGGAAAAGAAGATCAGGTTTGTTGGAGAAGTGGTGTTTGGCAGAGGGAAAGTTAGAGAAAAGGCTGCGAATGTTGCTGTTGCAGAGCATTTTAAAGGGTCGGCAGGTGAAAGGTAACTTATGATGGGGGTATTTGTGGTATCTCCCCCCCCCCCCCCCCCAGGGGACTCCGAGGCAGTGTGATTTTTTTTTTCTTTTTTTTCTTTTTTTATTGGGAAGAAGTGTAGTGTGCTTGTTTAGTTGTTGTTGTTGTTGTTGTTTTTCCTCAAGCTGCCTGGCCGAACAGCCCCAAGGCCCCGAACAAGGCCTAGGCCGTAACCGAGCGCCCCCACAGAACCCTCCCTGCCGACCACAATAAAGCCTGGGTGACCGAAGCCACTCCATGGCGGGGAGCTGAGGAGGGTGCGGAAACGCCCGGGAAACCAAAGCCCCACCCAGGGCCCTGTGCCCCTCAGCAATTATGAAGAGAAAGTTGAGGGGCAAAGGAAAGATGTGACGCTTTGGCTTCCAATCTTGGTAGATTAGGAGGTCAATCCACGCAAGAGACGCCGTCACTTGAGATCTAGAAAATATATAAGTAAAAGGAACAGTCAGAGTAAGCTATGGGTATGGCAGAGATCGCTCAGTTCTCACTCTGATAGACCAGCCCATCACCACATGACTAGAACCCAATCCTCTCAGCATCAGCTAGGAAAGGCCCTAGAAAGCCGCCTTTGGCGGGGGGATAGCTCCCCTATTTCAACCCTTTTCGGGGTTGGGCACCCGCCCTGTGCTTGTTTAGTGTAGTGAGGTAGTGTGATGAATAGGAGGAGGGGTTTGGGACAGCTAGCTGGATTACTCTCTGTGTAAGTGTGTAAGTAGTTATTTTATGATAACTTCTGTTTTGTTGGACTTTATATAATTTATATGTTTTGCGAGAATCATCTTTTTCGGCCATCTTTCGCTCCACAGGAGGCTATTTCAAATCTAGATGAATATGCTGTCAGGTTAAGCATGTGCGAGTGTATGGTCTGACTGTTTGTGCAATTCCTCAAGACCTTGCCAACCATCAAACCTTGCTCGCTAAATATAACTGGCATAGTTGTGAGACTTGACATACCGAACTGAAAGTATATATCATGCGTAATGCCATGCCGGTATAACAACAGCTTCGATTCTTAACTCCTTGAAGACTATGCCGCATTTTAAATTTTTATTCTGGTATATAATTAGAAAATGTTATATGCAGCTTAAGAAGGATGATGAGGGTAAGTACTACTATCTCAATTAATCCTCTCAGGATCTTCTTTGTTTTTTGGCTATTGGTAGGCGATTTTACTCAGATTATAAAGGGTATATGGAAGTCAGAGGGTTAGTTGAGATGCTCTTTACCCTTATACTTCCCACAGATCCTTCCTAAGCTTTATACAATCGTCTAATTATAGCCAGATTAAACTGTCAAAATGCGTCACAATCTTCAAAGGATTATATTTTATTATTGAAATATGCATGACAATAAATACAATCTAGCTAAAATAGAAAAACAAAGTACATCAATTGTGGGATGCCATAGTCCGTAGCCCACTCATAGAAATTTCCCGGACTTCACATATTTTTAATAATGGAAGTACACCTCTGGAAGCGAATTTAAGAATATATTTGTCTATACATCAACTACAAAACTATAATATACTATTTATTGAAAAGCAAGTTTTTTTCCAAAAATTAATCTAGATAGTATTAATTGCATAAAGAAAATATAATTCATATATATCAAATACAAAGCCATATATAATATTTATTGAAAACAATCTATATTATTAAATCAGTTCGTGTGTCTGTTTGTCTCTGTGTTCTTAATAGGCGGCCGCAATTTTGGACCTGGGGAGCTGAAACTTTGCATGTGGGTGTTAATTGACCTGGGTCAGGTCATAGAGGGGGTGAGGCCACGATCGGAGGTAGTTTCGAGGCCGAAATTGAAAACAAACATGACAAAAAATGGCCGTTTGGGGCAGAAGGAGGCCTCTGATAGAAAAGGTGTATGGAATGAAAGTTGTTCGCAACCCCCCAAAATGAGGGTAGGGATGAGGTCAGATCCAAAATCGGAGGTCATTTAGCGGCCGAAATCGATGTCGCCATTTAATGAGGCACAGGGAGGTCGAGGTCGGTGATTATGGTAGTAGTAGTATTGTGATGATTGTGGTAGTAGTGATTGATGATGGTGATTATGGTAGTAGAATTTAAACCCAGGCAATGCCGGGTACCCCTGCTAGTTTATATTAAAACAAAATAATCTATATATATATATTATATACCAGTATATGTATATATATATAATAGCATAAACAAAAACATAATTTCTATACATCAAATGCAAAACTGTATATATTATTTATTAAAAAGCAGGTTCTATCCAAAAAGTAATCCAGATAGTTATAATTGCATAAAGAAAAACCTAGGGGGTCAACCAATTATTGTAACTGGGCTAGAGACTATGGCATCTGAGTGTACAGTTGCCCACATATCCACCTGTTAAAGACCTACTATATATGTTTTTGTTTTACTAGAATGTATTAATAGAAGTTAACCCTTCCAAGATTATGGTGCATTTTGACCGTTTATAATTAGTTTTGTCTATGTGTATGAATGAAACAAAAGGCAGGTTGCCTGTAACGAGTGTCTTCCCAAAGCCAAATGAGTGACAGGGCCGAATTCAAGGGATGTTGGGGTTGAAATGCCTGGACACACAAAGTTTAAAGCAGTTTAATTAAGTCATAAGATGAAGGCAAAATTGATTGAGAGAGAGAGATCCAGAGTTCACTTGTTGAGTAAAAGAAAGACTTTTACGAATTCTTGGGTTGGAGAGCTAGACAGAATAAGAGTGGGACTGTGTTGAAAGGTGGGTGCTTCGCAATCACTGCAAGGGAGGGGGTAAGCACTGAGAGAGTTCTGAAGAACACTGATTGTTGTAATAACGACAGAAGAGTGAAAGAGATGCAACATTGAGGCATGTAGAAAGAGATTGTAGGGAACTAGTAAGGGGAAGTGAGTTGATGAGACGAAATGCTTTGGACTCTACTCTTTCAAGAAGCGCAGTATGGGTGAAGCCTCCCCACACATACGAACAATACTCAATACAGGAGCGCACTGTGCCCCAATACAGAACAAGAAGCTGTGCAGGGGTGAAGAAACTACAGAGATGATTGAGCACACCTAACTTTTGGGAAGCTGTTTTAGCAAGAGTGGTAATATGATCTTTTCAAGAAAGGTTGGATGAAAAAGATACACTTGGAATATTGAGAGAAGATGAAGGGTTGATTTGTGTATGGTTGAAGAATAGTTGATAGTCTTGTGGAAGATTGTGATGAAAAGATAGAAGCAGACATTGGGTCTTGGAGGCATTGAAAGTAACCAGATCTTCTCTGCCCCAATCAGAAATAATTGATAGATCAGAAGATAGACGTTCTATGGACTCGTCACGTTTGTTTTGGAGTGCTTGCATGCTGGGTTAATGTGAAAAACTAGTTGAATAGTATAAGATAGAATCGTCGGCATACGAGTGGTTAGGACTGCAGGTACAGTTGAGTAGATCAATAATGAATATTTGAAAGATAATTGGAGACAGGACAGAACCCCTTTGAGGAACACCGGAGTTGATAGGTTGAAGGAGTGAGCGATTGCCTTCCTGCAGGTATGGGGGAAAAGAAATTAGAGACAAAGGCACAGATAGATGGATAGAAACCGAAGGAGGGTAGTTTGGAAATTAGATATTTGTGCCAGACTTTATTGAAGGGTTTCGATATGTCTAGTCTCTAGTGCAATAGCGAAACTCACCGAAGTCCCGAAAAGAGGCTATCATTAGATGATTTCATACAGTTTTGGAAGGGTCTGTGCTTGTCCTGGCCCATGGCACTGCGGGTATATGCTTTTAACCCCTTCTGTATCTTCAGCATCCTTTTTATTTTATTCTGGCTACTTCTAATTGATTTTATTCAGTTAAGGAATTATCTCTAGCAATTATGAGGCTTCAAACTATCTCAATCAACTGTTTTAACCCCTTCAGCACGATGACTTCTTTTTACCTATGCTTTTGGCTAATACTAAACGATTGTATGCAGTTTAGGAAGGACCAATATTACTCACAGTCTCTATTGTGATCGCATTTACCCGTAAGGGTTTATTTACTTGTTTGCTTGTTTATAAATTTATTATTATTTCAGTTTTCTTCCTAGGGCTCCATCAAGCATAAAGAACATCCCCAAGATCCCCCTTCTAGATAAATTTGTACATTCTTCGGTAGAAAAAATTCCTGGCCGAACGCCGGAATCTTCTATATTATAGGTTCGTTATCGCTCGCCGGTAAATAATCGACACTTATATGGCACGAAAGGTTTGAAAATTGACATAAATGGTGTGAAACATCTTTGAAATCACCAAGCTAATGGGACGAATGCCTTAATATTACAAAGCCAATGGAACTAAACATGAGGGAGACGGGCCTTCCCGAAAAAAAACTCCGTAAGTGAACATTTCCCCAAAAGACATTATACACCCTTTCCATCTTGATAATGAAATCTCCCCTTAACCCCATTTGGTGCTGGGCGGGTCTATCTGGAGCCTCCCTGTTTTACTCCATTATTTTGGATATTTTAAGACATTGCACCTTATTAGTTTGATCATTATAATGCGCTTCAACCCAATAAGGTGTTGATATTTCCTGGGCGAGCGATAGCGAGCCTGCAATTTGGGAGAAGTCGGCCTTCAGCCAGAACATGTTTCGACCGAAAATGTACATATTTAATTTGAAGGGGTTCTGGGGGACTTTTTGGTTTTAGTTTGAAGGGGGTCTGGAGAGGCGGGTTTTTTTCCGAAGTCTAGGAGGTTAACAAAAAATACATTATTCGCAAATGACAAAAACAAATAAAACCCTCAATAACATTGAAAGAAAATATCATAATAGCCCCCGAGACATTGCGCCAGACAGTGTTAAGTCATAATATTACAAACTCTATATCTTGGTAATAAAATCTAGATGGTTCGTTGTTCTGGTCCCCCTTCTTCCTCATGTTTATCCCCATTAGTTTTTAGATCGTAAGATGTTCGGTTTATTAGTTTGTCGATTTTAAGACATTTCGCCCCATTTCTTTGTCAATATTAAGACCTTTCGTATAATTTAAGTGTCGTGTTTTTCCTGGCGAGCGAGAGCAAGCCTGTAATATAGTTTTAACCGGCCTTCGGCCAGGACATTTTTGCATCAACAAATATACAAACTTATCTTGAGGGGGGTCTTAGGGTGTATTTTTTAAGCTTGATGGAGGTCTATGGATGAAACTGAAAACAAAATAGTAAACGGATAAATAAATAAACATAAGTGCGATCTTGGTGGGTCAGTTTGTTAGTATTGTGAGTCATGGTGGGTCAGTTTGTTAGTATTGTGAGTCTTGGTGGGTCAGTTTGTTAGTATTGTGAGTCATGGTGGGGGAGTTTGTTAGTATGGTGAGTCATGGTGGGTCAGTTTGTTAGTATTGTGAGTCATGGTGGGGGAGTTTGTTAGTATTGTGAGTCATGGTGGGTCAGTTTGTTAGTATTGTGAGTCTTGGTGGGTCAGTTTGTTAGTATTGTGAGTCATGGTGGGTCAGTTTGTTAGTCTTGTGACTCATGGTGGGGGAGTTTGTTAGTATTGTGAGTCATGGTGGGTCAGATTGTTAGTATTGTGAGTCATGGTGGGGGAGTTTGTTAGTATTGTGAGTCATGGTGGGGGAGTTTGTTAGTATTGTGAGTCATGGTGGGTCAGATTGTTAGTATTGTGAGTCATGGTTGGGGAGTTTGTTAGTATTGTGAGTCATGGTGGGGGAGTTTGTTAGTATTGTGAGTCATGGTGGGGCAGTTTGTTAGTATTGTGAGTCATGGTGGGTCAGTTTGTTAGTATTGTGAGTCATGGTTGGTCAGTTTGTTAGTATTGTGAGTCATGGTGGGGGAGTTTGTTAGTATTGTGAGTCATGGTGGGTCAGTTTGTTAGTATTGTGAGTCATGGTAGGGGAGTTTGTTAGTATTGTAAGTCATGGTGGGTCAGTTTGTTAGTATTGTGAGTCATGGTGGGTCAGTTTGTTAGTATTGTGAGTCATGGTGGGTCAGTTTGTTAGTATTGTGAGTCATGGTGGGTCAGTTTGTTAGTATTGTGAGTCATGGTGGGTCAGTTTGTTAGTATTGTGAGTCATGGTGGGGGAGTTTGTTAGTATTGTGAGTCATGGTTGGTCAGTTTGTTAGTATTGTGAGTCATGGTGGGGGAGTTTGTTAGTATTGTGAGTCATGGTGGGACAGTTTGTTAGTATTGTGAGTCTTGGTGGGTCAGTTTGTTAGTATTGTGAGTCATGGTGGGTCAGTTTGTTAGTATTGTGACTCATGGTGGGGGAGTTTGTTAGTATTGTGAGTCATGGTGGGTCAGATTGTTAGTATTGTGAGTCATGGTGGGGGAGTTTGTTAGTATTGTGAGTCATGGTGGGGAAGTTTGTTAGTATTGTGAGTCATGGTGGGTCAGATTGTTAGTATTGTGAGTCATGGTGGGGGAGTTTGTTAGTATTGTGAGTCATGGTGGGGGAGTTTGTTAGTATTGTGAGTCATGGTGGGTCAGTTTGTTAGTATTGTGAGTCATGGTGGCTCAGTTTGTTAGTATTGTGAGTCATGGTGGGTCAGTTTGTTAGTATTGTGAGTCATGGTGGGGGAGTTTGTTAGTATTGTGAGTCATGGTGGGTCAGATTGTTAGTATTGTGAGTCATGGTGGGGGAGTTTGTTAGTATTGTAAGTCATGGTGGGTCAGTTTGTTAGTATTGTGAGTCATGGTGGGTCAGTTTGTTAGTATTGTGAGTCATGGTGGGTCAGTTTGTTAGTATTGTGAGTCATGGTGGGTCAGTTTGTTAGGATTGTGAGTCATGGTGGGTCAGTTTGTTAGTATTGTGAGTCATGGGGGGGGAGTTTGTTAGTATTGTGAGTCATGGTGGGTCAGTTTGTTAGTATTGTGAGTCATGGTGGGGGAGTTTGTTACTATTGTGAGTCATGGCGGGTCAGTTTGTTAGTATTGTGAGTCATGGTGGGTCAGTTTGTTAGTATTGTGAGTCATGGTGGGTCAGTTTGTTAGTATTGTGAGTCATGGTGGGTCAGTTTGTTAGTATTGTGAGTCATGGTGGGTCAGTTTGTTAGTATTGTGAGTCATGGTGGGTCAGTTTGTTAGTATTGTGAGTCATGGTTGGTCAGTTTGTTAGTATTGTGAGTCTTGGTGTGTCAGTTTGTTAGTATTGTGAGTCATGGTGGGTCAGTTTGTTAGTATTGTGAGTCATGGTGGGTCAGTTTGTTAGTATTGTGAGTCATGGTGGGGGAGTTTGTTAGTATTGTGAGTCATGGTGGGTCAGTTTGTTAGTATTGTGAGTCATGGTGGGTCAGTTTGTTAGTATTGTGAGTCATGGTGGGTCAGTTTGTTAGTATTGTGAGTCATGGTGGGGGAGTTTGTTAGTATTGTGAGTCATGGTGGGTCAGAGTGTTAGTATTGTGAGTCATGATGGGGGAGTTTGTTAGTATTACGAGTCATGTTGGGGGAGTTTGTGAGTCATGGTGGGGGTGTTTGTTAGTATTTTTAGTCATGGTGGGGGAGTTTGTTAGTATTGAGAGTCATGGTAGGTCAGTTTGTTAGTATTGTGAGTAATGGGGGAGTTTGTGAGTATTGTGAGTCATGGTGGGGGTGTTTGTTAGTATTGTTAGTCATGGTGGGGGAGTTTGTTAGTATTGTGGGTAATGGTGGGGGAGTTTGTTATTATTGTGGGAAATGGTGGGTGAGTTTGTGAGTATTGTGAGTCATGGTGGGGGAGTTTGTTAGTATTGTTATTCATGATGGGGAGTTTGTTAGAATTGTGAGTCATGGTGGGGGAGTTTGTTAGTATTGTGAGTCATGGTGGGGGAGTTTGTTAGTATTGTTATTCATGATGGGGAGTTTGTTAGAATTGTGAGTCATGGTGGGGGAGTTTGTTAGTATTGTGAGTCATGGTGGGGGAGTTTGTTAGTATTGTTAGTCATGATGGGTGAGTTTGTTAGGGTGAACGGTCAACTCAACCAGTAGACCATTTCAACCAGTAGCTATCAACCAGTACCAAATCAACCAATACGGTTAGGTTAGGTTAGGTTAGGTTAGTACTATATTTTGGCACGGGTTTGGTTGGTCTGGGTTAATTTGGCACTGGTTGAGAGCTACTGGTTGAAATGGTCTACTGGGTGAGATGACATGGAACCATTTGTTAGTATTGTTAGTCATGGTGGGGGAGTTTGTTAGTATTGTTAGTCATGGTGGGGGAGTTTGCTAGTATTGTGCGTCATGGTGGGGAATTTGTTAGTATTGTTAGTCATGGTGGGGGAGTTTGTTTGTATTATGAGTCATGTTGAGGGACTTTGTGAGTATTGTTAGTCATGGTGGGGGAGTTTGTTAGTATTGTGAGTCATGGTGGGGGAGTTTGTGAGTATTCTGGGTAATGGTTGGGGAGTTTGTTAGTATTGTGGGTAATGGTGGGGTAGTTTGATAGTATTGTGGGTAACGGTGGGGGAGTGTGTTAGTATTGTGAGTCATGGTGGGGGTGTTTGTTAGTATTGTTATTCATGGTGGGGGAGTTTGTTAGTATTGTGAGTCATGGTGGGTCAGTTTGTTAGTATTGTGGGTAATGGGGGAGTTTGTGAGTATTGTGAGTCATAGTGGGGGTGTTTGTTAGTATTGTTAGTCATGGTGGGGGAGTTTGTTAGTATTGTGAGTCATGGTGGGGCAGTTTGTTAGTATTGTCGGTAATGGTGGGGGAGTTTGTGAGTATTGTGAGTCATGGATGGGGAGTTTGTGAGTATTGTTAGTCATGGTGGGGAGTTTGTTAGTATTGTGGGTAATGGTGGGGGAGTTTGTTATTATTGTGGGAAATGGTGGGGGAGTTTGAGAGTATTGTGAGTCATGGTGGGGGAGTTTGTTAGTATTGTTATTCATGATGGGTAGTTTGTTAAAATTGTGAGTCATGGTGGGGGAGTGTGTTAGTATTGTTATTCATGATGGGGAGTTTGTTAGTATTGTGAGTCATGGTGGGGGAGTTTGTTAGTATTGTTATTCATGTTGGGGAGTTTGTTAGTATTGTGAGTCATGGTGGGGGAGTTTGTTAGTATTGTGAGTCATGGTGGGGGAGTTTGTTAGCATTGTTAGTCATGATAGGTGAGTTTGTTAGGGTGACCTGTCAACTCAACCAGTAGACCATTTCAACCAGTAGCTATCAACCAGTACCAAATCAACTAATACAGTTAGGTTAGGTTAGGTTAGGTTAGGTTAGGTTAGTACTATATTTTGGCATGGGTTTGGTTGGTCTGGTTTAATTTGGCACTGGTTGAGAGCTACTGATTGAAATGGTCTACTGGTTGAGATGACATGGAACCATTTGTTAGTATTGTTAGTCATGGTGGGGGAGTTTGTTAGTATTGTTAGTCATGGTGGGGGAGTTTGTTAGTATTGTGAGTCATGGTGGGAATTTGTTAGTATTGTTAGTCATGGTGGGGGAGTTTGTTAGTATTACGAGTCATGTTGGGGGAGTTTGTGAGTATTGTGAGTCATGGTGGGGGTGTTTGTTAGTATTGTTAGTCATGGTGGGGGAGTTTGCTAGTATTGTGAGTCCTGGTGGGTCAGTTTGTTAGTATTGTGAGTAATGGGGGAGTTTGTGAGTATTGTGAGTCATGGTGGGGGTGTCTGTTAGTATTGTTAGTCCGGATGGGTGAGTTTGTTAGTAATGTGAGTCATGGTGGGGCAGTTTGTTAGTATTGTCGGTAATGGTGGGGGAGTTTGTGAGTATTGTGAATCATGGTTGGGGAGTTTGTGAGTATTGTTAGTCATGGTGGGGGAGTTTGTTAGTATTGTGGGTAATGGTGTGGGAGTTTGTTATTATTGTGGGAAATGGTGGGGGAGTTTGTGAGTATTGTGAGTCATTGTGGGGGAGTTTGTTAGTATTGTTATTCATGATGGGGAGTTTGTTAGAATTGTGAGTCATCTCGGGGAGTTTGTTATTATTGTGAGTCATGGTGGGGGAGTTTGTTAGTATTGTTATTCATGATGGGGAGTTTGTTTGAATTGTGAGTCATGGTGGGGGAGTTTGTTAGTATTGTGAGTCATGGTGGGGGAGTTTGTTAGTATTGTTAGTTATGATGGGTGAGTTTGTTAGGGTGACCGGTCAACTCAACCAGTAGACCATTTCAACCAGTAGCTATCAACCAGTACCAAATCAACCAATACGGTTAGGTTAGGTTAGTACTATATTTTGGCACGGATTTGGTTGGTCTGGGTTAATTTGGCACTGGTTGAGAGCTACTGGTTGAAATGGTCTTCTGGTTGAGATGACATGGAACCATTTGTTAGTATTGTTAGTCATGGTGGGGGAGTTTGTTAGTATTGTTAGTCATGGTGGGGGAGTTTGTTAGTATTGTGAGTCATGGTGGGGAATTTGATAGTATTGTTATTCATGGTGGGGGAGTTTGTTAGTATTACGAGTCATGTTGGGGGAGTTTGTGAGTATTGTTAGTCATGGTGGGGGAGTTTGTTAGTATTGTGAGTCATGGTGGGGGAGTTTGTTATTATTGTTAGTCATGGTTGGGTAGTTTGTTAGTATTGTTAGTCATGGTGGGGGAGTTTGTTAGTATTGTGAGTCATGGTGGGGGAGTTTGTTAGTATTGTTAGGCATGGTGGGGGAGTTTGTTAGTATTGTTAGTCATGGTGGGGGAGTTTGTTAGTATTATGAGTCATGGTGGGGGAGTTTGTTAGAATTGTGGGAATGGTGGGGTAGTTTGTTAGTATTGTGGGTAATGGTGGGGGAGTTTGTTAGTATTGTGAGTCATGGTGGGGGAGTTTGTTAGTATTGTTAGTCATGGTGGGGGAGTTTTGTTCGTATTGTTAGTCATGGTGGGAGAGTTTTATAGTATTGTTAGTCATGGTGGGGGAGTTTGTTAGTATTGTGGGTAATGGGGGAGTTTGTTAGTATTGTGGGAAATGGTGGGGGAGTTTTAAAGGCTTCAGCTTAAATAAACAAGAATTCAATGATGCCGTAGCCTTGAGGTATGGGTGGCCAGTTTCGAACCTGCCGCTGAAATGTGCATGCGGTGAAAAAAACAACTTAGACCACTGTATGACCTGTAAGAAAGGAGGATTCATCTGTATCCGGCATGATGAAGTACGAGACATCACTGCACAAATGCTGGACGAGGTGTGCCATGATATCAGAATCGAACTGGAACTTCTGCCTATGGACGGACAGCGCTTGGCCCACAATACTGCAAATACTTCAAATGAAGCAAGAGTAGACGTAAGTGCTCGAGGTTTTTGGACGAGGGGACAACAGGCTTTTTTCGACATCAGAATCTTCAACCCAAGAACACAAACATATCATCAGCGAGGACACAAGACGGCATACTTGAGAAACGAAAGTGAGAAAAGACGCGCTTATGAAGAAAGAATTTTAAACAGGGATCAAGGAAGCTTTACTCCTCTGGTCTTCCCATCGTCGGGAGGAATGGGACCTTCTGCAAGTGTCTTCTATGCCAGATTAGCTGAACAAATATCGGAGAAAAAGCGCCAGCATAGAAGCCAAGTCATAACTTGGATGAGATGCCGGCTCTCTTTCTCTCTTCTCAGGTCAGCACTCCTATGTCTCAGGGGTACAAGGTCCTCCCCGCTACAGAGGACAATAGTGAGAGACTTGGACTTTGAAATATTTGTGGCGGAGGGACGAATTGGGGAACAACTAGGTTGATTGTAGGGAGGTACTGGTACAATAAGATAAACTACAATGTAACTAGAATAAGATAGATTGTACACCACTTTATAACTGTCACCTTAAAAAAAAAAAAAAAAAAAAAAAACATGCTTACATTACTGAAATGTTTGAGGATTTTTTGTCCAACTACTCCCTCTCGGGCATAGGCTGAGAGCCCTTACAATCAACCCCTCAACACGGTGAAGCCCGTGAGGTCTCGTTCCACTCTGGGGAGCGAGATATGTGAAGCATCCATTCATGGCTCGAAGCAGCTTCATCTCTGAAGCCGCTGGTTGCTTCGTTCAAATGCTTCACTGTCTCACCCTCCAGACTCAGACCCTCACTCTCAGAATGCCACCTATTGAGCAGTGAACTCACTAGGCATTGTCCCCCTGTAGCATATTTTGAATATGGGAATATTCATACAGTGCTATTTAATCAGGGAACAATGAGGGTATTTTTGTTGGCATTTCGGTGGGCTTTGTGGTAATGCACTGATACTAGGTACAGCACAAATTCAATCCCAATAATTTCTTCCCAATGACATATGGGGATTTGAACCTGGGTCCATTGGATTACCAATCCAGTGGCAAGACCACTCCACCATTGCATTACATGCAGTAATGCAAGTAATGGTCACTCTTCTGTAAATCTAAAATGGCTTACTTAAGCATGGGAAAGGGATGGGACCTATTTTATTTTTTTATTTTTTTTTAATTGTGAGTCATGGTGGGGGAGTTAGTTAGTATTGTGAGTCATGGTGGGGAGTTTGTTAGTATTGTGGGTAATGGTGGGGGAGTTTGTGAGTATTGTGAGTCATTGTGGGGGAGATTGTTAGTATTGTTCGTAATGGTGGGGGAGTTTGTTAGTATTGTGAGTCATGGTGGGGGAGATTGTTAGTATTGTTAGTCATGGTGGGGGAGTTTGTGAGTCATGGTGGGGGAGTTTGTTAGTATTGTGAGACATGGTGGCGGAGTTTGTTAGTATTGTGAGTCATTGTGGGGGAGTTTGTTGGTATTGTTAGTCATGGTGGGTGAGTTTGTTAGTATTGTTAGTCATGGTGGGGGAGTTTGTGAGTATTGTAAGAACATGGTGGGGGAGTTTGTGAGTATTGTTAGTCATGGTGGGGGAGTTTGTTAGTGTTGTGAGTCATGGTAGGGGAGTTTGTTAGTATTGTTAGTCATGGTGGGGGAGTTTGATAGTATTGCGAGTCATGGTGGGGGAGTTTGTGAGTATTGTTAGTCATGGTGAGGGGAGTTTTTGAGTATTGTGAGTCATGGTGGGGAGTTTGTTAGTATTGTTAGTCATGGTTGGGAATTTTGTTAGTATTATGAGTCATGGTGGCGGAGTTTGTTAGTATTGTGGGTAATGGTAGGGGAGTTTGTTAGTATTGTGGTCAATGGTGGGGAGGTTTGATTGTATTGTGGGTAATGGTGGGGGAGATTGTTAGTATTGTGAGTCATGGTGGGTCAGTTTGTTAGCATTGTGGGTAATGGTGGGGGAGTTTGTGAGCATTGTGAGTCATGGTGGGGGTGTTTGTTAGTATTGTTAGTCATGGTGGGGGAGTTTGTTAGTATTGTGAGTCATGGTGGGGTAGTTTGTTAGTATTGTGGGTAATGGTGGGGGAGTTTGTGCGTATTGTGAGTCATGGTGGGGAGATTGTTAGTATTGTTAGTCATAGTTGGGGAGTTTGTTAGTATTGTGAGTCATGGTGGGGCAGTTTGTTACTATTGTGGGTAATGGTGGGGGAGTTTGTGCGTATTGTGAGTCATGGTGGGGGAGATTGTGAGTATTGCTAGGAGTTTGTTAGTATTGTGGGAAATGGTGGGGGAGTTTGTTAGTATTGTTAGTCATGGTGGGTGAGTTTGTTAGTATTTTTAGTCATGATGGGGAGTTTGTTAGTATTGTGAGTCATGGTGGGGAAGTGTGTTAGTATTGTTATTCATGATGGGGAGTTTGTTAGTATTGTGAGTCATGGTGGTGGAATTTGTTAGTATTGTTAGTCATGATGGGTGAGTTTGTTAGGGTGACCGGTCAACTCAACCAGTAGACCATTTCAACCATTAGCTCTCAACCAGTACCAAATCAACCAATACGGTTAGGTTAGGTTAGGTTAGGTTTGGTTAGTACTATATTTTGGCACTGGTTTGGTTGGTCTGGGTTAATTTGGCACTGGTTGAGAGCTACTGGTTGAAATGGTCCACTGGTTGAGATGACATGGAACCGTTTGTTAGTATTGTTAGTCATGGCGGGGGAGTTTATTAGTATTGCGAGTCATGGTGGGGGAGTTTGTGTATATTGTTAGTCATGGTGGGGGAGTTTGTTAGTATTGTGAGTCATGGTGGGGGAGTTTGTTAGTATTGCGAGTCATGGTGGGGGAGTTTATTAGTAATGTTAGTCATGGTGGGGGAATTTGTTAATATTTTGAGTCATGGTGGGGGAGTTTGTGTGTATTGTTAGTCATGGTGGGGGAGTTTGTTAGTGTTGTGAGTCATGGTGGGGGAGTTTGTTAGTAATGTTAGTCATGGTGGGGGAGTTTGTTAGTATTGCGAGTCATGGTGGGGTAGTTTATTAGTATTGTTAGTCATGGTGGGGGAGTTTGTTAATATTATGAGTCATGGTGGGGGAGTTTGTTAGTATTGTGGGTAATGGTGGGGAGAGTGTGTGAGTATTGTGAGTCATGGTGGGGGAGTTTGTGAGTATTGTGGGTATGGGTGGGGGAGTTCGTTAGTATTGTGGGTAATGGTGCGGGAGTTTGTTAGTATTGTGGGTAATGGGGGGGTAGTTTGTTAGAATTGTGGGTAATGGTGGGGGAGTTTGTTAGTATTGTTAGTCATGGTGGGAGAGTTTTATAGTATTGTTAGTCATGGTGGGGGAGTTTGTTAGTATTTTGGGAAATGGTGGGGGAGTTTGTTAGTATTGTTAGTCATGGTGGGTGAGTTTGTTAGTATTGTTAGTCATGGTAGGGGAGTTTGTTAGTATTGTGAGTCATGGTGGGGGAGTGTGTTAGTATTGTTAGTCATGGTGGGGGAGTTTGTTAGTATTGCTAGTCATGGAGGGGGAGTTTGTTAGTATTGTTTGTCATGGTGGAGGAGTTTTTTAGTATTATGAGTCATGGTTGGGGAGTTTGGTAGTAGTGTTAGTAATGGTGGGGGAGTTTGTTTGTATTGCGAGTCATGGTGGGGTAGTTTATTAGTATTGTTAGTCATGGTGGGGGAGTTTGTTAATATTATGAGTCATGGTGGGGGAGTTTGTTAGTATTGTGGGTAATGGTGGGAAGAGTGTGTGAGTTTTGTGAGTCATGGTGGGGTAGTTTGTTAGAATTGTGGGTAATGGTGGGGGAGTTTGTTAGTATTGTTAGTCATGGTGGGAGAGTTTTATAGTATTGTTAGTCATGGTGGGGGAGTTTGTTAGTATTGTGGGTAGTATTGTGTAGTATTGTGAGTTTGTTAGTATTGTTAGTCATGGTGGGGGAGTTTGTTTGTATTGCGAGTCATGGTGGGGGAGTTTGTGAATATTGTTAGTCATAGTGGGAGAGTTTCTTAGTATTGTGAGTCATGGTGGGGGAGTTTGTTAGTATTGTTAGTCATGGTGGGGGAGTTTGTTAGTATTGCGAGTCATGGAGGGGGAGTTTATTAGTATTGTTTGTCATGGTGGAGGAGTTTTTTAGTATTATGAGTTGGGGAGTTTGGTAGTAGTGTTAGTAATGGTGGGGGAGTGTGTTTGTATTGCGAGTCATGGTGGGGGAGTTTGTGAGTATTGTTGGTCATGGTGGGGGAGTTTGTTAGTATTGTGAGTCATGGTGGGGGAGTTTGTTAATATTGTTAGTCATGGTGGGGGAGTTTGTTAGTATTGCGAGTCATGGTGGGGGAGTTTGTTAGTATTTTGGGAAATGGTGGGGGAGTTTGTTAGTATTGTTAGTCATGGTGGGGGAGTTTGTGAGTATTGTGGGTAATGGTGGGGGAGTTTGTTAGTATTGTGGGTAATGGTGTGGGAGTTTGTTAGTATTGTGAGTCATGGTGGGGCAGTTTGTTAGGATGGTGGGAAATGGTGGGGGAGTTTGTTAGTATTATGAGTAATGGTGGGGAGTTTTTGAGTATTGTTAGTGATGGGGGGAGTTTGTTAGTATTGTTATTCATGGGGGGAGTTTGTTAATTTTGTTAGTCATGGTGGGGAAGTTAGTTAGTATTGTGAGTCATGGTGGGGGAGTTTGTTCGTAGTGTTAGTCATGGTGGGAGAGTTTTGTAGTATTGTTAGTCATGGTGGGGGAGTTTGTTAGTATTGTGGGTAATGGGGGAGTTTGTTAGTATTGTGGGAAATGGTGCGGGAGTTTGTGAGTATTGTGAGTCATGGTGGGAAAGTTTGTTAGTATTCTGAGTCATGGTGGGGAGTTTGTTAGTATTGTGGGTAATGGTGGGGGAGTTTGTGAGTATTGTTCGTCATGGTGGGGGAGATTGTTAGTATTGTTCGTCATGGTGGGGGAGTTTGTTAATATTGTGAGTCATGGTGGGGGGGATTGTTAGTATTGTTAGTCATGGTGGGGGAGTTTGTGAGTCATGGTGGGGGAGTTTGTGAGTCATGGTGGGGTAGTTTGTTAGTATTGTGAGTCATGGTGGCGGAGTTTGTTAGTATTGTGAGTCATGGTGGGTGAGTTTGTTAGTATTGTTAGTCATGGTGGGGGAGTTTGTTAGTATTGCGAGTCATGGTGGGGTAGTTTATTAGTATTGTTTGTCATGGTGGGGGAGTTTGTTAATATTATGAGTCATGTTGGGGGAGTTTGTCAGTATTGTGGGTAATGGTGGAGGAGTTTGTGAGTATTGTGAAAACGTCAGTCAGAGTCAGTCAGAGAGGAGGGTCACGTCCGTCGCGGTCCGGGATTTTTCGACTATCCCGCGGGATACTGGTGATTAAACTGTCAAAAAATCACACACAAAAACAAACGTAGTGTCGCGGTCCTGTGAAGTGCAAAATCGAACCGATTGATACAATATCTGGAGAGATATTCGCGTTTTGGAAAAAAAATCTGTTAACTCTTACAGCAGTGCCACGGCGCTGGTCTAGGACAGGCCTAGGGCAGGCCCATAAGGCGGGTGGAAAGAAGAAGAGAAAGAAAACACCGTTACGTCCCAAAGCAAAGTGTTAGCTATATAGTCCTATGAAATCAAACAGGGCTATGGGAAAATAGGAAGCCTAAGTTAAAAGTGATAGTGAACATCGTATATCACGTAAATAAACTAGGAAAGTATAATACAGATAATTAAAGTCAGGGGAACTTTTAACTTTTAGCTTCGGAACAGGACGTATGCTGTAAACAAAATACCCTCGGTGACCGCAAAGACCATAAACACATATATCCCCTCGCTCTCCTGGACACGTCCCCTCCCCTCCCCCTATACGATTTTACCAAAAGCGAAACTTTACCTCGACAGGAAAGGGTACCGACAAAACAAATATCGTAAATAATAGCAAACAGAGAAAAACAATATATAAACAAATTAAATCAGTGCAGATTATTTCTCGACCATATCGCAGGTTAGTAGTGACGTTATTGGAGAGAAAGATCTCCCACGCAACCAAATGTGGTGAAAATTCGAACCTGAACAGTGTTGAATCAAGTTGATAGGTAAAATATGAAAATTAAAATAGATACTATATATAGGTAGCCTGGAAAGTTCGTTATTTTCCTAGAGTGCCGTATATTCCGCTAAACAGTCGACCAAAAACGGGAAAAGTGGTTAGGGCAGTGAGAATTATGTTTCATAAGATAATTATTGAAAGTGTTACTTAAAGTTACTTAAAGTTTAAACATAACGAGTGTAAACGAGTGGCACCCCCCCCCCCCCCCCCCCCCCCCACACTCCCCACAAACCGCGTAACAAACACCTCCTTGTCCTCCAAGCCCCCCCCCCCCCCTCTCTCTCTCTCTCTCTCTCTCTCCCCCATGTAAGGGCGGGTGGAATTTTTTTTTTTTTTTTTACCAGAGACAAATGTACGAGTTGTAAGATGAATATACACATGCATAAAGGCACCGCATGTCGGATATGCAAGCAACCATACCACTGGATTTGCATAGGATTGACACCAATAAATGAGGCGTACAATACAAGAGGGAAGAACCTCCATTTCTGCGATAGTTGTTTCGATATCACATGGCAAGTCATACAGACTGTAGAAAATACAGAAGTACAAGATAGACTGAAATATAGCCAAGACATAGCTACCTTTCACAGAAAATAGGGAACTATTGGGGCCTCAGGGCCCATACTAATATCACAACCCAGACACGCACACCTTCCCATGAAAATGCCCACATTGCCTCCTGCACATCAACACACATCGCCTGCCGAACAACAACCTTTCGCACCCTACATATCCACAAACCCTGCCGCACATCTCCCCACACCTCCCCAGACCCAGAAAACACCCACATTAATCCCATCTATGGCCATTGACCACCCATACTGCTGTTGATCAAATACATTTGCAGGATGAACGTAGGATGCAACAAGCCCCCATATCAGGCTCCCTTTCCACATCGTCTCCCCCCTCACCACTGCCACCTGCCCACCGACCCGTAACTCCACCCCCCTGCAGGCCTCACCCACCCATACACCAAGCCCACTCTCACCCACAACCACACTTAGCTCACCACATAACCCCTTGCAGCCCCAGCCACACCTACTGGGGTTGTCTACACCAGTGTGCAGATATTATCTGGAAAGAAGGTGCTACTTTGGTCAAAAGGGCGAATATAATGGGAATTCATGTAGATTTGCTCATCCCAAAATTTGCAACAACATAACCAGTCATGGAAAATGTAGATTTGGTGAAACCTGCAAATACCACCACCCATCCCTTTGCAAGACATCACTTGAGAACAAGACCTGCTACAATATGAAATGCCCAGCTTTTCATATTAAAGGGACTTGGAGATATGCTAGACCTAACACGAATGGTAGCCCAAAAAACTCTCTAGCTATGCGAGGACGAGACAGAGGAAAAAGGCAAGGAGGGAAAGGGCAGATGAAGATGAAGAGACTGAGGGAGATGGAAGAGCACATAGAACACCTCGAGCACCTCCTGGCCTCCCAAGAGTGGCCAATACATCCCGAAGACTATTAGGTACACATAGTACTCCAAACAATCCCTCCCCAATCTTGTTTGCAAATATCCAAGGCCTAAAAAATAGAACCACGAACAAAGTACCATTTATTATGGGCCTGCTAGAAGAAGGAAACGCTATATTTGCGGCTCTCACAGAAACTCCCATTAAAGATCAGGAAGATAGTGAGGTATGGATTCCTGGTTACAACCTACATTGGGCGGACAGAACGCATAGATCACATGGAGGTGTAGCCTTGTACATACATGACTCACTGATATGTACTGAATTCTTAAATAACAGTAATGAAGTGGTGGAAATACTTGGAGTTAAAATAGAATCCCTAAATTTAGCAGTTATTGTTACATACAGGCCTCCAGACTCATCCCGAGAAGAATTAAAAACCCAGCTCAACAAAATAAAATCAGAAGTGGAAACCCTGGGGAACCCAACACCAAATATTATATGGCTAGGAGACTTTAACCTACCAAACATTAAATGGAGACAACTAGAAAACCAGTTAGTGGCAAATAACACCGGAGAAGCAAATACTAATACGAGAGAGCTTTTTGAACTTTGTGATTTTTTTAGTCTTACCCAACATATTGCTGAACCCACACGGGAAAACAATATCTTAGACCTGGTCTTCACTAACAATGACTCTCTAGTACACAGCATTAACATATCGGACACAACATACTCAGATCATAAATTAATTGAGATCAAAACAACCTTAGAAAGTGTACAGACAACCTCAGAATCGAGAACAAAAACCGGCCCCTTCAGTAAATTTAACTTCAATAACAAAAACATTAGGTGGGAAGAGGTAAATCAAGAAATGGAGGAAATAGACTGGGAAGATTTAATGGATAACCTGACACCAGCAGAATGTCTAGTCTTAATAACAGAAACCATGACCCAAATCTGTAGCCACCATATACCTGCAAGACAAACAAAACGAAGAAGCAAACAAGATCGGGAAAGGAGGAGGCTGTACAGAAGAAGAAAATTACTCACACAAAGACGCACACATCAAAATCTACAGGATAGGCAAAAGGTCGAAATAGATAGAGAAATTGTGGAAATTGAACAAAGGCTAAGAATATCATATGAACTACAACATATGGAAGAGGAGAGGAAAGCTATTGCAGGTATAAAGGAAAATTCCAAATACTTCTTTTCATACGCCAAACAAAAGGCTAAAACAACATCAAACATCGGCCCACTGAGCAAAGGGGACGGCTCTTTCACAGGGGACAAAAAGGAAATGAGCGAACTCTTAAGCAGGCAGTATGAAATGGCATTCAGTGAGCCTGATGACACAAAAGTCATCAGAGACCAAAATATATTTTTCATGGAAACCTCCCCCATGGAAACCCCTCAGATGCTGGATATTGATTTCGGTCCAAAAGACATAGAAGAGGCCATTTCCAACATGCCTTCCCACTCGGCACCAGGCCTGGACTCATGGAATTCGATCCTAATGAAAAAATTTAAGGAAAACCTCTCAAAACCCCTGGCTATAATGTGGAGAAGGAGTCTAGACACTGGTGACATACCAGATAGCTTGAAAAACGCAATAATTGCCCCACTGCATAAAGGAGGGAGTAAAGCACTACCAAAAAACTACCGCCCGGTAGCTCTAACCTCTCACATCATTAAAGTTTTCGAGCGAGTCCTGCGAAGCAAAATTTCAACATTCATGGAGACAAATTAACTACACAACACCGGTCAACATGGGTTCAGAGCGGGAAGATCATGTCTCTCACAACTTTTGGAACACTATGACAAAATTCTTAAAGCGCTAGAAGAAAAGAAAAACGTGGATGTCGTTTACACCGATTTTGCTAAGGCATTTGATAAATGTGACCATAGTATAATAGCCCACAAACTGAAAGGAAAAGGTATAACTGGAAAAATCGGACGGTGGATATACGATTTCCTCGTAAACCGAAAACAATCGATAGCAGTAAACCAAGTCACTTCTGAGCCTTCGGATGTCAAAAGCTCAGTGCCCCTAGGAACAGTGCTAGCGCCCCTTCTGTCCCTCATACTAATTTGCGACATAGATACCAACACCAGACACAGTACGGTGTCGTCTTTTGCTGATGACACAAAATTAAGCAAGATAGTAAACACACAAGAGGACACAGGGCGACTGCAGGAAGACATGAATGTAGTGTTCCAGTGGACCAGGGAAAACAACATGCAATTCAATGAGGAAAAATTCCAATTAATACGGTACGGAGATAATAATGGTGTTAAAGAAATTACAAATTACTTAACAGAATCTAACCACATAATAGAAAGGAAAGACAGTGTGAAAGACCTTGGGGTATTAATGTCTGAAAATATGGGTTTCAAAGTACATAACCAGGTCAAAGTGGTGGCTGCGAAACGTCTAACGGGTTGGATTCTGCGTACTTTTAAAACACGCGGTGAATTGCCTATGATAACGCTCTTCAAATCTCTAGTGCTACCGCGGCTTGAATACTGTAGCGTATTAACATCCCCATACAAAGCAGGTGAAATAAATGACGTAGAGAGGGTACAAAGAAATTTCACTTCGCATATAAGTTCGATAAAACATCTACACTATTGGGAGCGTTTAAGAGCACTGAATCTGTACTCACTGGCACGTAGAACAGAACATTACCTAATAATATACACGTGGAAAATCGCAGAGGGTTTAGTACCAAACCTACATACTCCGATAGTCATGAAATTCAGTGATAGGAGAGGCTGGGAATGCGAAATCCCCCGGATGAATAACAGGGGTGCTATGGGCTCTCTGCGAGAGGGCTGGTTATCACACAGAGGCCCACGTCTCTTCAACAAACTCCCACGGCGAGTAAGAGACATGAGGGACATCTCGTTAGACAACTTCAAGAGAGCCCTAGATGTCGAACTGCAAAAAGTGCCAGACGAGCCCATCCTCGCAAGGGAGCGAGCTGTCGCATCAAACAGTCTACTGCACCAAATCACTACCCATAACGAGGGGCGTCGCGCTCCTTGGTGCCGCTAGAAGAGCGGCGAACACATCAAAAGGTATGAAAAGGTAAGGTATTGTGAGTCATGGTGGGGGAGTTTGTGAGTATTTTGGGTAATGGTGGGGGAGTTTGTTAGTATTGTGGGTAATAGTGGGGGAGTTTATTAGTGTTGTGGGTAATGGTTGGGTAGTTTGTTAGTATTGTGGGTAATGGTGGGGGAGTTTCACAGTATTGTGAGTCATGGTGGGGGAGTTTGTTAGTATTGTGAGTCATGGTGGGGCAGTCTGTTAGTATTGTGGGTAATGGCGGGGGAGTTTGTGAGTCATGGTGGGGGGTTTGTTAGTATTATTAGTCATGGTGGGGGAGTTTGTTAGTATTGTGAGTCATGGTGGGGCAGTTTGTTAGTATTGTTAGTCATGGGGGGAGTTTGTTAATATTGTTAGTCATGGTCTGGAAGTTAGTTAGTATTGTGAGTCATGGTGGGGGAGTTTGTTCGTATTGTTAGTCATGGTGGGAGAGTTTTATAGTATTGTTAGTCATGGTGGGGGAGTTTGTTAGTATTGTGGGTAATGGGGGACTTTGTTAGCATTTTGGGAAATGGTGGGGGAGTTTGTTAGAATTGTTAGTCATGGTGGGGGAGTTTGTTAGTATTGTTAGTCATCGTGGGGGAGTTTTTTAGTATTGTGAGTCATGGTGGGGGAGTTTGTTAGTATTGTTAGTCATGGTGCGGGAGTTTGTTAGTATTGCGAGTCATGGTGGGGGAGTTTGTTCGTATTATTAGTCATGGTGGAGGACTTTGTTAGTATTGTGAGTCATGGTGGGGGAGTTTGTCAGTATTGTGAGTCATGGTGGGGGAGTTTGTTAGTATTGTTAGTCATGGTGGGGGAGTTTGTTAGTATTGCGAGTCATGGAGGGGGAGTTTGTTAGTATTGTTTGTCATGGTGGAGGAGTTTGTTAGTATTATGAGTCATGGTGGGGGAGTTTGTTAGTATTGTGGGTAATGGTGGGAGAGTTTGTGAGTATTGTGTCATGGTGGGGGAGTTTGTGAGAATCGTGGGTAATGGTTGGGTAGTTTGTTAGTATTGTGGGTAATGGTGGGGGAGTTTGTTAGTATCGTGAGTCATGGTGGGGGAGTTTGTTAGTATTGTGAGTCATGGTGGGGCAGTTTGTTAGTATTGTGGGTAATGGTGGGGGAGATTGTGAGTCATGGTGGTGGTGTTTGTTAGTATTGTTAGTCATGGTAGGGGAGTTTGTTAGTATTGTGAGTCATGGTGGGGCAGTTTGTTAGTATTGTGGGTAATGGTGGGGGAGTTTGTTACTATTGTGAGTAATGGTAGGGGAGTTTTTGAGTATTGTTTGTCATGGGGGAGTTTGTTAGTATTGTTATTCATGGGGGGAGTTTGTTAATATTGTTAGTCATGGTGTGGAAGTTAGTTAGTATTGTGAGTCATGGTGAGGGAGTTTGTTCGTATTGTTAGTCATGGTGGGAGAGTTTTATAGTATTGTTAGTCATGGTGGGGGAGTTTGTTAGTATTGTGGGTAATGGGGGAGTTTGCTAGTATTGTGGGAAATGGTGGGTGAGTATGTGAGTATTGTGAGTCATGGTGGAAAAGTTTGTTAGTATTGTGAATCATGGTTGGGGAGTTTGCCACTATTGTGGGTAATGGTGGCGGAGTTTGTGAGTTGTTGTGAGTCATGGTGGGGGAGATTGTTAGTATTGTTCATCATGGTGGGGGAGTTTGTTAGTATTGTGAGTCATGGTGGGGGGGATTGTTAGTATTGTAGTCATGGTGGGGGAGATTGTTAGTATTGTTCATCATGGTGTGGGAGTTTGTTAGTATTGTGAGTCATGGTGGGGGGGATTGTTAGTATTCTTAGTCATGGTGGCAGAGTTTGTTAGTATTGTGAGTCATGGTGGGGGAGTTTGTTGGTATTGTTAGTCATGGTTGGTGAGTTTTGTTAGTATTGTTAGTCATGGTGGGGGAGTTTGTGAGTATTGTAAGTCATGGTGGGGGAGTTTGTGAGTATTGTTAGTCAGGGTGGGGGAGTTTGTTAGTGTTGTGAGTCATGGTGGGGGAGTTTGTTAGTATTGTTAGTCATGGTGGGGGAGTTTGATAGTATTGCGAATCATGGTGGGGGAGTTTGTGAGTATTGTTTGTCATGGTGGGGGAGTTTGTGAGTATTGTGAGTCATGGTGGGGGAGTTTGTTAGTATTGTTAGTCATGGGTGGGGATTTTGTTAGTATTGTGAGTCATGGTGGGGGAGTTTGTTAGTATTGTGGGTAATGGTGGGGGAGTTTGTGAGTATTGTGAGTCATGGTGGGGGAGTTTGTGAGTATTGTGGATTATGGTGGGGGAGTTTGTTAGTATTGTGGTTAATGGTTGGGTAGTTTGATAGTGTTGTGGGTAATGGTGGGGGAGTTTGTTAGTAATGTGAGTCATGCTGGGGGTGTTTGTTAGTATTGTTAGTCATGGTGGGGGAGTTTGTTAGTACTGTGAGTCATGGTGGGTCAGTTTGTTAGTATTGTGGGTAATGGTGGGGGAGTTTGTGAGTATTATGAGTCATGGTGGGTGTGTTTGTTAGTATTGTTAGTCATGGTGGGGGAGTTTGTTAGTATTGTGAGTCATGGTTGGGCAGTTTGTTAGTATTGTGGGTAATGGTTGGGGAGTTTGTGAGTATTGTGAGTCATGGTGGGGGAGTTTGTGAGAATTGTTAGTCATGTTGGGGGAGTTTGTAAGTATTGTGGGTAATGGTGGGGGAGTTTGTTATTATTGTGGGATATGGTGGGGGAGTTTGTGAGTATTGTGAGTCATGGTGGGGGAGTTTGTTAGTATTGTTATTCATGATGGGGAGTTTGTTAGTATTGTGAGTCATGGTGGGGGAGTTTGTTATTATTGATAGTCATGAAGGGTGAGTTTGTTAGGGTGACCGGTCAACTCAACCTTTAGACCATTTCAACCAGTAGCTCTCATCCAGTACCAAATTTACCAATACGGTTAGGTTAGGTTAGGTTAGGTTAGGTTAGGTTAGTACTATATTTTGGCACTGGTTTGGTTGGTCTGGGTTAATTTGGCACTGGTTGAGAGCTACTGGTTGAAATGGTCTACTGGTTGAGATGACATGGAACTGTTTGTTAGTATTGTTATTCACGGTGGCGGAGTTTGTTAGTATTGTTAGCCATGGTGGGGGATTTTGTTAGTATTGGTAGTCATGGTGGGGGAGTTTGTTAGTATTGTGAGTCATGGTAGGGGAGTTTTGTAGTAGTAGTGTTAGTAATGGTGGGGAGTTTGTTAGTATTGCGAGTCATGGTGGGGGAGTTTGTGAGCATTGTTAGTCATGGTGGGGGAGTTTGTTAGTATTGTGAGTCATAGTGGGGGAGTTTGTTAATATTGTTAGTCATGGTGGGGGAGTTTGTTAGTATTGCGAGTCATGGTGGGGGAGTTTGTTAGTATTGTGGGTAATGGTGGGGAAGTTTGTGAGTATTGTGGGTAATGGTGGGGGAGTTTGTTAGTATTGTGAGTCATGGTGGGGCAGTTTGTTAGTATGTGGGTAATGGTGGGGGAGTTTGTTAGTATTGTGAGTAATGGTGGGGGAGTTTTTGAGTATTGTTAGTGATGGGGGGAGTTTGTTAGTATTGTTATTCATGTGGGGAGTTTGTTAATTTTGTTTGTCATGGTGGGGAAATTAGTTAGTATTGTGAGTCATGGTGGGGGAGTTTGTTCGTATTGTTAGTCATGGTGGGAGAGTTTTATAGTATTGTTAGTCATGGTGGGTGAGTTTGTTAATTTTGTTTGTCATGGTGGGGAAATTAGTTAGTATTGTGAGTCATGGTGGGGGAGTTTGTTCGTATTGTTAGTCATGGTGGGAGAGTTTTATAGTATTGTTAGTCATGGTGGGTGAGTTTGTTAGTATTGTGGGTAAAAGTGGGGAAATTTATGAGTATTGTGAGTCATGGTGGGGGAGATTGTTAGTATTGTTCGTCATGGTGGGGGAGTTTGTTAATATTGTGTGTCATGGTGGGGGGATTGTTAGTATTGTTAGTCATGGTGGAGGAGTTTGTGAGTCATGGTGGGGGAGTTTGTTAGTATTGTGAGTCATGGTGGGGGAGTCTGTTGGTATTGTTAGTAATGGTGGGTGAGTTTGTTAATATTGTTAGTCATGGTGTGGGAGTTTGTTAGTATTGCGAGTCATGGTGGGGTAGCTTATTAGTGTTGTTAGTCATGGTGGGTGAGTTTGTTAATATTGTTAGTCATGGTATGGGAGTTTGTTAGTATTGCGAGTCATGGTGGGGTAGCTTATTAGTGTTGTTAGTCATGGTGGGGGAGTTTGTTAATATTATGAGTCATGTTGGGGGAGTTTGTTAGTATTGTGGGTAATGGTGGAGGAGTTTGTGAGTATTGTGATTCATGGTGGGGGAGTTTGTGAGCATTGTGGGTAATGGTGGGGGAGTTTGTTAGTATTGTGGGAAATGGTGGGGGAGTTTGTTAGTATTGTAGGTAATGGGTGGGTAGTTTGTTAGTATTGTGGGTAATGGTGCGAGAGTTTGATAGTATTGTGAGTCATGGTGGGGGAGTTTGTTAGTATTGTGAGTCATGGTGGGGCAGTTTGTTAATATTGTTGGTAATGGTGGGGGAGTTTGTGAGTCATGGTGGGGGTGTTTGTTAGTATTGTTTGTCATGGTGGGGGAGTTTGTTAGTATTGTGAGTAATGGTGGGGCAGTTTGTTAGTATTGTGGGTAATGGTGGGGGAGCTTGTGAGTATTGTGAGTGATGGTGGGGGAGTTTGTGAGTAGTGTTAGGTATGGAGGGAGTTTGTTAGTATTGTTAGTCATGGGGGAGTTTGTTAATATTGTTAGTCATAGTGGGGAAGTTAGTTAGTATTGTGAGTCATGGTGGGGGAGTTTGTTCGCATTGTTAGTCATGGTGGGAGAGTTTTATAGTATTGTTAGTCATGGTGGGGGAGTGTGCTAGTATTGTGGGTAATGGGGGAGTTTGTTAGTATTGTGGGAAATGGTGGGGGAGTTTGTGAGTATTGTGAGTCATGGTGGGGGTGTTTGTTAGTATTGGGGGTAATGATGGGGGAGTTTGTGAGTATTGTGAGTCATGGTGGGGGAGATTGTTAGTATTGTTCG
Organism: Paralithodes platypus; assembly: GCA_032716605.1. NCBI lineage: Eukaryota > Metazoa > Arthropoda > Malacostraca > Decapoda > Lithodidae > Paralithodes > Paralithodes platypus. Next base: position 14,607,588 of record CM064507.1, read on the forward strand.
TCATGGTGGGGGAGTTTGTTAGTATTGTCAGTCATGGTGGGGGAGATTGTTAGTATTGTTAGTCATGGTGGGTGAGTTTGTTAATTTTGTTTGTCATGATGGGGAAATTAGTTAGTATTGTGAGTCATGGTGGGGGAGTTTGTTCGTATTGTTAGTCATGGTGGGAGAGTTTTATAGTATTGTTAGTCATGGTGGGTGAGTTTGTTAGTATTGTGGGTAAAAGTGGGGAAATTTATGAGTATTGTGAGTCATGGTGGGGGAGATTGTTAGTATTGTTCGTCATGGTGGGGGAGTTTTTTAATGTTGTGTGTCATGGTGGGGGGATTGTTAGTATTGTTAGTCATGGTGGAGGAGTTTGTGAGTCATGGTGGGGGAGTTTGTTAGTATTGTGAGTCATGGTGGGGGAGTCTGTTGGTATTGTTAGTATGGTGGGGTGAGTTTGTTAATATTGTTAGTCATGGTGTGGGAGTTTGTTAGTATTGCGAGTCATGGTGGGGTAGCTTATTAGTGTTGTTAGTCATGGTGGGTGAGTTTGATAATATTGTTAGTCATGGTATGGGAGTTTGTTAGTATTGCGAGTCATGGTGGGGTAGCTTATTAGTGTTGTTAGTCATGGTGGGGAGTTTGTTAATATTATGAGTCATGTTGGGGGAGTTTGTTAGTATTGTGGGTAATGGTGGGGAGTTTGTGAGTATTGTGATTCATGGTGGGAAGTTTGTGAGCATTGTGGGTAATGGGGGGGGTGTTTGTTGGTATGGGGGGAATTGGGGGGGGGGTTTGTTAGTATTGTAGGTAATGGGTGGGTAGTTTGTTAGTATTGTGGGTAATGGTGCGAGAGTTTGATAGTATTGTGAGTCATGGTGGGGGAGTTTGTTAGTATTGTGAGTCATGGTGGGGCAGTTTGTTATATTGTTGGTAATGGTGGGGGAGTTTTGTGAGTCATGGTGGGGGGTGTTTGTTATTATTGTTTGTCATGGTGGGGGAGTTTGTTAGTATTGTGAGTAATGGTGGGGCAGTTTGTTAGTATTGTGGGTAATGGTGGGGGAGCTTGTGAGTATTGTGAGTGATGGTGGGGGAGTTTGTGAGTAGTGTTAGGTATGGAGGGGAGTTTGTTAGTATTGTTAGTCATGGGGGGGAGTTTGTTAATATTGTTAGTCATAGTGGGGAAGTTAGTTAGTATTGTGAGTCATGGTGGGGGAGTTTGTTCGCATTGTTAGTCATGTGGGAGAGTTTTATAGTATTGTTAGTCAGGGTGGGGGAGTGTGCTAGTTTTGTGGGTAATGGGGGAGTTTGTTAGTATTGTGGGAAATGGTGGGGGAGTTTGTGAGTATTGTGAGTCATGGTGGGGTGTTTGTTAGTATTGGGGGTAATGATGGGGGAGTTTGGGAGTATTGTGAGTCATGGTGGGGGAGATTGTTAGTATTGTTCGTCATGGTGGGGGAGTTTGTTAGTATTGTCAGTCATGGTGGGGGAGATTGTTAGTATTGTTAGTCATGGTGGGGGTGTTTGCGAGTCATGGTGGGGGAGTTGTGAGTCATGTGGGGAGTTTGTTAGTATTGTGAGCCATGGTGGGGGAGTTTGTTAGTATTGTGAGTCATGGTGGGGGAGTTTGTTAGTATTGTTAGTCATGGTGGGAGAGTTTATTAGTATTGTGAGTCATGGTGGGTGAGTATGTTAGTATTGTTAGTCATGGTGGGGGTATTTGTGAGTATTGTTAGTCATGGTGGAGGAGTATGTTAGTATTGTTAGTCATGGTGGGGGAGTTTGTCAGTATTGTGAGTCATATTGGGGGACTTTGTTAGTATTGTGAGTCATGGTGGGGGAGTTTGTTAGTATTGTGAGTCATGGTGGTGCAGTTAATTGGTAGTATTATGGGTAATGGTGGGGGATTTTTTGAGTATTGTGAGGCATGGTGGGGGGGTTTGTTAGTCATGGCGGGGGAGTTTGTTAGTATTTTGAGTCATGGTGGGGGAGGTTGTTAGTATTGTGAGTCATGGTGGGGGAGTTTGTTAGTATTGTGAGTCATGGTGGGGCAGTTAATTGGTAGTATTATGGGTATAATGGTGGGGAAGTTTTTGAGTATTGTGAGTCATGGTGGGGGTGTGTGTTAGTCATGGCGGGGGAGTTTGTTAGTATTTTGAGTCATGGTGGGGGAGTTTGTATTGTTGAGTCATGGTGGGGAGTTTGTGAGTATTGTGAGTGATGGGGGGGAGTTTGTGAGTAGTGTTAGGTATGGGGGGAGTTTGTTAGTATTGTTAGTCATGGGGGGAGTTTGTTAATATTGTTAGTCATAGTGGGGAAGTTAGTTAGTATTGTGAGTCATGGTGGGGGAGTTTGTTCGTATTGTTAGTCATGATGGGAGAGTTTTATAGTATTGTTAGTCATGGTGGGGGAGTGTGCTAGTATTGTGGGTAATGGGGGAGTTTGTTAGTATTGTGGGAAATGGTGGGGGAGTTTGTGAGTATTGTGAGTTATGGTGGGGGTGTTTGTTAGTATTGTGGGTAATGATGGGGGAGTTTGTGAGTATTGTGAGTCATGGTGGGGGAGATTGTTAGTATTGTTCGTCATGGTGGGGGGGATTTTTTTAGTATTGTCAGTCATGGTGGGGGAGATTGTTAGTATTGTTAGTCATGGTGGGGGTGTTTGCGAGTCATGGTGGGGGAGTTTGTGAGTCATGGTGGGGGAGTTTGTTAGTATTGTGAGTCATGGTGGGGGAGTTTTGTTAGTATTGTGAGTCATGGTGGGGGAGTTTGTTAGTATTGTTAGTCATGGTGGGGGAGTTTGTTAGTATTGTGAGTCATGGTGGGTGAGTTTGTTAGTATTGTTAGTCATGGTGGGGGCGTTTGTGAGTATTGTTAGTCATGGTGGTGAGTTTGTTAGTATTGTTAGTCATGGTGGGTGAGTTTGTTAGTATTGTGAGTCATGGTGGGGGAGTATATGAGTATTGTTAGTCATGGTGGAGGAGTATGTTAGTATTGTTAGTCATGGTGGGGGAGTTTGTTAGTATTGTGAGTCATGGTGGGGCAGTTAATTGGTAGTATTATGGGTAATGGTGGGGAAGTTTTTGAGTATTGTGAGTCATGGTGGGGGTGTTTGTTAGTCATGGCGGGGGAGTTTGTTAGTATTGTGAGTAATGGTGGGGCAGTTTGTTAGTATTGTGGGTAAATGTGGGGGAGTTTGTGAGTATTGTGAGTGATGGTGGGGGAGTTTGTGAGTAGTGTTAGTCATGGGGGGAGTTTGATAGTATTGTTAGTCATTGGGGGAGTTTGTTATTATTGTTAGTCATAGTGGGGAAGTTAGTTAGTATTGTGAGTCATGGTGGGGGAGTTTGTTGGTATTGTTAGTCATTGTGGGAGAGTTTTATAGTATTGTTAGTCATGGTGGGAGAGTTTTATAGTATTGTTAGTCATGGTGGGGTAGTGTGCTAGTATTGTGGGGGGTAATGGGGGAGTTTGTTAGTATTGTGGGAAATGGTGGGGAGTTTGTGAGTATTGTGACTCATGGTGGGGGAGATTGTTAGTATTGGGGGTAATGATGGGGGAGTTTGTGAGTATTGTTAGTCATGGTGGGGGAGTTTGTTAGTGTTGTGAGTCATGGTGGGGGAGTTTGTTAGTATTGTTAGTCATGGTGGGGGAGTTTGATAGTATTGCGAATCATGGTGGGGGAGTTTGTGAGTATTGTTAGTCATGGTGGGGGAGTTTGTGAGTATTGTGAGTCATGGTGGGGGAGTTTGTTAGTATTGTTAGTCATGGGTGGGGATTTTGTTAGTATTGTGAGTCATGGTGGGGGATTTTGTTAGTATTGGTAGTCATGGTGGGGGAGTTTGTTAGTATTGTGAGTCATGGTAGGGGAGTTTTGTAGTAGTGTTAGTAATGGTTGGGGAGTTTGTTAGTATTCCGAGTCATGGTGGGGGAGTTTGTGAGCATTGTTAGTCATGGTGGGGGAGTTTGTTAGTATTGTGAGTCATGGTGGGGGAGTTTGTTAATATTGTTAGTCATGGTGGGGGAGTTTGTTAGTATTGCGAGTCATGGTGGGGGAGTTTGTTAGTATGTGGGTAATGGTGGGGAAGTTTGTGAGTATTGTGGGTAATGGTGGGGGAGTTTGTTAGTATTGTGAGTCATGGTGGGGCAGTTTGTTAGTATGTGGGTAATGGTGGGGGAGTTGGTTAGTATTGTGAGTAATGGTGGGGGAGTTTTTGAGTATTGTTAGTGATGGGGGGAGTTTGTTAGTATTGTTATTCATGTGGGGAGTTTGTTAATTTTGTTTGTCATGGTGGGGAATTAGTTAGTATTGTGAGTCATGGTGGGGGAGTTTGTTCGTATTGTTAGTCATGGTGGGAGAGTTTTATAGTATTGTTAGTCATGGTGGGTGAGTTTGTTAATTTTGTTTGTCATGGTGGGGAAATTAGTTAGTATTGTGAGTCATGGTGGGGGAGTTTGTTCGTATTGTTAGTCATGGTGGGAGAGTTTTATAGTATTGTTAGTCATGGTGGGTGAGTTTGTTAGTATTGTGGGTAAAAGTGGGGAAATTTATGAGTATTGTGAGTCATGGTGGGGGAGATTGTTAGTATTGTTCGTCATGGTGGGGGAGTTTGTTAATATTGTGAGTCATGGTGGGGGGATTGTTAGTATTGTTAGTCATGGTGGAGGAGCTTGTGAGTCATGGTGGGGGAGTTTGTTAGTATTGTGAGTCATGGTGGGGGAGTCTGTTGGTATTGTTAGTCATGGTGGGTGAGTTTGTTAATATTGTTAGTCATGGTGTGGGAGTTTGTTAGTATTGCGAGTCATGGTGGGGTAGCTTATTAGTGTTGTTAGTCATGGTGGGTGAGTTTGTTAATATTGTTAGTCATGGTATGGGAGTTTGTTAGTATTGCGAGTCATGGTGGGGTAGTTTATTAGTGTTGTTAGTCATGGTGGGGGAGTTTTGTTAATATTATGAGTCATGTTGGGGGAGTTTGTTAGTATTGTGGGTAATGGTGGAGGAGTTTGTGAGTATTGTGATTCATGGTGGGGGAGTTTGTGAGCATTGTGGGTAATGGTGGGGGAGTTTGTTAGTATTGTGGGAAATGGTTGGGGGAGTTTGTTAGTATTGTAGGTAATGGTGGGGTAGTTTGTTAGTATTGTGGGTATGGTGCGAGAGTTTGATAGTATTGTGAGTCATGGTGGGGGAGTTTGTTAGTATTGTGAGTCATGGTGGGGCAGTTTGTTAATATTGTGGGTAATGGTGGGGGAGTTTGTGAGTCATGGTGGGGGTGTTTGTTAGTATTGTTTGTCATGGTGGGGGAGTTTGTTAGTATTGTGAGTAATGGTGGGGCAGTTTGTTAGAATTGTGGGTAATGGTGGGGGAGTTTGTGAGTATTGTGAGTGATGGTGGGGGAGTTTGTGAGTAGTGTTAGGTATGGGGGGAGTTTGTTAGTATTGTTAGTCATGGGGGGAGTTTGTTAATATTGTTAGTCATAGTGGGGAAGTTAGTTAGTATTGTGAGTCATGGTGGGGGAGTTTGTTCGCATTGTTAGTCATGGTGGGAGAGTTTTATAGTATTGTTAGTCATGGTGGGGGAGTGTGCTAGTATTGTGGGTAATGGGGTAGTTTGTTAGTATTGTGGGAAATGGTTGGGGAGTTTGTGAGTATTGTGAGTCATGGTGGGGGTGTTTGTTAGTATTGTGGGTAATGATTGGGGAGTTTGTGAGTATTGTGAGTCATGGTGGGGGAGATTGTTAGTATTGTTCGTCATGGTGGGGGAGTTTGTTAGTATTGTCAGTCATGGTGGGGTAGATTGTTAGAATTGTTAGACTTGGTGGGGGTGTTTTGCGAGTCATGGTGGGGGAGTTTGTGAGTCATGGTGGGGGAGTTTGTTAGTATTGTGAGTCATGGTGGGGGAGTTTGTTAGTATTGTGAGTCATGGTGGGGGAGTTTGTTAGTATTGTTAGTCATGGTGGGAGAGTTTATTAGTATTGTGAGTCATGGTGGGTGAGTATGTTAGTATTGTTAGTCATGGTGGGGACGTTTGTGAGTATTGTTAGTCATGGTGGAGGAGTATGTTGGTATTGTTAGTCATGGTGGGGGAGTTTGTTAGTATTGTGAGTCATGGTGGGGGAGTTTGTTAGTATTGTGAGTCATGGTGGGGGAGTTTGTTAGTATTGTGAGTCATGGTGGGGCAGTTAATTGGTAGTATTATGGGTAATGGTGGGGGAGTTTTTGAGTATTGTGAGTCATGGTGGGGGTGTTTGTTAGTCATGGCGGGGGAGTTTGTTAGTATTTTGAGTCATGGTGGGGGAGGTTGTTAGTATTGTGAGTCATGGTGGGGAAGTTTGTTAGTATTGTGAGTCATGGTGGGGCAGTTAATTGGTAGTATTGTGGGTAATGGTGGGGGAGTTTGTGAGTATTGTGAGTGATGGTGGGGGAGTTTGTGAGTAGTGTTAGGTATGGGGGGAGTTTGTTAGTATTGTTTGTCATGGGGGGAGTTTGTTAATATTGTTTAGTCATAGTGGGGAAGTTAGTTAGTATTGTGAGTCATGGTGGGGGAGTTTGTTCGTATTGTTAGTCATGATGGGAGAGTTTTATAGTATTGTTAGTCATGGTGGGGGAGTGTGCTAGTATTGTGGGTAATGGGGGAGTTTGTTAGTATTGTGGGAAATGGTGGGGGAGTTTGTGAGTATTGTGAGTCATGGTGGGGGTGTTTGTTAGTATTGTGGGTAATGATTGGGGAGTTTGTGAGTATTGTGAGTCATGGTGGGGGAGATTGTTAGTATTGTTCGTCATGGTGGGGGGAGTTTGTTAGTATTGTCAGTCATGGTGAGGGAGATTGTTAGTATTGTTAGTCATGGTGGGGGTGTTTGCGAGTCATGGTGGGGGAGTTTGTGAGTCATGGTGGGGGAGTTTGTTAGTATTGTGAGTCATGGTGGGGGAGTTTGTTAGTATTGTGAGTCATGGTGGGGGAGTTTGTTAGTATTGTTAGTCATGGTGGGGGAGTTTGTTAGTATTGTGAGTCATGGTGGGTGAGTTTGTTAGTATTTATAGTCATGGTGGGGGCGTTTGTGAGTATTGTTAGTCATGGTGGGTGAGTTTGTTAGTATTGTTAGTCATGGTGGGTGAGTTTGTTAGTATTGTGAGTCATGGTGGGGGAGTATATGAGTATTGTTAGTCATGGTGGAGGAGTATGTTAGTATTGTTAGTCATGGTGGGGGAGTTTGTTAGTATTGTGAGTCATGGTGGGGCAGTTAGTAGTATTATGGGTAATGGTGGGAAGTTTTTTAGTATTGTGAGTCGTGGGGGGGGTGTTTGTTAGTCATGGGGGGGGAGTTTGTTAGTATTGTGAGTAATGGTGGGGCAGTTTGTTAGTATTGTGGGTAAATGTGGGGGAGTTTGTGAGTATTGTGAGTGATGGTGGGGGAGTTTGTGAGTAGTGTTAGTCATGGGGGGAGTTTGATAGTATTGTTAGTCATTGGGGGAGTTTGTTAATATTGTTAGTCATAGTGGGGAAGTTAGTTAGTATTGTGAGTCATGGTGGGGGAGTTTGTTGGTATTGTTGTCGTGGGGAGAGTTTTATAGTATTGTTAGTCATGGTGGGAGAGTTTTATAGTATTGTTAGTCATGGTGGGGTAGTGTGCTAGTATTGTGGGGGGTAATGGGGGAGTTTGTTAGTATTGTGGGAAATGGTGGGGGAGTTTGTTAGTATTGTGACTCATGGTGGGGGAATTGTTATTGGGGGTAATGATGGGGGAGTTTGTGAGTATTGTTAGTCATGGTGGGGGAGTTTGTTAGTGTAGTGAGTCATGGTGGGGGAGTTTGTTAGTATTGTTAGTCATGGTGGGGGAGTTTGATAGTATTGCGAATCATGGTGGGGGAGTTTGTGAGTATTGTTAGTCATGGTGGGGGGAGTTTGTGAGTATTGTGAGTCATGGTGGGGGAGTTTGTTAGTATTGTTAGTCATGGGTGGGGATTTTGTTAGTATTGTGAGTCATGGTGGGGGAGTTTGTTAGTATTGTGGGTAATGGTGGGGGAGTTTGTGAGTATTGTGAGTCATGGTGGGGGAGTTTGTGAGTATTGTGGATTATGGTGGGGGAGTTTGTTAGTATTGTGGTTAATGGTGGGGTAGTTTGATAGTGTTGTGGGTAATGGTGGGGGAGTTTGTTAGTATTGTGAGTCATGCTGGGGGTGTTTGTTAGTATTGTTAGTCATGGTGGGGGAGTTTGTTAGTATTGTGAGTCATGGTGGGTCAGTTTGTTAGTAGTGTGGGTAATGGTGGGGAGTTTGTGAGTATTATGAGTCATGGGGTGGGTTTGTTTGTTAGTTTTGTTAGTCATGGTGGGGGAGTTTGTTAGTATTGTGAGTCATGGTGGGGCAGTTTGTTAGTATTGTGGGTAATGGTGGGGGAGTTTGTGAGTATTGTGAGTCATGGTGGGGGAGTTTGTGAGAATTGTTAGTCATGTTGGGGGAGTTTGTAAGTATTGTGGGTAATGGTGGGGGAGTTTGTTAGTATTGTGGGATATGGTGGGGGAGTTTGTGAGTATTGTGAGTCATGGTGGGGGAGTTTGTTAGTATTGTTATTCATGATGGGGAGTTTGTTAGTATTGTGAGTCATGGTAGGGGAGTTTTGTAGTAGTGTTAGTAATGGTGGGGGAGTTTGTTAGTATTCCGAGTCATGGTGGGGGAGTTTGTGAGCATTGTTAGTCATGGTGGGGGAGTTTGTTAGTATTGTGAGTCATGGTGGGGGAGTTTGTTAATATTGTTAGTCATGGTGGGGGAGTTTGTTAGTATTGCGAGTCATGGTGGGGGAGTTTGTTAGTATTGTGGGTAATGGTGGGGAAGTTTGTGAGTATTGTGGGTAATGGTGGGGGAGTTTGTTAGTATTGTGAGTCATGGTGGGGCAGTTTGTTAGTATGTGGGTAATGGTGGGGGAGTTGGTTAGTATTGTGAGTAATGGTGGGGGAGTTTTTGAGTATTGTTAGTGATGGGCGGATGTTTGTTAGTATTGTTATTCATGTGGGGAGTTTGTTAATTTTGTTTGTCATGGTGGGGAAATTAGTTAGTATTGTGAGTCATGGTGGGGGAGTTTGTTCGTATTGTTAGTCATGGTGGGAGAGTTTTATAGTATTGTTAGTCATGGTGGGTGAGTTTGTTAATTTTGTTTGTCATGGTGGGGAAATTAGTTAGTATTGTGAGTCATGGTGGGGGAGTTTGTTCGTATTGTTAGTCATGGTGGGAGAGTTTTATAGTATTGTTAGTCATGGTGGGTGAGTTTGTTAGTATTGTGGGTAAAAGTGGGGAAATTTATGAGTATTGTGAGTCATGGTGGGGGAGATTGTTAGTATTGTTCGTCATGGTGGGGGAGTTTGTTAATATTGTGAGTCATGGTGGGGGGATTGTTAGTATTGTTAGTCATGGTGGAGGAGCTTGTGAGTCATGGTGGGGGAGTTTGTTAGTATTGTGAGTCATGGTGGGGGAGTCTGTTGGTATTGTTAGTCATGGTGGGTGAGTTTGTTAATATTGTTAGTCATGGTGTGGGAGTTTGTTAGTATTGCGAGTCATGGTGGGGTAGCTTATTAGTGTTGTTAGTCATGGTGGGTGAGTTTGTTAATATTGTTAGTCATGGTATGGGAGTTTGTTAGTATTGCGAGTCATGGTGGGGTAGTTTATTAGTGTTGTTAGTCATGGTGGGGGAGTTTGTTAATATTATGAGTCATGTTGGGGGAGTTTGTTAGTATTGTGGGTAATGGTGGAGGAGTTTGTGAGTATTGTGATTCATGGTGGGGGAGTTTGTGAGCATTGTGGGTAATGGTGGGGGAGTTTGTTAGTATTGTGGGAAATGGTTGGGGGAGTTTGTTAGTATTGTAGGTAATGGTGGGGTAGTTTGTTAGTATTGTGGGTAATGGTGCGAGAGTTTGATAGTATTGTGAGTCATGGTGGGGGAGTTTGTTAGTATTGTGAGTCATGGTGGGGCAGTTTGTTAATATTGTGGGTAATGGTGGGGGAGTTTGTGAGTCATGGTGGGGGTGTTTGTTAGTATTGTTTGTCATGGTGGGGGAGTTTGTTAGTATTGTGAGTAATGGTGGGGCAGTTTGTTAGTATTGTGGGTAATGGTGGGGGAGTTTGTGAGTATTGTGAGTGATGGTGGGGGAGTTTGTGAGTAGTGTTAGGTATGGGGGGAGTTTGTTAGTATTGTTAGTCATGGGGGGAGTTTGTTAATATTGTTAGTCATAGTGGGGAAGTTAGTTAGTATTGTGAGTCATGGTGGGGGAGTTTGTTCGCATTGTTAGTCATGGTGGGAGAGTTTTATAGTATTGTTAGTCATGGTGGGGGAGTGTGCTAGTATTGTGGGTAATGGGGGAGTTTGTTAGTATTGTGGGAAATGGTTGGGGAGTTTGTGAGTATTGTGAGTCATGGTGGGGGTGTTTGTTAGTATTGTGGGTAATGATGGGGGAGTTTGTGAGTATTGTGAGTCATGGTGGGGGAGATTGTTAGTATTGTTCGTCATGGTGGGGGAGTTTGTTAGTATTGTCAGTCATGGTGGGGGAGATTGTTAGTATTGTTAGTCATGGTGGGGGTGTTTGCGAGTCATGGTGGGGGAGTTTGTGAGTCATGGTGGGGGAGTTTGTTAGTATTGTGAGTCATGGTGGGGGAGTTTGTTAGTATTGTGAGTCATGGTGGGGGAGTTTGTTAGTATTGTTAGTCATGGTGGGAGAGTTTATTAGTATTGTGAGTCATGGTGGGTGAGTATGTTAGTATTGTTAGTCATGGTGGGGACGTTTGTGAGTATTGTTAGTCATGGTGGAGGAGTATGTTGGTATTGTTAGTCATGGTGGGGGAGTTTGTTAGTATTGTGAGTCATGGTGGGGGAGTTTGTTAGTATTGTGAGTCATGGTGGGGGAGTTTGTTAGTATTGTGAGTCATGGTGGGGCAGTTAATTGGTAGTATTATGGGTAATGGTGGAGGAGTTTTTGAGTATTGTGAGTCATGGTGGGGGTGTTTGTTAGTCATGGCGGGGGAGTTTGTTAGTATTTTGAGTCATGGTGGGGGAGGTTGTTAGTATTGTGAGTCATGGTGGGGAAGTTTGTTAGTATTGTGAGTCATGGTGGGGCAGTTAATTGGTAGTATTGTGGGTAATGGTGGGGGAGTTTGTGAGTATTGTGAGTGATGGTGGGGGAGTTTGTGAGTAGTGTTAGGTATGGGGGGAGTTTGTTAGTATTGTTTGTCATGGGGGGAGTTTGTTAATATTGTTAGTCATAGTGGGGAAGTTAGTTAGTATTGTGAGTCATGGTGGGGGAGTTTGTTCGTATTGTTAGTCATGATGGGAGAGTTTTATAGTATTGTTAGTCATGGTGGGGGAGTGTGCTAGTATTGTGGGTAATGGGGGAGTTTGTTAGTATTGTGGGAAATGGTGGGGGAGTTTGTGAGTATTGTGAGTCATGGTGGGGGTGTTTGTTAGTATTGTGGGTAATGATTGGGGAGTTTGTGAGTATTGTGAGTCATGGTGGGGGAGATTGTTAGTATTGTTCGTCATGGTGGGGGAGTTTGTTAGTATTGTCAGTCATGGTGGGGGAGATTGTTAGTATTGTTAGTCATGGTGGGGGTGTTTGCGAGTCATGGTGGGGGAGTTTGTGAGTCATGGTGGGGGAGTTTGTTAGTATTGTGAGTCATGGTGGGGGAGTTTGTTAGTATTGTGAGTCATGGTGGGGGAGTTTGTTAGTATTGTTAGTCATGGTGGGGGAGTTTGTTAGTATTGTGAGTCATGGTGGGTGAGTTTGTTAGTATTGTTAGTCATGGTGGGGGCGTTTGTGAGTATTGTTAGTCATGGTGGGTGAGTTTGTTAGTATTGTTAGTCATGGTGGGTGAGTTTGTTAGTATTGTGAGTCATGGTGGGGGAGTATATGAGTATTGTTAGTCATGGTGGAGGAGTATGTTACTATTGTTAGTCATGGTAGCGCAGTTTGTTAGTATTGTGAGTCATGGTGGGGCAGTTAATTAGTAGTATTATGGGTAATGGTGGGGAAGTTTTTGAGTATTGTGAGTCATGGTGGGGGTGTTTGTTAGTCATGGCGGGGGAGTTTGTTAGTATTGTGAGTAATGGTGGGGCAGTTTGTTAGTATTGTGGGTAAATGTGGGGGAGTTTGTGAGTATTGTGAGTGATGGTGGGGGAGTTTGTGAGTAGTGTTAGTCATGGGGGGAGTTTGATAGTATTGTTAGTCATTGGGGTAGTTTGTTAATATTGTTAGTCATAGTGGGGAAGTTAGTTAGTATTGTGAGTCATGGTGGGGGAGTTTGTTGGTATTGTTAGTCGTGGTGGGAGAGTTTTATAGTATTGTTAGTCATGGTGGGAGAGTTTTATAGTATTGTTAGTCATGGTGGGGTAGTGTGCTAGTATTGTGGGGGGTAATGGGGGAGTTTGTTAGTATTGTGGGAAATGGTGGGGGAGTTTGTTAGTATTGTGACTCATGGTGGGGGAGATTGTTAGTATTGGTGGTAATGATGGGGGAGTTTGTGAGTATTGTTAGTCATGGTGGGGGTGTTTGTTAGTGTAGTGAGTCATGGTGGGGGAGTTTGTTAGTATTGTTAGTCATGGTGGGGGAGTTTGATAGTATTGCGAATCATGGTGGGGGAGTTTGTGAGTATTGTTAGTCATGGTGGGGGAGTTTGTGAGTATTGTGAGTCATGGTGGGGGAGTTTGTTAGTATTGTTAGTCATGGGTGGGGATTTTGTTAGTATTGTGAGTCATGGTGGGGGAGTTTTGTTAGTATTGTGGGTAATGGTGGGGGAGTTTGTGAGTATTGTGAGTCATGGTGGGGGAGTTTGTGAGTATTGTGGATTATGGTGGGGGAGTTTGTTAGTATTGTGGTTAATGGTGGGGTAGTTTGATAGTGTTGTGGGTAATGGTGGGGGAGTTTGTTAGTATTGTGAGTCATGCTGGGGGTGTTTGTTAGTATTGTTAGTCATGGTGGGGGAGTTTGTTAGTATTGTGAGTCATGGTGGGTCAGTTTGTTAGTAGTGTGGGTAATGGTGGGGGAGTTTGTGAGTATTATGAGTCATGGTGGGTGTGTTTGTTAGTATTGTTAGTCATGGTGGGGGAGTTTGTTAGTATTGTGAGTCATGGTGGGGCAGTTTGTTAGTATTGTGGGTAATGGTGGGGGAGTTTGTGAGTATTGTGAGTCATGGTGGGGGAGTTTGTGAGAATTGTTAGTCATGTTGGGGGAGTTTGTAAGTATTGTGGGTAATGGTGGGGGAGTTTGTTAGTATTGTGGGATATGGTGGGGGAGTTTGTGAGTATTGTGAGTCATGGTGGGGGAGTTTGTTAGTATTGTTATTCATGATGGGGAGTTTGTTAGTATTGTGAGTCATGGTGGGGGAGTTTGTTATTATTGATAGTCATGATGGGTGAGTTTGTTAGGGTGACCGGTCAACTCAACCTTTAGACCATTTCAACCAGTAGCTCTCATCCAGTACCAAATTTACCAATACGGTTAGGTTAGGTTAGGTTAGGTTAGGTTAGGTTAGTACTATATTTTGGCACTGGTTTGGTTGGTCTGGGTTAATTTGGCACAGGTTGAGAGCTACTGGTTGAAATGGTCTACTGGTTGAGATGACATGGAACTGTTTGTTAGTATTGTTAGTCACGGTGGCGGAGTTTGTTAGTATTGTTAGTCATGGTGGGGGATTTTGTTAGTATTGGTAGTCATGGTGGGGGAGTTTGTTAGTATTGTGAGTCATGGTAGGGGAGTTTTGTAGTAGTGTTAGTAATGGTGGGGGAGTTTGTTAGTATTGCGAGTCATGGTGGGGGAGTTTGTGAGCATTGTTAGTCATGGTGGGGGAGTTTGTTAGTATTGTGAGTCATGGTGGGGGAGTTTGTTAATATTGTTAGTCATGGTGGGGGAGTTTGTTAGTATTGCGAGTCATGGTGGGGGAGTTTGTTAGTATTGTGGGTAATGGTGGGGAAGTTTGTGAGTATTGTGGGTAATGGTGGGGGAGTTTGTTAGTATTGTGAGTCATGGTGGGGCAGTTGTTAGTATGTGGGTAATGGTGGGGGAGTTTGTTAGTATTGTGAGTAATGGTGGGGGAGTTTTTGAGTATTGTTAGTGATGGGGGGAGTTTGTTAGTATTGTTATTCATGTGCGGAGTTTGTTAATTTTGTTTGTCATGGTGGGGAAATTAGTTAGTATTGTGAGTCATGGTGGGGGAGTTTGTTCGTATTGTTAGTCATGGTGGGAGAGTTTTATAGTATTGTTAGTCATGGTGGGTGAGTTTGTTAATTTTTGTTTGTCATGGTGGGGAAATTAGTTAGTATTGTGAGTCATGGTGGGGGAGTTTGTTCGTATTGTTAGTCATGGTGGGAGAGTTTTATAGTATTGTTAGTCATGGTGGGTGAGTTTGTTAGTATTGTGGGTAAAGGTGGGGAAATTTATGAGTATTGTGAGTCATGGTGGGGGAGATTGTTAGTATTGTTCGTCATGGTGGGGGAGTTTGTTAATATTGTGAGTCATGGTGGGGGGATTGTTAGTATTGTTAGTCATGGTGGAGGAGTTTGTGAGTCATGGTGGGGGAGTTTGTTAGTATTGTGAGTCATGGTGGGGGAGTCTGTTGGTATTGTTAGTCATGGTGGGTGAGTTTGTTAATATTGTTAGTCATGGTGTGGGAGTTTGTTAGTATTGCGAGTCATGGAGGGGTAGCTTATTAGTGTTGTTAGTCATGGTGGGTGAGTTTGTTAATATTGTTAGTCATGGTGTGGGAGTTTGTTAGTATTGCGAGTCATGGTGGGGTAGCTTATTAGTGTTGTTAGTCATGGTGGGGGAGTTTGTTAATATTATGAGTCATGTTGGGGGAGTTTGTTAGTATTGTGGGTAATGGTGGAGGAGTTTGTGAGTATTGTGATTCATGGTGGGGGAGTTTGTGAGCATTGTGGGTAATGGTGGGGGAGTTTGTTAGTATTGTGGGAAATGGTTGGGGAGTTTGTTAGTATTGTAGGTAATGGTGGGGTAGTTTGTTAGTATTGTGGGTAATGGTGCGGGAGTTTGATAGTATTGTGAGTCATGGTGGGGGAGTTTGTTAGTATTGTGAGTCATGGTGGGGCAGTTTGTTAATATTGTGGGTAATGGTGGGGGAGTTTGTGAGTCATGGTGGGGGTGTTTGTTAGTATTGTTTGTCATGGTGGGGGAGTTTTGTTAGTATTGTGAGTAATGGTGGGGCAGTTTGTTAGTATTGTGGGTAATGGTGGGGGAGTTTGTGAGTATTGTGAGTGATGGTGGGGGAGTTTGTGAGTAGTGTTAGGTATGGGGGGAGTTTGTTAGTATTGTTAGTCATGGGGGGAGTTTGATAATATTGTTAGTCATAGTGGGGAAGTTAGTTAGTATTGTGAGTCATGGTGGGGGAGTTTGTTCGCATTGTTAGTCATGGTGGGAGAGTTTTATAGTATTGTTAGTCATGGTGGGGGAGTGTGCTAGTATTGTGGGTAATGGGGGAGTTTGTTAGTATTGTGGGAAAGGGTGGGGGAGTTTGTGAGTATTGTGAGTCATGGTGGGGGTGTGTTTGTTAGTATTGTGGGTAATGATGGGGGAGTTTGTGAGTATTGTGAGTCATTGTGGGACAGATTGTTAGTATTGTTCGTCATGGTGGGGGAGTTTGTTAGTATTGTCAGTCATGGTGGGGGAGATTGTTTGTATTGTTAGTCATGGTGGGGGTGTTTGCGAGTCATGGTGGGGGAGTTTGTGAGTCATGGTGGGGGAGTTTGTTAGTATTGTGAGTCATGGTGGGGGAGTTTGTTAGTATTGTGAGTCATGGTGGGGGAGTTTGTTAGTATTGTTAGTCATGGTGGGAGAGTTTATTAGTATTGTGAGTCATGGTGGGTGAGTTTGTTAGTATTGTTAGTCATGGTGGGGGCGTTTGTGAGTATTGTTTGTCATGGTGGGGGAGTTTGTTAGTATTGCGAGTCATGGTGGGGGAGTTTGTTAGTATTGTGAGTCATGGTGGGGCAGTTAATTGGTAGTATTATGGGTAATGGTGGGGGAGTTTTTGAGTATTGTGAGTCATGGTGGGGATGTTTGTTAGTCATGGCGGGGGAGTTTGTTAGTATTGTGAGTCATGGTGGGGGAGGTTGTTAGTATTGTGAGTCATGGTGGGGGAGTTTGTTAGTATTGTGAGTCATGGTGGGGCAGTTAATTGGTAGTATTGTGGGTAATGGTGGGGGAGTTTGTGAGTATTGTGAGTGATGGTGGGGGAGTTTGTGAGTAGTGTTAGGTAAGGGGGGGGTTTGTTAGTATTGTTAGTCATGGGGGGAGTTTGTTAATATTGTTAGTCATAGTGGGGAAGTTAGTTAGTATTGTGAGTCATGGTGGGGGAGTTTGTTCATATTGTTAGTCATGATGGGAGAGTTTTATAGTATTGTTAGTCATGGTGGGGGAGTGTGCTAGTATTGTGGGTAATGGGGGAGTTGTTAGTATTGTGGGAAATGGTGGGGGAGTTTGTGAGTATTGTGAGTCATGGTGGGGGTGTTTGTTAGTATTGTGGGTAATGATGGGGGAGTTTGTGAGTATTGTGAGTCATGGTGGGGGAGATTGTTAGTATTGTTCGTCATGGTGGGGGAGTTTGTTAGTATTGTCAGTCATGGTGGGGGAGATTGTTAGTATTGTTAGTCATGGTGGGGGTGTTTGCGAGTCATGGTGGGGGAGTTTGTGAGTTATGGTGGGGGAGTATTGTTAGTCATTAGTATTGTTAGTCATGGTGGGAGAGTTTATTAGTATTGTGAGTCATGGTGGGTGAGTTTGTTAGTATTGTTAGGCGTGGTGGGGGGGTTTGTGAGTATTGTTAGTCATGGTGGGGGAGTTTGTTAGTATTGTGAGTCATGGTGGGGGAGTTTGTTAGTATTGTGAGTCATGGTGGGGCAGTTAATTGGTAGTATTATGGGTAATGGTGGGGGAGTTTTTGAGTATTGTGAGTCATGGTGGGGGTGTTTGTTAGTCATGGCGGGGGAGTTTGTTAGTATTTTGAGTCATGGTGGGGGAGGTTGTTAGTATTGTGAGTCATGGTGGGGAGTTTGTTATTATTGTGACCCATGGTGGGGCAGTTAATTGGTAGTATTGTGGGTAATGGTGGGGAGTTTGTGAGTATTGTGAGTGATGGTGGGGGAGTTTGTGAGTAGTGTTAGGTATGGGGGGAGTTTGTTAGTATTGTTAGTCATGGGGGGAGTTTGTTAATATTGTTAGTCATAGTGGGGAAGTTAGTTAGTATTGTGAGTCATGGTGGGGGAGTTTGTTCATATTGTTAGTCATGATGGGAGAGTTTTATAGTATTGTTAGTCATGGTGGGGGAGTGTGCTAGTATTGTGGGTAATGGGGGAGTTTGTTAGTATTGTGGGAAATGGTGGGGGAGTTTGTGAGTATTGTGAGTCATGGTGGGGGTGTTTGTTAGTATTGTGGGTAATGATGGTGGTGTTTGTTAGTATTGTGAGTCATGGTGGGGGAGATTGTTAGTATTGTTCGTCATGGTGGGGGAGTTTGTTAGTATTGTCAGTCATGGTGGGGGAGATTGTTTGTATTGTTAGTCTTGGGGGGTGTGTTTGCGAGTCATGGTGGGGGAGTTTGTGAGTCATGGTGGGGGAGTTTGTTAGTATTGTGAGTCATGGTGGGGGAGTTTGTTAGTATTGTGAGTCATGGTGGGGGAGTTTGTTAGTATTGTTAGTCATGGTGGGAGAGTTTATTAGTATTGTGAGTCATGGTGGGGGTGTTTGTTTGTATTGTTAGTCATGGTGGGGGCGTTTGTGAGTATTGTTTGTCATGGTGGGGGAGTTTGTTAGTATTGCGAGTCATGGTGGGGGAGTTTGTTAGTATTGTGAGTCATGGTGGGGCAGTTTGGTAGTATTATGGGTAATGGTGGGGGAGTTTTTGAGTATTGTGAGTCATGGTGGGGATGTTTGTTAGTCATGGCGGGGGAGTTTGTAGTATTGTCATGGTGGGGGAGTTGTTAGTTAGTATTGTGAGTCATGGTGGTGGGGCAGTTGGTAGTATTGTGGTAATGGTGGGGGAGTTTGTGAGTATTGTGAGTGATGGTGGGGGAGTTTGTGAGTAGTGTTAGGTATGGGGGGAGTTTGTTAGTATTGTTAGTCATGGGGGGAGTTTTGTTAATATTGTTAGTCATAGTGGGGAAGTTAGTTAGTATTGTGAGTCATGGTGGGGGAGTTTGTTCATATTGTTAGTCATGATGGGAGAGTTTTATAGTATTGTTAGTCATGGTGGGGGAGTGTGCTAGTATTGTGGGTAATGGGGGAGTTTGTTAGTATTGTGGGAAATGGTGGGGGAGTTTGTGAGTATTGTGAGTCATGGTGGGGGGTGTTTGTTAGTATTGTGGGTAATGATGGGGGAGTTTGTGAGTATTGTGAGTCATGGTGGGGGAGATTGTTAGTATTGTTCGTCATGGTGGGGGAGTTTGTTAGTATTGTCAGTCATGGTGGGGGAGATTAATAGAATTGTTAGTCATGGTGGGGGTGTTGCGAGTCATGGTGGGGGAGTTGTGAGTTATGGTGGGGGAGTATTGTTAGTCATTAGTATTGTTAGTCATGGTGGGAGAGTTTATTAGTATTGTGAGTCATGGTGGGTGAGTTTGTTAGTATTGTTAGTCATGGTGGGGGCGTTTGTGAGTATTATAAGTCATGGTGGGGGAGTTTGTTAGTATTGTGAGTCATGGTGGGGGAGTTTGTTAGTATTGTGAGTCATGGTGGGGCAGTTAATTGGTAGTATTATGGGTAATGGTGGGGGAGTTTTTGAGTATTGTGAGTCATGGTGGGGGTGTTTGTTAGTCATGGCGGGGGAGTTTGTTAGTATTGTGAGTCATGGTGGGGGAGGTTGTTAGTATTGTGAGTCATGGTGGGGGAGTTTGTTAGTATTGTGAGTCATGGTGGGGCAGTTAATGGTAGTATTGTGGGTAATGGTGGGGGAGTTTGTGAGTATTGTGAGTGATGGTGGGGGAGTTTGTGAGTAGTGTTAGGTATGGGGGGAGTTTGTTAGTATTGTTAGTCATGGGGGGAGTTTGTTAATATTGTTAGTCATAGTGGGGAAGTTAGTTAGTATTGTGAGTCATGGTGGGGGAGTTTGTTCATATTGTTAGTCATGATGGGAGAGTTTTATAGTATTGTTAGTCATGGTGGGGGAGTGTGCTAGTATTGTGGGTAATGGGGGAGTTTGTTAGTATTGTGGGAAATGGTGGGGGAGTTTGTGAGTATTGTGAGTCATGGTGGGGGTGTTTGTTAGTATTGGGGGTAATGATGGGGGAGTTGTGAGTATTGTGAGTCATGGTGGGGGAGATTGTTAGTATTGTTCGTCATGGTGGGGGAGTTTGTTAGTATTGTCAGTCATGGTGGGGGAGATTGTTAGTATTGTTAGTCATGGTGGGGGTGTTTGCGAGTCATGGTGGGGGAGTTTGTGAGTTATGGTGGGGGAGTTTGTTAGTATTGTGAGTCATGGTTGGGGAGTTTGTTAGTATTGTGATTCATGGTGGGGGAGTTTGTTAGTATTGTTAGTCATGGTGGGGGAGTTTGTTAGTATTGTGAGTCATGGTGGGTGAGTTTGTTAGTATTGTTAGTCATGGTGGGGGCGTTTGTGAGTATTGTTAGTCATGGTGGGTGAGTTTGTTAGTATTGTTAGTCATGGTGGGTGAGTTTGTTAGTATTGTGAGTCATGGTGGGGGAGTATATGAGTATTGTTAGTCATGGTGGAGGAATATGTTAGTATTGTTAGTCATGGTGGGGGAGTTTGTTAGTATTGTGAGTCATGGTGGGGCAGTTAATTGGTAGTATTATGGGTAATGGTGGGGAAGTTTTTGAGTATTGTGAGTCATGGTGGGGGTGTTTGTTAGTCATGGCGGGGGAGTTTGTTAGTATTGTGAGTAATGGTGGGGCAGTTTGTTAGTATTGTGGCTAAATGTGGGGGAGTTTGTGAGTATTGTTAGTGATGGTGGGGGAGTTTGTGAGTAGTGTTAGTCATGGGGGGAGTTTGATAGTATTGTTAGTCATTGGGGGAGTTTGTTAATATTGTTAGTCATATTGGGGAAGGTAGTTAGTATTGTGAGTCATGGTGGGGGAGTTTGTTGGTATTGTTAGTCATGGTGGGAGAGTTTTATAGTATTGTTAGTCATGGTGGGAGAGTTTTATAGTATTGTTAGTCATGGTGGGGTAGTGTGCTAGTATTGTGGGGGGTAATGGGGGAGTTTGTTAGTATTGTGGGAAATTGTGGGGGAGTTTGTGAGTATTGTGACTCATGGTGGGGGAGATTGTTAGTATTGGGGGTAATGATGGGGGAGTTTGTGAGTATTGTGATCATGGTGGGGGAGATTGATAGTATTGTTCGTCATAGTGGGGGAGTTTGTTTGTATTGTCAGTCATGGTGGGGGAGATTGTTAGTATTTTTAGTCATGGTGGAGGAGTTTGTTAGTATTGTGAGTCATGGTGGCGGAGTTTGTTGGTATTGTTATTCATGGTGGGTGAGTTTGTTAGTATTGGTAGTCATGGTGGGGGAGTTTGTTAGTATTGTTAGTCATGGTGGCAAGTTTGTTAGTATTGTTAGTCATGGTGGTGGAGTTTGATAGTATTGCGAGTCATGGTGGGGGAGTTTGATAGTATTGCGGGTCATGGTGGGGGAATTTGTGAGTATTGTTAGTCATGGTGGGGGAGTTTGTGAGTATTGTGAGTCATGGTGGGGGAGTTTGTTAGTATTGTTAGTCATGGTTGGGGATTTTGTTAGTACTGTGAGTCATGGTGGGGGAGTTTGTTAGAATTATTAGTCATGGTGGGGGAGTTTATTAGAATTATTAGTCATGGTGGGGGAGTTTGATTGTATTGCGAGTCATGGTGGGGGAGTTTGTGAGTATTGTTAGTCATGGTGGGGGAGTTTGTGAGTATTGTGAGTCATGGTTGGGAATTTTGTTAGTATTGTTAGTCATGGTGGGTGAGTTTGTTAGTAGTGTTAGTCATGGTGGGGGAGTTTGTGAGTATTGTGAGTCATGGTTGGGAATTTTGTTAGTATTGTGAGTCATGGTGGGGGAGTTTGTTAGTATTGTGATTCATGGTGGGGGAGTTTGTTAGTATTGTTAGTCATGGTGGGGGAGTTTGTTAGTATTGTGAGTCATGGTGGGTGAGTTTGTTAGTATTGTTAGTCATGGTGGGGGCGTTTGTGAGTATTGTTAGTCATGGTGGGTGAGTTTGTTAGTATTGTTAGTCATGGTGGGTGACTTTGTTAGTATTGTGAGTCATGGTGGGGGAGTATATGAGTATTGTTAGTCATGGTGGAGGAATATGTTAGTATTGTTAGTCATGGTGGGGGAGTTTGTTAGTATTGTGAGTCATGGTGGGGCAGTTAATTGGTAGTATTATGGGTAATGGTGGGGAAGTTTTTGAGTATTGTGAGTCATGGTGGTGGTGTTTGTTAGTCTTGGGGGGGGAGTTTGTTGGTATTGTGAGTAATGGTGGGGCAGTTTGTTAGTATTGTGGCTAAATGTGGGGGAGTTTGTGAGTATTGTGAGTGATGGTGGGGGAGTTTGTGAGTAGTGTTAGTCATGGGGGGAGTTTGATAGTATTGTTAGTCATTGGGGGAGTTTGTTAATATTGTTAGTCATATTGGGGAAGGTAGTTAGTATTGTGAGTCATGGTGGGGGAGTTTGTTGGTATTGTTAGTCATGGTGGGAGAGTTTTATAGTATTGTTAGTCATGGTGGGAGAGTTTTATAGTATTGTTAGTCATGGTGGGGTAGTGTGCTAGTATTGTGGGGGGTAATGGGGGAGTTTGTTAGTATTGTGGGAAATTGTGGGGGAGTTTGTGAGTATTGTGACTCATGGTGGGGGAGATTGTTAGTATTGGGGGTAATGAAGGGGGAGTTTGTGAGTATTGTGATCATGGTGGGGGAGATTGATAGTATTGTTCGTCATAGTGGGGGAGTTTGTTTGTATTGTCAGTCATGGTGGGGGAGATTGTTAGTATTTTTAGTCATGGTGGGGGAGTTTGTGAGTCATGGTGGAGGAGTTTGTTAGTATTGTGAGTCATGGTGGCGGAGTTTGTTGGTATTGTTATTCATGGTGGGTGAGTTTGTTAGTATTGGTAGTCATGGTGGGGGAGTTTGTTAGTATTGTTAGTCATGGTGGCAAGTTTGTTAGTATTGTTAGTCATGGTGGTGGAGTTTGATAGTATTGCGAGTCATGGTGGGGGAGTTTGATAGTATTGCGGGTCATGGTGGGGGAATTTGTGAGTATTGTTAGTCATGGTGGGTGAGTTTGTGAGTATTGTGAGTCATGGTGGGGGAGTTTGTTAGTATTGTTAGTCATGGTTGGGGATTTTGTTAGTACTGTGAGTCATGGTGGGGGAGTTTGTTAGAATTATTAGTCATGGTGGGGGAGTTTATTAGAATTATTAGTCATGGTGGGGGAGTTTGATTGTTTTGCGAGTCATGGTGGGGGAGTTTGTGAGTATTGTTAGTCATGGTGGGGGAGTTTGTGAGTATTGTGAGTCATGGTTGGGAATTTTGTTAGTATTGTTAGTCATGGTGGGTGAGTTTGTTAGTATTGTTAGTCATGGTGGGGGAGTTTGTGAGTATTGTGAGTCATGGTTGGGAATTTTGTTAGTATTGTGAGTCATGGTGGGGGAGTTTGTTCGTATTGTGAGTCATGGGGGAGTTTGTTAGTATTGTGAGTCATGGTGGGGAGTTTGTTAGTATTGTGAGTCATGGTGGGGAAGTTTGTTAGTATTGTTAATCATGGTGGGGGAGTTTGTTAGTATTGTTAATCATGGTGGGGGAGTTTGTTAGTATTGTGAGTCATGGTGGGGGAGTTTGTTAGTATTGTTAGTCATGGTGGGGAAGTTTGTTAATATTGTTAATCATGGTTGGGGAGTTTGTTAGTATTGTTAGTCATGGTGGGGAGTTTGTTAGTATTGTTAGTCATGGTGGGGAGTTTGTTAGTATTGTTAGTCATGGTGGGGAGTTTGTTAGTATTGTTATTCATGGTGGGGAGTTTGTTAGTATTGTTAGTCATGGTGGGGAGTTTGTTAGTATTGTTAGTCATGGTGGGGAGTTTGTTAGTATTGTTATTCATGGTGGGGAGTTTGTTAGTATTGTTAGTCATGGTGGGGAGTTTGTTAGTATTGTTATTCATGGTGGGGAGTTTGTTAGTATTGTTAGTCATGGTGGCGAGTTTGTTAGTATTGTTAGTCATGGTGGGGGAGTTTGTTAGTATTGTTAGTCATGGTGGGGGAGTTTGTTAGTAATGTGAGTCATGGTGCAGGAGTTTATGAGTAATATATATATATATATATATATATATATATATATATATATATATATATATATATATATAGTATATATATATATATATATATATATATATATATATATATATATATATATATACAGTATACGGTATACATAATGGAAGCAATTGATTCTCCTACTGGGAATCGAAGACGAATAAGGAATATGAAGACCAAAGCGAACAGGAACATATTTGTTTATTGGCAACGTTTCAACACTAATCTTGTGTCATTATCGAGCCTAAAATAGATAAAGAATAAAACCTATCCTGAATATCATAAAATCATCACATGTTAAAATTGAAAATGTATTCATAAGATAAAATTAACGAAAATATAGCTAAGGTTCATTACATTAAGACATTAAAAGTAGAGATAGTTGATAAGTGAAAATAAGTTAACAGGAGTACAAATGGGCACATATATATATATTTCAACATATGCCTACAGGTACCAGCACAGGACACTAAAAGCAGAGGAGGGGCGTGGAGGTCTCGCCCCTCCTTTGCTTTAAGTGTCCTGTGCTGGTACGTGTAGGAGTATGTTGAAATAGATATATGTACCCATTTGTACTCCTGTAAACTTATTTTAGTCGACCCCGCCACTTTCACTCCTTGACTTTTAAATTCGCCACCCTCATCTATCTTTATTTTGCCTAACATTAATTATTATTGTTTACATTATTCTCACTTTTTTATTACTTCTTCACTTATCAACTATCTCTACTTTTAATGTCTTAATGTAATGAACCTTAGCTATATTTTCGTTAATTTTATCTTATGAATACATTTTCAATTTTAACGTGTGATGATTTTATGATATTCACGATAGGTTTTATTCTTTTTCTTTTTTAAGCTTGATAATGACACAAGATTAGTGTTGAAACGTTGCCAATAAACAAATATGTTCCTGTTCGCTTTGGTCTTCATATTCCTTATATATATATATATATATATATATATATATATATATATATATATATATATATATATATATATATATATATACAGGTATATATATATATATATATATATTATATATATATATATATATATATATATATATATATATATATACAGTATATATATACAGGTATATATATATATATATATATATATATATTGTTATGTCGGGCTATTATATTTAAAGCTTGTGATATAGTCTTTACTAAAATCCAGATATGGACTTATAGACCGTAAATAATCCCAACAGGGACACACCGAACACGTTCTTAATATCACAATAAGTATTCAACTAGGTACTACAGAACTCAGTAACAACACACATGTAAATTATACACACAAGTTTATTCATAGGCATAGGGTTTATAGAAGTATCTTTGAATTATTACTTAACTATTATTAGGAATAGTAAGTAATACCTGTATTGAATTAGATCTTTGATAATCGATATTTCAATTAACCCCTTCAAACTCATATGATGCCAGATATGGTTGCCAGATTAGCAATAAGAAATAGAGTTCTCTCACTCTTATAATTACCTCTCCAAAATTAGTTGTCTGCCCACATCTAACTCAAAGACAACTGCAGAGGTTGAAGTAACTAAACTAAAGGTTTGTAAATATCCCTGAGAGTAATAAAGGCTTAAAAGTATCCCTAATAGGCTCAAAATTGCGTCATATGTCGGAGAGGGTTAATAACGCAAAGTATCAACATAAAGTGGCAAAATATAGTATAGGAAATATGCAATTAAATAATATCACGTGACGTATAGCATCAACCCATAATAATAATAATGATGGTAGTCGAGTGTCTTCCGTGAATTAATCAACAATAAATATAGTTATTAATACTCTCGGTATAAGAGAGGATGAATGAGTTGAGAGTTAACACTTAAAGAGCGGGGCCCGACTTAAGTACGTATCTAAAAAGCAGCAAGTTAGGAGCATTATTAAGGCTTTTAAAGGGTTAAAAACGAGTGCAAATGGCCGGGAGCGCAGTAGGCCACACGGCCGACACCCAGGACTTACCGCCGCCACTGACTCACGCTCCCTCTGTTCTCGAGAGGCCGGCAGTGTAGCCAGTAGTGAGTGTAGCTGGAAAAAATATGCCGCTATACGCTAAACTCCCATGTTGGTGGTACCACTGCATCAAAACGACGAGTGCTACGTAGCTCGTTCTGGGCTCATTTTGAAGCTTGTAGCGCCTAGTTTTTTGCTGAATACATTTCTTTTTCATGCAGATACTTGATTGATCATTCAGGAGGGCCTGAATATGCCCAAAATAGCCCAAAACCCCCCGCTAGACGAGGGTTAAAACACAGGTACACGGGGGGCGGTTCGATCTACGCTCACGGAGTGAGGGCGCGTGCGTGAGCCAGGTAGGCTGATACGGGTAGCATATTCCTAAACTTTGTTCTAGTACCAAACCAAGAGTAATTAGAACCAATCAGAGGACGCGAGTTACAGTGACGTCACTCACGGGGGAGGAGCTAAATGCCCAGTCTCTCTCTCTCTCACTCACACACTGTCTCTCTCCCCCTCTCTCATAATAGCTGCACTATTTGTCAATGAGAGTACAACTACGAATGACAAAAATTATACATAATAGAAATCTTCCATATGAAGTAAGGTTGATGGAATTAGGCTTACATTCGTTAGAGATACGCAGAGTTAGAGGGGATATGATAGAGGTATTCAATTGGGTTAGTGGGATAAATAAATGGGACATGATAACAGTGATATCGAAATAACTCAAAACAAATGGTTTCAAATTAGATACATTTCGTTTCAGAAAAGTTATAGGCAAGTATTGGTTCGGTAACAGAGTTGTAGACATGTGGAATAGGCTACCGAGTGATATGGTAGGATCAAGAACGATAGAGAGCTTCAACATATTAGATATGCATATGAACGAGGGGGGTTGGGTTTGAAAGGGATCTGCCTTGTGTGGGCCAATCGGATCTCTGCAGACTCGCATTTTCGTATGTTCTTATGCTCTTATCACCAAGTATAAGATTCAAACAATTAATATATATTATTAACTACATAAAGGATATAATGATTGTGGGATTGTGTGTTGGCTAAATAAAACGTTGCTATGTTATGGTTATGAGTAAATAAGAGTATTACGCGTATTGCACAGACGTGGACAGACATTTCTAGACAATATTAGGAGGCACAATATTATTACACTGGCGAACCATATTGATAAACTGATGGCATTCGCTAGTTAATGCTCAGTCTTGTTATTTTTGTATAATTTAAGAGGTGTTCAAGTAACCCTAACCACGTTAAGTTCGTCTCTAATTTATATGTGAAATAAGCTATCGATTGCTATAGTAGGATCAAGAAAGATAAAGAGCTTCAACACACAATTAGATAGGATATGCACGAGCGAGATGTACAGTTCCGGACAGATCAAACAGCAGCACCCCGTCCACCAGCTGTGTGGTGTGGGGCTCTGCGGATTTGGTAACACTGACAGGAGGTGGGAGGGATGGGGGTGGATGATGAGGGGAGGGATGTGGGGGGTTTAGGGGGGAGTGTGGTAGGGTGAAGAGGCAGTAATCATGGTATGGCTGGTGGGAGGGGGCAAACGAGTGACCGGGTAGGGGAGAACAGAGTGACAAGCACATTGTGTTATAGAACAAGCTACTCCCACAGGATTTTAAATTACACACACCTACAATATCACTGTATGCTACATTTAACAAATTTAACAGTCTGCTCTCCCCTACCCTGTCACTTGTTTTCCCCCTCCCACCATCCACACCATGATTGCTGCCTCTTCACCCTCCCAATTCCCCCCTAAACCCCCCACATACCTCCCCTCATCACCCACCCACATCCCTCCCACCTCCTGCCAGTGTTACCAAATCCGCAGAGCCCCTCACCACATAGTGGGTGGACGAGGTGTTGCTGTTTCATCTGTCCGGGACTGTACCTAACCATAGTTATTGGGGTTATCAACCACCCCCACAACCATTGTTGTGGGGGTGCTAGGGTAGTTAGTTGATAGAGTAGTTGAGGTAGACTTTTATAATGGCAAATTCCCATCAACAGAAAGGTAGGGATATTGCATGCTAACAATAGTGAAACAATAGTTAACAATAATGAAACAATAGTTGATAATGCAGCAATGGAAGTTATTCATACTAGTAGTGGTACAATATCTATCAAAGTACAAGCAATAACAAAAGTCAATCAGATATTATAAGAAGAAATCAATTGAGTGTAAATTATGCAAACTGTATAGAAGCTTATGCAACAAAATGGATCATCTTACAGCAATGTATAGTTTAGGATTATTTAAACATTATTGCGGTTACTGAAACCTGAATAAATAAAGACTCCAGACATTGTTGCAGAATTTCATATACCAGGATTCAATTTGTCAAACTTATATACAACAGGTAGGGGGATGAGGAATAGCAGTCTTTGTTACGGGTTCATTAAAAAAGCTGCATTAAATCAGACGATAAAACAATTGGTGACAATGAAAGTATTTGCGTAGAGATTGGTGAGGGTAGTGAGGCCATAGGTATTGGTGTTATTTATAGTCTTAGAGCACCTAATTTGAGTAGACATTATGGAAAGTTACCATGGGAGTAACAATGTATATATGTATTGTATGTGATTTTAATTATTCAGGTTTGGACTGGTAATAATTTAATTAAATTAGCAACAGTGAATCTGAAGACTTTCTAGGTGTTCTTGATAGTTTCTTATTTCAATTTATAAATACGCCTACTAGAGGAAATAATATCCTAGACTTAGTTGTCAGTAACAATGAAAACATAGTGAAAAACAAAATGTAGAAATTGGAGACGAACTTAACGTGGTTAGGGTTACTTGAACACCTCTTAAATTATACAAAAATAACAAGACTGAGCATTAACTAGCGAATGCCATCAGTTTATCAATATGGTTCGCCAGTGTAATAATATTGTGCCTCCTAAAATTGTCTAGAAATGTCTGTCCACGTCTGTGCAATACGCGTAATACTCTTATTTACTCATAACCATAACATAGCAACGTTTTATTTAGCCAACACACAATCCCACAATCATTATATATCCCTGATGTAGTTAATAATATATATTAATTGTTTGAATCTTATACTTGGTGATAAGAGCATAAGAACATACGAAAAGCGAGTCTGCAGAGATCCGATTGGCCCACACAAGGCAGATCCCTTTCAAACCCAACTCACCTCGTTCATATGCATATCTAATTATATGTTGAAGCTCTCTATCGTTCTTGATCCTACCATATCACTCGGTAGCCTATTCCACATGTCTACAACTCTGTTACCGAACCAATACTTGCCTGTAGCTTTTCTGAAACGAAATGTATCTAATTTGAAACCATTTGTTTTGAGTTATTTCGATATCACTGTTATCATGTCCCATTTAGTTATCCCACTAACACACCTGAATACCTCTATCATATCCTCTCTAACTCTGCGTGTCTCTAACGAATGTAAGCATAATTTCATCAACCTTACTTCTTACGGAAGATTTCTATTATGTATAATTTTTGTCATTCGTAGTTGTACTCTCATTGACAAATAGTGCAGCTATTATGAGAGAGAGAGAGAGAGAGAGTGTGTGTGAGTGAGAGAGAGAGAGACTGGGCATTTAGCTCCTCCCCCGTGGGTGACATCACTGTACCTCGCGCCCTCTGATTGGTTCTAATTACTCCTGGTGCGGTACTGGAACAAATCTTAGGAAAATGCGTACGGGTAGTGTGACTTTTGAACAGGTAGCTGGTCGGGTCATATACTTTACTGCGATGTTGAAAAATATAATTCTAGTTTGTGTAACTACAAATTTAGTATCTGATATAGTCCAATGAAATTAGTGGCAATGAACTGTTTAATTCTATTCACGATTTAATATTTACTTAACTTGATTTATGTAAATTATGATCTGAAATATATATTCACTTCAATCATTTGTATGCAATAATATCAAACTCGGGTCGAGGAATTCAGATTTAATATTTACTATATGATTATGAATGAACTATAGATGAATATCTACTAATCGTATTTAAAGACAAAATCTAATTTACCAAACGAACTTAGTTAACAGATGTCCTAGAAACGCTTATATGTTATTAGCGTAAAGAATAATTAACAAAATAGTAATTATAATGAAAGGAACGTACAAGACGAAGTTGTACTGAATAAATACTCAAACTGGTATGAACAAGATATATGAACGGGTTAACAGAGTCTTATGAAGAATTCACCTAATAAGCAGTGTATTCGATATGATGAATAATTAGATAACAGACTCTATGCAATGCTAGAATTCCTAGACAGGAAGAATCAGAATTATCTACATCAGTAATCAAATGAACGTTAATAATAGTTCATATAATAATTACAATAATAGTAAACGAGCGTACGATGGGAGACTCGGGAAGTAAATTTATATAATTAATTAACAATAAAACTTCTCAACGAGAGAACTGAGATAAATTCAATGTGAAATTGAGCGTAGGTTCTAGGTAACAAAATATGAATTAGGAAGGGAATAAATACACTAATTATATTTCGACCTCAACTTGTAACATACAAAGGAGTACAAAGGAAATCAAGCAACAACATATCTAGTGACCCTTCTAGGTTGCTTGTCCTCCAAAACACTGAGGATCAAGTGTCCAAACAGTGGTTTAGAGTGGGTAAGGGAACATTGGAAAGGGAATTACTGCCCTGGAACTAATGTCCGTGGCAGGATTAGAAAGTTAGTAGGGGACAGATGGGTTAGTAACTGAGGGGGGGATAACATAAAGTTATTCATTTACAAACGCAGTCAGTCGCGGGTTTGAAGCGAGATATTTGTCTAGGCGGAGTTTAAATGAATCAACGGTGATGCAGTCTATAACGTTTCGGGGAAGCCTATTCCACAAGTTTATAACTCGATTGAAGAAGAAATTCTTAGATTCGTGTGAGTTAAAAGATTTACCAATAATTTTGCAACCGTTTCCCCGCGTGTAATTAGATTGGTTGATAGTGAAGTACTTACTACAGTTCATATTGTCGATGCCTTTGATGATTTTGAACACTTGAATTAAGTCACCTCTTAATCTGCGCTGGGTTAAAGGAAATAGATTTAATTCTCTAAGACGCTCTTCGTATGGTTTGTTCTTTAGGCTAGGTATCATTTTGGTAACTCTACGTTGAACTCGTTCTAGCTTGTTTATATCTTTTTGGTAATAAGGGCACCAGGATTGAACACAGTATTCCAGAAGAGGGCGGACTAAGGAATTGTAAAGGGTTAGGATAACTTCTTTGGATTTATGCTCAAATGACCTGCCTATAAAGCCAATTATTTTGTTTGCCTTCTTAACAACTTCTGAACATTGTTGACTCGGTTTTAGGTTACTTGATATTGTTACTCCCAGATCGGTTTCTCTGTTTACATTCTTAAGCTGAGTGCCATTCATCGAATAGTTTGCTTTCTCATTTAGGTATCCGATATGTAGTACTTTACATTTATCCGCATTGAAACTCATTTGCCAAATTTGGGCCCAACATGTCAATTTATCTAGATTGTGTTGCATATCGTCAACTTGTTCTTTTGAGAGTACGCTATTTGCAATTTTTGTATCGTCAGCAAATTTTGAGATTGTACAGGTGAGGCCCTCATCTATGTCGTTGATGTAAATTAGAAAGAGAATTGGTCCTAGTACCGATCCCTGGGGTACCCCGCTACTTACATTGGTCCATTTAGATGCCTTACCGTTTATGACTACTCTTTGCTTTCTGTCGCTGAGCCAATTTTCTATCCATTTCAACACACCGTCTTGTATTCCATGCGCTTTTAGTTTTAGCAGTAAACGTTTGTGGGGAACTTTGTCAAAGGCCTTTTGAAAATCAAGGTATATAATATCTACAGCTTTACTCTTATCGTAGAGGTTGAGGATATCGTGGAAGAAGTCTAAGAGGTTTGTTAAACAGGAACGTTTTTTACGAAAGCCGTGTTGAGTATCTTTAAGTATGTTATTTTCCTCTAAGTGATTTACGAGTCTGTCTCGTATGACCGTTTCTAGCATTTTACATACAACTGAGGTTAAGCTAATTGGACGATAGTTACTGGGTAGGGATTTGCTGCCTTTTTTGAATATCGGTGTTACGTTGGCTAGCTTCCACTGATCAGGCATAGTTCCAGACTGCAAGGATTTATTGAATAGTAATGTCAGTGGTTTGGAGAGCTCATCCTTAGCTTCCTTCAGAACTCTAGGCGAGATTGTATCAGGTCCAGGCGTTTTATTTACCTTGAGTTTATCATAACAATTCAATACTTCTCTCTCTGTAACGGTGATATTGCTTAGAACATCTGAATCATCAATCTGAATCGGCGATGGTGTAGGGATATCACTGAGGTCTTCTGTTGTAAAAACTGATGCAAAGAAGGTATTGAGGGCATTACTCATTTGTACTTCGTCTTTGGTGTATTCTCCATTTTCATCGACTAACGGCCCAACAGTTGAAGTAACTACTTTTTTCTTTCTGATATAACTATAGAATTCTTTCGGGTTTGTTTTACTTTGATTCGCACTATGTAATTCTAGGGTCTTTTTACTTTGCTTAATTAACTTTTTGGCTTTGCGTCGTAGCTCTACAAATTTCACCCGTTCTTCGTCATTTTGTGAGGATTTTAATCTATCATTAGCAATTTTTTTAGCAAGCAAGCAGTTTGAAATATCTTTATTCCACCATTTGGGCTTATTATTATGGCCTGGACGCCGTATTTTCGATGGTATGCAGTCTTGCACTGCTTTTAGATAAGTGGTTTCGAATAACTTCCAAGATGTATTTATGTCATTATTGTGAATTAAAAAGCTCCAGTCAGTTTCTTTAAACATAGCTCTAAGTTTATGGAAGTTTGCTTTCTTGAAATTAGGGACTTTTTCGATGCTACTATTTGGTTCGTTACTAGTAAACTTTAACGTGAAAGTTATCGTACGATGGTCGCTGTTACTGAATTCATCACCAACATTCAAATTCTCTATTAATTCTTCTTTTGTTGCAAGTACAATGTCAAGAACGTTATTACCACGGGTCGGCGTTCGAACAAATTGATAAAGCGAACTCTCTTGCAAGTTCGTATACAAGTCATGTCCGGAGTGTGAAGTAAGAGTATCGCCTCACTTGGTCACAGGTAAATTAACACCTTACGAGCGGCCTATGCGGTTTAATTATATGTACCGCACAGCGGGGTGGTTTTAGCCAAAATAGGGCTGTTTACGTGATCATTTTCATGCCTAAATAAGACCCAGAACGTAAAACAAGTACCTATCCCTGAAAGGGCATAAACAGAGCTTTCGAATGACACCATAACGATCCTTGTATGATGGATAGTTTTCTTGCAATAACCGTGCAACGCGAGTGCAAAAAGCAGGTAATTCGGTACTTTTGGTACATAATTGAGTATGTAGCGAGTGAGAGAGGGAGGAGGGAGCTGAGATTTGTGTCAGTAGGTTCGCCGCGGTGGTCTGGAGCAGTCATACGCTCGCTAGTCTCCTGCCACCACTTGTCTCTCTCTCTCAGCCACATTACGTGCTGAAATTGCCACTCGACCTATGTCGAGCGCCGCCACATAGTCCAGCTTTATTTAACTCGACTTATGTTGCTCGCCGCTAATTAAGGGTTAAAGTCGCCAAACATTACGGTATCTTGTGAGTTACTTACATCTGCAATTTGTTCATAAATTTCTCGGTCAGTTTGCACTGATTGAGCTGGAGGTCTGTATATTAATGCAAGTATTATTTGTGTACCTTTATTATTCTTTATTAGCACAAAAGATGCGTCGACGTTCACAATTTGAGGTTTTGACAAGAGGGTAGGGTTAAGACTTTCTTTGATATAAAGTAAAACGCCACCTCCATTTCGATTTATTCGGCTTTTCTCAAACATTACATAACCGGGAAGTGAATACTCTGCTAAAAAGTCTCTATCTTCTGTATTGAGCCAAGATTCTGTTATGCCAATCACATCATAATTTTCTGTAAACACTAGCTCCTCTAAATCTGAAAATTTATTGCGTATGCTACGAGCGTTTGCATAGAAAACCTTTAAATTTGTTATTTTAGAACTCACGGAACGCTCTTTAATAATATTTTTGGTTCTTGTCGGATCTACATTTATGTTCATGGCTGTCCTCGGTCCTCGCTGTCTTCAGTCCTTATTGCTGGTGGTCCTCGGTTGCCTCTGTTTTTTTCTTGGCGTTGGATGATTTATGTCACTGCTGCTTCTTCTCTGATGGCGTTTTTTGATCCATGGCTGCGGACTGCTTCGTGTAGGAGACGACCCATGCGTGCTGAACCCACAGGGTTTAGATGAGTGCCATCCTTGCGGAACAGAGTAGGCTGGTTGTAGAAGTTGTCCCAGAGGTTGATGAATTCAACTTCTTCCCTCAGACACAAATATTTTAGTCGGCTATTTGTGCTGAAGGCCTTGTCGTAGAATTTATCAGTTGCGTCGATCTTGGGGAGAATGCCTGAGATGATGATATTCCTTGACTTGTTTTTGTAGTGCTGGATCATCTTGCGATATTTCTCCATCAACTCTTCGGATCTGGTGCGCACGACGTCATTTGAACCAGCATGGATGACAAAAAGGGTATTTTCATTTGCATCCTTTGTGGTATCTTCGAAGGCTTCCACAATGTCGTCCAGTCCAGCTCCTGGGATGCAAAATCTTTTTCGTTGATTTGGGACTCTGTCGCAGAACTCTTCGACCTGTCCTCGTAGGATGGAATCCCCAACGAGCCTGGTCTCTTCTGGTTCGTCTTCCATCTCTACCAATATCTCAAATCTGTTTGACATTGTGACTGGTAGATGAGACCTTTTCTGCGTTGGCCGTGTACCGTTCCTCACTGGTGTAAATCCGGAAACCTGTGGTGGCGGGACTCTACGTACAGGTCGGGGAGAGGAGTGGTTAGAACGGGGGCGAGGGGTTGGTACTGTTCGTGCTAGCAGGCTTCTTGCACGAGGAGTGGGGGAGAGAGACTAAGGTGAACAGGGCGGCTGTCCTGGTTTGATGTCGGCTCAGGTTCGTCAGAAGCATCTGCTGCAGTGTCTACTGCAGGTGTTGGATTGTTGGTAGATGACGTTGGGGCGGTGGTGGATGCTGGAGTTGAAACAATTGGAGTTAGTGATACTCCAACGTTGAGTGTTACAAACTCTTGGAGTGATTCCAGCTTCCTGGTGAGGGCGTTGATCTTGTTGTGGGCTTCATCCAATTTTGCTGTCAAATCCTCTCGTTGCTGGCAGAGTCGGCAGACTTGTGGATCGGCAGGAGCAAACATGGAAGCACCAAACCTACCGGCGCAGTTCGTACAGGCACGAGGCATGGTGACGATCACTTTCTTCAGATCACTTCACTCACTTAAAAACACTTAAGTCACTTTAAAAACACTAAACTCACTTTAAAAACACTAAACATAATACATAATACATAATACATAATAAAACACATACATAACAGATACATAACATCTGGAGAAGAAACAAAAGGTGTATGTTGCCTTTATGGACTTGGAGAAGGCCTATGACAGAGTGGATAGAGAAGGTTTGTGGAAAGTACTTAGAATATACGGAGTAGAGGGCAAGTTGCTGAAAGCAGTGAAGAGCATGTATGAGGGTGCAAAGGTGGCAGTACGTGTGGAGAGTGAGCAGATCGAGTTCTTTGACCTGAATGTTGATTTGAAACAGGGGTGTGTGATGTCCCCGTGGTTGTTTACTGTATATATGGATGGAGTCATGAAAGAAATATTATCAAGAGCAGTGGATGTTGGTGTATCGCTGAAAAGGGAGGGAATTGAGTGGAAGCTACCTATACTGCTGTTTGCAGATGATACAGTTCTGATGAGTGATAATGAATGGGAGTTGCAGGGTCTGGTAAATGAGTTTGGAACAGTGTGCGAAAAACGGAATTTGAAGGTAAATGCGGGGAAGAGCAAGGTTATTGTCTTCGAAAGGGGTGAAGTCACAGAGTGTGAGGTGAAGCTGAACGGTCAGGCTAAGGAGATCGTCAACTCTTTTAAGTATCTGGGCACTGTGTTGAGTAAAGATGGGAATATGGATGAAGAAGTGCGGGAGAGGGTACAACATGGGAAGAGGGTTGTAGGAACGCTAAAAGCAGTAACAAGAAATAGGGTGGTCAGTATGGAAGTGAAGAAGTCCTTGCATGACAGTGTGGTAATCCCGACACTGACTTACGGAAGCGAAGCATGGACGTTGGTTGAGAGACTCAGACCAAGAGTGAGAGCAGTGGAAATGAATTACTTAAGGCGTGCGTGCGGAGTTACATGGAGGGATAGACAGACTAATGAGGAAGTAAGAAGGAGGTGTGGTGTGGAGGTAGATGTGCTGGAAAGTGTGAAAAGGAACAACTTGAGATGGTTCGGCCATATGGAACGTATGGAAAGCGAGAGAATGACTAAGAGGGTGTACGAGAGCGAGGTGGAGGGACAGAGAGGGAGAGGTAGACCGAATGAGAGGTGGAATGATGGAGTGAGGAAGTACATGAACAAAGGCAGTGCTGGTTGGGGGGAGGGGCGTCGACTGACTGGGGACAGAGGTGCATGGGGGCGGTTCGTTCGTGGCCACCCCGTCGGGAATCACAGCGTCAGGCTGATAGATAGATAGATAGAAGAAAATCTGTGAGTACTTGGCTAGGTGAATCAATTAACACGATTATATAACGTATGCATAGAACGTTCTAGAAGTTTATGAGCAAGATGAACACTAGATCTTCGACACAGATCTACACAGGA
This sequence comes from Paralithodes platypus, assembly GCA_032716605.1. Taxonomy (NCBI): domain Eukaryota; kingdom Metazoa; phylum Arthropoda; class Malacostraca; order Decapoda; family Lithodidae; genus Paralithodes; species Paralithodes platypus. The sequence continues at coordinate 14,643,609 of CM064507.1, forward strand.
GTTAATATAAGTTTCAGAAGGGTTAACACATACGCCATTAACCAGGATCTTGGACACAGATCTAGATGTAATTGTAACACTGTAATATTCACATATTTTACCTATACCTTTACAACAATAATCACAACGTAAGATATTCAGAGACACTTAGGGTAATGTTAGATGGTAGAGAGCAAGTCAGGCCGATGTAGATCGTAGGTCCGTTGAGCAGCACTTCAGGATGGATGGCATCGCTCGAGCAGGACTTCAGGTTCCAGACTTCAGTAGGTGCTGCAGCAGGTGTAGCACTCTCTCCGGGCAGGGGGAAGGGCTGTATAAGTCTCCACTGCTGATGGCAGTCCCGTTGCTTTTCAGGGTGTAGTACAGTACCTCAGTGGATGTTTGCATACTTTTCCACTATTTCTTTGAGGTTATGTGGGACTTAAACCTTGACTCTCCTTTACATGAGTTCGAGGCAATAGGGGTATTGTGAATTCATTGTGATTGAGTTGTGAGGTTTAATATTTATCGTAGACATAGATAATTGATATTTATATGGTTTCTTATATAAAAGGTAGTATATTTATGTCTTACATATTAGTTGCTTATATTAGTAATGGGGACATCCTACTTGTATGGATTATACCATCAATCAAACCCCTAGGCAAACTTGATTGTAGCTTGCCTATTAGTGGTTCATCTGCTAGGGTTATGATATCTCCAGGTTCGTCATAACTCGCACTCCTGCTCAGGTCCATTTATGCATGTAGGCTTCTGGTCGCTGCTGTTTAATTTGCATAAACATTCTTTCATCATATTGGAGATCCGGGGACTGAGGAAATGCTGTCTGGTGATTGGCTGGTATGGTTTGAAACCAGTGCTGTAATTGGTTGCTGGAATTTCCCTTTTCATAGGGTGGCTGCTTTAGACTCATTGATGATGTCTTGTCCCATAGAACATGAAAAACTCCTGAAGGAAGGGGTGGCTCAGATATATTTGCGGTTCTTCGTTGTTTCCGCGTTCCTTGTTTCCTTTGGTTATCCAGTTGCAGGCTAGCAATTTTGCAACTGTCTTTGGTACCCCCTTCACCAACTCCGTCATTTCACCACTATCGGCAAAGAAAAGTCGCGACCTCGCGATTGGAGTATATATGATCGGGTGGTGGGTGTGTTCAGGACGGGTGACAGATTCTGCATAGTGAGCAGCCATAAAGTGGTAGGAACGTCAACAGGCTTGGTGATATCCATGGTCATGGTGACTTGTAGAGGTCCTTCGACTTCCGCAGCTAGCTGCACCAAGTGATTAGGGGTTTTCACTGGTGTTGGTTTGATGCCATCAAAGAGAAGAGACACTGTTGATCTTCATTGCTGTTGTAGTTGCTGAAGGAGGTGCTGTAGGAAGAGGTGTCCTTGGAGAAGGTCTGAGCACTGCTGGATTTGGAGGAGTAGTGACCAGGACAGGGTTGACTGGTGATGTGTGCATGGAGGCAGGTGAGGCTGGACCAAGTAGGGGTGACCTCGCACTAGTTGGGGTGATCAGGAGTGGAGCTGGCAAGGTAGGTTTGGGCAGGTCCCGCCATACGTAGGTAGGCTTGAAGGTAGGAGCCCATCGTTGAGGAGGTATCACACGTCGATCAGATCTTGTACATGTAGGATTAGAACGAGTAGGAATTAGAGAGGGTTTGGTGACACGTGATTGCGGAGAGGGGAAGGAATCTGAGCTAGAAGATTGTGATGGTCTATTGTTGACGTTGTGGCTAGGACGAAATATCGGAGAAGGACGTGTGCTAGAAGAAGGTTGAGGGAAGGTCCTGGTGAGCAAAGGAAGAGGTTGTGTAGCTGTTTTAGTTATGGAATGTGATATGGAAGGAGCTGGAGATTCAAGTTTAGAGGCATAAGATTGCGGGATGGAAGTACTTCGAACAAGAGGAATAGGTAAAGAAGTAGGCAGAGAGGAGGAAACTTGGGGAGCGGAAGTGACAGGTAGAGTGACGAGATCAGGAGTGTTGGCAATAATAGGAGTAGTAGGTAGAGTACCTGAGGATTCTGAAGAGTTAGGTAAACTGACAGATGGTGAGGCCGGAACAGGTAAAGAGTGCTGTGGAGGAAGAACTTGAGAAGGGAGCTGTGGAGGTGCAGAGACAGTGCGAGTAGGTAAAGCAGGAATGGGTGTGTACATAATAGGGGGTGGGCATGGCTGTAACTGAGGGGTGGGTGTATGTGGTAAACTGCGTAAGTCAGGTGGGGGTCTTTGTCGGCGTGGGGGTGTCATAGGTAGGGTGATGTCAGGTGTTGCAGGTTCTTTGGATCCCAAATTCTGGTTATTGGTTGCAGGCAATGTGTCATTCTGAATGGGGTCAGCAAGCATAACTATATTCTCATTAATAGGCTGAAATCTTTCGGACATGCCTGTTACGGTATGTGCGCGACTCACCAAAATAATTCACGGTGACATGGTAGCAGTTTGGAACAGACAACATTTCAAAAGGACCCTTAAACCTTGGTTTTAGCTTGGACGGCACAGGTACATGAGCAATCATAACTAGATCACCGACACAGTGTGGGCTGGATTTGGAAGTTTCATCAGGTTTTAGATCTTGTACATATTGAATCTGATGGAGTGCTTTCCTTAACGCACACGCTTTGCAAGACTCAGTGATGCGTTTGGCAGTGACATATGGTGACGGTGTCCAATAAACCTGTTGGAATGTGGTGATGATTATCCGTTGAGCAGATAGATCCCATTGTCTATATGGATAGACCGCATGGTTGATAATGCAGCTTGGTGATGACAATTTTCCATCCCCTGGTGAACAAATTATCACCTCGTCTGGTCAATTGGTCGAATACTTTCCGTGGCATCCAGTCTGATTTTTCATGTCGTTTAAATGCTTGTAGAAGATCTTGTTGACTGTTGTCCAACGAGTTTTGATGATGAATGGCCAGTATAGGGTGTGGCGTCTTGATGCAATTTAATTGGTGTGGTAGCAGGCTAGGAGCGGTTAAGCATACCCCATTGAAAGGGTTTCGGAGGTGTGGGGTCAACAAGACATCTCCTTTGACTGTGGGGACTAAGGGCACCCATTTATCAAGTTGTGGAGGGACTGTGGTGGTAGTGAAGTTAATAGCTTGACAGATGACATGAGGTTGGAGGGGGAGGGTTTGTTCATTATTTTGGGTTGCAGCAGTGACGGGAAGAGAGATAGGCAGAGGTTCTGATTTTAACTGCTTGATAAAGGCAAGGGAGGTTTGTGGTTTTTGTTTGATTTGCGATTGGGTATCAAAGGTTAAAGTTCGGTGCCTACAATTTATTGAGGCACCCAAAGATATCAGAAGATCGAGACCTAAATAACCATCGTATTTAGTCTCACTTGGATCACAAATCACAAAAGAATGATTCCCTCCGTGATTTGGAATAGGGATGTTCACGTATAGTGGAAGAGTCTGACCAAGATTTGGAACAACTTGGTCATTTGCACTTACGAGGATAATGGAGGAAGAGTTAATTGGCCCAAAAACATCTTTATGCTTTCGATAGAATGGAAAGAACAGTCAAGATCGTGAAGCCCCCGTATCTAGGAGTCAAACTTTCACCCCATTCAGTTTCAGCGTGATTTTCTGGTAAATGGGAAGACCCCCTGAAGATGTCTTATCATGCGCCCCCGCCATGGTTACGACTATTTGTTTGGGGGGGCAACCTAAAAATCCTGTGGATCTGGCTGGATTATTTCAGGCTGATATTATTCAAGTTCTCCCTCTGCTTCTCCTTCTTCTATCCCTGCCGTCCCGTCCTCGATGATAGTAGCAATCTGACGTGGCTTGATCCAGGGAATCTGCGCTCACCAACTTGGGGTCTTTGTCCTCTTCCTCGTGAGTTCATTGAAAGATCTCTTTAGAGACCAAAGCATGCAGGGCCCGGAACATGGCTTCCAGTCTGCTGGACGAATTCGGGCCCACTCCTCTGCTTTGTCTGCTACCCGAGGAGCTATTGGACTACTGCTGGATGCTGTGCTGGCAGTGGGGTGGGTGGTGACTTTACTTATCACCGCAAGTTTGGCTTGTTCCCTGGACTTTCTCAATGCCATGATTCTTCTGATCACAGGCAGATCCGCGTCATATGTTGTTGGCTCGACTATCGAGAAGTGGTCGGCCACTGGGTCAGGCAGGATCCTCACCAACGTTTTGAAGATTATTTTTTTCCTCTGTGCCGTGGTTTCCTCAGGGAATGCAGTTAACGCAGTCTGTTGTAATTTCTCAACAGTACCGTCCAAGTCTCTTGAATACTTTACTTCATGAAACTTTTTGTCAGTTATGGTTTGTCCCAAAACTTGATTGATTGCATTTTTTATGTATACCTAACTGCGCCCCGGTTAACCCAGGCATATTGTCGTGCACATACCCTGACACTCTAGTTGCATACTTCCCTAACTTTACCACAACAGTATAAATCTAGGAAGAGTCCTCGTTTCCGAACATAATGTCCAGGACCGGTTGAACTATTTCCATGTATGTGAAGATATCATAATCCTCAGGCTTGAATGCCGGGATATCAAAAGATCTAATGGCTGCCCGTGATGAATAATGTTAATGCACTAATTGAATAAAGGAAAAACAAATGTTTACAGTAAGAAAACGCGTGTTGATATGCCGTATTGAGACACCGCTGCCGCCAGTGTTATATCGGGCTATAATATTTAAAGCTTGTGATATAGTCTTTACTAAAATCCAGATATGGACTTATAGACCATAAATAATCCCAACAGGGACACACCGAACACGTTCTTAATATCACAATAAGTATTCAACTAGGTACTACAGAACTCAGTAACAACACACATGTAAATTATACACACAAGTTTATTCATAGGCATAGGGTTTATAGGAGTATCTTTGAATTATTACTTAACTATTATTAGGAATAGTAAGTAATACCTGTATTGAATTAGATCTTAGATAATCGATCTTTCATTTAATAACACAAAGTATCAACATAAAGTGGCAAAATATAGTATAGGAAATATGCAATTAAATAATAATATGTGACGTATAGCATCAACCCATAATAATAATAATGATGGGAGTCGAGTGTCTTCCGTGAATTAATCAGCAATAAATATAGTTATTAATACTCTCGGTATAAGAGAGGATGAATGAGTTAAGAGTTACAAGACAGGTACACGGGGGGGGGGGGGGGGGGGTCGAGCTACGCTCACGGAGTGAGGGCGCGCGCTTGAGCCAGGTAGGCTGGTACGGGTAGTGTGACTTTTGAACAGGTAGCTGGTCAGGTCATATACTTTACTGCGATGCTGGAAAATATCATTCTAGTTTGTGTAACTACAAACTTAGTATCTGATATAGTCCAATGAAATTAGTGGCAAAGAACTGCTTAATTCTTTTCACGATTTAATATCTACTTAAGTTGATTTATATAAATTATGATATGAATATATATTCACTTCAATCGATTGTATGCAATAATAACAAACTCGGGTCGAGGAATTCAGATTTAATATTTAATATATGATTATGAATGAACTATAGATGAATATCTACTAATCATATTTAAAGACAAAATCTAGTTAACCAAACGAACTTAGTTAACAGATGTCCTAGAAACGCTTATATGTTATTAGCGTAAAGAATAATTACAAAAATAGTAATTATAATGAAAGGAACGTACAAGACGAAGTTGTACTGAATAAATACTCAAACTGGTATGAACAAGATATCTGAACGGGTTAACAGGGTCTTATGAAGAATTCACCTAATAAGCAGTGTATTCGATATGATGAATAATTAGATAAGACTCTATGCAATGCTAGAATTCCTAGACAGGAAGAATCAGAATTATCAACATCGGTAATCAAATGAACATTAATAATAGTTCATATAATAATTACAATAACGCTTAAGTAAAGGAGCATAAGATGGGAGACTCGGGAAGTAAATATATGTAATTAATTAACAATAAAACTTCTCAACGAGGGAACTGAGATAAATTAAATGTGAAATTGAGCTTAGGTTCTAGGTAACAAATTATGAATTAGGAAGGGAATAAATACACAAAATACACTTCGACCTCAACTTGTAACATACATAACAGAATAACATATATTAGGAAAAACTGTGAGTACTTGGCTAGGTGAATCAATTAACACGATTATATAACGTATGCGTAGAACGTTCTAGAAGTTTATGAGCAAGATGAACACTAGATCTTCGACACAGATCTACACAGGAGTTAATATAAGTTTCAGAATGGTTAACACATACGCCATGAACCAGGATCTTGGACACAGATCTAGATGTAATTGTAACACTGTAATATTCACATATTTTACCTATACCTTTACAACAATAATCACAACGTAAGATATTCAGAGACACTTAGGGTAATGTTAGATGGTAGAGAGCAAGTCTGGCCGACGTAGATCATAGGTCCGTTGAGCAGCACTTCAGGATGGATGGCATAGCTCGAGCAGGACTTCAGGTTCCAGACTTCAGTCGGTGCTGCACTGCTGCAGCAGGTGTAGCACTCTCTCCGGGCAGGGGGAAGGGCTGTATAAGTCTCCACTGCTGATGGCTGTCCCGTTACTTTTCAGGGTTTTGTACAGTACCTCAGTGGATGTTTGCATACTTTTCCACTATTTCTTTGAGATTATGTGGGACTTAAACCTTGACTCTCCTTTACATGAGTTCGAGGCAATAGGGGTATTGTGAATTCATTGTGATTGAGTTGTGAGGTTTAATATTTATCGTAGACATAGATAATTGATATTTATATGGTTACTTATATAATAGGTAGTATATTTATGACTTACATATTAGTTGCTTATATTAGTAATGGAGACATCCTACTTGTATGGATTATACCATCATTCAAACCCCTAGGCAAACTTGATTGTAGCTCGCCTATTAGTGGTTCATCTGCTAGGGTTATGATATATCCAGGTTCGTCATAACTCGCACTCCTGCTCAGGTCCATATATGCATGTAGGCTTCTGGTCGCTGATGTTTAATTTGCATAAACATTCTTTCATCATATTGGAGATCCGGGGACTAAGGAAATGCTGTCTGGTGATTGGCTGGTATGGTTTAAAACCAGTGCTGTGATTGGTTGCTGGAATTTCCCTTTTCATTGGGTGACTGCATTAGACTCGTTGATGTTGTCTTGTCCCATCGAACATAAGAAAATCCTGAAGGAAGGGGTGGCTCAGGTATATTTGCGGTTCGGTTCTTCGTTGTTTCCGCGTTCCTTGTTTCCTTTGGTTATCCAGTTGCAGGCTAACAATTTTGCAACTGTCTTTGGTACCCCCTTTCACGAACCCCGTCATTTCATATATATATATATTAGAGATGGAACGAATATAAATTTTCACTATTTGCGAAAACGAATACAAATACGAATTTTGTTGGTAAAATTCGCGAATACGAATAGCGAATAGCGAATATTTCAATCTTTCTTGAAGGATGAAATAGTCATCCTTCAAGAACTGGTAATTCTTTTTATATCACCAACAAACGTTAATTACATTACTATGAAATTAATTACCGGAAGGCAATGACGATGTGAATGTGTAAAGCTGCGTGTTTCGTTACCACCACTGATTTGCCATTGGGCTTTTGGCAGAAAATGCCAAAAATTATCAGTGATATCCGAGACATGTTTACATACAGTACTCTCATCGTCCAGCATGTTACTGTTTCATAATCATCAGCCAACTTAAAATAGCCCTATATAATATTTAATTATCACTAGAACAATACACTATATCATGTAGGAAGTCTTCTGGAGAAATAGGGAAAATATATTAAACAATGCATGATAAACTAAAGCACAAATGTATGCTAGAATAGCATTGCCAAATCGCTAGATAGTCACCAGACACTAAAAACTTGTATGTTACTAGAAAACATATGTTGTAGTATCTAGCAAAATCTTTAACAATCGACAAATCTCTACAATTCCTTAAAATAGGGAACATAACTTGAATATCAGTAGAATTCATCACATCTTGATGTCGCTAGATGGAAGTGATGGAAGTGATTCGCTGGATCTAGCGGTAGCCGGTACATTGACAACATTGTACCAAGACAATTTATTCCGTTATAATGAACAAGGTCAGATTTCGGAACTATAACAATTATTTCAAAGTTCAGAGATCATCAGATTGGTTTGGAAGTCGATGTACACAATTTCAGTTCCATTAGTTTAAAAAACATTCATATACTATGGTACTTAGAGGGTTTAATAAAGAAGCATGCCTTTCCCCGACATCGTACAAGCGAACGCACGCTTTAAAATGTAATATTTTAATTTGTTGTATATCTTCTATTGGTTTCGTGAAAATATTCACATGTTTGCAAATTGCTATGAATGGAAATGCGAATACGAATACGAATACGAATATTGAAAAACATAGCGAATATTCGCACATACGAATACAAAACGAATATTCGGTCCATCTCTAATATAACTGTCTTCGTGGCGTAATGCATAAGATGTTGATTTTCGGTGTGAGCGTCCTGGGTTCGAATCCACGAACTGCCACATGTGTTTGTAATATTTCATTAATCGATTTTAGGAGTAAGGTTGGTTGTTGGATAGAACATAATAATATATATATATATATATATATATATATATATATATATACTACACCACTACCGTGGTGTAGTTGATTAAAGCGTTGGCTATCGTCCTGACGGTCGGCGGTTCGAACTCCACTGAGAGATTAGAAATATATATATATATATATGAATATATAATATATATATATATATATATATATATATATATATATATATATATATATATATATATGTATGTATATAATTATATATAAGTATGTATATCTATATATATATATGTGTGTGTGTGTGTAGTATACAGTATATACTGAATATGTAGTGTACACAATATATATAATTTGCTATGCGTATGAAGGAGATAAAAGGCAGACTGCCTAGCTTGAATGTAACGAGTGTCTCCTCCAAAGCAAAATTCAAGGTACGTTTAGGGCCAAATGACTGAAATTTTTTTTTTTTTTTTTTTAAGTCCCTAAGGAAGACCATGGCTGAGATCGGGCTTTCCAATTGGGCTCTCATGGAGTGTAGATAATGTTGTTGGCGTAAGTGATTGTGTGGAATGCAGTCTTCTATGATGTGTTTAATGGTATGGGGTGCTGTGTTACAACCTGGACAGGTGTCAGTGTAAGTGTGTACTATCTAGCAGTAGAATTATCATATTTGTTGAACCATATATATGAGACTCACCCTGCATGGTCGAGTGATGATAGACAAAGATAGTGGTATTTATTTCAATACTTATTAACGTACACAAATTTTCATAAGGTCAGGTCAGGTGAAGGTATTGAAAGATAAGCCTTTACAACGGCACTTTTGTTAATGAGTGTTGAGAGGGGAGAAGAGGAAGAGGAAGCTATTGCAGTGGGTTAGTTGTGTGTGTGTCTTATTAGTCTGGTTATGATGATGGTGAAGGTATGGAGGGATAAGCCTTACAACGGCACCTCGCATCTACTTTTCGAAGAGGGTTGAGAGGGAAAAAGAGTTGTCGGAGGGAGGAAGTGGTTGGAGTGGCTTTGTTGTGTGTGTTATCAGTCTGCATGTGATGAATATAAAGGAGCAGTCAAAGTATAAAGAAAATCAAGCAACAACAACTCTACCGAACCCTCAAAGCTGCTTGCCCTCTACAACACTGATGTTCTAAGTGTCCACTCAGTTGTTTAGAGTGGGAAAGGGGAAATTGGAAAGAATTATGTACTGCCTGGGGCTAATGTCCGTGGTAAGATTAGGATATGTTTGTAGGGGATATTTGGGTTAGTAACACAGTTATAAATGGTCTTTCGTGTAACTGGAGAAAAAGAGAGTAACATCTTGGTTATTTATAAACGCAATAATCCTTCGTGGTGCAATGCATAAGTGTGTTGATTTTCGGTGTGAGCATCCTGGGTTCGAATCCCCGGACTGCCACATGTGTTTGTTAATTTCTTTAATCGAGTTTAGGAGTAATGTTGGTTAGTGGAGAGAACATAATATATACATTTATAAATGCAGTCGCGGATTTATGGCAAGGTGTTTGTCTAAGCGAAGTTTAAAAGAATCAACGGTGCTGCAGTCTATAACATCTCGGGGAAACCCATCCCACAAGTTGACAACTCAATTGAAGAAGACATTCTTAGACTCGTGTGAGTTAAAAGATGTATCCTCGCATGGTATGTTCTTTAGGCTAGGTATAATTTTGGTAACTCTACGTTGAACTCGTTTTTGCTTGCCTATATCTTTTTGGTAGTACGGGCACCAGGATTAAACGCAATATTCCAGAAGAGGACGGACAAAAGAATTGTAAAGAGTTCGGATTAGGTCTTTGGATTAATGCTCAAATGGCCTTCCTATAAAACCAATTATATTGTTTGCCTTCTTAATAACTTCTTTACATTGTTGACCGGGTTATAGGTTACTCGACATTGTTACTCCCAAATCAGTTTCTTTGTCCACACGCTTAAGGGGAACCTTAGTTACTTTTTCTGGACTCCCTTCTTCCTCATGTCTAGTCCCATTAGTTTTGAGATTTTAAGACGTTTGTTTCATTAGTTTGGCGATTTTTAAATCTTTCACACCTTTTCTTTGTCAATATTAGGACCTTTTGTGCCATTTAGGTATCGATTTTTTCCCCTGGCGAGTGATAGCGAACCTGTAATTTTAGGAGGAATCGGCCGTCGACCGGGACGTTTTTCTACCAAAAAATTTACAAATTTATCTTGCAGGGGGGTGTAGAGGGTGTTGTTTTTTTAAGTTTGATGGAGGTGTAGTGAAGAAACTAAACATAACAAATATATACAAGTAGACTAAAAAATAGACCCTACCACCTCAGGGTGGGTACTGTTGGAATGTCTTTGTTGTGTGTGTTTATTGTTTGTTTCTGATAATAGGAATATAGGTGTTGTTGGGGGGGGGTGTCACCTTCCAAGGCCCTTCAGTACGGGGCAAGTTAGTGTGATGTTTATTATGGCTAGCATTAGAGGATTATGTTAGCAAACGAATTAATGGAGATATAATACACCTCTCTGATTAAGAGACGTCCTTTCTCAGCTGAAGTGGGAATAACCACTTCAGAACGAGTGACGCCATTAGTTTTATATATTCTGGCTATTGCTAGACGATTTAGACGTCTAGTAATCAGAGGTTAATTTTATATCCATTATTTCGATGGCTACCATAAATCCTTCCTAAACACAGTCAAATCCTCTAATGATGGCCAGAATACAAATCATACAGGCGCATTATATCTCCAATACGGGGGGGGGGGGGTTATATATTTGTGTATTTACTTATATTTTGTTTGTTTATTTAGTTTCCTCCCTAGATTTCCATCAACCTTAATAAAACACCCCCACGACCCCCTCTTCAAGATATATTTGTAATTTTTTAGATATAAAAATATTCCGGCTGAAGGCTGGTTACTACTATATTACAGGCTCACTATCGCTCACCATGAAAATAAAAATCGATCCCTAAATTGCACGAAAGGTCTAATATTGACAAATAAATGGGGCGAAAGGTATTAAAATTGCCTAACTAATGGATCGAACGTCTTAAAATCAGAAAATGAATGGGGCTAAGCATGAGGGAGAAGAGGGGCCAGATAACCAAACCATCCGCCCTTAATTCGTTGACTGTCAAATCCTTCCTAAGCACAAAAAACTCGTCTAATGATATCCAGAATAACAAGACAACTATAGTCGGGATTTTTCCAGCTGATGATCAATTGAATCCCTTAGCATTTGATTTATCGATTCTTAATGGACTAAAATATGATACTGCAATATCTCTGTGTCATATTCTTAACACCTTACGAGCGACCTATGCGGTTTATTTATATGTACCGCCCAGCGTTTTTTTTTTAGCCAAAATAGGGCTGTTTACGTGATCATTTTCATGCCTAAATAAGACCCAGAACGTAAAACAAGTACGTATCCCTGAAAGGGCATAAACAGAGCTTTCGAATGACACCATAACGATCCTTTTATGATGGCTAGTTTTCTTGCAATAACCGTGCAACGCGAGTGCAAAAAGCATGTAATTAGCCACTTTCCCGATACAATTCCTTATATAGCGAGTGAGAGAGGGAGGAGGGAGCTGGGATTCGTGTCAGTATGTTCGCCGCGGTGGTCTGGAGCAGTCATACGCTCGCTACTCTCCTGCCACCACTTGTCTCTCTCTCTCAGCAACATTACGTGCTGAAATTGCCACTCGACCTATGTCGAGCGCCGCCACATAGTCCAGCTTTATTTAACTCGACTTATGTGGTGAGCCGTTAATTAAGGGTTAATGGACTAAAATATGATACTGCAATATCTCTGCGTCATATTCTTAATGGACTAAAATATGATACTGCAATATCTCTGCGTCATATCTCTGCGTCATATTCTTAATGGACTAAAATATGATACTGCAATATCTCTGCGTCATATTCTTAATGGACTAAAATATGATACTGCAATATCTCTGCGTCATATTCTTACTGGACTAAACTATGATACTGCAATATCTCTGCGTCATATTCTTAATGGACTAAAATATGATACTGCAATATCTCTGCGTCATATTCTTAATGGACTAAAATATGATACTGCAATATCTCTGCGTCATATTCTTAATGGACTAAACTATGATACTGCAATATCTCTGCGTCATATTCTTAATGGACTAAAATATGATACTGCAGTATCTCTGCGTCATATTCTTAATGGACTAAAATATGATACTGCAGTATCTCTGCATCATATTCTTACTGGACTAAAATATGATACTGCAGTATCTCTGCGTCATATTCTTAATGGACTAAAATATGATACTGCAATATCTCTGCATCATATTCTTAATGGACTAAAATATGATACTGCAATATCTCTGCGTCATATTCTTAACCCGGCAAGCGCGATAGGCCTCACGGAAGGCTTCCTATAGGGAACGCGATAGGCCTCACGGAAGCAGGACCATAAAAAAAGCCTTCCATAAAAAAAAAGGGCCTATCAAAACAAAGGAATTTGTCTCTAGGTGAGATAATTCCCCTCCAGTACTCATCCATGTAAATCTCACCCACCCCCCTCCCCTCCTTCCCCACCTTATTCCCCCCTCCCTCCCCACCTCAATTATCACCTATTTTTCCTCTTATTATCATCATTTATCGGTTATTTTTCTCTCCCGCGATAATGTAGCACAAGGGGGTTGCATAAAAGATCGTTATGCAACACCCAGACACCGGCACACACCGCCCCGCTCTTCTCAGTTGACTCCCAGACAGCGAGAGGGGAGGGCTGCCTGTCTCTCTCTCTCGCCTGAGATTATGACCGGGTGGCCAATATCTTCGTTTTTCACCACCCAAATGCTTTTCCCACTTATTTTAGCACTCTTGAAGGTTCATATATACATCATATATGTAAAATAAAAGCATACCGAAAACAAATAATGGTTTATATTGTAAATATAACGAATTCTGTCAGAATCCAGGGCTAGAAATGCACAAATAACTACCCTAGCACCTACGTCTATATCGCGCTTGTCAGGTTGGACTAAAATATGATACTGCAATATCTCTGCATCATATTCTTAATGGACTAAAATATGATACTGCAATATCTCTGCATCATATTCTTGCCAAATGTTCATAATTAACAGCCTATTTCGCTACACAATCTAGGTAATAGCCGAGTAATCAGGATGGGTACATAGTAATTGACCACTTGCGAGCTTCAGGCTGTAAGGAAGTTGGAGCCGTGAACATCAGAATTAAACAGAAATGCAATAATAATGTACGTTTCTGATGGATAAATGGTACGTTGAATTGGGATTTATGTATTTATAAATGTACTACGACCGTATTTTAGCTGTAACTTATGTTAAATATCGTTGACTACAGCTCCAACTTCCTTATAGAACGAAACTCGCAAGTCGGCAATTGACCATCAGCTGGAGAATAACAGTGGTTAGGCCACATTTACGACGTCCGTCAATCAATTATGGGGAGGCAGTCGCTTTTTATGGACCCACTTCTACCTCATGTTAGCATATTAGTTTTGAAATTTAAAGATGTTCGTAGCGTTAGTTTGGCAACTTTGAGACCTATTGCCTTATGTCTTTGTCAATATTAAGACCTATCGTGCCATTTAGGTGTCCATAGTTTTCTGGCGAGCGAAAGAGAGCCTGCAATTTAAAAAAAGGACCGTCCGGCCATGACATTTTTCTACCGAAAAATGTACAAATTTATCTTGAAAGGGGATCTAGGTTTAGCTTTAGCTTTAGCTTTATGCTCGATGGAGGTCTAGCGCAGAAAATCAAAAATAAATAAATATATAAGTATAGACCAAAAAACAAGCACGATCCCCTTAACGGAGATTACTAGACGTCCTTCCTAAGCAGCATAGGATCCATCTAGCCGGTCGACCTTGACGAGTCCTGCACCCATCGTGCAGGGGGGGGGGGTTCTCATACCTACGACTTACGTCTCTCTCTCTCTCTACCTCGCTATATCTGTCGCTCTCACTCTCTCTTTCTCTCTCTCTCTCTCTCTCTCAAGAGGTGATGAAGGTTAGTGCGACCTGCTTCATGGTTTGGACAGAGACAAGGTACAGTTGGATACACAGCATAGCATCATAGACAGTGTTGATAAATTAACACCTTTACTAACTTTGTCTAGCTACTATTAGACGATTTTATTCAGTTACAAAAGGGCCTCCAGCAACAAACAGGCATCCAACTATCTCTCTTAACCCATTTTATTACCACAGATCCTTCTTAAACTGCACAAAAACGAATACATTTAGAAACGTCGCCTGTACAGAAGGGGTTAAGGGGAGGGTTTTAGTTTCCTCCCTAGACCTCCATCAAACTTTTAAAAATACCCCCATGATCCCTCTTCGAGATAAATGTATACTTTTTTTGGTAGACAAATGTCCCGGCCGAAGGCCAGTGCCTCTTAAATTACAGGCTCGCTATCGCTCGCCAGGAAAATATCGACACCTAAATGGCACGATAGGTCTTAATACTGACAGAAATGGGGTCAAAGGTCTTAAAATCGCCAAACTAATAGGGCGAACGTAGTAACATTTCAAACGTAATGGGGATAATGTGAGAGAAAGGGGTCCGGAAAAAAATATCTCCCCTTAACTACTTTCCCGCTAGATCTAAAGGTATTTACTTCGAAAACATTTACATCTAGCGACATGAATTCTAGCGATTTTCTTGAGATCTGAGCCATTTTAGAGTGATATTGTAGAGACTGTGGCAATATTCTAGCAATGTTCTGGAGATTTGAGCCCTTTTTAGAGCGATATTATAGATATTGTGGCATTATTCTAGCGATATTCAGGAGATTTGAGCCATTTTTAGATCGATAATGTACAAATTGTGGCATTATTCTAACGATATTCTGAATATTTGAGCCGTTTTAGAGCGATATTGTAGAGATTGTGGCATTATTCTAGCAATATTCTGGAGATTTGAGACGTTTTAGAACGATATTGTATATATTGTGGCATTTGTATAGTGATATTTTAGAGATTTGAGCCATTTTAGAGCGATGTTATAGAGATTGTGGCATTATTCTAGCGATATTCTGGAGACTTGAGACGTTTTAGAACGATATTGTAGAGATTGTGGCATTATTATAGCAATTTCCGGGACATATTTACTACCAAGCGGAAAAATCAAACCTCCTTGAACCCCTTCTCTACCGGCAACTTCTTTTCAATTTTACTCTAGCTACATTCAGACGATTGTATGCAGTTTAAGAAGGATCTGTGGTAAGACATCGCTGGTACAGAAAGGGTTAAAGCTAGAGAGAGGTCCAAGGAAAAAAACTGAAATTATGTATGTACTATATATATATATATATATATATATATATGCGACTGGTTGCATGCAAAGCGCAGTCTACATAGGAACAGTAGGACCAGGGTTATGAAAAACATCTTGGGAAGTGTTTTTATTCAGTACTACGTTTCAGACTCTCTGCGTCCATCATCAGGTCTATAAACAGAAATGAACACAATATTTACAAACATGTAGGCAATAACAAAATGACGGGCAAAATTCCAAGTTCAATAGGATTTACCGCCAAAAAAAAAGGGGAAACAGCTACCAAATGAAATACTGTATCAAAGGAGCAAGTAAAGCAATTTCTAAATGTACAAAACAAACAAAAGTCACCGAAGTTGTACAGATTTAAATGGTTTAAAATAGAACGGTCAAGAGGGACAGGACTAGTAATTAAACAAAATAAAAATATCTAAGGGAGTTAACTATAATTTCAACTCAAAACATAATAGTAACCTCAACACAAGAAAATCTTAAAAGCAAAGAAGTGGGACAGAGGTTTCGTTACCACCTATACGAGGACGTACCACTGCTTGGTGAATGCTTTCCAGTATGAGTAGGTCCGCATCGCTACCGCTACTGTCTAAGACTGAAAATGTATTCTTATTTATAGAATGATCATGACTGAAAGCATGGTCCTGAATCGTCGAGTCAACCGGCGTTGACAGTGGAAAACTAGTTCTCACTGATTTACCTAGATGTTCCGAAATCCTGGTTCTCAAATGTCTCTTTGTCTTACCGATATATGAAGCCTTACAGCTATCACACGTGTATTGATAAATGACGGAAGAGGCAAGGTCCCCAGGAATCTTATCTTTATATCTAAACAAACTACTTATTGAACAGCTGGATTTAAAAATAACTCTGATATTAATTTGAGGACAAAATTCACGAAGGAGGGAAGTGAGCCTTTTTCGTAGTGTGAAACGTTTTGGGCCAGAACAAGAGAAGCAAACCATAACTAGAGCTAACCCCAACATTACCTACAGCCAAGCAACAACCAAAAGCTGGGCACAAGCCAAAAACTCCACCAACACTGACACCACCAAAATAGCCATCTTAATGCATTATGCTCATCAATGTAATATGGCTCAACCTGGAACTTTAAACAAAGTTATGAATTAACTTTTAAAGAAAAATAAACTCCCCAAGTAACATTGCCAGATAACCCACCATCCGAAATCATACTAAAACAGACAACCCCACATCATGATGCCCCAGATGAAAGCACAACAGAACATTCAAACCCACAAATATCACAAAATCAGGAAGCAAGGAATGAAAAAGAACAAACCCACGAGCAAGCGACAAATGACGATATATTTTAGGAAATTAACCAACATTAAATGCTGCTGACATAGGGCTGAAGATAGTCACGTCAAAAGCGAATGGATGGCCAAGAGATAACATGAACACAGAGTTACTCATTGATAGTCTGGAAAGGGGGAGACTGAAATGGATCTACACAAACCAACAATATGATGAAGATGATGTGTACACAGCAATATCCAATGATAAGACCCAACTAAGCAAATACTTCCAACAAGTTGAGGACTCGGCATTAAAACTACTGCGCCCAGGTCTATAAATTGAACGATCACCACCACCAAGAGAGGACAAATCCCAAAGAAGTAAACACAAAAGGCATTCAAACTGGGAAAGTCTATAAATACAACCCCTCATAAACATATTTAATAAAGTCAATGGACACAATTAAGATAATCTCTCACAATGTACTTCATTGGCCAAATCGATCAAAACAGCTAACAAACCTACAGTATATCTAAAAGAAGACCCACATGTGATTATAATCAACGGTCATGGCTGTAAAAATAGCTCAGATATAGCAATACAAGGTTTTTACACATATTTAACAAAATCATCAGAAGAACTACACGATGGCTCTGCAATGCTAATAAAGCAAAACGTAAAACATAAAATCGATGACAATTTTACCTCAGACATAATACTTTTCAGCATAGTAACATCACTCGAAATTATTAACATATCAACAACCTATCTACCTCCAAGAAGATAATTTTTACCATATCCAGATTTTCATACGCTTGCATCATACAATAATGTCTCATACATCATAGGTTATATGATATATTTGTGTATTTACTTATATTTTTGTTGTTTATTTAGTTTCCTCCCTAGACTTCCATCAACCTTAAAAAAAAAAAACCCACAACCCCCTCTTCAAGATATATTTCCAAATTTTTAGATATAAAAATATTCCGGCTGAAGGCTGGTTACTACTATATTACAGGCTCACTATCGCTCACCATGAATATAAAAATCGATCCCTAAATTGCACGAAAGGTCTAATATTGACAAATAAATGGGGCGAAAGGTCTTAAAATCGTCTAACTAATGGATCGAACGTCTTAAAATCAGAAAATGAATGGGGCTAAGCATGAGGGAGAAGAGGGGCCAGATAACCAAACCATCCGCCCTTAATTCGTTGACTGTCAAATCCTTCCTAAGCACAACAAAATCGTCTAATGATATCCAGAATAACAAGACAACTATAGTCGGGATTTTTCCAGCTGATGATTAATTGAATCCCTTAGCATTTGATTTATCGATTCTTAATGGACTAAAATATGATACTGCAATATCTCTGCGTCATATTCTTAATGGACTAAAATATGATACTGCAATATCTCTGCGTCATATTCTTAATGGACTAAAATATGATACTGCAATATCTCTGCGTCATATTCTTAATGGACTAAAATATGATACTGCAATATCTCTGCGTCATATTCTTGCCAAATGTTCATAATTAACAGCCTATTTCGCTACACAATCTAGGTAATAGCCGAGTAATCAGGATGGGTACATAGTAATTGACCACTTGCGAGCTTCAGGCTGTAAGGAAGTTGGAGCCGTGAACATCAAAATTAAACAGAAATGCAATAATAATGTACGTTTCTGATGGATAAATGGTACGTTGAATTGGGATTTATGTATTTATAAATGTACTACGACCGTATTTTAGCTGTAACTTATGTTAAATATCATTGACTACATCTCCAACTTCCTTATAGAACGAAACTCGCAAGTCGGCAATTGACCATCAGCTGGAGAATAACAGTGGTTAGGCCACATTTACGACGTCCGTCAATCAATTATGGGGAGGCAGTCGCTTTTTATGGACCCACTTCTACCTCATGTTAGCATATTAGTTTTGAAATTTAAAGATGTTCGTAGCGTTAGTTTGGCAACTTTGAGACCTATTGCCTTATGTCTTTGTCAATATTAAGACCTATCGTGCCATTTAGGTGTCCATAGTTTTCTGGCGAGCGTAAGCGAGCCTGCAATTTTAGAACGAACCGGCATTCGGCCATGAC
Source organism: Paralithodes platypus (assembly GCA_032716605.1). Taxonomy (NCBI): domain Eukaryota; kingdom Metazoa; phylum Arthropoda; class Malacostraca; order Decapoda; family Lithodidae; genus Paralithodes; species Paralithodes platypus. Next base: position 14,662,843 of record CM064507.1, read on the forward strand.
ATTTTCTACCGAGAAATGTACAAATTTATCTTGAAAGGGGATCTAGGTTTAGCTTTAGCATTAGCTTTATGCTCGATGGAGGTCTAGCGCAGAAAATCAAAAATAAATAAATATATAAGTATAGACCAAAAAACAAGCACGATCCCCTTAACGGAGATTACTAGACGTCCTTCCTAAGCAGCATAGGATCCATCTAATGCCCCTTTCCCACTGGTGAGACAAGTCACGATTTTCGTCGCCAATGACTTAGTTTTGTCAAATTCGCAAGAATACGTGCGACGTTCACGATTTTGACCATTACAAACAGATGACAAATTATACTCAGCGAAATCGCCGACCTTCTGCGACGTATTCGGCGAAGTGAGCGATGTTTCGCCGATGACCTCTGCGAGGCATGTCACATTTTCAAAAATATCTTGCGAAATCATGCGAGGATGAAAGAAAACCCGCCGTATGTTCTGCGACGTCTTCGGCGATTCAAGCGATGGTTCGGCGTATTGAAACCTGGATGGGGGTAACGTCTTAAAACCCCCAGAGTGCCAGGTCCGTATATATACGGACTAGGGTCTTGTCACGCACAGTGCCATGTCCGTATATATACGGACTCACCGAAAACAAATTGTAGCAGCGAAACGACTCCACCTATGGCTTTCATATTTCTACCACATGTACACCAAGAAGTGAAAGTCCTTGCATAGGGTTTACCCCCTACTCCTACTACCCCAAAAAGTAGGATCGGGGTGGGCCCTGCCCAGTCCCCCTTACTACTCATACCCCAGGCAGAAGGGACGGGGTGGTGCCAGTCCGTCACCCCTTCCTTACCCTCCCCACCTATGAAGAGAACAAACTACCGCCGGCCCCCCCCCAAGCACACTTAAACCCCACCCCAATGCCAGACAGGAGGTTGACACACACACACACACCATTATCAATTTCATAAGTAATGGTATCGTGTTTACCTTCATTAATTTACCCTCTGTCGGTTTTGACACATTTTGATTGTTTATCCTGGCTATAATTAGACGAATAATTACAGCTTAGGAAGGACCAATGTGAAATAATGTACTAATCTGAATTAAATCGTCTAATAATAGCCATAAAGCAAAAAGGACGAGTGTCATCGATTCTCAGAGGCTTAATATATGTTTGGTTATACATGTATTAACATGTAGAAATTATACACAAAAATACAATAGCTACTCGCTTTACATTTGGCAGCATAACAATATGCCATGTTTGCTATTTGGTAGTATTATAAAGCAGTATAATCTAGTAATGAATTATTGTATTTTATGGTGTCTCTGTGTAAAACACCTATTGGAAAATATTATCAAGGAAGTGGGTTACTAAATATAGCAAACTGCATAGGCCTACAGTATATATTTCGTGCATAACTTAATACTGTAAAATCACACACACACATATATATATATATACAGTATATATATATATATATATATATATATATATATATATATTTTTTTTTTTTTTTTTTTTTTTTCTATATTCCAACTTACTTCCTCTCGGGCATAGGCTGAGAGCCTTAATATTCACCGCTTTACAATGAACAGTGAAGCCCGTGAGGTCTTGTTCCAGTCTAGGGAGTGAGACATGTGAAGCACGTAGAGTACAACGAGCACCTGCCATCTTGCCTTCACATGAGGCACGGTGCTCACTCATGGCCCGAAACGACCCCATCTCTGAAGCCATCTCGTTCCCGTGCTTCACTGTCTCACCCTCTACACTCGGACTCTCACACTTACACACACACAACGCCACCTGTTGAGCAGATAACTCACCAGGCATTGCACCCTATAGCATTTTGAATATGGGAATATTCATACACTGCTATTTAATCAGGGAACAATGAGGGTATTTTATTGACGTTTCGGTGGGCTTGTGGTAATGCACTGATACTAGGTACAGCACAAATTCCATCCCAATAATATCTTCCCATTGATACATCGGGATTTGAACCGGGACCTTTGGATTACCAGGCCAGTGGCAAGACCACTCCACCACACCTCCCCTATATATATATATATATATATAATTTATTATATATATATATAATATATATATATAATTATATATATATATATATATATATATATATATACTGTATATATATACTGTAATGTTTATATATACTGTATATATACATTTATATATATATATATATAATATATATATATATATAATATATAATATATATATATTTATATACCTGTATATATATATATATATATATATATATTATATATATATATATATATGAGATATATTATATATATATATATATATATATATATATATATATATTGTATATATATATATATATATAACAGATATGATAACATAATTTATATTATATCACTGTAATAAGCAGCAGTAAGCAAATGGTAGACATATCTCACGTAGGATATATATATATATATATATATATATATATATATATATATTTATATATATATATTGAACAATTAATTAACATCGAGGCAAACATTTGTGGTAAAGCATTTCCCTCATGAGTTATTGGTATATTTAGAGTAGCTGGTAACCGTGTTTAAACTTTGATACTAAATGCGTCTCTATTCATTTTGTTCTAAAGCTGATTTTCCTGTGTCGACTGCTAAACTATCACCTTTCCTCCCCCGAACTACATACTTGCATAGTTTGAGTCTCGTTTAACCATTATGCCTTTCTGACATTAGGCTGAGATTAGTATGGATCTCCATATATAGCTTTTTACCAACTCTTCTGCAACTACTGGAACACTACAGTTCAGGCCTGCCAACATTATTCAGGATGAATCTTATCAGTGGTAGTAAAGAAAAACGATTACTGTGTCATTTTTGCGTGCGTGTGCCCGTGCAGGGCACACACATTATTCTGTGGCAGCAATTATGATTGTGTGATATTGCTGGTGCTGGTGTTGTTAATTGTGATAGTATTTGTCATGGTGGTGATGATCTGTAGTAAGGATGATAGTGTGTCTGAGTGTAGTAGTGATAGTTATGGTGATTATAGTAGCATGATGGTTTTCATAAAGGTTATTACGGTAGGCTAATCATAGTGGTGGTAATTGTGAAAATAACTTTGATAGTGACAGCTATAGTAGCAGTGATGATATACTGTAAGTAGGGATGATGGTGATAGTAGTAATGATGGTGGTTGTGTTTGTTGTAGTATTGATAGGCATAGTTGTAGTGATGTTGATGACAGTATTGGTGACGTTGGGGATTGCAATACTCATGATGGTAGTGATGGTGGTGATAGTACTGGTGATAATGGTAATAGTGAGGATGTTGATAGTAGTAGTGATGATGGTTATAATATTAGTGATGATAGTTGTAGTGCTAATGTTGCCAGTAGTGATGGTGATGGTAGTAACAATGGTGACAGTAGTAGTGATGATAGTGAGTAATAGTAGTAGTGCTAATGTTGCCAGTAGTGATGGTGATGGTAGTAACAATGGTGACAGTAGTAGTGATGATGGGGGAGCATCAAAGCGTCAAAAACTGATCCTATCATTTCATCAAATCTGCAAAAAGCTATCAATACATCAAATTTTACAGATGTCTTCATTTTGTCAAAAAAAACAGTTTTTCCCCAGATCATATCAATGTGTTAGGTTAGGTTCGGTTAGGTAAACAAAAATTGATGATATGATATCATCCAGTCAGTTTCAGCCTTTTGTCAAATTGAAAAGGTCCAACTTTGTTGATGCTTTGAAAAGATTGGGTTTTTGATGTATTGATAGGGCTGACACCCTTGGAATAGTTTTGACGCTTTGCAGGCGCCCCGTGATGATGTTAACAGTAGTATTGATGATGGTGATAGTGAAGTGGTGATAATGACAGTAGTGGTGATGGTGATAGCAGTAGGAATGATTGTGATAGTAGTAGTAATAATGGTAACTATATAAGTGATGCTGTGATTCACAGCAGTGACGATGATGGTTGAATCTGTAGTGAGGATCTGCATGTGTGCGGCCCACACACATCATTGTATTAAAGATGATTGTGATTATGGTAATAGTAATGTGGTGGTGGTGATGCTTGTGCCTAGTCAGTCGACGCCCCTCCCAACCAACACCGCCTTCATTCATATACTTCCTCACTCCATCCTTCCACCGCTCCTTCGGTGCACCTCTCCCTCTCTGTCCTTCCACCTCGCTCTCGTACACCCTCTTAATTAATCTCTCGCTTTCCATACGTTCCATATGGCCGAACCATCTCAAGTTGTTCCTTTTCACACTTTCCAGCACATATACCTCCACACCACACCTCTTTCTTACTTCCTCATTCGTCTGTCTATCCCTCCATGTAACTCCGCATGCACTTCTCAAGTAACTCATTTCCACCGCTCCCACTCTTGGTCTGAGTCTCTTCCCGAATGCTTTGCTTCCGTAAGTTAGTGTCGGGATACCACACTGTCATGCAAAGACTTCTTCACCATACTGACCACCATATTTCTTGTTACTGCTTTCAACGTTCCTACAACCCTCTTCCCCTATTGTACCCTCTCCCGCACTTAATAACCTAATAACCTCAATTAAATTATAGGTAATTTGGATGTTTTATATATATTTGTATGTATAATTAAAATATTTATATATGAATTATTTAATTAATTTATTTATATGCTTTGTAGCTCCCCGTAAAGATGATGAAGTATTGTAATTACCGTGTGTGTGTGTGTGTCTGTCCACACACATGACAGACACACGCTACGCACATGGGCTAATAGACCCGAGGTGATAACATAGAGGGCTATTATGGTTAGCTCGCATCAAGGTGGGCAAATTAGTGATAATGATGGTGATTACGTAGCCTAGGGGCACCCCGGTGTAGTATTGTAAAGACCCTGTATGTCTGTCTCTCATATATCACAGTGGTGATGATGCGTGGAGTCTCCCGGTGTGTGGCCCACACGCTGCAGTAGTGATGACCGTGTCTATCTTGAGTTCAGTTATGGAAGCGCCAGCAAACTTGGCAATAATATTGACCCCTTAACTACTTATAACTCGAAATTAATACAAACTATCGGGCTGACTTTCTTATAATTTGGGAAGAGTCCACCAGGAAATAGGTGTGGATATTTACAGCTTGTTTGTTCTAGGCACTTTTGAGTTACAGAGAGTTCAGGGGTCAAGATTATAGTAAAGTTCGTTGGCGCTACCTATAGTTACTTGTATCTTAACCAAATTAAAGGTAATCTAGAGTTTTTGTTTGTTACGAAGCCCCTTAACCCTTCCAACCCGGAAGGGCTCTGGAACGCCCATAACAAACTCGGCCCGCGCAACCCGAAAGGGCTCTTGAACGCCCATTGCTTGCGTATGTGCTTTCGAATGCCGCTCGTAAATTTTTGGTATCGTGGGAGGGTAGGTGGCGCCACCAGATGTAAACTACGCCACAGCAACAGTATCTACCCCGACACCATCATGGATAGTACGCCAAATAGTGATTCCCCTGTGTCCGATACCATGCTCCCTACGACGCCCGCCCTAGTTCGTCGCGCCTTACCCCGACGCCGTCGCCTAAATGTGTTATCTCCCGGAGGTATTGAGACGACATTGAGACTTTATGAGCGTGCTGATGCCAAGCATAATGTTGAAGATGAAGGCAGTGATAACTCTGATAAATATAAGTTGAGTGATTATGGCAATGAGAGTGACAAAGAAGAGCAATTCCTGGGATTTGCGAGAGAACATGAGAGTGATGAGAGTGGTGAAGGTAATGTACCAGCTTTTGAGGAAGCTGTTTTACCTCAAGACAGTGAATTGAAGAGAGTGAGTGAGTGGGAGAGTTCGAGGTCACTCTCCAAGTTTCACTTGAGTGATACGACTCCAAGCCCTTCGCCAGCTAAATCGCCTTTCAAGCTACACTTATATAAGAAGCAAATACTTGAAAAGGTGGCCGCGGAAGCTAGGGAAGAAGCAAAAAGACTTGGTGAGGATAAGGCTCTGAGTGAGGGTGAGCGTCGTGGTGACTCATCTCGCCCGCCATTGTCTCCCTTATCTACCTAAGCCACCCAAGATGACCCGGGTGCCCCGCATTCTTCCCCACCACCCCCACCACTGCCAAGGGTAGAGGACCCCCCACTTTCGGCCTATTTGCCTCCTAGGTCCCCCGACAGGAGACATACTGCTACCGAAAAGGGGAAAGGCAGAAAATATACCAAAAAAGGACAGAAAAGTAAGCGGGCTTTGTTCGAGGCTCACGCGGCGTCCACCTCTGCCCGCCCCAGCCATACGCCCCCGCAACTTTCCCCACGGTCATCCCCACCTCTCCTGTCTTCATCATGTCTTCCTGATGAAGTATTTGAGCTCGCATCACCAATACCTGGGCCTAGTGACAGTGAAGCATTGCTTTCTGTCACTCTTCGCAGGCCAAGGAGCCCAGGACCTCTGGGGGACATAGCCTCACCTGCCACTCCTTCCTCATCTCGCCCACCCGCCCCCCACGCATCACTCATTCCCCGCCAGATTATGTGGGGGCCACTGATGATGAAGGGCACCACTCAGAAGACTCTGGCCATGATTATGTAGGTCCACCGTCAGGGCAAGATGACCACTCTGACGATGACTACATGGACATGGACGACCCTCAACCCATCCAATTGGCTCGGCGTCGTGCTGGGCGCCGCCCTGGCCGCCAACCTCGCCGCCCTAGGGCGCGCGCCTCCCGAGTTGGCTGTGGGCGTGCTGGGCCACCAGCTGGAGCTCCTCGTCAGCGTCGACAAGGCCCCTTCTACATTTTCAGTGGCAAGACGTAGTTGAGGGGCATGAGTACAACCCTGATGTGCCAGCTTTTGATGAGGTACAGGAGGGTTCAGGCATTACCTCCAATTTTCCCGCAGGCCCCAATGCTCCACCACACAAACTTTTTGAGGCCTTCTTTGACGAGGAGGTGGTAGGGTATGTTGTCAAAGAGACAAATAAGCAGCACCAATTCCAGGTCCACTTTTGGGGCAAGGTGACCAAGGGCCACAAGAGGCAGTGGACCCCAGTAACTCATCACGAGTTCATGGTGTTCCTGGCACTCCCCATGCTAATGTCTCATGTCAAGAAGCATAGGTTGCCTGACTATTGGATCACCAATGATCTCATATCCACCCCTGCCTTCGGGAAATATGTGTCTCGCGACCGGTACCTTGATATCCTCGCAGTGCTCCATCTTGTCACCAACACCGACGTCCACCTCCCAGACAAGCTGTGGAAGATTAGGACGTTGTACGAGATGATGCGAGAACGCTTCACCTCCTACTTCAAGCCCTTCTGCAAGGTCGTCATTGACGAGTCTCTTGTGCTGTTCCGGGGAAAACTCAGCTTCCGGCAGTACATCCCCTCAAAAAGATATCGCTTTGGCATAAAATTCTTTGTGCTGTGCGACTGTAAAACTGTCTATATCCTGGACTTCCTGGTTTACAGCGGGAAGGAAGGGGACGTGCTTGTGGACCCCCTCATTGGCTTTGGCGGAGCAGTGGTGCAAGCCATGATGGACCGCTATTTCCACAAGAATCACGTCCTCTTCACGGACAATTACTACACGTCCCCCACTCTCTCAAAGTACCTGCATGAGGGCAAGACGGGGACTGTAGGCACAGTACGAGGGAGAAGGAAGGGCATGCCACCTTTCCCTCCAAAGACCAAAAAAGGCAATGTGTTCAGGAAGAAGTCGGGGCCCATTCTGGCTATCCACTAGCACGACCAGCGGAAGGTCAACCTTCTGAGCACCATCCACATGGGGGAAATGGTGGAGACTGGCAAGGTGGATCGCCGCACCCAGGCCAGGGTGACCAAGCCCGATGCTGTCCTGGACTACAACATCAACATGAGGCTGGTGGACAAGTCCGATATGCAGATAGGCTTCATTGACTGCCTGCGTACCTCGTGCAGATGGTACAAAAAGTTTTTTCTACACATGGTGGACATGTCCATTCTGAATGCCTACAACATCTACAAGCTTCGGAATGAGAACACACCCAGGAAGTTCAATAGCCTGTGGAGGTTCCAAAAGCAGGTGTTGAAGGAGCTCCTGGAGAAGTATGGTACGCCACAGAGGGCAGTGGCACATGCTGGGCCCACCGTTACTGACCGCTTGCACTGTGCATATTACATGAATATGCACAGGCTTGTTCCCCTGCCTCAGAATGAATCAGGAAGAACGCAACAGAAGCGGTGCCATGTCTGCTGCAACACCAGGCTGAGGGCGAGGTCAGGTAAAAAGTCCACCCTGGAGTGTGTGGAGTGCAGGGTGGCACTCTGTGCTGTAGGGTGCTCCTTTGATTACCACTCCAAGCAGTTCTAATAATCATAGTGAAAGTGCCAAAGATAATGACAATATGTACAGTATATATATAGGCAAAAAGTGGAAGTAAAACAATTTATTGTTATACAAAAGTCATGTATTATGAGAACATTTATACAAATACAATTACACCATAAAAATATGTGAAAATGACACATATGTATATAATAAGTGACATTCATATGATTACAACCTATAGAAATATATAAATCAGTGAAAAAAGACACAATAAATTGTATATAAAACGTTTACAAAGCATATAACGAAATGAAAGTGACACAAGACCTAATATTTGATGGCCAAAGTATAATAAACACCTGTGATAACGAATAATCAGTGCCTAATATACCAATAACCTACCACAATTACAAATAAAATGTACGGTATCAAGTGAAAATGAGCAATATTAGTGACAGTGATACCCTAATAAACATACTTTATATAATTGGCCTCAAAATAACTATAATAATATCAAATAAACATCACATTCTCAATATCAAACACTAAAATCGTCTAAGGGAGATAAACACTTTGCGCGACGAGCGGCTAGGTGCATGGTAGCCGTGGCTGGGGCGACGCATCCGAACGCGGGAAGAATTTGCCGCCGAAAAGCACTCGTCTTCACGCGCTCACCATTACGCAATAACTCGGGCTAGAGACCTCTACTCAACGGCATTCTACAGAGGAAGGTTTGTGGAACATTTTACTTTTGTATTCATAACATTTCATACCATATTCATTGAATTACAGATGAGTTAACATAGCCCAAAGATCGTCAAAACACCTGGTACCACAGCACAGTCGCGAGCTAGAGGGCCCGGGGCTGGAGGGGTGGCACACTATTTTAATCACCATATCTGTATGTTTGTCTCTTTGTAACCGCGGTCTGTGTGTGTGGCAAACACATCACACACGTGATGATGATGGTGTGTCTATCTTTAGTTCACAGTTACTTAACATCCTTTAATTTCATGATAAATACTATACTGTATACTGTATATTACTTAAGTAGATGGAGTAACTCTAAACTCGATACCAATCTTCTTCCGGGTGAACTGTGGTATGATGATAGTGATGGTGGTGATTACGTCCCCCCCCCCCCCCCCCCCCCCCGTAGGGGAGGTGTGGTAATGTAAAAGTGTTGTTTATATCTGTGTATAAGTGTGTGCCCTGGAGGGGCACCAGAACGCAGTAATGATGATGGCAATTATGGTAGTAGTAGTGATGGTGATAATTGTGGTAGTTGTGATGATCTGAAGTGATGATGATAGTACTTATGGTAGTAGTGATGGTGGGAGTAGTTATGATTTGCAGTGATGATGGTGATTATGGTAGCAGTACTGATGGTGGTGGTGATTACATTTCTATTTTTTCTGTGTGGATGAGGGAGACAAAAGGCAAAACTGCCTGTGACGAGTGCCTCCCCCAGAGGTGAAAGAGTGACTGCAAAAAACAAGGAATGTTCTAGCCATGATATCTGGACACACGGAGTTTGAACCAGTTCATGTCATAGGATGAGGGAAAGATGGATTCAGGGAAAGTTCCAGAGCTCCGCTGTTAAATAGAAGAAAGATTGGGAGTATCGTTTCACTCTTGATTTGGAGAGTTGCATAGAGTAGGGGTGGGATTGTGTTGCAAGACGGGCGCTACGTACTCTACGTAGAGGAAGTGATATATACTGGAAGAGCTCTGAGGAACGCTGATTATTGTAGTAGCGATATAACAGCGAGAGAGATGCAACATTGCGGCGAAGAGAGAGCTTACAGAGATTGTAGTAATAGTTGTGATTATTATGGTGTGTAGCGATGATGATGGTTATTATGATAGTAGTAGTGATGGGGGTGGTGATCGTGGTAGTAGGCTAGTTGTGATGGTGATGATATATTGAGATGGTGTACTGTGTGCATGTCTTCCGAAGGAAGATGCATCTCGCAGTATTGATGTTAACCTCTTCCTTTCCACTTTATTTTGGTTACGATTAGACGATTCTATTCAGTTTTAAAAGGGCCTCCAGGAAATAGCAGGCGTCGAGCTATCTCACTTAACCCTTTGTACTGTCACAGATCCTTCTTAAGCAGCACAAAATAATCTAAATATAGCTGGAATAAAATATAAAACACGTCGTCGGTACAGAAGGGGTTAATGGTGATTATTGTAGTCAATCAATCAATCAATCAATTCCTTTATTTCGCAATACATATGTACAGTACACAGTACAAAACACACACATTACATAATCCAATAAAAATTATAGTAAAGTTAAATAAAAATGTATTAAACATTCAAAATTATTTCATATATTCAAACTATTTACAATATTAGCTTCTGATAGTCAGGATAAAATCATCAAATAAAATATTATAAAAAAATATATGCATTCAAAACTCAATTATGAGGCTGGAAGTTATGCGATAATTAAATTATCGAATTCAATTAAAATGCAATTTCTAAAACGTATTTGTTGCATATAACCGCTGTTAAAAAATAATAGTTACGCCCTTCAAGAGCTAAAACCCATAATAGAAACATGGACCTCGCCTGTCCTCATGCCCTTGTACCCACTCAATCCTGGCTCTCAATACATCTAGATTTTCTCCTAGTACATCTACATTATAAGTTTTTCGAAACAAATTTACCACATTTTGAACCATGAAACCTTCTTTAATAATAGGAATATTATGCCTAATTACAGGATTTTGAGACCTTAATACTCTTTTGCAGTATCGTGCTTGAACTAATGCTGTATGATGATTGAGTAGCAATTGTTTGCATCGAGCTGCCGTGATATGGCTGCTGGCGTAGGGAGGTACGCCACAAATACGCTTAAGGGATTTATTAAATGCAACTGAAAATGCTTTAAAACCATTAACCATGTACATGGTTAAACCATGTTTAACTACATTAAAACCATGTAGTAGTTGTGATGGTGGTAGTAGTGATGATGCTGGCAGTAGTAGTGATGGCAACATTAATTGTAGTGATAATAGTGTTCTTAGAAGTGATGGTGACAGTAATAGTGATGATGGTGATCGTAGTAGTGATGATGGTGACAGTATTGGTGATGACGGTGACAGTATTAGTGATGATGGTGATCATAGTATTGATGATGCCGATAGAAGTAGTGATGATGGTAATGATATTGGTGACTGTAATAGTGATGTTGATGAGAGTATTGGTGATATTCGTAAAGAGCCCCCCAAATGTGTATCGGTCTCGTACAGTATGGCGGGAGCAAAGTCTGCTTCATCCGATTGCCTTGTTTTTAAATTGTTCTACACCTTATGTATCCTTATTAATTATCATAATGCTAATAAACCTAAATGATAATGAACTGCTAACATTAATACACATATTTGTAGTTTCAGACATGGGTGGAAGGGGACGTGGTCGGCGACGTTACACGCCAAGCACATGGACTAATAGACCAGAGGTGATAGCACAGAGGGCTATGTTAGTTGGCTTGCATCAGAGGGGACAAACTATATCTGCTGCAGCGCGTCAAATGGGCGTCTCAGCCCAGCCAAATCTGGGCTGGGCCCAATACAGCCAAACCACGGATGGAACATTGAATGAATATACCACTTATAATCAAGTAAGCAATCCATACAATATGTTTTTTAGTAAGTTCCAACATCTCTTCAGAGGTATTCAAACATTACAAGATTACCATTTCAATGTGAAAATCCATTAAATACCAATGCATATCGCGCGAATGGGTGAATACTATCGATCTATCTACCTATTGCCTGACGCCGTGATCCCCGAAGGTTTGGCCACGGGTGAATAGAATAATTTGTAAAATAACTAGAAGGGGTGATGCTATTGGAAATTTACATTATAAATACAAACATGATAGAATAAAACATACCGGTAAGTGTTTGTGTGTCAAGCTACGGATAGGTGACAGATAGTGTAAATGATCTTCATTCTGTAAAATCCGATAATTTATTGCAACATTGTTCTGGCATATATAGAATATATATATAGATTACCAATTACTGACATGGTCTCGGCCTCGTTGCAAGGTTACTTTATTCTGTGTTCGTGGACAACAATGGTTGTAATCGGCGGTTTCCTCCTGTGTGGGGTTGGGGTAGGGTGTGAGTGGGGGGCCTGCTTGTTTAATCTCTCCATTATAGGGTAGGGGAAGGAAGGGGTGACGGACTGGCACCTTCTGCCTGGGGTAGAAGTAGTAAGGGGGACTGGGCAGGGCCCACCCCGTTCCTACCTTCTCGGGTAGTAGGAGTAGGGGGTAAACCCTATGCAAGGACTTTCACTTCTGGGTGTACCTTACCCTTCTGTCTTCTTGCCACCACCAACACAACCCCCTCCCCCCACCCACTCGCTGACTATCGGTCGCCTCACAAAGAAAAAAAAAGGAAAAAATGTGGCGGCGAAACGACTGAACCAATCGGTTCCATATTTGTGTGACAAGTCCCCTACCCTTCTAACTTCCCCCAATCTCCCTCCCACCACCCACTTCCAGCGTATCGGTACGAAGAAAAGGAAAACAAGGAAAATCTGTGGTGGCGAAACTACCTCACCAATCGGCTTCATATTTGTAACAAGAGTCAATTACCCTTCTACCTTCCCCCCACCATCCCCCAAATATGAAAACTAATGGGGTTAACCATGAGGAAGAAAGGGGACCAGAAAAACGACCCAAAAACAAAAATATATATATGTTGGCTCACTACCGCTCACCAGGAAAATATTGAAACCTGGATGGGGGTAAACGTCTTAAAACAGTAGGCTGAACGGGGCCGAACGGATTATAGGCAAAGAGAGAGGGAGAGAAAGAAAACCAAAAAGGAGGAGGGAGAGAAAGAGAAAACAGCGAGGTGGGCTCAATTAGGCTAAGCCGTAACGTAAACATTGAGCCCACCTCGCTTTTTTCTCTCTCTTTATCTCCCTCCTCGTTTTTTTTTTCTTTCTCTCCCACCTCGCCGAAGGTGCTCTTTGGCATCGTCGATGTTCTCGGAACATCTGAGAGCATCGGCGAGCAGAGCATCGGTGAGCATCCATGCAGCGTTGCAAAGGTTTTTTTATGCGAAACCCTCCGCGATGTCTCGCCTATGTCGCAGATGATCTGAGATCCCTTCGGCGATGCCCGACGATGCTTGCGAGGGTAACCAATCCTCGTGAGTCCTCGTCCACAATTTTGAACTGTGCGAACATTTGCGAAGGCCCTTGCGATGCCTTGAGAGTCAAACGATTGTTCATGAGAGGTGTTGAGACATGTCACGAATGTGCCAATTTATTGGTGTCTGCGACGAAAATCGTGATTTGTCTCACCAGTGGGAAAGGGGCATAACCGGTCGACCTTGACAAGTCCTGCACCCATCGTGCAGGAGGGGGGTGGGGGGGTGGGGAGAGTTTCTCATACCTACGACTTACGTCTCTCTCTCTCTCTACCTCGCTATATCTGTCGCTCTCACTCTCTCTTTCTCTCTCTCTCTCTCTCTCAAGAGGTGATGAAGGTTAGTGCGACCTGCTTCATGGTTTGGACAGAGACAAGGTACAGTTGGATACACAGCATAGCATCATAGACAGTGTTGATAAATTAACACCTTTACTAACTTTGTCTAGCTACTATTAGACGATTTTATTCAGTTACAAAAGGGCCTCCAGCAACAAACAGGCATCCAACTATCTCTCTTAACCCATTTTATTACCACAGATCCTTCTTAAACTGCACAAAAACGAATACATTTAGAAACGTCGCCTGTACAGAAGGGGTTAAGGGGAGGTTTTTAGTTTCCTCCCTAGACCTCCTCAAACTTTTAAAAATACCCCCATGATCCCTCTTCGAGATAAATGTATACTTTTTTTGGTAGACAAATGTCCCGGCCGATGGCCAGTTCCTGTTAAATTACAGGCTCGCTATCGCTCGCCAGGAAAATATCGACACCTAAATGGTACGATAGGTCTTAATACTGACAGAAATGGGGTCAAAGGTCTTAAAATCGCCAAACTAATAGGGCGAACGTAGTAACATTTCAAACGTAATGGGGATAATGTGAGAGAAAGGGGTCCGGAAAAAAAATCTCCCCTTAACTACTTTCCCGCTAGATCTAAAGGTATTTACTTCGAAAACATTTACATCTAGCGACATGAATTCTAGCGATTTTCTTGAGATCTGAGCCATTTTAGAGTGATATTGTAGAGACTGTGGCAATATTCTAGCAATGTTCTGGAGATTTGAGCCCTTTTTAGAGCGATATTATAGATATTGTGGCATTATTCTAGCGATATTCAGGAGATTTGAGCCATTTTTAGATCGATAATGTACAAATTGTGGCATTATTCTAACGATATTCTGAATATTTGAGCCGTTTTAGAGCGATATTGTAGAGATTGTGGCATTATTCTAGCAATATTCTGAAGATTCGAGACGTTTTAGAACGATATTGTATATATTGTGGCATTTGTATAGTGATATTTTAGAGATTTGAGCCATTTTAGAGCGATGTTATAGAGATTGTGGCATTATTCTAGCGATATTCTGGAAATTAGAGACATTTTAGAGCGATGTTATAGAGATTGTGGCATTATTCTAGCAATTTCCGGGACATATTTACTACCAAGCGGAAAAATCAAACCTCCTTGAACCCCTTCTCTACCGGCAACTTCTTTTCAATTTTACTCTAGCTACATTCAGACGATTGTATGCAGTTTAAGAAGGATCTGTGGTAAGACATCGCTGGTACAGAAAGGGTTAAAGCTAGAGAGAGGTCCATGGAAAAAAACTGAAATTATGTATGTACTATATATATATATATATATATATATATATGCGACTGGTTGCATGCAAAGCGCAGTCTACATAGGAACAGTAGGACCAGGGTTATGAAAAACATCTTGGGAAGTGTTTTTATTCAGTACTACGTTTCAGACTCTCTGCGTCCATCATCAGGTCTATAAACAGAAATGAACACAATATTTACAAACATGTAGGCAATAACAAAATGACGGGCAAAATTCCAAGTTCAATAGGATTTACCGCCAAAAAAAAAGGGGAAACAGCTACCAAATGAAATACTGTATCAAAGGAGCAAGTAAAGCAATTTCTAAATGTACAAAACAAACAAAAGTCACCGAAGTTGTACAGATTTAAATGGTTTAAAATAGAACGGTCAAGAGGGACAGGACTAGTAATTAAACAAAATAAAAATATCTAAGGGAGTTAACTATAATTTCAACTCAAAACATAATAGTAACCTCAACACAAGAAAATCTTAAAAGCAAAGAAGTGGGAGAGAGGTTTCGTTACCACCTATACGAGGACGTACCACTGCTTGGTGAATGCTTTCCAGTATGAGTAGGTCCGCATCGCTACCGCTACTGTCTAAGACTGAAAATGTATTCTTATTTATAGAATGATCATGACTGAAAGCATGGTCCTGAATCGTCGAGTCAACCGGCGTTGACAGTGGAAAACTAGTTCTCACTGATTTACCTAGATGTTCCGAAATCCTGGTTCTCAAATGTCTCTTTGTCTTACCGATATATGAAGCCTTACAGCTATCACACGTGTATTGATAAATGACGGAAGAGGCAAGGTCCCCAGGAATCTTATCTTTATATCTAAACAAACTACTTATTGAACAGCTGGATTTAAATTTATCTCTTGATATTAATTTGAGGATAAAATTCACGAAGGAGGGAAGTGAGCCTTTTTCGTAGTGTGAAACTTTTTGGGCCAGAACAAGAGAAGCAAACCATAACTAGAGCTAACCCCAACATTACCTACAGCCCAGCAACAACCAAAAGCTGGGCACAAGCCAAAAACTCCACCAACACTGACACCACCAAAATAGCCATCTTAATGCATTATGTTCATCAATGTAATATGGCTCAACCTGGAACTTTATACAAAGTTATGAATTAACTTTTAAAGAAAAATAAACTCCCCAAGTAACATTGCCAGATAACCCACCATCCGAAATCATACTAAAACAGACAACCCCACATCATGATGCCCCAGATGAAAGCACAACAGAACATTCAAACCCACAAATATCACAAAATCAGGAAGCAAGGTATGAATAAGAACAAACCCACGAGCAAGCGACAGATGACGATATATTTTAGGAAATGAACCAACATTAAAAGCTGCTGACATAGGGCTGAAGATAGTTACGTCAAAAGCGAATGGATGGCCAAGAGATAACGTGAACAAAGAGTTACTCATTGATAGTCTGGAAAGGGGGAGACTGAAATGGATCTACACAAACCAACAATATGATGAAGATGATGTGTACACAGCAATATCCAATGATAAGACCCAACTAAGCAAATACTTCCAACAAGTTGAGGACTCGGCATTAAAACTACTGCGCCCAGGTCTATAAATTGAACGATCACCACCACCAAGAGAGGACAAATCCCAAAGAAGTAAACACAAAAGGCATTCAAACTGGGAAAGTCTATAAATACAACCCCTCATAAACATATTTAATAAAGTCAATGGACACAATTAAGATATCTCTCACAATGTACTTCATTGGCCAAATCGATCAAAACAGCTAACAAACCTACAGTATATCTAAAAGAAGACCCACATGTGATTATAATCAACGGTCATGGCTGTAAAAATAGCTCAGATATAGCAATACAAGGTTTTTACACATATTTAACAAAATCATCAGAAGAACTACACGATGGCTCTGCAATGCTAATAAAGCAAAACGTAAAACATAAAATCGATGACAATTTTACCTCAGACATAATACTTTTCAGCATAGTAACATCACTCGAAATTATTAACATATCAACAACCTATCTACCTCCAAGAAGACCATTTTTACCATATCCAGATTTTCATACACTTGCATCATACAATAATGTCTCATACATCATAGGTGATATGAATGCCAAACATAGCATACTAGGACACAACACAAATAATGCTGTTGGTACTAGACTCGCTAGATTTATCAGTGACCAGAAACTTAACCATGTTGACCCAAATTTCCCAACCTTCATCAGAGGAATTACACAAACAGACCCAGACATAGTTCTTACAAATAATCATTGCCGACATAGCCTCTCTATAGAACCAGGCCCGCTAACAACCTCAGACCACATCCCACTAATTTTAAATATAACTGCAAGACCATTAACTATCCCTACAACTGAAAGATACAACTTAAAAAGAATTCATTGGGAACAATTTAGAGATATAATTACTGATACAACAAATGAGCAAGATACACAGACGAGAGAAGATATGGCTATGAAAGAAATAGACAGACAACTTGAGAACTGGTACAAAGCTATATAGAAAGGATTAGAAGGGACAGCACGAATAACCAAACAATAAAATAATCTGCAAACCAATCACAAGTCCAAGAATAAGAAACGTCCAAAATAGATACGGACAATTATTACAAGTAGCTAATTTATATGGGTGGACTATGGATGACTATCGCCTGTACAGAACACTACAGACTGAATAAGCAGTAGAGGTTGAGAGAACACACAGCCAACACAAGCAATCACAAATGACACAATTAACTGCAAGATATAGAAACCCAAAGGAATTCTGGATAATTATTAAAAATCTTAATTCGACACCAAACACAACCCCCAACTATATTTTGGATAATAATAGAGGATAAATGGATAATAAAGGAAGTAATATTTCGTAACATATGGCAGGAGGTATATAAGATAGGCGAGGAGGAGAATGAACAGTTTGATGAGCAACAAGAGCAAATAGTACATGAGTATCTAAGACATAACAAGGAGAGAACTCTACCCTATGAAAATATTGACGTAACACGCTATGATAACCTGAATATCACAATGAGCAGTATTAAGATAAAGGAAGTGGAGAGACATATACAAAAACTTAAAAGACAAAGCACCAGGAATCAGCAATATGAATAAGAAAATATTAACAGAGCTACCATATTACATGGTGCAACAACTAACTTCTATATTTAACAAGACACTGTCACTAGATTACTTACCCGACAAATTCACGGTTGCTGTTTCACCTAATTCTAAAACCAAATAAATGTCCAAGAGATCCTCTATCATACCACTCAATATCATTGCTAGAAGTACCGGGAAAACTGTTTTAGAAATGTTTATTTACAAGACTTCAAGACCATCTATGCAATAATAACCTTATAACATACGAACAGCACGGATTCAGAGAAGGCCGTAGTACCACAACAGCAATAGCACTAGTCTACGAAAACAACGTTCAAGCACTAGCAAAGAAACATCAATGCCACATAGTACATCGAGACGTGAGCAAGGCGTTCGATAAAGTTTGGTACGAAGGGGGATCTCTCAGTGCCTCATCAAAGCAAACCTCACAGCACCACTTATTGATACAGTTACTGGCGATGCTCCCCAGCTGGTGCACTGCTAGGGGCCAAGTGCTGATCAATATACCAGGCATACTCTAACATGTTAACATTATTGTTGAAATGCTTTAATTCTGATTTTGACCATGGAATGTTTATATGTTTTTGACCTTTTAGTGACTTAGATGACTATTGGAGAAGCGATCGCTTGTGTTCAGGTGATAGTGGAACTCTTGCCTGGGGCCCACCTGGGTGGACCCCAGACAGGAGATCCACTGGGGGTGAACAGAGTAGAGATGTAGATGCAATCTCGGGCACATAATTAAACAAGTGAATGAGGGATCTGACTGTCAGGATGTGCATGGTGGAACTCTTGCCTGGGGCCCCAGACAGGGGACCCACCGTGATGGAACAGATTGGACAATAGGAGGAAGTAATTGTTACTGTAAGGGAATGATTATGTATAAGTTAAGTATAGTAGAGCTAACCATTGGTGATGGTGTTAATAATAAAATAAGTCAATGACCTGAGCCTGACAGGCAGTCTCAAAACTGTTTGATGACTTTAAATTCGCAACCCTAGAAATGTATATTGTTCATGACATGGATGTTTGTACCTTATCAAAAATAAATATGAAAACAGCGAAGTGGTAGTCCCACTATCTTTCAGTTCTCGGACTTTTCAATTTTCTATCTTTGTCTTCCCTACTCAAAATCTTCCATTCACCCCTTAGTGAGGACTATCCTCACAGTCTTCAGTTTGTTCACACTGGCGAGCTCTTAGCAGACAAACCCCCTTTGCTCACCTTGGCACACATGGGGAGATCGCTAGCCTTCACACAATAAGCTAAGATGGTACTGAGAAGATGGAGATGGTGTATTGGCTTAAGGACCCGAACAGACTTAGTAAAAACCTAAATGCTAGGCTGAGCCAGTGTGTTCCAACCATACAATATGTGTTCTTATAGAACAGCAAAAGAGAAACTGATTAGACAAATGATGAAATAAGAGATGATGTGCTGAGAGATATAGCTGTTATTGTTAGTACAGAGGAGTACAAAGGAAATCAAGCAACAACATATCTAGTGACCCTTCTAGGCTGCTTGTCCTCCAAAACACTGAGGATCAAGTGTCAAAACAGTGGTTTAGAGTGGGTAAGGGAACATTGGAAAGGGAACTACTGCCCTGGAACTAATGTCCGTTGCAGGATTAAGAAGTAAGTAGGGGAAAGATGGGTTAGTAACTGAGGGGAGGATAAAATAAAGTTATTCATTTACAAACGCAGTCAGTCGCGGGTTTGATGCGAGATATTTGTCTACGCGAAGTTTAAATGAATCAACGGTACTGCAGTCTATAACATCTCGGGGAAGCCCATTCCATAAGTTGACAACTCGATTGAAGAAGACATTTTTAGCTTCGTGTGAGTTAAAAGATTTACCAATAATTTTGCACCCGTTTCCCCGCATGTAATTAGATTGGTCGATAGTGAAGTACTTACTACAGTTCATATTGTCGATGCCTTTGATGATTTTGAACACTTGAATTAAGTCGCCTCTTAACCCCTAAGTGTCGGCGCGCAACATAAGTCGAGTATAATAAATCTGGACTATCTGGCGGCGCGCGACATAGGTCGTGTGGCAATTTCAGCACGTAATGTTGCTGAGAGAGAGAGACAAGTGGTGGCAGGAGAGTAGCGAGCGTATGACTGCTCCAGACCACCGCGGCGAACCTACTGACACGAATCCCACCTCCTCCCTCCCTCTCTCACTCGCTACATACTGAATTGCATGGGAAAAGTACCGAATTACATGCTTTTTGCACTCGCGTTGCGCGGTTGTTGCAAGAAAACTAGTCGTCATAAAAGGATCGTTATGGTGTCATTGGAAAGCTCTGTTTATGCCCTTTCAGGGATAGATATTTGTTTTATGCTCTGGGTCTTATTTAGGCATGAAAATGATCACGTAAACAGCCCTATTTTGGCTAAAAACACCCCGCTGGGCGGTACATATAAATAAACCGCTAGCCCGCTAATCTACTGTTAATCTGCGCTGGGTTAAAGGAAATATATTTAATTCTCTAAGACGCTCCTCGTATGGTATGTTCTTTAGGCTAGGTATCATTTTGGTAAATCTACGTTGAAGTCGTTCTAGCTTGTCTATATCTTTTTGGTAATAAGGGCACCTTGATTGAATGCAGTATTCCAGAAGAGAGCAGACTAAGGAATTGTAAAGGGTTAGGATAACGTCTTTGGATTTATGCTCAAATGACCTGCCTATAAAGCCAATTATTTTGTTTGCCTTCTTAACAACTTCTGAACATTGTTGACTCGGTTTTAGGTTACTCGATATTGTTACTCCCAGATCGGTTTCTCTGTTTATATTCTTAAGCTGAGTGCCATTCATCAAATAGTTTGCTTTCTCATTTTGGTATCTGATATGTAGTACTTTTACATTTATCCGCATTGAAACTCATTTGCCAAATTTGGGCCCAACATGACAACTTATCTAGATTGTGTTGCATATCGTCAACATGTTCTTTTGAGAGTACGCTATTTGCAATTTTTGTATAATCAGCAAATTTTGAGATTGTACAGGTGAGACCCTCATCTATGTCGTTGATGTAAATTAGAAAGAGAATTGGTCCTTGTACCGATCCCTGGGGTACCCCGCAACTTACATTGCTCCATTTAGATGCCTTACCGTTTATGACTACTCTCTGCTTGCTGTCGCTGAGCCAATTTTCTATCCATTTCAACACACCGTCTTGTATTCCATGCGCTTTTAGTTTTAGCAGTAATCATTTGTGGGGAACTTTGTCAATGGCCTTTTGAAAATCAAGGTATATAATATCTACAGCTTTACTCTCATCGTAGAGGTTGAAGATATCGTGGAAAAAGTCTGAGAGGTTTGTTAAACAGGAACGTTTTTTACGAAAGCCGGGTTGAGTATCGTTAAGTATGTTATTTTCCTCTAAGTGATGTACGAGTCCGTCTCTTATGAGTGTTTCTAGCATTTTACATACAACTGAGGTTAAGCTAATTGGACGATAGTTACAGGGTAGGGATTTGCTGCCTTTTTTTAATATCGGTGTTACGTTGGCTAGCTTCCACTGATCAGGCATAGTTCCAGACTGCAAGGATTTATTGAATAGCAATGTCAGTGGTTTAGAGAGCTCATCCTTAGCTTCCTTTAGGACCCTAGGTGAGATTGTATCAGGTCCAGGCGTTTTATTTACTTTGAGATTATAGGGTGAGGTAAAAGCTTGTCTAACACTGATTAACCGGCATACCTCATGCATTAACTCAAATGTGAACGACGAACCATTATCACTTAGAATTTCCTTGCGAAATCCAAGTCTACTGAACATTCCTAAAAGAGCTTCTGCTATTTTCTCATAATCAATTCCTGATAAAGGTACCGCCTCTGGCCAACGAGTAGCATAATCTACCATGGTCAAAATGTTCTATTTCCCTGTGAGGAGATGGGAGTAATAGGGCCTACTATGTCTATAACCACCTTCTGGAAAGGAGATCCCATTAATGGTGTTTTACCTAGTGGTACCTTCCTAACTCTCCCCTTAGGGATAGTACGTTGGCAAATATCACAGCTCTGGCACCACCTCTTTACGTCACCATGAACTCCTGGCCAGTAAAAGTTTCCTAAAATCCTATCTAATGTTTTCTGTACTCCTAAGTGACCTCCCAGTAAGGACTCATGGGCAAGAACTAAGACTTTCTCTCTTCGATCTTTAGGTAAAAGTAACGGTCTAGCTACAACTTCCTGTTTTCGTTCAGTTTCTCTATACCACAGTTCCTCTTGACCCCTAACAACGTTAAAGGCCTTACCATCTCCTTGGAACTTCTGGATAAATACTTTCAACGACTCGTCTGACTCCTGCTCTTCTGCAGTGAGCGGAAGTTCTTCTACTGCTTCACCACCCTGCACCTTCAAGGGTCGCGTTGGCCTTTCCTTCTGTCGTCATTGTCCTCGGGTCTCCACTGCTCCTACAACCTCCATGTGACCCTCCTCAATAGGGGATACAGGAGGATCAGTGTTGCCCGCTTCCATGGTCCTCACGTCCTTGTCCTCTTGTCCCTCAGTCAGTGTGTCCTGTTGCTTGCAGACTTTTCTTGCTGGTTCTGGAGCCATAACCCCAGGGATGTTACCAACGATCAGGTCACAAATGGCGTCCTGCATGCAGATGGCGTCCACCTCCCCTCTGTAGTATGGAGTGTTGACACATACATGAGCTACTAGACATATTCGAGCAGTACTATCAATGAGAACACATCTCTTGACACCTCCAGCCATCTGTTCTGGCCGGACGTACTTTGACTTCACAACTCCGGAACATCCAGTGTCGCGTAGCACAGTCACAGGCTGGTCCTCCACATAGCCCTGCTCGGTAAATAGTCCAGAACCAATAGAGCCAAGTCCAACAACCATAGGTACTGTTTCACCAGATGGCGGGGTTATCATTTGGTCCACTTGCTCAACACACCATGCTGCTCTTTCTTCTGTATCCTTTGTTTGTCGCTGTGAGTTTCCTGGTCCTCGCTGGATCAAAGATGGACGGGTAAACTGTTTGCAGTCACGACCAAAGTGCCCAATCCTGTCACAAGGAAAACATCGCCCCTCTCTGTATGCGCGTTGTTTGTTGGCATTACTTAAGGTAGAAGTTGATGATGATGATGATGAAGAAGACTTTCGTATTCTGTTGAATCGGTTGTGACTGAGGAAAAGTCTTCTTAGGTGTTTTGTAGAGTGGTTTGTAGAATGGCCCTCCATGAGCAGATAGATACCTCTCAGTAAGACCTACCATTTCTGTCAGCAACTTAGGACTTCTTTCTTTCAAAAACATTCTAAATTCCTGATGGCACTTTCTTAGAAACTGTTCATGGACAATCAGATCTCTCAGTTCATCGTAAGATTTGGCAATTCCTGCCAGGTCTATCCAACGGTCTAAGTATCGGCTAATCTTTGCTGAATATTGAGCGATGGTTTCACCCTTTTCTGGAACGGTCTCACAAAATTTCAGACGATATCCTTCTTCTGAGACCATAAACCTGAGCAAAATGGCATTCTTCACTTCATCATAAGTAGTGTGGTCAGGAGGCAAATTATTATAAGCTTCAAGAGCCTTAGCAGTCAATAAAGGACTTAAGTTGTTCACCCATTCTTCCCGAGGCCACTTGTTGATCGTCGCATAACGCTCGAACCTTTCCAAGTAGCTGTCGATGTCATCCTCCTCTTCAATAAACTTAGGGAGTTTGGGTTTTGGTGCGTAGTTTGTGCAAGGGTTGGATGAACCTCGACCACTGGGCTGCGACAATCTGAGCACCTCCAATTCATGTATCCTTTGTTGTTCCTTTTCTTCTGCTTCTCGTTTCCTTTGCTGTTCCTCGTATTTCCTTTGTTGTTCTTTTTCTTCACTTTCTTTTTCCCTTTCTTTCGCTCACTCTTCTCGCTGAATAGTCGGTTGTTTGGACACAAAATCTCTGAGTTCCCTTCCAATCTTAAGAAGTTCTGGCAACAATGCATAATCAGCCATAATGTTTTCATATATAACTGTATAATGGCTAAGTCACTCAAGGCACGTACCACAACAACTAATGAAGAGAATATAATGAACTGATTTGAACCCTAATTAGAGGAAATTTCCTAATACTCAAATGAATCTTTTGAACCCTTATTCTTTATACAGGATTCAAAAGTACCGTGTAAACCAAATAATACCCATGAAATGAAACAAAATCTATGGGATTCAAAAGGATCATATGGACCAAATAATATACAGGAAAATAAACAAAACCTACTAAACCATAATTAAACACTTCAATAATCCGACTCAATGAGACAGAATCTGTACTACTATATTTACTTATATGAAATATATATAGAATTCGTGAATCACACATATTTTACATTCTTCATAAAAAGGACTGTATTCAAAACAAACCCCAGTGAAACTAGAATAAAACACTTAAACCATTACCATGAAAGGGTTAACGTACACTAGTGAAGATAATACAAATAATACCAGATACTAAAGCTATACAAAGTTGAGAATGTGACACACAAATATAGAATCAATTGCTATGTGGATTACGGGTACCATTGGAGTTTGTTAAATAAAGACACGAAGTTTCAAACAAATGTCGAATTATTCCTACCCTAGTAGAGCAGTGAATTTAAGTTTAAGTACAACAATAGATTTATTATTATATATATATATATATAAGTAGAAGAAAAAAATGCCAAATCGTCCAAAGCCAAATCGTCCAAAGCCAAATCGACCAATGACAAATCGACCAATGACAAATCGTCCAAAGCCAAATCGACCAATGACAAAATGACCAATGACAAATCGTCCAAAGCCAAATCGACCAATGACAAATCGTCCAAAGCCAAATCGACCAATGACAAATCGACCAATGACAAATCGACCAATGACAAATCGACCAATGACAAATCGTCCAAAGCCAAATCGACCAATGACAAAATGACCAATGACAAAATGACCAATGCCAAATCGACCTAACCTAACCTAACCTAGTCTAGCCTAACCTAACCTAGCCTAACCTAACCTCTCTCTGTCTCTATCTCTCTCTTTCATCATATTTTTTCCAACCACCTAACCTAACCTAACCTAACCTAGCCTAGCCTAACCTAACCTAACCTAGTCTAACCTAACCTAACCCTTTTTCTCTCTCTCTCTCTCTCTCTCTCTCTCTCTCTCTCTCTCTCTCTGTATCTCTCTCTTTCATCATATTTTGCCACCGTATTCCTATTCTTAGAGTTCAGATTTAAAGATACCAAGCCAGATATATCTTACCTACCATTCAGTTTTTCCAATATCGAATAAGTCTTAGGTTGTCCCCGTCTGGGTATAGGGTTTTGTATCACACACAGGGGAGGACAATAACAACTCGCCCAATGTCATATCGGGCACTTGCCAAAACTCCCACTCTTAGGTTGACCCCGAATAGATCGCCGGGGTATACGATTGTGTATCACACACGCACGCATGCATGCACGCACACACACTACACACACACACACATGTCAAATCGACCTGTTGTCAAAACTACATGTCAAACCGGACGCACACACACACACACACGGAAACACACACACACACACAGCTGTTTGTTTTCCTAGAGAAC
Organism: Paralithodes platypus; assembly: GCA_032716605.1. Taxonomy (NCBI): domain Eukaryota; kingdom Metazoa; phylum Arthropoda; class Malacostraca; order Decapoda; family Lithodidae; genus Paralithodes; species Paralithodes platypus. Next base: position 14,688,644 of record CM064507.1, read on the forward strand.
CTGTGGCTACCTGTCACCCCCCCCCCAATGTAATTAATCAATCGACTATCTAAATAGCTCGTAGCCTGATTAATTTTGTTTTCAGGACCATATTTTTTAATCTGTCTATAATAATAACAACATCAACAATAGAATACCAGGTGTGGCAAGAAGAGGAACCTGACCTAATAAACGTGTGACAGTACTAATCCGTTTCTAGCAATGTTTATGGGCAATATTTGTTGTCATTAAGTGACAAGATAAAAAAATCCTTTCCTTCTCCAAAAAATATAGGTAAAGGGTATCTGCACACACACACACATACACACACACACACACACACAAAAAACCGCACACATACAAAAAACACACACACACACTCTCGGTTCTCCTCCTCTGGACCTCATTCGTCATTAAGTGACAAGATAACAAAAATCTTTCCTTCTCCATATAATATAGGTAAAGCGTAGCTGCGCATACACACACACACAAACACACTCACACACAAACACGCACACACACACACACACACACACACACACAAACACACTCACACACAAACACAAACTCACAAACACACACATACACACACAAACACACATACACACACACACACACACTCCGTACTCCTCCTCTGGGTCTCATTCGTGATTAAGTGTCGAGATAAAAAAAAAAAAAAAAAAATCCTTTCCTTCTACTAATGTCTAGGAAATCAGTATTGCCAGCCCCAGCTATCCCGTTAGTAACCCCTTCTCTACCGGTGACGTCTTTTTAATTTTCTGTTAGCTATATTTAGACGATTGTATGCAGTTTAAGAAGGATCTGCATTAGTAAAAAGGATTAAGTGAGATAGTTTGAAGCCTGTTACGTGCTGGACACCCCTTTTGAACTGAAAAAATCGTCTAATAGTGGCCAGAATAAAGCTAAAATGACGGTGCCGGGTACAGAAGGGGTTAACAGCCCAGATTTAGAAATACAGTTTCAATAACCAATTAGGGGAGGTGTGGTGGAGTGGTCTTGCCACTGGCCTGGTAATCCAAAGGTCCCGGGTTCAAATCCTGATGTATCAATGGGAAGATATTATTGGGATGGAATTTGTGCTGTATCTGGTATCAGTGCATTACCACAAGCCCACCGAAACGTCAATAAAATACCCTCATTGTTCCCTGATTAAATAGCACTTTATGAATATTCCCATATTCAAAATATGCTATAGGGGTGCAATGCCTGGTGAGTTATCTGCTCAACGGGTGGCGTTGTGTGTGTAAGTGTGAGAGTCCGAGTGTAGGGGTTGAGACAGTGAAGCACGGGAACGAGGTGGCTTCAGAGATGGGGTCGTTTCGGGCCATGAGTGAGCACCGTGCCTCATGTGAAGGCAAGATGGCAGGTGCTCGTTGTACTCTACGTGCTTCACATGTCTCACTCCCTAGACTGGAACAAGACCTCACCGGCTTCACTGTTCATTGTAAAGCGGTGAATGTTAAGGCTCTCAGCCTATGCCCGAGAGGAAGTAAGTTGGAATATAGAAAAAAAAAAAAAAAAAAAAAAAAAAAAAGTATTAGTAACTTACATGTCTATATTTTCCTTTTACTTTCGCTCACTTTTCAGTGTCTCTCATTTCATCCTCATATACTTTTGCATATGTTTTCATACAAGCTCTGATTTACCAGAATTGCTATATCCTACAATCATAAAGATATAATTATACCAACCCTATTTTCGTATACCATGCGTGTGACAGCGTTATTTCTTATATTTTTGAATGGGCAATATTGTCATCCAAAGTCCGTTTTTGGGTGATATTCAAAATATGTGTATCAATTTGGTTGTCAGTACCACTTGTTTAATCTTCCCCTACAAGTCTAAATGTATACACCAATGAACACCACCATTTTCTCCAACGCGGTGTAATATCACTTACTACGGAGAAGGGCCCTGAATGACCTTGGTTGACCAGAAGGGAGCTGGGAACGATATATTTGGGTATGTGAAAATAACAATGTGTGTGACAGTATCGTTTCAAGCAAAACACGAATCCCTCACTGTTAATTCAACACAGCCAGAAAACAAAATAGAAATGCGTCATCATTATCCCAAAGGGATTAACGATACACCCCAAATACCAATGTTTACTTCCTTGCGCGCGAGCGCGCTCTCTCTCTCTCTCTCTCTCTCTCTCTCATTAATATGAATGAACACTTTTTAAACCAGTAGATATACCGTATATATATATAAGTGTAACTTCCCTGTCAGACTAATTTATTGCTGTCCTATATAAACACTTTTTTTGCGGGCATTCCTACCCCACAAGGTTACACTTCATCCTATTTTACGGTACGGCTTTTTAGCTGTAGGTGGCAGAGAGTAGGGAGAGTGCCTTTTTACATTTCTGTCCTATTCTTCTACTACTAATGGGGATGGCAAGGTCAGGGTGGTTTGAGTATCTGTGTAACTCTCTCATCTATGGTCATCGGGATAAACTGAAGTTATAAACCTAGGGTATATCCCATACAGTGCATAATGTTGCAAAATGTTGCTACGAATTTAAACAAATTCAACTTAACTTAGCAAAATACATTAACATATTGTTATAAACGTGCTAAGTCATTTACTGGGCACACATTTCGATTCGGTATAACAAGCAGTTTAGAGACAAATCATGAACTGCAAAAATACGATATAATAATATATAATTATATGAATGTAAACTAGGCCTATACAAATATTTAATTATGAGAACCGTAATGCTTTTGCAATAATTTCGTCTACTGATTTTTCGGAGAAGTTACAGTAAACAATATCAAACCATGCATGTCAGATGGTGAATGACTATACTAGTTAACCCTTACTTTTTGTCCATATCTATTTTCTTTGACCTGACCTGAAGTTCAAGGTCATAGATTATGGAGGAAATCATGCATTTTTTACCGCCATACACTGGTCATAGATCACTGTGAAAGGGAAGGCTAATTATAATAAATCTAAACACATAATAATAATACTATCCACTAAAACATAGAATATATATTACAAAGCAATTGTGAAACTATATTCAGCAGTTTCCAAAGTTAAATCAGAATCTAAAATAATTGAAGTCTGACATTTATATACTCTGCCTCCCCTGAGCTGTAAGGGAGAAAGGTTGGTTCTCCTGAGTCTTGACAACTTGGAACTTATTGCTTTTCTTACTCATGGGAGTTTTTCAATTTTTTAAGCAAAAGGTGGTAGGTTGAACCATGTAGCGAAGTCAGCTGCTGTAACATGTCCTGAGATGACAGCACTGCATTTTGGATACCACTTGCTGGGACGTGTGTTAAACGGTGGGCTTGGACAGTAGAGACAGTTTGGGATGTGTTGTCCTCTTCTTTACAGATGACGGGTTGAAACAGGTTCTTGAGCTGGGGGCCCCGTCATGACCCGAGATGATAATAACGTTTAGGGGTATAGCTCATTAGAACGTCTTCAGCGGTGGACTCGGGTAGGAGCTATTATCCACGCATTCCGTGATGTTGTTCATGGTGCAGAGGAATGAGTGGGAATGGGAAAGGTGTGGCCAGTCCTGCCCTTTTGTACTTCCCAGATTGCAACCCCGACAGACGTGGTTGACAAAGACTGTCTTTGTCTGTGTTTGGTCAGACGGGGTGTGCCTACGATTGGCCGGAACCGGTCCAGGTACGACCTAACAAATCCCAAGACGTGCGGCCTCAGCTACGCTGGTCTTGTGGGGGCGTGGCATGGGCGTGGCCTGTGTTCCCGCAAATCGGGCAGCCCATGCGGTCGAACGGGGCTATGCTTACGCACGTCGCAAACACGTGCGTAGTTCAATACGACTCCATTACGTCTGGCGTAACACTGGCCCCGTTACGGTACGTCTGTCGGGAAGTGCAATAGTCGTAGTAAGAACGGGCGTTCACGGCAGGAACTACTCACGTCTTTACATAAATTGGCGATTACGCTGGACGGAGCTGACGGGAGCAATATACGTGAATGTGTGAACCCACCATTAGTGTCAATACTGTGACGTCTACCAGCGTTGGCAGAATCGCCTCTCGTTAGCCACTAGCGTTCGCCAGGGACATCGAAATGGGCTACAGTTGTCGGAGAATGTTGTTCCTTCTTTCCTAGTAATCGCATTGTCACAGACAGTCCAGTGGTGGTCTTTGTTTTCGTCTGTGACAACGGGATATATTTTATATCAACAGTAGTGATAATAGTACCAGCGTGTGAATGAGAAAGACTTTCAGAGCGAGGAGGTAGTGAGTGTCTGTATGTACGGGTGCATTCCTGCCTCTCGCTCGCCATTGGATGGCATGTCTTGCTGTGTCATGTGACGCCTGCTGACTTGTGACATCTCGGCCCGTGATTGGCCGACCATCGCGCCTTTGCGGTCTCCTGTGTAACTTACCTCCTCCATGAGGGTCCCCAGGAGCTGTCCTTGTCAGGACAGGCTTGGCGCGCGTGCTTCTAACATCCCTTTGCATACTCTCTCCCGATCACCACCTTTATCACTGTTTCTCTCTCTCGATTCTCTCTTTCCATACTCTAACCTTTATTAACTGCACAACACTCCCCTTGGGTTCTGCATACGGTTTTCATAGCCGGCCCATTGTATTGCATGCGCCGTCCTCAGAGATATTTACATGTACTTAGAATAGGTTTGAGGGTTCTTAGTTAGTATAGGTTAAGAACTTTGTGTGTCTCCTTTATTGATTTAGTGTTTCTGCTCTTTTATTTAATGCTAGACTGGGATAAGGTTACTGTAGTCGTTGTCTCTGATGTGTGTACGGTTTGCTTATACCTACACGACTTCGACCGTTCCTGTGGTAGCCTGGGTTGTCTTTTCGGTTGCGTTCTTTGCGAGTGCAGCATTGTGTTGACGGAGGGTTTTGGCCTGTACCCGTTCCACACTTTGCTGCCTCTTTGCTTGGCTTTAGAGGGTCGCCAGAATAGAACCAGATACTTGTGATCAGGATCTATCGAGAGAGCCCCCTAGTCAATTAACGTAACTTAAAGGATGCAGTCTTAAGGACATCGCTAGGCTACGAGCCTGTCTTGCTCAACCCCAGTTCCTTACCTAGATTATCCCAGCTAGACATTATTAATCGAGTAGACACTTGTTAGTATTTAATATAAGCTCTTTGATATGTGCGCATTATTATTCACAGCATTTAGTAGTCTAGGTTGTTGCTGAGCCGCACAACCATAGCAGACTGTTTCGTTGATGAGGAAGTACTTCTTATAGTGTCGAGCATTGCTACCGTTGCGCATTTATAGTATTCTTGTGTCAGTTACCATTATATGTCCTATCTTTTAGTGTATTCGATTTACACGTGTGGTGTCTTGCCTCCTGCCTTTATATAGTTCTAAATCAGTACGAGCATCTTATGAGCATCATACTTTCTTCAGAAGTTTCCAGGTCTATGCTGTAGGACTATACTTTACTTTCTTTCAGATAGGAGTGAAGAGTTTATTGTTGTTTAGAGTAACTGTATTGAAGCATCTTTTTATTGTATTAAATCTTGCAGTGATTTAATTGATCTTTCCATAGATTCCTTCTTATGCATTTTAACGTAACTTGCATCTTGTTTGTTATCAGGCTATACCAGTGCAGGTTAGCCTGAAGTAGCGTACATTTATGCCCAGTTAAGGATACCCCGCTATCGCAGATTAACCATGGAGGGTATAGGTGTTTTGTTCGCCGGCATATAAGTTCGAGGGTTTGGATCTAGCGTACCATTGTTGCATAGTGCCCTATTACTAGTCCAATCATTAAGTGCCCTTGTTTTATTCGTAGTCCCGGTCGTAACAATACGCAAAAGCCTCATGAGAAAATTCAACCCATCCCTCTTCCCAGAACCACAAGGAGTATTGGAAGGCATTCTACATCCTCGAGTGGCGAGACAACCAAACCTACTAGTTCAAAATATAGTAAAAGATATTGTTTGTTCAGTGGTGAAAGTCATGCTAGCTCCAGATGTGGAACCTATCAAACCAAGACAGTAAGAGAAAACCGACTGAAAAAATTAGGACTGTGTACTAGATGTGTGAGGAGACATGAAGGAGAATGCCCATTACAGCTGCATCATTGTATCAACTGTAAAAATGGGAATCATCACTCCATACTTTGTTTTCCTGAACTTAGGAATGTGCAAGTTACTAATACTCAAACTGATTCTATGAATAGTGCAGCATTGCCAGTCGGCATAGTTAACATCATACAGAAAACATTTATTTACAAGGTTAGAGTCCTTTTTGATCAAGGAGACCAGAGGTAATTTATTCTCAGAGACACAGTTGATAAATTGGGATTGAAAATTGTTCACCAAGCTAATATAATGGTCACTGGATTTAACAGTTCATCTAATAACAAGACTTATGATATCGTGAACATCAATGTGAAAAGTGGTCGTAGGTACTTCAGCATGAGAGTTATAGTGATGGACTACTTGCCAAATTCTATTACCATGACTGGACTCAGTAGACAGATCGCTAACCTGAGACAGAGAGGAATTCGGGTAGCCGACCCATACATTTCCAGTGATGACACCGTGGAAGACCTAGAGATGTTGATAGGGAATGACTACTATTGCCAATTCGTGACAGGAATGCGAAAGGTGATGGGGGTCAATCCTCTACAAACCAGAGATGGATGTATGCCGTTCGGACCACTTAACGGAAATCCTAACCAGATAGTTGAAACTGAAGTAAGCACAGTCGTGGTAGCCAAGATAGAGGTAGAAGTAAACCCAGTAGTAGAAAAACATGCAAGTTCTAATGTGGAATTGGCAGAATTAAAAGATGACTCTCTAACCCCAGCTCTGTGGGATTTAGAAACTATAGGGATTAGAGACGAGGAAAACCTGACTCCCGAGGAGCAACTGGCCTACTCGAACTTCCATCAGAATATAAGGTTTAAAGAGGGAAGGTACGAAGTAGGATTACCTTGGCGAATTGATACCCCATCTCTTCCTAAAAATTACACACTGACTAAGAACAGACTAGAATCTAATTTGAACAGATTAAGAAAGGATAAGTTAAATCTAGATTGCTACCATGGTATCATTGCGGAGCAGGAACAACTGGGGTTTATAGAAAGAGTGAAGGACGACAAAGTAAGTTCTAACACTCATTACTTACCTCATATGGCTGTCTTGAGAGACTCCAACACGACACCTGTAAGAGTAGTCTTTGACTGTAGTGCAAAGCTTTCTAAATAACACCCTCGCTTAAATGATACCCTTTACACAGGTCCTTCTTTAACAGAGAAATTATATAAAATGCTCTTAAACTTTAGAATTAACAACTATGCTTGCACAGCTGATATTAGCAAAGCATTTCTAAGGATAGGTCTGCAAGAGAAGGATAGGGACTATACTAGATTCTTGTGGCCTGAAAACCCGTATGACCCTAGCAGTAATATCATAACTTATAGGTTTAGATCAGTACTGTTCGGAGCTACTAGTTCTCCTTTTTTGCTGCAGGCCACCTTAGCCAAACATTTACAAAGGTATGAAGGACGAACCACTGAATTTCTGACTGAAAATTTCTATGTGGACAACCTACAAGGCACCATGAAATATGAAAAGGATTTGCTAGAATTGTATCACCAAGCCAGTGATATTATGAACCAAGCCAATATGCCGCTTCAGTGTGGGCCTCCAACTCTGCATCATTGAATCAGATATTAGATGATCCTCCGACTGAAGTGAAATTGTTGGGATTGGTTTGGAACACTGTACAGGATGATTTAGGAATAAAGCCATGTAACGTAGAATATGACAGGAATTCAGTGCTAACGAAGAGAAAATTACCGAGTTGTGCTTCTTCATTGTTCGACCCATTAGGTCTGTTGGCTCCTATTACTATTCAAGCCAGAACGTTACTGCAAGAAGTCTGGAAGATAGGTTTGTCTTGGGATGGTGAGTTACCAGATAATATTAAAGACATATGGTTCAAAATAGCTCAGGAATACAATAACGCACACACGTTAACATTTTCACGTTGCGTGATGGAAGAAGGAATTCCCTGTCAGTTACATGTGTTTACAGACGCTAGCCCTCAAGCTTTTGGAGCAGCAGCCTATTTAGTGTCGGGTGAGGATGAAAAACCCCGGTTACTGACTTCTCGTGCCAGAGTAGCTCCATTAACCCTTTCAGACTCATATGATGCAGAGGTTGCCAGATTAGCAATAATAAATAGAGTTCTCTCACTCTTATAATTACCTCTCCAAAATTAGTTTTCTGCCCACAGCTAACTCACAGACAACTGCAGAGGTTGAAATAACTAAATTAAAGGTTTCTAAATACCCCTGATGGTAACAAAGGTTTTAAAGTATCCCTAATAGGCTAAAAATCGCGTCATATGTCGGAGAGGGTTAAAATCAAAGACTATACCAAAGTTGGAATTGACAGCAGTACAAGTGGGAGCTCAGTTGATGGATTATTTGGTAAAAAATTTGAAGGTAAACATGACTGAATGTTACTTGTGGACCGACAGTGATATTGCCATTCAGTGGATTCAAAACAATAAAAGTAAGGAAGTATATGTAAGAAACAGGGTGGCAAAAATCAAAGCATGCGTTCCTCATGCAGAACTCTTATATGTACCTACGAAACACAATCCTGCGGATAGACTCACGAAACCAATAAGTGTAAACAAACTAAAAAATTATGATGTATGGTTACATGGTCCAGAATGGCTGTCATATCGGAATGAATGGCCAGACCAGAAATTCGTACCTGAAAATCTCATTTCAGTGAATGTAGGGGAGACTACTATAACCCCACCACTAATACCAGGACAAAATTACAATAATCTGAACAAGCTGAAGATATCAAAGACATAAATCGTTACTGGGTGAGTTCTGTACAACAAGAAAACTTCCAAGAAGAACTAGAATACTTGAATGATCCTCAGGGTAAAACTCCAGAACGAGTAAAGAACTTGGGATTATTCCTAGATGGAAACATAGTGCGATGTAAAAGTAGATTAGAACACGCAAATCTGTCGTATTCTACTAAATATCCGGTCTTACTTCCAACAAAACATTGGTATACTAAGCTTATTGTAACACACTGTCATCAACAGGTAAAACATGGCGGTGTACAGGATACCTTAGCAAAACTCAAGGAAGAATATTGGATACCCAAAGTAAGGCCTCAAATTAAACAGATTATCAAGGCTTGCCTACTGTGTCGTAAACTGATGGGTGCTCCCTTTCAACTGCCGCATGTACCTCCTCTTCCACAAAACAGAGTAGGAGATTATGTTCCTTTTGAGGTGACAGGAGTTAATTACACAGGAGCCATAAAAGTTAATACGGACAACAAAACTGAAAAGTATTATATAGCCTTATTCACATGTGCTACCACTAGAGCAATTCATTTAGAGTTAGCGCAAGATCTATCTGCTGAGACTTTTATTAAAGCCTTTAGAAGATTTTCAGCAAGGAGATCTTGCCCCAAAATAATGATAAGTGACAATGCTACCAATTTTACTTTGGGTTCTCGCATACTAAAGCAATTATTTGAGAATTCTGAGGTAAGAAATACTGTTGACAATCTGAATATAAAATGGTACTTTATTCCTCCACGCACACCGTGGCATGGAGGATTCTACGAAAGGATGTTGTCAACAGTAAAACAGAGTTTAAGTAAAGCACTGTATCACAAGGCATATACAGCAGATGAAATGCATACCATACTGGTGGAAATAGAACAGAAAATAAATAATAGACCCCTAACATACGTCTCCAATGCCTTAGACGAACATGAAGCCTTAACCCCTTCTCACTTAATGTATGGCAGGAGACTCAGCTCTCCCCCTACTTTGGTCGATGATGAGTATCTTTTGGAGCCAGATCAGATTAGTGAAGAACAGTTACGGGTTAGGTGCGGTAAAGTCTCGCAGGCTATTAATAAGTGGAATCGTGTTTGGAAGACCCTGTATTTAACCTCATTATTAGAGAAGGGAAAGAAAATTCAGGTTCATATAAATAAGCAACTTAAAGTAAATAAGGTAGTGTTAATTGCCGAGGAGGGACCCAGAGCACAATGGACCTTGGGAAAAATCACTGAGTTGATAGAGGGTTCCGATGGACTTATTAGACTGGCCAGATTACGGACTCAGCGAGGATCTACTGTTCGTTCCATCAATAAGCTTTACCCCTTAGAGATGGAAGAAGTAAAAGAAGACGAAACTACTGACACGGACGTGTCTGAAGCAGTTACTCCTGACAGGTTTACGAACGGCAGACCTACTCGTAGAGCCGCACAAAAGTTCCGGTCACATTTGCAAGATTTGGTTCAGCAAGGAATCGTTTAGCCCCGGGCCCGCAATGTGTCGATAATTAAAACATCGACCAAGCATTTCTCTTTGGTTTAGACTACCCTCTTATTACGTTTTCCTTTATACATGGGAAATTCACGCGATACGCTTTTACTAAAGGAACGCATAATATAATTATGTATTATGTACTCATGATTTAGCAGTTGTTGAATGATAATGATTTGTCAGGTCCTATAGAATATTATTAAACGATAGTTAGAAGACGATATAGAAGTAACTCTCGACCAATCAGAGGCGTCACAGCTCAACCAATGAGAGAGCAGTACGATCTCTAAAGCGGCAGGTAGTTTAACACTTGCTTCAGTGCTGAATCTGCCTTCGTTACCACCACATCAGCCTCCGGGAACTTCATATATTGGTCTTGCGAGACACGAGTCAATAAGGATCGTAATTTCTTTACACTTGAACATTAACCTACTTTAATAGGAGTGTAAACATAAGATAATTAAGTTAACTGAGGAATATTAGGCTGCTAACTATCAAGGACCACACCAATTCAACAATTACTAACCACTCTTCCTATTTGGTCTTTGTAAATACTTTCTATCTCTCCTGTTTCTCCTTGTTGGTGTTGGGTAAATTAATTACATTATAAGTTTAGTATGAGAGTATATATTAAGTATAGTTGCCGTAAAGTTATATTCCCAGTAAATGTTAATTCATTTAATTGCTTGATTATTTCGATCAAACCTCAACTCTACCTCTATTTCACATCCGAACTACAATATTTATGGTATGTCTCGAATTCTGATTGTTGATTGATGTTACTTAGATCCACAGATTTTAACTTAAAAGTTATGGAGTTAAATGAACGCCAGTAAAATTTAGTGAAGATAAAAAATGTAAAATATATCGAGTTTCCGGTTACAGAGCTATCGAAAAAGTATAGATTTAGTTGGAAATCATCGACATATATATATATTATATTGCTTGAGTTTGTTGTTATAAACACGTAGTTGCGAGTGACCTTGGCAGAGTTGCCACCACCCGCTAACATTACCTCCGTCTTTATAACTCCATGACCACCACAACCACCATCACTACTACGTGCACCACCACCAACACTACTACCACAACGATCAGTACCTACACCAGCAATACCACTACCTACACCAACAGTACGTACCACCCCTACCACCACAATCACAAAACACTTACTTTGACCGTTATACGTAACATTATTTTTAAAATACTAAACACCGGAGATATTCCTGAAGAATGGTTGATTGGTACAATTGTTACCATCAATCACAGGTTCACATCATTCACATCATTCACATCATTCACAGGTGATGTGAATGATGTTAATAATTACATGGGTATAACCCTGTTAAGCTGTATGGGGAAGCTATTTACGTAATTTCTAAACGCAAGACTTACTACATTTTGTGACTGCAATAATATAATCAAGGAGATACAAGCTGGGTTCCGGCAAGGGTGTTCTACTACCGACCATATATTTGTAATTAAGAGTATGATTGACTTATTTTGTTAAAGGAATCTTTATTGTTTATATGTAGATTATAGAAAAGCTTTCGACCTTGTATGGAAGGATAGGTTATGGTACACATTAGTAAAGTGTGGAATTAATGGGAAGATCATTAACGTAATAAAGAACATGTACAATGATATAATATCCTGTATTTCAATTAACCTAGAGTTATCAGATTTTTTTGCAAGTCACACTGGCGTTAGACAGGGATAACACCTTTCACCTATGCTCTTCTCATTGTTTGTTAATGATATCGAGGAATACCTTCTGGAAAATAATTGTAATTACATTAGTTTCAACGATGAATGGCTTGATAACATGGTTAAACTATTGGTTGTTGTTGTTGTTGTTGTTGTTGTTCCCCAGGCTGCCTGGCCGAACAGCCCCAAGGTCCCGAGCAAGGCCAAGGCCATAGAGTGCCCCCACAAAACCCTCCCTGCTTACCACTAACAAAGCCCGGGTGACCGAAGCCAATCTAAGGCAGGGAGCTGAGGAGGGCGCGGAAACGCCCGGGAAACCAAAGCCCCACCCAAGGCCCTGTGCCCCTCAGCAATTATGAAGGGAAAGTTGAGGGGCAAGGGAAAAATGTGACGCTTTGGCTCCCAATCTGCCAACTTTTAGGTTGGCAGTAGGGAGGTCGATCCACGGAAAAGACGCCGTCACTTGAGATCTAGAAGATATATAAGTAAGAGGAACAGTCAGAGTAAGCTATGGGTATGGCAGAGATCACTCAGCTCTCACTCTCATAGACCAGCCCATCACCACATGACTAGAACCCAATCCTCTCGGCATCAGCTAGGAAAGGCCCTAGAAAGCCGCCTTTGGCGGAGGGATAGCTCCCCTATTTCAACTCCTTTCGGAGTTGGGCACCCGCCCTAAACTATTGGTGTTAATGTATGCTGACGACACAGTAATACATGCTGAAAATGAACGCGGGATTTGTAATGTGCTTATTGCTATGGAACAATATTGTGACAAATGGAAACTAGATATTAATTGTAAGAAGACTAAAATAACTGGATTTGGTAAAGGTACATCTCATGTGAACAAATTTAACTTTATGTTTAAGGGAGAAAAAGTCGAAGTTGTAAATGAATGCAAGTATCTAGGTGTAACAATGAAATGTGATGGTAAATTTAAATGATGCCAGGAACAACTGCATAAACAAGGAATGAGAGCAATGTACTGTTTTCTGAGTAAATGTCGTAAGTTTGACTTGCCTATAGATCCACAGCTAGAATTATTTAACTCAATGGTACTACCAGTAATTACATACAGTTGTGAAATATGGGGATGCAAATTTATAAAAGACATTGAAAATCTACATATAAATTAAATTCTTAACAAATATCCCTAATGTTCGTAAAACTACATGTAATTCAATTGTATATGGAGAACTAGGAAAATATCCCATTGACATTCATATAAAGAGCAGGATTGTTAACTACTGGTCTAGGAAAGTTACTGGTAAACAAAGCAAGCTGAGGTGTATCAATGCCTTTTGAAATTGTATACAGACAATATGTTTAAATCACCCTGGTTGAATGAAATAATAACTCTTCTCAATAATTCTGGTATGTCAGGGATATGGTCAAGTCAGGAGTACAAAGGAGTACAAAGGAAATCAAGCAACAACAGGCCTAGTGACCCTTCTAGGCTGCTTGTCCTCCAAAACACTGAGGATCAAGTGTCAAAACAGTGGTTTAGAGTGGGTAAGGGAACATTGTAAAGGGAACTACTGCCCTGGAACTACTGTCCGTGGCAGAATTAGGAAGTTAGTAGGGGACAGATGGGTTAGTAACTGAGGGGGGGATAAAATAAAGTTATTCATTTACAAACGCAGTCAGTCGCAGGTTTGATGGGAGATATTTGTCTAGGCGAAGTTTAAATGAATCAACGGTGCTGCAGTCTATAATGTCCCAGGGAAGCCCATTCCACAAGTTGACAACTCGATTGAAGAAGAAATTCTTTGATTCGTGTGAGTTAAACCGTTTCCCCGCGTGTAATTAGATTGGTCGATAGTGAAGTACTTACTACAGTTTATATTGTCGATGCATTTGATGATTTTGAATACTTGAATTAAGTCGCCTCTTAATCTGCGCTGGGTTAAAGGAAATAGGTTTAATTCTCCAAGACGCTCCTCGTATGTTTTTTGTTTAGGCTAGGTATCATTTTGGTAACTCTACGTTGAACTCGTTCTAGCTTGTTTATATCTTTTTGGTAATAAGGGCACCATGATTGAACGCAGTATTCCAGAAGAGGGCGGACAAAGGAGTTGTAAAGAGTTATGATAACTTCTCTGGATTTATGCTTAAATGACCTACCTATAAAGCCAATTATTTTGTTTGCCTTCTTAACAACTTCTGATCACTGTTGACTCGGTTTTAGGTTACTCGATACTGTTACTCCCAAATCGGTTTCTCTGTCTACACTCATAAGCTGAGTGTCATTCATAGAAACGTTTACTTTCTCATTTTGGTATCCGATATGTAGTACTTTACATTTATCCGCATTGAAACTCATTTGCCAAATTTGGGCCCAACGTGACAACTTATCTAGATTGTGTTGCATATCGTCAACTTATTCTTTTGAGAGTACGATATTTGCACTTTTTGTATCGTAGCAAACTTTGAGATTGTACAGGTGAGACCCTCATCTATGTCGTTAATGTAAATTAGAAAGATAATTGGTCCTAGTACCGATCCCTGGGGTACCCAGCTAGTTACATTGGTCCATTTAGATGCCTTACCGTTTATGACTACTCTTTGCTTTCTGTCGCTGAGCCAATTTTCTATCAATTTCAACACACCGTCTTGTATTCCATGCGCTTTTAGTTTTAGCAGTAAACGTTTTTGGGAAAGTTTGTCAAAGGTGCATTTTTGTATAGGGCAACTTTTGATATGATATCCAAAATTGTGGCCAGACACGCCCATGGCAGCCTTTCACACCCAACCCATCTCTTCCTATCTAATGTTATGTTGAACTCTATAGCACTCGGTAGCCTATTCCACATATCTACAACTCTGTTACTAAACGAATAGAGGCAGATCCCTTACACTCCCAGTCTCTCTCTCTGTCACTCGTTTGTTTGCACACCGGTACAAATGAGGCAGATCCCATACACATGCAACTAAGTTGAACATGGGAATCTGCAGAGAGACAAGTTGCAGATCCCTTTCACATCCAACCCACTTCGTCCATATGACCATCTGATTTTATCTTGAAATTCTCTATTGTTCTTGATCCCACTATAGCACTAGGTAGCCTATTTCACATATCTACGTCTCTGTTACGAGAGAGGCTGATCCCTTACACAACCAATCTCTCTCTCTCTCTCTAATTTGCACACTGGTACAAATGAGGCAGATCCCTTACACATGCTACCAAGATGAAAATGGGAGTTTGCAGAGAGCCAAGTGGTCCCTACAAGGTAGATCCCTTTCACACCCTACCCATCTCATAAACGTGATATATTACACACTTACTATACACAAATGTTATCATATGCACTCAACTCTCCATTGAATGGATTAAAAGGGGGGATGACCAGTCCGTTAGGTGCTAGAAAAGCATTACATTTATGTGACAATTCCTCTCCCTTGCTTTTGGTTCACACATTAGTTTGGTTGTTGTATTATATTTTGTTTCATTGATATCTTCCTATTAATGTACAGAAATAATAGTTGTTTGATATTTATTAAATCTGTGATTAATTTATAATGTGATGGAATTGAAAACATGAACATCCCACCAACTCATTAGAAATACAATTAGTCAAGAGCCAAATAACAAGATTTCCCCCATCTTATCCCTCTGGCATGGAGCTCATTGGCTGGTAACATGTTGCCATACAAAGGGTATTGTTTTCCCATTTATCAATTTCCTCATTTGGGACAAATGAGAAAAGTTGAGGGAAGAGTTTTAAATATTTGTTGTAATAACTTGTGTCTATTTTAGTTTTTAACAGTTGTTGGCATATATATATTTTTTTAATTCCATTACATCAAAAATTAAACCCAGATTAAATAGAGACCATACATCAATTATTTCTGTCCATTGATAAGAGAGATAGAAATAAATACAAATATAAAAAGGGAAATCAATTTATATACATGTAAATATAGATAGACCAGGACCAGCAGGTCCTGTCCGTTAAAGTTAAAGGCAATATCCGTTAAAGGGAGGTCCGGTGAATGGAGGTTCGAGTGTACCTGCAACCAAGATGCAATTGCAAGAAATTGGAACATAAGAAAATGGGATTCTGCAGAGAGCCAATTGGACCACACAAAACAAATCCCTTTCATACCCAACCTATCTCGTAAACTCTCTTTCTTTCTCTCTCTCTCTCTCTCTCTCTCTCTCTCTCTCTCTCTCACACACACACAAATTATAACATAAGAAAACGGGAGTGTGCAGAGAGCCGATTGGCCCACGCACGGGAGATCCCTTTCACACCCAACCGATCTTGTCCTTTCAATTTTTACGTTGAAGCTCTATTGTTATTGATCCCACTATAGCACTCGGTAGCCTTTTCCACATATCCACAACTCTTTTACCAAGCGAATAGAGGCAGATCCCTTACACAGCCAATCTCTTTCTCTCTCGCTTTTGTTTGTTTGCACACCGGTACAAATGAGGCAGATCCCTTACACATGCAACCAAAATGAAAATGGAAGTCTGCAGAGAGCCAACTGGCCCACATAAGGCAGATCCCTTTCACACCCAACCCATCATAAACGTTACCTGTTATTTACACTACTTACTATACCGTACACCCATGTTATATACCTGCAACCAAAACACAATTTTAAGAAATAGGAACATAAGAAAATGGGAGTCTGCAGGTAGCCAATCGGCCCACACAAGACAGATCCTTTTCACACCCAACCCATCTCATAATAATTCTCTCTCTCTCCCTCATTTATCTCTGTCTTCCTTACATTTATGACATCCTAGTCTCTCTCTCTCACAAATGAGAACATAAGAAAACCGGAGTCTGCAGTTATCCGATTAACCCACACATGTCAGATCCTTTTCACACCCAACCCCTCCCACGCTCTCTGTCTCTCTCTCACACTTATCGCTATCTTCCTTGCGTTTACGACATCCTATTCCCTCTTGCCATACTCTCTCTCTCTCTCCCTCACAAATGAAAACATAACAAAATAAGAAAATGGGAGTATGCAGAGAGCCAATTGACCTACACATGGCAGATCCCTTTCACACCCAACCCATCTCGTTCTATCTAGTTTCAAGTTGAAGCTCTATTGTTCTTGATCCCATTATAGCACTCGGTAGCCTATTTCACATATCTACAGCTCTGTTACTAAGCGAATAGAGGCAGATCCCTTACACAACCAATCTCTCCCTCTCTCGCTCTTGTTTGTTTGCACAATCTGTTGCTTTTGTAGTGTCTCCATGCCTGATAAATTAAATTATCTTTTGATATCTGTGACACAGCTTTTGTATCCAACACAATACCCTGCTTGCAAAACCGCTCGAACCCCGGACAACATTACTTGCATCTTTAATTACTATTAATATTATTATAATATATACCGGTATATATTATATATATAAATATATATATAGGCTCTCAGCCTATGCCCGAGAGGGAGTAGTTGGAATATAGAAAAAATAAATAAATATATACAGTATATATAATTATATATAAACTGTATATATATTTATTACTTAACGTCGTGATCCCCGAAGGTGTGGAAACGAACAAACCGCCCCATGGCACCTCTGTCCCCAGTCAATCGACGCCCCTCCTCCCATCCAGCACCTCCTTCATCCATATGCTTCCTCACTCCATTCTTCCACCTCTCCTTCGGTTTACCTCTCCCTCTCCGTCCTTCCACTCGCTCTCGTACACCCTCTTAGTCACTCTCTCGCTTTCCATACATTCCATATGGCCAAAGCATCTCAAGTTGTTCCTTTTCACACTTTCTAGCACATCTACCTCCACACCACACCTCCTTCTTAATTCCTCATTTGTCTGTCTATCCCTCTATGTAACTCCGCACGCACTTCTTAAGTAACTCATTTCCACCGCTCTCACTCTTGGTCCGAGTCTCTTCTCGAACGTTCAAGCTTCGCTTCCGTAAGTCAGTGTCGGGATTACCACACTGTCAAGCAAGGACTTCTTCACTTCTATACTGACCACTCTGTTTCTTATTACTGCTTTCAACGTTCCTACATCCCTCTTCCCCTGTTGCACCCTCTACTTCACCTCACACTCTGTGGTTTCACCCCTTTCGAAGACCATAACCTTGCTCTTCCCTTCAGATTCCATTTTTAGCACACTGTTCCAAACACATTTACCAGACCCTGCAACTCCCATTCATTATCGCTCATCAGAACTGTATCATCAGCAAACAGCAGTACAGGTAGCTTCCACTCATTTCCCTCCCTTATCAGCGATACACCAACATCCACTTCTCTTCCTAGAATTTCTTTCATGACTCCATCCATATTATACAGTAAACAACCACGGGGACATCACACATCCCTGTTTCAACCCAACATTCAGGTTAAAGAACTCGCTCTGCTCATTCTCCACACATACGGCCACCTTTGCACCCTCAAACATGCTCTTCACTGCTTTCAGAAACTTGCCATCTACTCTGTATATTCTAAGTACTTTCTACATACCTTCTCTATCCACTGTGTCATAGGCCTTCTCAAAATCAACAAAGGCAACATGCACCTCTTTTTGTTTCACCAGATATTTCTCCACAACACAATTCAGGGTAAACATCTGATCTACACATCCTCTTCCCTTCCTAAATCCGCCCTGCTCGTCACCTATATATTTCTCTGTTCTCGTTCTCAGTCTCTAAATCACTACCCTACTGTACAGCTTCGCAACTACGCTTAGAAATTATATTCCTCGGTGGTTACCAAACACTCCTCTTTCCCTTTTACCCTTATATAGGGGGGCTATTATGCCTGTCGTCCAGTCATCAGGTGCACTCCTCTTCTCCCATGCTAGTTTGCACATTTTCCATACCCATTCGATCACTATTGTTATGTACTCTAATATATCCAATTATAATTTCATGACTTATATATGTACAGGGATACACATATGGTAATCTAATAATCTAATAACCCTATTATAACAGCTTATAATATTAACATTGTATTTTCCTTGTATCAAATACAATGGATGCAGACCGTGGGGCAACAGGATGTATACATTTGACCTCGCAGGTCATGGAATTCACATATGTCAGGACTGGTGTCATCAAACCAAGCCACACAACATCACATGTCACGGCGCCTGTAATATTGGCATGGAGACTGTGAGTGGAAAGTTTTACCTAGAGCGGGTCACTTGTGAGACCCCACCCTAATACGTCATTATTGACAGGTAATAGGATTGGTTATGATGTACACGTAGAATGGTAATGAGTGGTTTTACGTCATAAAGCGGGGCATAACCCGAGATAATATAAGGAGGATCTCCAGTGCTGGAAGGAGAAAACACGGAGACCCCAGCTCGCTCATCGAGGGGTCATAGATCAGCTCTGTGTATGATAAACAGACAATATACCATACTTGAATTAATCTTACTATTACGAATAATTATACAAACTATATATTAGTGAACTTCTGAATAAGTCTTAAGATATCTTTCATTAAACTATTGTGAATTATTCTAAAGTTTCAGTTACCTGTCTCTAAGTATTATTTTAAGTTATCAAATTAATCCCAGGGTAAGCCTGCGATGGTAGCAGTATTTACAAGGGGGAATTGATACAAATAGCAACCCTATTGACACTACCATACACTATCTCACCACCATACCTCAGCATTTCCCCACACACTCCATCTGTTCCTGGTGCTTTCCCCAACTTCACTCTTTTCATGGCTTCCCACACTTCTGACCTTCTGATCTCCACCTCCTCCTCTATTACTTCTCTTCTTCTCTCTCCCATACCCCATCCAACTATGTGTGCTGGCGCTTCATTCCTTACGTTTAGCAACTCGTTGAAGTACTCCCTCCATCTTTCGACTCTCTCTTGCTTATCGGCTAGCATTCTCCCATTCTTATCTTTCACACCTTTACTGTTTCCCTTACTACCTTCCCTAACTTTTGTTGACTTCTTTCCAGAAAAGTTTCTTACACTCCCTCCATTTTACACTCCGATTCCTTCCAAATTCCTCATCTACTTTTCTCTTACTTTCCTTCGCTACTCTCTTTACCACTCTCTTTCTCTCCACGTACCTCGCTCTTTTTTGCCTCTCCAAATCCCCTCTACTACCCAACCCCTCTTTATACACTTTCTTCTTATCTTCCACAGCTATTTGTACTTCTTCTGTCCACCGTGCTGTACTTTTCACTCCCCTCCCTCTTCTCCTTACTCCACACACCTCCTCACATGCTGCACATATATCTTCCTTAAACACCTTGCTCATCTCCTCCACTTCCTCCATATCATCCAGATCGAACCCACCTAGTCGTCTTTCTACTGCTATCCTGTATCCTACTGCTATCCCTGATTTCCTCCTCTTGTAGCCTCTCCACCCTCCTCGTATTCCACTTTCCACATTCCACCTTCCTCTCGCCTCCATCCAGCTCTTCTCACCCACTTCTTTTGTATCCTAATTTTAGCTACTACTACATAATGATCAGACAGACCCCCTCTAATACATGCACCCTAGCATCCAGCACATATTCCTTCATTCGTTCATCCACACATATATATTCAATCAGTGCCTTTCGTTCCACCACTTTCTTATCCTTATCCTTCTTCCTCCAAAACACTTTCCATGTGTACCTGTGTATCATTTTGTGTCGGAAGAAGGTGTTGGCTATCCACAGACTCCTCCCCACACATACGTCCACAAGTGCACTACCATTCCCACTCACCTATGATGGTACCCCCCACCTTCCCACCACTCCATTAACTTTCCTATCACCCACCTTCCCATTTATATTCCCAATCAGAAATATTATTTCGTTCTTGTCAAACTTATCCAGGCACGCCTCAACATTCACCCAGAACTCCTCTTTCTTTCTTTCTTACAAGTTTATCCTCTGTCGGAGCATACACACACACAATCACCCACGTTTGTATTCCCACTTTCATTCTCACCCAACACAATCCTTGAACCCACAGACCCATATAGTCTCTTACACGCTCCTTCCATTTGTTACTTGCAAACAAACACGCACCTTCTCTCGCTGCTCCTTTACTCACTCAAGCACACACACCCATTCCACACTCCCACTCTCTCACATCTGTACCCATCCATTTGGTCTCCGTCATTCAACATACATCCAGTCTGGCATTCACTAACACTTTCAAGATCTCTCTCTCTTTTGTATCATTATTCATGCCTCTCACATTCCACGTATATATATATATATATATATATATATATATATATATATAGTGTATATGTATATAAAATTAATTATATATATATATACTGTATATATATATATATATATATATATATATATATATATATATATGCAGTGTGAGAGGATCCTCCCCACACATGTGAACAATACTCAAAACAAGGATACACCTGTACAGAGAAAGAAGCTGTACATGGGTAAAGAACCCCTTGAGGCGGTTGAGCACACTGGCAGGCTGCCTTAACAAGACTGGTAATATGGTCCTTACAAGTGAGAGCTGAAGAAAAAGAGACACCAATAATATTGAGAGAAGATGAAGGATTGATGTTTTTATTGTTGAAGAATAAGGGA
This sequence comes from Paralithodes platypus, assembly GCA_032716605.1. Taxonomy (NCBI): domain Eukaryota; kingdom Metazoa; phylum Arthropoda; class Malacostraca; order Decapoda; family Lithodidae; genus Paralithodes; species Paralithodes platypus. The sequence goes on from CM064507.1 coordinate 14,710,189, forward strand.
TAGTCCACTGGGAGTTGTGGACTGGTAGATAGATGGGTTTTGGAAGCATTAAAGGCAAGAAGGATTTCTCTGCCCCAATTGGAAATAGTAGTTAGATCAGAAGATAAGTGTTCTATGGCTTCATTACGTTTGTCTTTGAGGAATTGCTGGCTGGGGCGTTCTGGAAAACTAATCGACTAGTGTAAGGTAGAGTCATCTGCATATGAATGGCTGGGACTGGAGGTACAGTTGAGAAGATCGTTTATGAAAATTAGAAAGAGAATAGGAGATAGGACAGAGCCCTGAGGAACATCGGAGTTGATAAGATGAAGAAATGAGCGATGGCCGTCCACAACTGCAGCTATGGAACGACCGGAAAGGAAATTAGAGACAAAGGCACAGATGGAGGGATAGAAACCGAAGGAGGGCAGTCTAGAAATTGAAAATTTGTGCCAGACTCTATCGAAGGCCTTCAATATGTCTAGAGCAATTTATATATATATATATATATATATATATACTATATATATATATATGCACGAGGGGATATCGGAAAGTTTTAAATATCATCCGGAAGTTATTGAGCTATGTCAATGAAATGTTGTTGCCTTTTTCAGGCTAATAATCATGAGCTACGTATATACAGCACATGTGCCAATTACTTGATGAAGCTATAATTACACATTTGCATAATGCCTATCTGATTTATAAACACAAATATGAATGTAACCAGGCGACATCGCTGTTGTTTCAGTCGAATAATGGCTCCTTGAACAGTAAGTATCGCTTTACCAGTGGTTGTCCCCTCACAGGATCGGGGGCACTGCTCAATAAACTCGCCCCTCGAGGAAAAATCAAATTAAAAATATATATACATATATATATATATATATATATATATATATATATATATATATATACTGTGTATATCTCTATATATATATACAGTATATGGCCAACCCTGATATCTTTCTCACCGAGACACAGTTGTCTGGGACTATATATGTGTGGATGAACGAATGAAGGAATCTGTGCTGGATGCTAGGGTGTATAGGGGTATTGGAGGGGGTCTGTCTGATCATTATGTAGTAGTAGCTAAGGTTAGGATACAAAAGAAGTGGGTGAAGAGAGCTGGAGGGAGGGGAGAGGAAGGTGGAATGGTGAGGAGGGTGGAGAGGCTACAGGAGGAGGAAATCAGGGAAGAGTACAGGAGAGCAGTAGAAACACGACTAGGTGAGTTCGACCTGGAAGATATGGAGGAAGTGGAAGAGATAAGCAAGGTACAAAGGAAGGGAGTACAAAGGAAATCAAGCAACAACAGTTCTAGTGACCCTTCTAGGCTGCTTGTCCTCCAAAACACTGAGGATCAAGTGTCCAAACAGTGGTTTAGAGTGGGTAAGGGAACATTGGAAAGGGAACTACTGCCCTGGAACTAATGTCCGTGGCAGGAATAGGAAGTTAGTAGGGGACAGATGGGTTAGTAACTGATGGGAGAATAAATTAAAGTTATTCATTTACAAACGTAGTCAATCGCGGGTTTGATGCGAGATATTTGTCTAGGCGAAGTTTAAATGAATCAACGGTGCTGCAGTCTATGACATCTCGGGGAAGCCCATTCCATAAGTTGACAACTCTATTGAAGAAGAAATTCTTAACTTCGTGTGAGTTAAAAGATTTACCAATAATTTTGCAACCGTTTCCCCATGTGTAATTAGATTGGTCGATAGTGAAGTACTTACTACAGTTCATATTGTGATGCCTTTGATGATTTTGAACACTTGAATTAAGTCGCCTCTTAATCTGCGCTGGGTTAAAGGAAATAGATTTAATTCTCTAAGACGCTCCTCGTATGGTTTGTTCTTTAGGCTAGGTATCATTTTGGTAACTCTACGACACGTTGAACTCGTTCTAGCTTGTCTATATCTTTTTGGTAATAAGGGCACCAGGATTGAACGCAGTATTCCAGAAGAGAGCGGACTAAGGAATTGTAAAGGGTTAGGATAACGTCTATGGATTTATGCTCAAATGACCTGCCTATAAAGCCAATTATTTTGTTTGCCTTCTTAACAACTTCTGAACATTGTTGACTCGGTTTTAGGTTACTCGATATTGTTACTCCCAGATCGGTTTCTCTGTTTACATTCTTAAGCTGAGTGCCATTCATCAAATAGTTTGCTTTCTCATTTCGGTATCCGATATGTATTACTTTACATTTATCCGCATTGGATCTCATTTGCCAAATTTGTATGAAGGTGTTTAAGGAAGAGATCTGTGCAGCATGTGAAGAGGTGTGTGGAGTGAGGAGAAGAGGGAGGGGAGTGAAAGGTACAGCATGGTGGACAGAAGACGTAAAAATAGCTGTGGAAGAGAAAAATAAAGCATATAGAGAGTGATTGGGTAGTAGAGGGAATGAAGATTTGGAGAGGCAAAAACGAGCGAGGTACATGGAGAGAAAGAGAGTGGTAAAGAGAGTAGTGAAGGAAAGTAAGAGAACAGTAGGTGAGGAATTTGGAAGAAATCCGAGTGTAAAATGGAGAGAGTGTAAGAAACTGTTCTGGAAAGAAGTCAAGAAAGTTAGGGAAGGTAGCAAGGGAAACAGTAAGGGTGTGAAAGATAAGAATGGGAGAATGCTCGCCGAGAAGCAAGAGAGATGGAGGGAGTACTTCAATGAGTTGCTAAATGTAAGGAATGAAGAGCCAGCAACATAGTTGGATATGGTATGGGAGGGAGAAGAGGAGAAGTAGTGGAGGAGGAGGTGGGGATCAGGAGGTCAGAAGTGTGGGAAGCTATGCAAAGAGTGAAGTTGGGGAAAGCACCAGGAACAGATGGAGTGTGTGGGGAAATGTTGAGGTATGGTGGTGAGATAGTGATCGAATGGGTATGGAAAATGTGCTAATTATTATGGGAGAAGGGAAATGCACCCGATGACTGGAAGACTGGCATAATAGTCCCCCAAAGGGGAAAGAGGAGTGTGTGGTAACCACCGAGGAAGATGTCTTTTAAGCGTAGTAGGGAAGGTGTACAGTAAGGTAGTGATTGAGAGAGTAAGAACGGAGAAATGGATAGGCGACGAGCAGGGATGTTTTAGGAAGGGAAGAGGATGTGTAGATCAGATTTTTACCCTGAATTGTGTTGTGGAGAAATATCTGGAGAAGCAACAGAAGGTGTATGTTGCCTTTATGGACTTGGAGAAGGCCTATGACAGAATTGATAGAGAAGGCATGTGGAAAGTATTTAGAATATACGGAGTAGATGGCAAGTTGCTGAAAGCAGTGAAGAGCATGTATGAGGGTGCAAAGGCGGCAGTACATGTGGAGAATGAGCAGAGTGAGTTTTTTTACCCGAGTGTTGGGTTGAAACAGGGGTGTGTGATGTCCTCGTGGTTATTTACTGTATATATGGATGGAGTCATGAAAGAAATACTAGGAAGAGCAGTAGATGTTGGCGTATCGCTGAAAAGGGAGGGAAATGAGTGGAAGCTGCCTATACTACATTTGCGGATGACACAGTTCTGATGAGCGATAATGAATGGGAGTGGCAGGGTCTGGTAAATGAGTTTGAAACAGTGTGTGAAAAACAAAATTTGAAAGTAAATGCGGGGAAAAACGAGGTTATGGTCTTCGAAAGGGGTGAAGTCACAGAGTGTGAGGTGAAGTTGAACGGTCAGGCTATGGAGATCGTCAGCTCTTTTAAGTATCTGGGCAGTGTGTTGAGTATAGATGGGACTGTGGATGAAGAAGTGCGGGAGAGGGTGCAACAGGGGAAGAGGGTTGTAGGAACGTTGAAAGCAGTAACAAGAAATAGAGATGTCAATATGGAAGTGAAGAAGTCCTTGCATGACAGTGTGGTAATCCCGACACTAACTTACGGAAGCGAAGCATGGACGTTCGTGGAGAGACTCAGACCAAGAGTGAGAGCGGTGGAAATTAGTTACTTGAGAAGTGCGTGCGGAGTTACATAGAGGGATAGACAGACGAATGAGGAAGTAAGAAGGAGGTGTGGTGTACAAAGGAGTACAAAGGAAATCAAGCAACAACAGATCTAGTGACCCTTCTAGGTTGCTTGTCCTCTAAAACACTGAGGATCAAGTGTCCAAACAGTGGTTTAGAGTGGGTAAGGGAACATTGGAAAGGGAATTACTGCCCTGGAACTAATGTCCGTGGCAGGATTAGGAAGTTAGTAGGGGACAGATGGGTTAGTAACTGAGGGGGGGATAAAATAAAGTTATTCATTTACAAACGCAGTCATTCGCGGGTTTGATGCGAGATATTTGTCTAGGCGGAGTTTAAATGAATCAACGGTGATGCAGTCTATAACGTTTCGGGGAAGCCCATTCCACAAGTTGACAACTCGATTGAAGAAGAAATTCTTAGATTCGTGTGAGTTAAAAGATTTACCAATAATTTTGCAACCGTTTCCCCGCGTGTAATTAGATTGGTCGATAGTGAAGTACTTACTACAGTTCATATTGTCGATGCCTTTGATGATTTTGAACACTTGAATTAAGTCACCTCTTAATCTGCGCTGGGTTAAAGGAAATAGATTTAATTCTCTAAGACGCTCTTCGTATGGTTTGTTCTTTAGGCTAGGTATCATTTTGGTAACTCTACGTTGAACTCGTTCTAGCTTGTTTATATCTTTTTGGTAATAAGGGCACCAGGATTGAACGCAGTATTCCAGAAGAGGGCGGACTAATGAATTGTAAAGGGTTAGGATAACTTCTTTGGATTTATGCTCAAATGACCTGCCTATAAAGCCAATTATTTTGTTTGCCTTCTTAACAACTTCTGAACATTGTTGACTCGGTTTTAGGTTACTCGATATTGTTACTCCCAGATCGGTTTCTCTGTTTACATTCTTAAGCCGAGTGCCATTCATCGAATAGTTTTCTTTCTCATTTAGGTATCCGATATGTAGTACTTTACATTTATCCGCATTGAAACTCATTTGCCAAATTTGGGCCCAACATGACAATTTATCTAGATTGTGTTGCATATCGGCAACTTGTTCTTTTGAGAGTACGCTATTTGCAATTTTTGTATCGTCAGCAAATTTTGAGATTGTACAGGTGAGACCCTCATCTATGTCGTTGATGTAAATTAGAAAGAGAATTGGTCCTAGTACCGATCCCTGGGGTACCCCGCTACTTACATTGGTCCATTTTGATGCCTTACCGTTTATGACTACTCTTTGCTTTCTGTCGCTGAGCCAATTTTCTATCCATTTCAACACACCGTCTTGTATTCCATGCGCTTTTAGTTTTAGCAGTAAACGTTTGTGGGGAATTTTGTCAAAGGCCTTTTGAAAATCAAGGTATATAATATCTACAGCTTTACTCTCATCGTAGAGGTTGAGGATATCGTGGAAGAAGTCTAAGAGGTTTGTTAAACAGGAACGTTTTTACGAAAGCCGTGTTGAGTATCTTTAAGTATGTTATTTTCCTCTAAGTGATTTACGAGTCTGTCTCGTATGACCGTTTCTAGCATTTTACATACAACTGAGGTTAAGCTAATTGGACGATAGTTACTGGGTAGGGATTTGCTGCATTTTTTGAATATCGGTGTTACGTTGGCTAGCTTCCACTGATCGGGCATAGTTCCAGACTGCAAGGATTTATTGAATAGTAATGTCAGTGGTTTAGAGAGCTCATCCTTAGCTTCCTTTAGAACTCTAGGCGAGATTGTATCAGGTCCAGGCGTTTTATTTACCTTGAGTTTATCTAAACAATTCAATACTTCTCTCTCTGTAACGGTGATATTGCTTAGAACATCTGAATTATCAATCTGAATCGGCGATGGTGTAGGGATATCACTGAGGTCTTCTGTTGTAAAAACTGATGCAAAGAAGGTATTGAGGGCATTACTCATTTGTTCTTCGTCTTTGGTGTATTCTCCATTTTCATCGACTAACGGTCCAACAGTTGAAGTAACGACTTTTTTCTTTCTGATATAACTATAGAATTCTTTCGGGTTTGTTTTACTTTGATTCGCAATATGTAACTCTAAGGTCTTTTTACTTTGCTTAATTAACTTTTTGGCTTTGCGTCGTAGCTCTACAAATTTCAGCCGTTCTTCGTCATTTTGTGAGGATTTTAATCTATCATTAGCAAAATTTTTAGCAAGCAGGCAGTTTGAAATATCTTTATTCCACCATTTGGGCTTATTATTATGGCCTGGACGCCGAGTTTTCGATGGTATGCAGTCTTGCACTGCTTTTAGGTAAGTGGCTTCGAATAACTTCCAAGATGTATTTATGTCGTTATTGTGAATTAAAAAGCTCCAGTCAGTTTCTTTAAACATAGCTCTAAGTTTATGGAAGTTTGCTTTCTTGAAATTAGGGACTTTTTCGATGCTACTATTTGGTTCGTTACTAGTAAACTTTAAAGTGAAAGTTATCGTACGATGGTCGCTGTTATACTGAATTCATCATCAACATTCAAATTCTCTATTAATTCTTCTTTTGTTGCAAGTACAATGTCAAGAACGTTATTACCACGGGTCGGCGTTCCAACAAATTGATAAAGCGAACTCTCTTGCAAGGTCGTATACAAGTCATGTCCGGAGTGTGAAGTAAGAGTATCGCCCCACTTGGTCACAGGTAAATTAAAGTCACCAAAAATTACGGTATCTTGTGAGTTACTTACATCTGCAATTTGTTCGTAAATTTCTCGGTCAGTTTTCACTGATTGAGCTGGAGGTCTGTATATTAATGCAAGTATTATTTTGGTACCTTTATTATTCTTTATTAGCACAAAAGATGCGTCGACGTTCACAATTTGAGGTTTTGACAAGAGGGTAGGGTTAAGACTTTCTTTGATATAAAGTAAAACGCCACCTCCATTTCGATTTATTCGGCTTTTCTCAAACATTACATAACCGGGAAGTGAATACTCTGCTAAAAAGTCTCTATCTTCTGTATTGAGCCAAGATTCTGTTATGCCAATCACATCATAATTTTCTGTAAACAGTAGCTCCTCTAAATCTGAAAATTTATTGCGTATGCTACGAGCGTTTGCATAGAAAACCTTTAAATTTGTTATTTTAGAACTCACGGAACGCTCTTTAATAATATTTTTGGTTCTTGTCGGATCTACATTTATGTTCATGGCTGTCCTCGGTCCTCGCTGTCTTCGGTCCTTATCGCTGGTGGTCCTCGGTTGCCTCTGTTTTTTCTTGGCGTTGGATGATTTATGTCACTGCTGCTTCTTCTCGGATGGCGTTTTTTGATCCATGGCTGCGGACTGCTTCGTGTAGGAGACGACCCATGCATGCTGAACCCACAGGGTTTAGATGAGTGCCATCCTTGCGGAACAGAGTAGGCTGGTTGTAGAAGTTGTCCCAGAGGTTGATGAATTCAACTTCTTCCCTCAGACACAAATGTTTTAGTCGGCTATTTGTGCTGAAAGCCTTGTCGTAGAATTTGTCAGGTGCGTCGATCTTGGGGAGAATGCCTGAGATGATGATATTCCTTGACTTGTTTTTGTAGTGCTGGTTCATCTTGCGATATTTCTCCATCAACTCTTCGGATCTGGTGCGCATGACGTCATTTGAACCAGCATGGATGACAAAAAGGGTATTTTCATTTGCATCCTTTGTGGTATCTTCGAAGGCTTCCACAATGTCGTCCAGTCCAACTCCTGGGATGCAAAATCTTTTTCGTTGATTTGGGACTCTGTCGCAGAACTCTTCGACCTGTCCTCGTAGGATGGAATCCCCAACGAGCCTGGTCTCTTCTGGTTCGTCTTCCATCTCTACCAATATCTCAAATCTGTTGGACATTGTGACTGGTAGACGAGACCTTTTCTGCGTTGGCCGTGCACCGTTCCTCACTGGTGTAAATCCGGAAACCTGTGGTGGCGGGACTCTACGTACAGGTCGGGGAGAGGAGTGGTTAGAACGGGGGCGAGGGGTTGGTACTGTTCGTGCTAGCAGGCTTCTTGCACGAGGAGTGGGGGAGAGACTAAGGTGAACAGGGCGGCTGTCCTGGTTTGATGTCGGCTCAGGTTCATCAGAAGCATCTGCTGCAGTGTCTACTGCAGGTGTTGGATTGTTGGCAGATGATGTTGGGGCGGTGGTGGATGCTGGAGTTGAAACAATTTGAGTTAGTGATACTCCAACGTTGAGTGTTACAAACTCTTGGAGTGATTCCAGCTTCCTGGTGAGGGCGTTGATCTTGTTGAGGGCTTCATCCAATTTTGCTGTCAAATCCCCTCGTTGCTGGCAGAGTCGGCAGACTTGTGGATCGGCAGGAGCAAACATGGAAGCACCAAACCTACCGGCGCAGTTCGTACAGGCACGAGGCATGGTGACGATCACTTTCTTCAGTTCACTTCACTCACTTAAAAACACTTAACTCACTTTAAAAACACTAAACTCACTTTAAAAACACTTCACTCCCTTCAGGTCGCTTCACTTACTTAAATAGGCCTAACCGAAAACAAAAATGTTGAAATACACACAAATAGGTTATCAGCGGTGATAGCCTAACCAAAAATTAAAACAAAACAAAATTAAATTTGAATACGCAGTGATAGCCGAACCGAAAACAATTTTACGTTTATTTAAACCGAAATAGGCCACCAGGGGTTATAGCCTATCCTAACCGAAAACAAAAATTATGAAATACCGGTACGCAGAAATAGGTCACCAGCGGTGATAGCCTAACTGAAAATTTAAAAATTGAAGTACGCAGAAATAGGCCACCAGGGATGATAGCCTAGACTAACCAAAAACAAAAATTATGAAATACCGGTACGCAGAAATAGGCCACCAGCGGTGATAGCCTAGACTAACCGAAAACAAAAATAACCGAAAACAAAAATTATGAAATACTGGTATGCAGAAATAGGCCACCAGCGGTGATAGCCTAACTGAAAATTTAAAAATTGAAGTACGCAGAAATAGGCCACCAGGGATGATAGCCTAGACTAACCGAAAACAAAATTAACCGAAAACAAAAATTATGAAATACCGGTACGCAGAAATAGGCCACCAGCGGTGATAGCCTAACTGAAAATTTAAAAATTGAAGTACCGTACGCAGAAATAGGCCACCAGGGATGATAGCCTAGACTAACCGAAAACAAAAATAACCACAAACAAAAAAGTATGAAATATGCAGAAGTAGGCTACCAGGGGTGATAACCTACCTAAAAAAGCAAAACAAATATATATATATATATATATATATATATATATATAATAGAATATGTGACTAAATATACAATTCACCAAATAGAGATTATATAAAAATAAAGTGTAACTGCACACAAGGGGTTAATATACTGTATCAACAGATGGCGCTGGTGTCACTGTAGGCTAGTCGAGCAGGATTATATTTAGATAAACAAAGTTATCAGTCAAAGGTTACTACAGTACAAGATCATGCAAGCAACAACTAAAATTACAGATATATATAGCTACAGTAGGATACTGAATACGATAACTACTAGAGTTAATAAGAAAATACAAAGCTAGGTCGATTTAGAGGTGCGCGTGCGTCGTCTGCTACAAGCTAGGATAACAAATGTAAACAACAATGTTTATCAGTCAGAAAAGCAATAAAATAACATGCACGGCAACTACAGAACTATGTGGAGGTTAAACAAGCACTTAACTACTGTTCATGCAATGAATAAAGGGAATTGGGATATGAAATACTCAAATTAGGATAGAGTTTTCTCAGTGGCGATGCGGAGCTGTAGGCGGTGCTAAAGCCGGCGGGTCTAGGAGGTGGAGGTGGATGTGCTGGAAAGTGTGAAAAGGAACAACTACAGATGGTTCGGCCATATGGAACTTATGGGAAGCGAGAGAATGACTAAGAGGGCGTATGAGAGCGAGGTGGAAGGACAGAGAGGGAGAGGTAGACCGAAGGAGAGGTGGAAGGATGGAGTGAGGAAGTATATGTATGAAGGCGGTGCTGGTTGGGAGGAGGGGCATCGACTGACTGGGGACAGAGGTGCATGGGGGCGGTTCGTTCGTGGCCACCCCTTCGGGGATCATGGCATCAGGCAATAGATAGATAGATAGTTTCTGAGGCATACGTCATTGCACTTCTAATACAAGAGGCATACACCTTTCCCTTCAGGGGGAGAAGCGTTCTTGTCATGGTCAGCATTGGCATCAGTTTTCTGAACTTCCCCCAGCCATATCTAATTCTAGCGACAGTGGCAGCCTCGGCCCCACCACCGGCAAAGATGATATCTCTTAGGTAACAACACTTGGCCACCAGCTGCAATGACTCAATTCCAAAATTCACAGCCACAGGATCATCATTTAACACAAGCTCGCCCTTGCACACTACACACTCATATTCATATTCCTTTATTTCTGACTCATCCTTCGGCAGGGGTCCTTTCATTCAAATACAGCACTTACTCCCATGGTGCACCCAATATCGACAGACTGTTCCAGCTGGTTGACTTGAGCGACCGTGATTATTTAAACCTTTAAGAATCAATAATTACTAAAAGACGAGACATTGACTATGGTCGCATGAGTAAATCAGCTAGAATGATTGACATCTATGGGTGACTCAGCGTCACTGAAACATAGTTTAGTGATCCAGCAGCCCACACAGTGGACACTTTAACAATACCCAACAGGGTTTTACAAAGTAATGGTCCTCCAGATATTACCTGCCATCACTCACAGTGCACTCGGTTTATGAATAAGCATATAGATATTAATAATTATAAAAGGTGACAGTCTCTTATTATACTTATATGTTTTACTGCACATAATATATAATTACCCTTGCATAGATTTAATCATGCAATATTAAACATTAACTTAGTTATATCGGCATTTAAACAACACACATACACATATGCAGCTGCCACACGGATATGGTTGAGGCCATTCCCTTGTGATATAATGTTGGTCTATTCAGGCCTATAGTTGTTGCAAAAACTCAGTATATCTTAAATAGTTCCTAAGCATTTTTTTCTCTTCCAGCCGCCAATAGGTATGAGTCATTACATGACTGGTTGTCAAAATATCAGAGGATACATTTTTCATGAGCTACCCTGGCAACCTGTAACGCACCGAGCTAGTTGCGAAAGATAATAATTGGTAGAAAGTGCGGTCCTCTGACTCCTGCTAAGCCAATATTCCTACGCAGAGAGAGAGAGTGAGATGGCTATAGCCATAACATAAACTGATATGCGCTAGCATACAGTGAAACATTGGTGTTTATCGAAACACATTGTGTGTGTGTGTGTGAGGGGGTGTGTGTCTTTGAAAGACCATATTAGCATTCTTGATTAAAAAGTTTCCAGAGTAATAATTATTGTAATATGGAAAAACCATACTATTCAGTTTTTAGTACAGAAGGGAGAGAAGGAGAAATTAATACATTCCATGCTCCTAAATTCATGAAAATGCGATACCGCTAATTCGTTTATGGTACTGGGTTAGATGTATTGTGAAGAAAGTGTAATGGTAAGGATAGACATTGGGGCTATAAGTTATAATTGGAGTGATGCGCATTTCATGCGAGTCGGGCAAACCTCATATCCCTAGGTATGATACAGAGAGGTATGAGGAGCCCCAAAACAAATTGTGCAAATCGACAATAATGGGCCAGCCCGGGACCTCAATCAAAACTAAGAGACCAACATTAACCCCAAGAAGAGCAAATACACATCAGCTAAGGAAAATACTAATCTATAATGAGGATATATATTGATAGATAGATAAATAACTAGATATTAGATTAAACTTCTAGTAAGGAGGGAAGACATTATAGGAAAGTCGGAGACAGAAAAGCTTGCCAAGCTAGGTAGTCAGCACGGACGAACAGTTTCTGAGTACAGCAGGAGAAGTACGATCTGGTCTGAATACCTTCACAGTATTATGCTCAGAAAATACAGAACGTACATGCTTAGAAGGGATTCAGATGTTAGGCTTAAGTAAGAGAGAGAAGGGTGGAGAGGGAGGACTAGTACCGGAATAATCCAAGGTAGAATTCTTATTGAAAGTTTCAGCGGAGAGTTCAACTTTGTCAAAGGAAGAAGTGAAGGGGGTACCAATGGAGTGGATAAGTGAAGTGATAGATGAGGTAGTAAAAATGTTGGAGACATTTTTGGCTTGATGCCAGAAAGCCTGGCAAGAGCATTTAGTGTTGATGAAAGAGTTTTTGGTAAGTCAAAGTACAGATATGGCTTGATTCTGGGGAAAAACATAGAGAGTACGTGCTTCTTGAGTTTGAAGGTGACGGTACTGTTTGAATGCTTCTTCATTGTTGTGGACAACAGTAGAACAAGGTATTTTTGCATTAAACTGAGAGAAAGAAAGTTGATTGAATACCTTAAATGCCCAAGTTGATTACCTCACTAATGCATTCAGCATACTCCAACAGTCTTTCCAGCCACCAAAGCAAAAATCATTCCAAGGGAAATCAAAGAAGTTCTGCCAAATATCCTCCCAGTCGGCAGCGCCAAAGTGCCACAAGTGCCACCGGCTGAGAGGATCAAATGGCTGCAGTAGAAGGATGGGACAGGTAACAGATATAATGTTATGATGAGAGGAGCCTAAGGAAGAGAACAAATATAAACAGAAGGATTAGAAGTTAGAAATAAGTCCAGGATGTTGGGCCAATCTCCAAGGTAGTCAGAGATACGAGTAGGGTACTGAATTACCTGCTTCAGATAATTTTGGATAGCAAATATTTAGGCTTTTTCATCAGGTTGGTCAGTGATATCAGAGGAGAGCCCTTGGCGGTAGTGAACATTGTAATCCCTTAAGATGGATCAAGGTCTCTGAGAAAGGAAAGGTTGTTCCAATTTAGAAATCAGATAGTCAGAAATATTTGGTAAAGTCTGTAGAGTTAGGGGAGATATAGACAGCACAGAAATATTTTGTTTGAGAGTGACAGGAAAGTTTGAGCAAGAGAGTTGAAAACTCAGAGGAGTCTATGTCGGGAACAGAAGAGCGAGTGAGTTTGTTCTGCACATATTATTTTATTTCTTATGTGTATGAAGGAGAAAAAAGGCAAGATGCATGTAACAAGTGTTTTCCCCAAAGCCAATAGCGTGACAGAGCCAAATTCAAGAGACGTTGGAGTCAAAATGCCTGGACACACTAAGTTTAAAGCAGTCTAAGTCATAGGATGAAGGAAAGATTGAATGAGGGAGAGAGTTCCAGAGTTCACTTGTTGAGTAGAAGAAAGTCAGAATATTTGCCAGTTCTTGAGTTGGAGAGCTGAACTGAATATAAGTGGGAATATGTTGAAAGGCGGGTGCCTAGCACTCGCCTCAAAGGATGGGGGTATGCACAGAGAGAGCTCTGAAGAACACTGATTGTTTAATAACGATAGAAGAGTGAAAGAGATGCAACATTGCAAAGCCTTTAGCATTGAAACTAGGATAGAGAGTAGGAGGAAACAGTGATGGGGTTGATGGAAGTTGCTTCAGACACTTGAGTCTCGGTGAGGAAAAGAAGATATGGTTTGTTGGAGGAGAGTTGGTGTTCAACAGAAGGGAAGTCAGATGACAAGCCAAGAATATTGATTTAGTTGATAGAAATAGTGACAAATAGGCCATGGTTTATGACATTATGATGGATCATAAAGTGAGATCATGTCATAATCCGTGACATAGCCAGTAGAATGTTGGCTGTTAATCAAATGGTCGGCGGATCGAGGCCGCACTGTCAAAATGTTATTGGTAGATGTTAAGCCCGGGCAACTTGACCCAGCGATTTTTGGCAAACGCCTAATTTTCTTGGGAAATAAGGCGTCTGGCAAAAAAAAAAAAAAAAAAAAAAAAAAAAAAATATATATATATATATATACTGTATATCAAGTGAGGGTCGATTAATGGTCATTTATGCCCCCCCTCCCCTTCCTCCTCGGGGACTCCGAGGCTGGGTTCTGAGTCGTCAGCATGTTTTATATTTTGGTGCATTTGGTGTAATGCTTGTGTTAAGGAGAGGGAGTGTTTAAAGGTGGGGGCTCATGGGTTGAGGTAAACATGGAATGATAATCGCCAAGCTGTACATAATTAGGCTATCTTGCAAAATGCAATGGCACTGAAATAATTATTAACAATGGTATAAAGGATTTTGTGGATCGTCTATACTGGGCCTGTGACGTCACACCCGTATAAGTCCACCATCCAGTCGAGGATAAGGATACTGGTGTGACGTCACTATGACGTCACAGGCCCGGTATAGACGATCCGCAAAATCCTTTATACCATTGTTAATAATTATTTCAGTGACATTGCATTTTACAAGATAATTATATGCAGGTTGGCAATTATTTTTCCATGTTTACCTCAACCCATGAGCCCCCACCTTTAAGAGAACTAGCTGGATAACTTTCTGTGTAGGTGAGGCACACAGAGAATCAGTAAGAAGGGCCAAGCACATGAAGCAAGAGTTCCAGCAACTCATTCCAGCCTATATTCTCCCCCTACATCTAGTGGTCATTCTTTAGGGAGGAAACTCTGTCTACAGTTGTGTTATAGTAAACTAAGTACTGCTCTCTGTCTACAGTTGTGTTATAGTACACTAAGTACTGTACTCTGTCTACAGTTGTGTTATAGTACACTAAGTACTGTACTCTGTCTACAGTTGTGTTATAATACACTAAGTACTGTACTCTGTCTACAGTTGTGTTATAGTACACTAAGTACTGTACTCTGTCTACAGTTGTGTTATAGTACACTAAGTACTGTACTCTGTCTATAGTTGTGTTATAGTACACTAAGTACTGTACTCTGTCTACAGTTGTGTTATAGTACACTAAGTACTGTACTCTGTCTATAGTTGTGTTATAGTACACTAAGTACTGTACTCTGTCTAGTTGTTTTATAGTACACTAAGCACTGTGTTCTGTCTTCAGTTGTTTTATAGTACACTACGCACTGTTCTCTGTCTACAGTTGTGTTATAGTATACTAAGTACTGTACTCTGTCTACAGTTGTTTTATAGTACACTAAGTACTGTACTCTGTCTACAGTTGTTTTATAGTACACTAAGCACTGTACTCTGTCTACAGTTGTGTTACAGTATACTAAGCACTGTACTCTGTCTACAGTTGTGTTACAGTATACTAAGCACTGTACTGTCTACAGTTGTGTTATAGTACACTAAGCACTGTACTCTGTCTACAGTTGTGTTATAGTACACTAAGCACTGTACTCTGTCTACAGTTGTGTTATAGTACACTAAGCACTGTTCTCTGTCTACAGTTGTGTTATAGTACACTAAGCACTGTTCTCTGTCTACAGTTGTGTTATAGTACACTAAGCACTGCTCTCTGTCTACAGTTGTGTTATAGTACACTAAGCACTGTACTCTGTCTACAGTTGTGTTATAGTACACTAAGCACTGTTCTCTGTCTACAGTTGTGTTATAGTACACTAAGCACTGCTCTCTGTCTACAGTTGTGTTATAATACACTAAGCACTGTTCTCTGTCTATAGTTGTGTTATAGTACACTAAGCACTGTACTGTCTACAGTTGTGTTATAGTACACTAAGTACTGTACTCTGTCTATAGTTGTGTTATAGTACACTAAGTACTGTACTCTGTCTAGTTGTTTTATAGTACACTAAGTACTGTTCTCTGTCTACAGTTGTTTTATAGTACACTAAGTACTGTTCTCTGTCTACAGTTGTTTTATAGTACACTAAGGACTGTTCTGTCTACAGTTGTTTTATAGTACACTAAGCACTGTACTCTGTCTACAGTTGTTTTATAGTACACTAAGTACTGTTCTCTGTCTACAGTTGTGTTATAGTATACTAAGCACTGCTCTCTGTCTACAGTTGTGTTATAGTACACTAAGTACTGTACTCTGTCTACAGTTGTGTTATAGTACACTAAGCACTGTACTGTCTACAGTTTTATAATACACTAAGTACTGTACTCTGTCTACAGTTGTTTTATAGTACACTAAGTACTGTACTCTGTCTACAGTTGTTTTATAGTACACTAAGCACTGTTCTGTCTACAGTTGTTTTATAGTACACTAAGTACTGTACTCTGTCTACAGTTGTTTTATAGTACACTAAGTACTGTTCTCTGTCTACAGTTGTTTTATAGTACACTAAGTACTGTTCTCTGTCTACAGTTGTTTTATAGTACACTAAGTACTGTTCTCTGTCTACAGTTGTTTTATAGTACACTAAGTACTGTACTCTGTCTACAGTTGTTTCTTAAACTCTATATTTCCAATATGAGGGATTCTGGTGAACAAACTTACAATAATAAATATTGTTGATTATGTAATGGATAATGGACCCGGATAATTAAGAAGTGTTGATAGACAATTTGTTGTATCCCTTTCTGCACCGTCGATATACTTTTTATTTTATTCTGGCTACTATCAATCGATTCCATTCAGTTTAGAACGGACCTCTAGCAATTATAAGGCTTCGATCTATCTCGACTATTTTAATTACCACAGATCCTTCCTAATATCCATACAATTGTCTAAATATAGCAAGACTATAATACAGCAGACTTCGCTGGTACTAAAAGGGTTAAATATATTGCTAACTTCCTCTCCTATCAATTTCAGTAAACAAGTTCCTCCACCGGAAGAGACATTTGTTACAGTTAAGTTCCCAAGCTACCAACCGCTGACCACAACCATCCATGATGATGCTGAGTAACTGGCTGACGGGCTGGCTGATACTGCTGACTCTCACAGCTGCTACGACAGGTCAATGTTAGTATATATATATATATATATATATATATATATATATATATATATATATATATACTTTATATACTGTATATATATATATATATATATTTATATATATATATGTATATATACTGTATATATACAGCCATATACTGTATATACACCATACACAAACACACCACACAAATATATACACACCACACACACACACACACACTACACAACAAAGCCAATGTGAATTAATATTCGTATATTAGTGGGTTAGCACGTACCCTTAATAAGGTTGCTTATGTATAATATATTTTGATCATACTATTATAATTTAGATGATGCAGTTCATTGTACGTCATCACAGTGTAGACTAACGATTTCGTCTGATCTTTGAATAAATTGATCACGATTGTATATTTCAAATTGAAATCATGAGTTATTTGGACATCAAAGTAAATAGTTATTCACCCACATGGTTATTATGTATGGGTAGCTTTAAATGCAAAATATGAAACAAATATTACACTGAAAACATGTAGTATTTGACATGTATAATGCGTACTATATAATAAATACTGTTGGGTGTACTTCTCGTAGGTAAAGACCCTAGCCACACGTCTATAATATAAATATACTATATTATAGACACTGCTGGGTGTACTTCTCGTAGGTAAAGACACAAGCCACACGTCTATAATATAAATGTACTATATTACAGACACTGCTGGGTGTACTTCTCGTAGGTAAAGACACAAGCCACACGTCTATAATATAAATGTACTATATTACAGACACTGCTGGGTGTACTTCTCGTAGGCAAAGAC
Source organism: Paralithodes platypus (assembly GCA_032716605.1). Taxonomy (NCBI): domain Eukaryota; kingdom Metazoa; phylum Arthropoda; class Malacostraca; order Decapoda; family Lithodidae; genus Paralithodes; species Paralithodes platypus. The sequence goes on from CM064507.1 coordinate 14,727,644, forward strand.
ACAAGCCACACGTCTATAATATAAATGTACTATATTATAGACACTGCTGGGTGTACTTCTCGCAGGTAAAGACACAAGCCACACGTCTATAATATAAATGTACTATATTACAGACACTGCTGGGTGTACTTCTCGTAGGTAAAGACACAAGCCACACGTCTATAATATAAATGTACTATATTATAGACACTGCTGGGTGTACTTCTCGTAGGTAAAGACACAAGCCACACGTCTATAATATAAATGTACTATATTACAGACACTGCTGGGTGTACTTCTCGTAGGTAAAGACACAAGCCACACGTCTAGAATATAAATGTACTATATTACAGACACTGCTGGGTGTACTTTTCGTAGGTAAAGACACAAGCCACACGTCTATAATATAAATGCATTATATATTGCTTTCCATACGTAAACAGACTAAACACATCTATATTTTATACGGATAATGTTAAGAGACAGTGATGCAGCCTTGGATGTTGTCAGACACATTATAAAGGAGGGTGAGGCACATCCTGACAGTTTATGGAGTTCTGACCAACCGCTTCCACTGATAAACCATTATCCACATATATAAATATATGATACCTTGTGATACAAATTGCTGGTGGCATGGCCACAATCCAGTGGAATATGATTGTTTATATAATGTATTTGAAATAATTCTCTGTATTTACAATTACTGTATTTTCAGCGAGTGAGAGTGAAGGACATTACTACAGTGGAGGAGTGGATGCACAAGTACCTGGCACGGTATGAACATACAATTTAAATATGAACTAATTTCTGTACGAGCAATAACAACATTATGCTTATAACTGCCATAGATGTTTTTTTTTCCAATGTGCATGAAGGAGAAAGAAGCAAATGCCTATAACAAATCTCCCCCCCCCCCCCAGTTGAGATCCAAATTCAAGGTATGTTTGAGTCAAAATTTCCGAACACACGGAGCTTGAATCAGTTTAAGACATGGGATGAGCGAAAGACACACTGAGGGAGAGAGTTCGAAAGCTTACTGTTGACTTGAAGAAAGACTGGGGAAATCGGTTCGCTCTTGGGTTAGAATATTGGACAGACTAGGGGTGGGAATGTGTTGACATTCGGGTGCCCCATACTCTCCGTAAGGGAGGAGGTATACACTGAGACAACTCTGCAGGAGAATGATTATTGTAATAGCGGTAGAATAGTGAGAGAGATGCAACATTGCGGCGTGTAGAGAGAAAGTAGGGAATAAGTAAGAGGAGGTGTAGATCAGATTTTTACCCTGAATTGTGTTGTGGAGAAGTATCTGGAGAAGAAACAAAAGGTGTATGTTGCCTTTATGGACTTGGAGAAGGCCTATGACAGAGTGGATAGAGAAGGTTTGTGGAAAGTACTTAGAATATACGGAGAAGAGGGAAAGTTGCTGAAAGCAGTGAAGAGCATGTATGAGGGTGCAAAGGCGGCATTACGTGTGGAGAGTGAGCAGAGCGAGTTCTTTGACCTGAATGTTGGTTTGAAACAAGGGTGTGTGATGTCCCCGTGGTTGTTTACTGTATATATGGATGGAGTCATGAAAGAAATACTATCAAGAGCGGTGGATGTTGGTGTATCGCTGAAAAGGGAGGGAATTGAGTGGAAGCTACCTATACTGCTGTTTGCGGATGATACAGTTCTGATGAGTGATAATGAATGGGAGTTGCAGGGTCTGGTAAATGAGTTTGGAACAGTGTGCGAAAAACGGAATTTGAAGGTAAATGCGGGGATGAGCAAGGTTATGGTCTTCGAAAGGAGTGAAGTCACAGAGTGTGAGGTGAAGCTGAACGTACGTCAGGCTATGGAGATCGTCAACTCTTTTAAGTATCTGGGCAGTGTGTTGAGTAAAGATGGGACTATGGATGAAGAAGTGTGGGAGAGGGTACAACAGGGGAAGAGGGTTGTAGGAACACTAAAAGCAGTAACAAGAAATAGGGTGGTCAGTATTGAAGTGAAGAAGTCCTTGTATGACAGTGTGGTAATCCCGACACAGACTTACGGAAGCGAAGCATGGAAGTTGGTTGAGATACTCAGACCAAGAGTGAGAGCAGTGGAAATGAATTACTTAAGGAGTGTGTGCGGAGTTACATGGAGGGATAGACAGACTAATGAGGAAGTAAGAAGGAGGTGTGGTGTGGAGGTAGATGTGCTGGAAAGTGTGAAAAGGAACAACTTGAGATGGTTCGGCCATATGGAAAGTATGGAAAGCGAGAGAATGACTAAGAGGGTGTATGAGAGCGAGGTGGAGGGACAGAGAGGGAGAGGTAGACCGAATGAGAGGTGGAAGGATGGAGTGAGGAAGTACATGAACGAAGGCGGTGCTGGTTGGGGGGAGGGGCATCGACTGACTGGGGACAGAGGTGCAAGGGGGTGGTTCGTTCGTGGCCACCCCTTCAGGGATCACGGCGTCAGGCAATAGATAGGTGAATTGATGAGACAAAACACTTTTGGCTTTACCCTTTCGAGAAGTGCGGTATAGCTTTAACCTACCAACACATGCGAACAATACTAAATACATGGGCGCACTGGGAAGCTGCATTAGCAAGAGTGGTTAAATGATCTTTCGAAGAAATTCAGAAGAAAAAGATACACCAAGAATATTGAGAGAAGATGAAGGGTTGATTTGTGTATTCTTGAAGAGTAAGTGTTAGTCTTGTGGAAGATTGCAACGGGTAGATAGGAGAAATAGGGCTTGGAGGCCTTGAAAGTAACAAGATTCTCTCTGCCCCAGTCGGAAATACTTGATAGATCAGAAGATAGACATGCTATGGCCTCATCACGTGAGTTTTGGAGTGACTGCGTGGAGGGTCGTTGTGGAAACCTACTTGAATATTGTAAGGTAGAGTCGTTGCATATGAGTGAATAGGGAACAGTAGAGAAAATCATTAATGAATATTAGGAAGAGAACTGGAGACAGAACAGAATCCTAAGGAATACCGGACTTGATAGGTTGAAGAAGTGAGGGATGGGTGTCTACAACTGCAGCTATGAAATGGCCAGAAGGAAATTAGAGAAAAAGGATCAGATAGAGGGAAAATAACCTGAAGAGGGTAGTTTGAAAATTAAAGATTTCTGCCAGACTCTAGTGAAGCCTTTCAATGGTAGATAGCAATGTTGTATTTTTCGCAATCCGGTCTTGCGGGATCCTCTGCCTATCAGAACTCTGGGTGAGTTTCGTTAGTGGTAAAAAGTATCGTGAAATACCAATCCATACTACTCTGATCTTGGTTTGTCAAAGTCGTTGGTGCTACTCCTCTTCCACATCCTAACAGGGTGTGACACGACATCACAGTTTCTTGGATGTAGCAAGAAGACAGTTTGGGTAGCCTAGACAACCATACCGGACCTCACCGACACACTTGTGGCTCTCACTCATAACCCTGACCTAATCAGTCTCAAGCCTGTGCATATGTAGGGCATTGAATGCTTCGTCATACTCATGTAAAGCAAGGAGGGTGTTGCAGCTGGTGTCAACGCAGCCAGACATCGCCTCTTCACCACTGGAAGAAAATAGATGGAAAGCATCCCACCAACACATCTACGCTGTTCCAGCATGTAAAGCGAGCGCTATTACAGGCAAGTTGCTACTGGAGTCTGGCCACCTCGGTCCAACAGGAAATTCCTGACTTCAGTGAGTGGGGCTGGCACAAAGATGGCACCAGTACATGGCATCCACTCTGGACCACTCTCAGAGATGCTTCACCAGCATGTGACATTCTCTTGTACTGCAGCTGCCTCAAGGCATGCACAGGAAAGTGCAAATGCAACTGTATCAGTATCGATGCACGGTCCTCTGCAAATGCGAAGGAGAGTGCCTTAATAACGGAGGTAATAGCCAGTAATGCTTATTGCTGGCATCATTTTTGTATTGTATTTTTATAATTTAAATACACACAGCGGCATATAGCATTTTGTCACTGCAGATAATATCTCTGAAATATTTCAATAATAGTTGTTCCTAAATGTAATCTTTACTAATTTGTTTAATGACCTTGAGGAGTAAATGTCTCAAATGATGAGATGTAAAACTATAACATACTGTATACATGAAAGCTTATAATACGAAAATATTTGTTTTCGGGTTGGAATCTAGGATAACGCACCAGGAGCACTGTATTAGACCCGATAATTACTTTAACTAACGGTAACTTTGAAGGGAAAACTTGACCTCAAATCATTGACATAACATCAGAATCAGATTATGTGACTCCGAAAACTCCAAAAAAAGTTGTATAATTTATGATTCTAGCCCTTTTAGTGTTTTGTTAGTCGCAGCCATATTGGATTCTGCCAATATGACCGCACCGTGAGGCACTCGTCTTGGTGCCCGTCAATAATTGATAAATTATGGTATGGACACCATCTTGGCCAAATTCGGTGCTCTTGGAAGAATCTGAACCAAAATATCCCTACCGGCCCTCACTAAAGCATAGAAGAGCATGTGTCAAGACTCCCTTTCGAGATAATGTTGTACATTTTTCGGTAGAAAGATGTTTAGGCCAAAGGTCATTTACTACTTAAATGCAGCCTTGTGTTAAGCTCGGGTCACACATACACGTTCTATCGTCCCGTCCGGCCCCGACCTCTTAATAAAAAGCGCCTAGGCGGCGTCCATTTTATGCATGCATAAAATGGTCCGTGTGGGTCGGGGCAACTGCCAGAAAACGTGTTATGCCGGGACACCCACGGGACATACACGGACACACACAGAAGTTATTTTCTTGGTCGGGGACGGACGGGACGTTAGAACGTGTATGTGTGACCCGAGCTTTACGACTAATAGTAGAGGCTTCTAGTCCATGGACTAACACAGACAAGTAAATACTCTGCACCTCCGTAGCCTCAACTCGTAACACAGCCTATCGCAACAGAACAGAGCTCATTGCAACTTCCAGGTTCTCTGGGGACCAAAGGTGCAGACAATCCCCCAACTGGTTTCGTTATACAAGCAATGCAGAAACTGGAATCCCTAGTTTTGGTGAAAAGATATCTTGAGCCAAAACTATTCTCAAACACTCAGTACCGAATGGCAATACTGAGGAAAATCCTTTCTAAGCTGCACAAAAAGAGAAAGTTCTGATTTAATATAATTTAATATTATTACGGTAATTAAATGAAACAAACACTGATCAACCACCATACACCTAAGCTTGTCCTAATAATCGTTGTTGAGGCGTCCTAAGCCAACTTCAACTCAACGGGTTTTTATAGTTGTGCCAGTGCGAGTAGAGAACTACCCAGGTAGGCAATGCCGCCTACCTGCGTGCTGCAACACAACTATAAAACGCCACAATAGATTTGTCCAGACTATCGGTGTGCTTGGCCAAAGTAATCCACCCTGTAACTTAACAGACTATAGAAGTTCACCACCCGCTACTTCGGACAAAGCAACCCCCAATAGCCTGGACCCCTAGCTAAAATAATGTACATAGAAATAAACACAAACAGACACCTTAACTAGGCCAAGGTTGCGGCACAAAAAAACAATAAAACAAAAATATATGAACACAAACACAAGCCACACACAAGTCAGTTATGCAAACAAAATAAAGAATAATTGCCACTGAATAAAATAAAGAAGAATAAACAAATGCAAATATGAGAGAATTGCGAGAGGGGGTCTTGTTCCCTCGAATGTTAAATGCGGACTCACTGGTGTTCAGCAGGTATTCACTGACACCACGAGATGGCTCTACCTGAACCAGCTTGGAAGATGGTTCCTTTTTTACAATATAACCAATGTAACGTAATGTACAATGTAAGGAGGACCATATAGGATTAAATAACTAAATACAAAATGTATGCAATGCATAACATATATATATAATTATGCATTGAGTTAATGTATTATTAATAGTCCCCAATAAACTAATAAACGACAGCCACTGAGAATGAAAACTCAAAGTGACCACGTCATTGAACGAAATAATAAGAATATACAGCAGGCGATAATATACTGGGACAGACGAAAATATACGGATAATGATCGATCTCTAATATGAAGCAGGGTTGATCACTGCTTCATGCACTATTGAAATTACCGCGAGACGGTATGATATATTCCCCCTGTGTATATAATATTATGACCAATGCAACATAGTAATTTATAGGCTATATAGACTATTTATAAACTATATAATATTATGACCAATGCAACATAGTAATTTATAGGCTATATAGACTATTTATAAACTATATAATATTATGACCAATGCAACATAGTAATGTATAGGCTATATAGACTATTTATAAATTATATAACGCTTACGATGATGGAACATCGTCACACCCTCACCTTGGGGGGTGGGGACATTTTCAAGGCAATGAAAACTTCGCAAAATAACCCAACCTCACTATAGCCAATAAACATACATAATAATCATATAGATTTAGTTTTTTTTGAATTTTGATACTATATATATTTTGTTTTTGTAAAGTTTACTAATGTGCTTACAACTAACTTATAACTACAACATTCATCTCATCACCACCCCAATGCATTCCAGTCGGCCACACCAGAATCAATGCATCCTATGGTAAGCTACCCTGCTCGGCCCTTGACTTGCGCAATGGCTGGCGCACACGGCCGTCACGATCACACCCCATGACACCGTGACAGGCAATCCGCTAGGACATTATCCACTCCCTTGATATGCTTAATTGTAAGGGAATATTCCTGTAGCATAAGGATCCACCTAGTCAATCGCTGATTCTTGTTCCTAAACCGACTAAGAAATTGTAAAGGGTGATGATCAGAATAAATAACAATATTGGGACCGAAGGAAGGCAAATACACTGAAAAATTCTCCAGAGCCAAAATCAAAGACAGCAATTCCTTCTCAATCACAGAATAATTGCGGTGGGTCTTATTAAATTTCTTAGAAAAATATGAGACCGGATGTTCAACACCATCCTTGGAGTCTTGATGCAATACAGCCCCACCACCGACGTCGCTCGCATCAACAGCTATCTTGAAAGGCTTGGAAAAGTCTGGTGCGCGCAATATTGGATGACAGCAAAGGAGTGCTTTCACATCCTTGAATGCTAGCTCACATTTATCAGTCCAACAAAATTTTACCTCCTGCTTGAGGAGATCAGTGAGGGGGGCCAGTACAGTTGAATAATTTTGTATAGTAGAGTTGAATAATTTTGTATGAAACGGCAATAGTACCCTATCATACCGAAAAAGCGTTGAACTCCCCGCTTATTCTTGGGCACCTCGAAAGCTCTTATCACCTCAACTTGGCGTTTGGGGGAGCAACTCTACCCTGCCCCACGATGTAACCAAGGTACTGCACTTGTGCCTTGACGAATTCACATTTGTCCAAATTCACCACTAGACCAGCCTCACTGAGTCGTCGAAATAGAGTAGTGACATTATTCAGGTGGGCTTCCCAGGAGGTGTCATACACCACCACATCGTTTATATAGACTGTGCAATTTGACACCCCATCAACAACTTGATCCATCAGACGCTGAAAAGTGGCTGGGGCATTTTTCAGTCCATATGGCATTACCTTACACTGGTACACACCACCTGCCACAACAAAACTGGCAATTTGCTGTGTGCGAGGTGTCAAGGGGACCTGCCAATAGCCCTTCTGTAGGTCCACCTTAGTGATGTACTGGGCAGCCCCTATAGAGTCAACGGAATCATCTACCCGAGGGAGAGGGTAAGAGTCAGTGCGGGAGAGGTCGTTTACGCGCCTGAAGTCAATACAAAAACGCACTTTGCCACCCGGCTTAGGCTGCAGGGTGACAGGAGAGGCCCACTCACTCCACACACGCTCAATCAAACCCTTCTCCAACATAAAATCTAGTTCGGCCTAAAGGGTTTGAGCTCGGGCAGGATTCAGACGATAGGGAGCCAGCTTTATTGGTTTATAATCCTCCACATCAATGTCGTGGACCGCCCAAGTGGTCAGCCCAGGCACATCCCTAAACACCAAGGATACTGTGACAACCGACTAAACAACGCCTGGCTACGGGAGTCGTTGAGATGCACCAGCTTAGCCCACAAAGCCTCTGAATTGTTATTACACCAGGCCCCAGCCCACACCGCATCGGAAAAATTCCCATGAAACATATCTCCCTCCTCCTCCTCCTTCGTGTCTAATACAGCCAGGACCTGCACTCCAACACCCTGAGACTTGCTGACTGCAACTCCAACGTTCCTTTTCACATCCACTGCTCCTTTGAATGTACCTGTCCAGCCCAAGAATCGGCAAGCTTGGGGGTCCTCTGCACATCGACAGGAGAGTCGCGCACCCCCCCCCCACATTGGCAATGCTCGACGCACACACTGCCTGCGCGGAGCCAGTGTCGTCCACCTCGCCAAAAACACGTTTTAATGACAAAAAGCATGCATCAGAACCAGGGGAAAACACAGTCGGGGGACGATAATAGGGCTTTAACATGTTGACATGACATAACTGGTGTGCCTTCTTGTGGTCAAGGGTAGCTACAAGGTAATCCAGATCTCCCACTTGTTTTATTATCTTGTAGGGCCCACTAAACTTCGCTCTCAATGGCTGACCAACCAAAGGGAGGAGCACAAACACCTCCTCACCCGGAGCAAACTCCCTCAACTTAGCTTTCTGGTCATACCGTGCTTTCATCTTACACTGTGCCCCAACAAGATTAACCTGTGCAAACTGGAGAGCCGTGACCAATCGTTCCCGAGTCTTCATAACAAAGTCCAACAAACCAACCTCTGGGACTTGCACATCTCCTTCCCAGGCCTCCCTCACCACCGCCAGAGGACCTCTAACCCTATGCCCAAACACCAACTCATTAGGCGAAAACCCTAGGGATTCCGAGGGGACCTCCCGGATGGCAAAAAGGACTAAGTGAATTGCCTGGTCCCAACCATGGTCATGGTCAAAGCAGAACTTGCGCAGTGCCGATTTGAGAGTTTGATGGGCTCTCTCAAGTGCTCCCTGAGTCTGCGGATGATAGGCAGACGATAGGATCTGCTCGACCCCAAGTTCCTGCAACAATTATTTGAACATGATGGAGGTGAAATTTGACCCACGATCAGACTGAATCTCTTTGGGGAGTCAAAAATGGGTGAAAAAATCTAGCAATTTACGACTGATTACTTTAGTACGTGAGCTAGGCACTGGAATAGCCTCTGGATACCTAGTTGCAACATCCAGAATGGTCAACAAGTACTGGTTTCCGGCCGAGGTGCGGGGCAAGGGTTCCACCATATCAATGATGACACGGTGAAAAGGGATACCTACAGCAGGTATAGGCTGTAAAGGGGCAACAGGAATGCTCCGGTTAGGTTTCCCCACCAGCTGACACACATGACACGACTGTAGGAAGCCTGCTACCGCGGCAGACCTTCGTGGCCACCAAAAATACTGAGACAGCCTGACAAGCGTTTTCCTGACTCCAAGGTGGCCTGCTAGAGGAGCTGCGTGGGCTAGGTGTATCAGCTCTTCTCGAAACATCTGCGGCACCACCAGCTGGTCAAACAACTCCTCTCCACCCCCACATCTGAACAACAACCCTTCACGTACAAAAATTTCACCTGCACCATCAGAACGGTTACACACCTTGCCCACCTGGCCAAAGAGAGGTACCAACTCCTCATCTGCCTGCTGGCACCGCATTAATTAAGCTGGAGCCACCACCGCCAACCCATCATGCGACATATAATGGGGCAAGGTTGGTGGCGAAACGATAACTGTGCCACCCGTAGGGCCCCCATTACCGTCTTCCTCACCACCTCTGGCACCAGAGTCTGCTAAAGGATGCAAGTCAACAAGCATCCCCGTATCACACAAATCACTCTGGGCACCAACACAGTTCGTGGGAGATATTGGTAGTGCACCATCTTGGCTGTCACACTCCCTCCTCTGAACTATCTATCACGTCATCCACTCTGTCTTCCTCCTCAAAAAATTCATCCTGACTCGCGACCTTGGCCATTGACCAAGTTACAGCACATACAGGATAAATCTCAGAGTCGTGGTCCTCAGGAACATCAGGCAGAATAACACTGGAGACACGCACTGGCGGTGGAAAAACCTGGTCACCCGCCATATCAGCACCAAGCAAAAAATGCACTCCTTCCATGGGCAAAGTCTCTGTGACTGCCACAGGTGCAGAAGAAGTCACTACAGGGCACCTCAATGACATCTGAACCAGGGGGTGACATACTTCAGAATTAACCCCACGCACCAGCACAAATTCGTCCCCTTTAGTGTCCATCCCACACGACCGAACACACAAAGACTGTTGGGCCACCGAGTCCCTGAACACCTTAACAGGGAAGACTTGTCCATTCTCCAGCTCTATCTCCCCGTCATGCAAAAAGGCACGACCCCAAACCTGCGGGTCTTCCGAAATACTACCAGCGATACCCGGGGAGTCCCCAACTGGGTTCAGTCATCTGGCCTGGGAAGGTCCCCTTCCCAGACTTAACACAGACAACGCCCTGCAACTCCCTCCGTAGCCCGAATCCCCCATCGGCTGGGACGCCCACCAATATTGTTACGGGTTTGCTCACCGACTGCTTCCATTTTGGGCAATTAGGCTTTATGTGCCCCTTCTGCCGACAAAAGTAGCATACCACTTGACGTAAATCATAAGTACTAGACATACTAGCATTTGTATTAACCGCACCCGTCCTCTCCCCACCTGCCTTGGGAGCGGACAGTGTCCTGACGGGCACTACACTACCTGCATGCTGCCGATGCGCACCAGTCGATGTACCTGAGCCCCTGCCCCCAGTACTATGCAAGGCCAACATCCTATCATCCGCCCACAATGCTGCCTCCCGAGTCCGCTTTAATAGCTTCTTTCGGATTTTTGCACAGATTTCTTTATCCACCCCATTGCAGAAGTGTTCAAGGAGGAGCAGTTCCCGGAATTCAACATAGTTGGTAATTTTTTCACTCAGCGACCAGCGATCTAGGGCGTCTCTTAAATATTTATCAAACTCGACGTGACTGTCATAAGGTCTTTCACGAGCATTTCTAAACAAAAGACTCCGTAATGAACAAAATAAGACGAAATAATTGTTAGCATTGAAGACTTGGGATATTTAAAGTTCTGTTTCATTAATTAACACTCTGTTCCAATATCTTCGTTCATTATGGGCTTGATGACACGCACCCCACACGTCTAAGAATACGGCTGTTGGTTCGACCCCCAACGTACCTTGATTTTGGCTCTGTCACTCTTTCAACCTTGGAGGGGACACTTGTTACAGGCAGCTTTGCCTTTTGTTTCCTTCATGCACATATAACAAAAAAATACTCAGGAAGGTTGGTGGGGTGGAGATAACCTGGTGAGAGATAGTAAATATATGCCAAAAATTGCTAGAATACTACTACAATTTATAGAATATCACTCTGAAATGGCTGAAATCTTCAACATTTCGCTAGAATAATGCCACAATCACTAAAATATCGCTTTAAAATGGCTCAAATTTCCAGAATATCTCTAGAATAATGCCACTATTTCTATAATATAGCTGCAAAATGACGCAAATCTCCAGAATACAGCTAGAATAATGCCACAATCTCTACAATATCGTTCTAAAACGGCTAAAATCTCCAGAATATCGTTAGAATAATACCAAAATCACTAGAATATCGCACTATAATGGCCCAAATCTCCAGAATATCGTTAGAATAATACCAAAATCACTAGAATATCACACTATAATGGCCCAAATCTCCAGAGTATCGTTAGAATAATACCAAAATCACTAGAATATCGCACTATAATGGCCCAAATCTCCAGAATATCGTTAGAATAATACCAAAATCACTAGAATATCGCACTATAATGGCCCAAATCTCCAGAATATCGATATAATTCATGGCGCGAGAAGTACAAATTTGCCTTTAGATCGAAGTAAATACCTCTACATCTAGCGTGAAAGTAGATAATTTGGTAAAACTTGGGGAAACGCCATATGTCTGAATGAAGGGGGAGGTAGCTGTTTTATCTGGACTCACTTTTCCCACATGCTTAGCCCCATTAGTTTTGAGATTTTAAGACGTTTGTTTCATTAGTTTGGCGATTTTATCACCTTTCACCCCATTTCTTTGTCAAAAGCTGCTCGACATAAACCGATTATTATTATTATTATTATGAGTATTATTATTATTATTATTATTATTATTATTATATCAGGATCTTTCGTTCTATTTGGGGGTCGATTATTTACTGACAAGCAATAGCGAGCCTGTATTTTTTGAAGGGACATTTTTCTACAAAACAACGTACAAATTTATCTCGAAGGTGGGTCTAGGGAATGTTTTTTAAGCTTGTTGAAAATAAAAATAATATATATATATATATAAATATATAAATAAGACAAAAACATAAACCCTATCCCCTTAAAGTGATCCATCATGTAAGGATTTACTTGGGATAAGGAGAGTTGCTTGCAGGAATGGCGTATCGGTGTATATTTCCACTGACTCATTGATTACTTGATGGAATAGCAATAAGCCAATTTCACAATTTATCTGCAATTGTGTGATTTAGTTCTTTTTTGCCTTGAGTTACAGGAGTACAAACATTAGTTGTTATAATACTGTTTACCTCTACGACTTAAATGTTGATTTGTTTTGTATTCTAGGGGCAGCTGATCGGGGGCCATAGCAACAGACCTTCGGCACCCATTTTCTTTGGTGGCAGACCACATACCAGGCACGTTAACTTCAATAATCAGCAATACAATCCCAACCGCTTCCGGTACAACCATCAGCGCTACAATCCCAACCTCTCCCAGTATAACCATCAACGCTACAATCCCAACCGCAACTATTACAACAATCAGTACCAACAATGGAGGGGTTGATGGACCAGCAATGAATGTTGCCTATACACCTAATTATCAGTGAATGTAAATCTTCTCTCTCCGTTGGCCTCTTCCAATCATAAACTTATATCTGTTACCTGTCCTGTCTCTCCATACAGCCTTCTGATAGTCCCAGCCGGTGGCGCTTGTGGCATTTTGGCGCTGCCGACTGGGAGGCTCTTCGGCAGCAATTCTTTGATTTTCCATGGAATTATTTTTGCTCCGTTGCTGGGGTCCCTCAGAGAGTGCTGAGCGCATTATTGAGGTAATCCTTTAATGCATAGAAGCATACATACCATTTTCTTTCTCGAAAACTAACTCACAAAATTCTTAGTTTATTCATTCTTGTTCTACTGGTGTCTGCAATAAGGAGGAAGCATTCATTCGGTACAGTCGCCTTCAAACTCAAGAATCTCTTATTTTATGTTTCTGCATAGAATCAAGCCAAATCTGTCCTTCAACTTGCCAGAAACACTTTCGTCAATAACAAATGTTGTGAACCTTCCAGCTCTAGGTCTTCCCAAACTTTTTGGCATCTAGCCAAAAACCTCTCCCACAATTTCACTTCCTCTTCTTTCCCTCCTCTATTCCATTCTGACAGTACCACCATCACTTCTTCCTCTGACAAAGCTGAACTCTTCCTTCAAACTTTCGCTAAAAACTCCACCTAGGATAACTCCAGCACTACTCTTCACTCTCCACCCCCCTCTCACTTAATTATGCCTAATATCGTAATCTCTTCTAAGGATGTACTTTCTGCCCTCTCTGGGCTTAATATTAAGAAGGCGTACGAACCGGATGTTGTTCTTCCTGTTGTACTCAACATCTTTCCTTCTTGGCGGAAGTTGTTCTCATTCTCAATCTCGCTGAGAGAAGATTTATTTTAATTCATTCTCAATTTGTATAATGTCTTTATAAGTTTAGTGTATCCATTTGGTCAATGGACATTATGTCAGGATGTTATGTTAGAAAACAAATTGGTTTCACTATGATAAAATCAGTAAGTTTAGGTTTGGCTACTTTATTTAGCTAATACATAACACATAACATATATAAGTGTCGTCATTCACCACACCCTGGAAGTATTTTACTGAATTGTCCATGCTAGTTAATTGTTGCTATGAAAATTATAATTATTAAACATATTTCCACTAATTTTGGCCTTTCAATCCTATGTATTCTGTAGCATAATACTCTGGTGTAATGCCAGCAGTTGTGTCAGAGAGCTTAAACGGAACTGGAATCACTTGAACCTAAAGTCCCAGCCGAGTTATTCTCCTAGTTTAGTGGTGAGAGTGTTCGCCTTGTAAGCGTGGGGACCCGGGTTCGAATCCTGGCCCAACCCGGCGGTAGCCTCACAAAATCATTTCAGGGGGCTATTTCTGCATCTATCGAAGTTTAGGTGTACTGATTAAATTTTAAATTGTTAATAGTCATGTAACAATATTTGTAAATTCGGCAAAAATAGTTCAGTGCCAAATTGAGGTTTTACACTATAACAGCGGTGGGACTGGTTGTTAAATACATCCTCATCTTACTACATTCCCCTCCCTCTTTCGTACTGTCTTCCCCATCCTTCTACTTCTACTATCCTCCTCTCTCTACCCTCTTCTACCAGCCCGTCCCTCACACACATACACTGTGTGAGACGAGAGAGCTACTCAATTGTTTTCTTGACATGTGTGTGACAGGGTGTACTTACTCATCCCACAGTACTTACTCCCCCGTCCCTTCTCCATCAGAAGCAGGTCTGTGTCTTTGAATAAATGTTCTTAACACCTATTTTGTGGATGGTCATTCTTCACATTAGCTTTGTGCTTGAAGCCTATCCACATGTGGCACAATGATATTGCTTTTACTGTAGATTTTTTTGTTTTTCTATATTCGAACTACTCCCTCTCGGGCATAGGCTGATAGCCTGCACACTCAACTGCTGAACACGATGAGGCCCGTGAGGCCTTGTTCCAGTCTTGGGAGTGAGACATGTGAAGCACCCCGGCTCGAAGCAATCCTATCTCTGAAGCTGCTCCGCCTCTGCGCTTCACAGGTTCATTCCCCAGACTCGGACCCTCACTCTCAGAACGCCACCTATTGAGCAATTAACTCACTAGGCATTGTCCCCCTGTAGCATATTTTGAATATGGGAATATTCATACAGTGCTATTAAATCAGGGAACAATGAGGGTATTTTTTGGCATTTCGGTGTGCTGTGGTAATGGACTGAAACTAGGTACAGCACAAATTACATCCCAATAATATCTTCCCATTGACATATTGGGATTCGAACCCGGGTCTATTGGATTACCAGTCCAGTGGCAAGACCACTCTGCCACACCTCCCCTAATATAACGCATGATTTCATAATTTCCACAATTTCCTCAATAGGCGAGGACCTTCGTCATGTATGAGGACTATGTCCCCAACCTGTGAAAAGATCTTCCCTTTTTAGTCAGCCATATGATTATGCTGCTCCCTCAATTATATTAGATAATCTGTATGCCATCTCTTCCAGAGGTCATTTGACAGCTTAATAATATACTGAAATCGCTGATCAAGCACATAATTGTCAGACTGAACCCACGATCTGTCCTGGAGGTCTTCATCCCTAACCTCTATCCTTGGAAAACTTCTTAGACGTCTTCTGCTTCTCAGCTGTGATGGAGTTATAGGTAGTGGGTCATTTAAATCACTGTACGTGTATCCAAGCAGCCTGTCATTAACTGTGGCTTCTAATTCTAGCACAACAGTATGAAGCTCCTCTGATTTTACTAATGCTCTACCTAGTACCTTCTTCATACCGACCTTCAACACACCAATTACTCTCTCTCATATGGCACCGAACCATGGCGCTCTGGTGGGTATGAATCGCCACTCACAGTGAGCGTCCGCTAAGGTAGCCTTTAAACTTGGATCGTTAATCAGGACATTCAGCACATTAGAACTGCTAACAAACGTTGAGGCATTGTCGCTGAGAAGTAGATTTGGGTATCCTCTCCTGCTACAAAATCTACGGAATGCATGTATAAATTATTTACAAGAAAGGTTAAATACAGTCTCTATGTGTATAGCCCTCGTTACCGTGCAAGTAAACAGTACTATATATAACTTAGATTTAACATCACCCTTGTCCTTAATAGATAGGGTTCCTGTGTAATCCACTACGGTTACTTGAAAGGGATCTAATTGTTATACCCTAAATTCTGGCAAGGGTGGAGCTTGTGCGGCACGATAGGACGATCCTTGTAATCTTTTACAGGCGAGGCACCCCAGCAACACCTTTACTGTTTGCCTAATTCTATGGAGCCACCACTTCTGTCTAATATAAGCTACTACATAGCCCACACCACTATGGTTACACACTATATGACAGTGATTCACTAGAAGGTTCGTAATACGGTGACCATGCAGGATTAGGATTGGGTACTTGGTTTCATCCCTCAATGTGGACTTTTGAATCCTACCCTTACACAATATCAAACCTCCTTCTAGATAGAAACCTAACGGTCGTACTAGATTACTAGGTGAACTTACCCTTTATCTAGATAGTGGTATTCTTGACTATAACCTTCTTTTTGAGCTAATGTAATCATTGTTTTCTCCGCTGCCCTCAGTTCAGGTACTGTCAGATAACATGGCCTGGCCAAGTCGTCTTCACCTGTCTTACTTTGTCTCTCAGAATGCTAATATACCTTAACAGCCATGCCATTACATGCCATGACTTCCGGTAGGAGTCGTACCGATCCCAATGGAAAATGGCAGGTGGTGGTCGATACTGGAAATGGCAAAGATGTAACCTGAGCAAGATCACAATCGTTAGTGACAACCCCAACCCTATCTATATTAGGGGGCCACAATTCCTGGTGAGGTAGCCATGTGGGCCCTCCCCACCAAAGAGTAGACTTATTGAGGGACCTTGTACTGATCCCTCTGGTGAGTAGATCACCCTCAGAACAGACACACCGAATAGGACTATCAGGGAATAGGGATTTTATTTCATCCTTCCTATTCTGAACATAGACCGGCATTATCTTATTGCTAGACAGCCAATACAGAGTAATTTGACTATCAGACCAGAGGTAGATTTGCTGTATATCTAATTCATTAGCATAGGCCTCCAGAATGAATTTTGCCAAACGAGCAGCAAGAGAGCAGTTAGCTCTAATTTAGGTATTGTGAGCGGCTTCATGGGTGCTACTTTAGCCTTCGCCATAAGTAGTCTACTGGTACCCTCACTAACTATATAGGCAGATACACTATATGCTGCAGTATTAGCATCACTAAAGAGATGCAAAGGTAACCTCCTTGGTGCTAGCTACTTGGTGAGGAATTGATATGATTGTACCTGATACCATATCATCATATATATCCCACCACTGAGCTACAATGTGACCAGTTAAGGGTTCATCCCAGAGATATTCAAGACGCCACAAGTTCAGTACTAATCTCCTTGCCCGAATGGTCATTGGGAGGAAAATGCCTAATGGGTCAAATACACTAGCAATGAGACTTAATGCTACACGCTTAGCGATTATATCAGATTCTATAGATTTACCTTCTGTTAACCACTCAATGCCTAATACCTTCACCCTCTCCTGAGATTCAGAAGCTATTCCCATCAGGTAAAGCAAATCAAGCAGTTCTACATTATTCGTGACCCACTCACGTAAGGAGAAGTCGGCACTGTTGAAGATTCTAAGGGCTTCTCAACATAACTGTTTCAAGTCAGAGTAGGTGTTACTAATAGCCTGCAAGTTATCTATATATAGACCTCTATTCAATTTTGAAATGGTTTCCTGATCATCTACCACCATTGATAAATGTTTCTGGATAGTAGCATTTAAAAGAAATTGACTAGAGGTAGAACCAAACAGGACAACCTTAAACCTAGAAATCTCTTACGGACTATCTGGATCCATAGAGTCTACTGGACACAAAAACCTAGTTGCATCTCGATCCCCTTCACAGAGACCCACACAAAGAAAGGCTTTTTTCTATGTCGGTCGCCCAAGCGTAGCGACCGCATCGGAATCGCAACAGCACCTGGGTTAGATCAGACACTAATTATGGACCAGTATGGAGACAATTATTGAGACAAGACAATCTGGACCTGTCTTCGCCGAACAATCAAACCCAACATGCATGGGTGTGGTTTTACTGTCCTTTCGAATATCATGATTAGCTAGGTAATGACAAGGATATGTTGTGACTCTCCTACGCTCAACCTTCTCCACAAATCCTCTCTTTGTTGATCCTCCAGGACTGCCCGATAATGTTCACAGTATGTTGGGTCATTGACAAATTTACGTTGTAGCACCCTTAATCTTCCTAAAGCTAACTTGAAGTTATCGGGTAATTTATGGGAATTCTCCCGCCACCGCAATTCTGCACTATAACGTCCCTGATCTTCATCATAGTGTACTACCGTTTCAGAGAATCTATCCATGACTTGCTCCCCCAGTCTATTAGACTCTGCTTGACAAATACCCATGTGGTCAAGCTCCCACAAAGCGGTAAGATCCTTTATCTCTGGAGTGTGCCTGCCATTATCTATCACTTCCAGTACCGGATCGACTGCTAATGTTAATACAGTTACCATTTCAACGTGGGTTTCCTGATTAGATGACTGATATGATCTACTAAGTGCATAACCATATATTGTGGGTAATAAAACTATGCTCGCCTCTCTCTTATAGCCTGAATGTACCAAATAATAATAATAATCACCCTCAATTAACATATCTATACTTCCTTTGTCAGTAACCTCTGAATCAGCCAACTTTTAGCCTCTAGTGATCTCTAGTCTACCAATCAGGTCCCGTAGATCCCTCCCAGATTTGTACTCTGGCAACTCGTCTACCACAACTGCTTTTATCACCCGTGTCCTATGCTTATGGCGATATGAAAGTTTTACTACATGATATTCTTCCCCATCTAAGGAACTAAGAAAGGCCCTAAACTGAAGTCTTTCTTTACTACAAGTAGACGGAACTAGTTGTGACAAAGCGGAGCGAAGCACAAATGTACGCTGAGAGAATTGGTCTAATAAGGCTCTCACCTTGACATATGTAGATCCTACTTCCATAGGGATTTGAATGGTAGGCAATAGTGTGGTATTTTTACTAGAGTATACGGCCATTGTCGCTGACTGTTCGGCTGGTGATACACTAGATTGATTAGTGAATGGTTTAGGGCACAGCTAATTGTAGTGTTTTTGTACACAATAAGTGCATGGCCTAACCTTACGATTGGTACACCCTTGAGTACCAGCACGATGTTCAGACGAGAAACATCCTACGCACAATTTTATCTGTTTTGCTCTTTTTACCTTTGAGGCACCAGATTTATATCTCCAGCATTTACCACAAAAATGACCAGAGTTACTACAAAGTTTACATCCACCCCTCTGCTTAAATTTGTTGTTCCTACTTGTGCCCACTGTGAAAGCAGCAGTTGCAGTTGCGCTAGCACCATGCAGCTCAACTGGATCCAGTGTACCTTTCCTACTGTTATGAGTACACACCTCCTCTTTTAATGTGTGAACATAGTCATCAACATTCATCCAAAAATCTTTGAGTTCCTTTTTTATTATTTCGGACAATGCACTTGGGAGTTTATTGTGCAATATTACCGCAGATTTAATTTACTGTAACGTTCATTGAGCGCATAAATTCCAGCACACACTCAAATTCAGCAAAGAAAGCCTTTAAATTATTGGCCTCATACTGCGGATGCCTAAGTTTGCACATATTCGAGATATGTGCAGCTTTGATACGGTCTTGTTGGCCATACGTCTCTTGCAACACTGTCATAGCGGGTTCATAACTGGCTCAGTTCACACTAAATCCCCCTATGAGCTGCAGTGCCTCCCAACTCAACTGCCCCTTTAAATAAGTAAATTTATGGATGTCTGTGAGTTCTCCCTGTACTCCTATGCAGCAATTAAACAGCTCCCAGAAACCCACCCACTGTGTAGGGTCACCCTCAAAGGTGGGCAGCTTCAATGTAGGAAGCTTTATACCCCTGGGTTTCTGGGTGCTACCATGATGACTAGTATTGATCTGCTGCCTAGGAGTTTCAAAGTTGGCCCGTGCACAGTTGAGCTGCCGTATTAATATGGGTTACATACTCGAGATCAAGAACCATCTCTTCCTCAAGAACTTCATTGAAATACAGATCATATAATTGATCGCTATAGTTCTTGATGTTAGTCAATACCTCATGTACCGTATTATGCAACCTCTGAAGATCATGAGGATGCACAGCTTGCTCTATGGTGTTCTCTATATCGGTGATAATCCGTGTGATACCCCCTTTTTTAGCGGCCCTCAACCGTTTGAGTCTTTTAATTTTATCATCCATGCTTATTTGGAAGTACTAGAGGGTTAATAGGCTATGCGATACCACAACTTACAACACCAAAAGACAAACATACATAAATAGAAGCAGAAGTAGTTTCAAATAGTAAGCAGAGGCATGATTATATAGTAAGCACAGGCATAAAATGTATTTATAAAGCTAGTGTAGAGGCAACCCGATGCAACAAAATCCCCTCCTAGACTACAACATCCGCGAAGAATCTAAAAAGACCCGGGCTCCAGAAGGTAACTCTGTAACTCCCGAGACCCCCACGAGCATTGGTATCTTCGAAAAAGGAGCGTGGTACATCAACAAATTTCTCATGTGCCCTTTGGCTACCAGAAGCGTCCAAGTACACGCCATCTTTGAAGATTAGGCTCGGAAGGCCTAGCCTATAGAAGCCTAGTCGCGCTGGATGGTATTAATTAAAATCCTGCCCTAATGGTCCATATTGTCAGGCAGTTTCCCCCCAGCGCACCGTAGCCTACAACATGGACTAAGGCAAACCAACCAAACAAATTGACACCCAGGTTCAAGAAAATATTCAAGGATGGCCTAGCCTAACCAGACCTACACAATTTGTTTTTGATGGTCACAACACCATTTTATCCTGAATTCATTGTATTATTAGAAGACTAAATTCCTTTAATAATAATAAAAACAGGTCTGATATTAACTTGATTGTCAATAACTTGTATTCATTATATGTAAATTTCGGAATGTAAACAATAAAAGATTAGTTGAAATGCCTACAAAAGAAAAGTTTTGTTCCTTTAATAGAAAATATTCTAAATAATAAACATTATTATCTAATACATTTAAAAATATTGTCTTTGCTTTTATGGGATACATTTGAGCTAATTCTAAGAAATACATAGATTACCCTATTAAAGATAAAGTTATATTCACTTTAAATTATTCCTCTAAAATGTTAGACAAAATTAATGTTAACAGTTTAATTAATGCTAAAAAAGATAAGTCCTAGATAACAGATGGATATAAAGATTTCAAACCATTAATAGTTTATTCATATGAGAGACCTGTTGGGTCTATTATTTGTAATCTATATTATTAAATCAGTTCGTGTGTCTGTCTGTTTGTCTGTCTGTGCGTTCTTAACCCTTGTCTAGCGGGGTTTTTTGGCCTTATTTGGGCATATTCAGGCCCTCCTGAATGATAAATCAAGTATCTGCATGAAAAGAAATGTATTCAGCAAAAAACTAGGCACTAAAAGCTTCAAAATGAGACCAGAACGAGCTATGTAGCACTCGTGGTTCTCATACAGTGGTAGCAGTAACATGGGAGTTTAGCGTATAGCGGCATATTTTTCCCAGCTATGCTCACTACTGGCTACACTGCCGGCCTCTCGAGAACACAGGGAACATGAGTTAATGGGCGACGGTAAGCCCTGGGAGTCGGCTGTCTGGCCCGCTGCGCTCCCGGCCATTTGCACTCGATTTTAACCCTTTAAAAGCCTTAATAATGCTCCTAACTTGCTGCAAATTGGAGCCGGACTTAAGTCCGGCCCCCATCTTTAAGGGTTAATAGGCGGCCGCAGTTTTGGACCTGAGGAGCTGAAACTTTGCATGTGGGTGTCAATTGACCTGGGTCAGGTCATAGAGGGGGCGATGCCACGAACGGAGGTCGTTTCGAGGCCGAAATTGAAAAAAACAAAACAAATAGCCGTTTGGGGCAGAAGGAGGCCTCCGATCGAAAAGGTGTATGGAACGAAAGTTGTTCATAGCCCCCCAAATGGGGGTACGGGTGAGGTCAGATCCAAAATCGGAGGTCATTTAGCGGCCGAAATCGAGGTTGCCGTTTACTGAGGCACAGGGAGGTCGAGGCCGGTGATTATGGTAGTAGTAGTATTGTGATGATTGTGGTAGTAGTGATTGATGATGGTGATAATGGTAGTAGTGGTGGTAGTACCCGGGCAATACCGGGTACCCCTGCTAGTTACAATTAAAGTAAGAATCCTGCCAGCCAATCAACATGCTGCATTGAACCGTCCCTTTTAACCAGCTGTGTGTGACATTCCTAACGTGTACCAAAACACTGCCACACCCTCCCGTTCTGCCAATCACGAGCCACCACTGTCGCTTCAAGCAAGAACTCGGCTAGCCGCGCTCAAACATCCACCTTTCAAAACGCTCTCGCTCTCTACATAGACCGTTTCGCCTGGTTGCAATCAGTCTATTACACCAGTGCAAACATTATACTCCCATAAGCCACTACAAGACCTTTGCAATAATCTCCCAGGAACATATTACGAAGATATAAGCCAGGAGAGAGAAAGAGAAATGTTCAAGTTAAGCGGCTGGATGGAACACTGTCCAGGAGGCTAGCTCGACCAATCACAGTGCACCAATTCGTGAGGAGGGGCTACATAGAGAGGGGGGCGGGGCTCCAAACGTCCTTCCTGTCACGGAAGACACTGGGCTCGCCTGCCAACAACCAAATCTCTCTCCCTCACCTGGACAGTGATGGGAACTTGGTCAAGCCTGCTCCAGCCTTCCAGCTCGCTTGCCGGCCTCAAGTAAAGCCCACCTCTGGCCAAACACAACCTTTGTCTGCCGACCAAATACACCACAAGTATCCTGGTGCTTGTCGTCACATTGCTAGCTTACACACCTATAGTCAAGCAATTCAAGAGGGATGGCAAGTGATAGATGGGACTGAAGAATTCCAGAAAACATATTGGCCGGCCTTGAGGTGGTGAAGATTGCTCCAGAAATATTAAAGAGAGAGAAATGCTTGACAAACCCCGTGGTTCCAACCATTAAAAGTTATGTGTTCTTATAGAACAAAATAAAAATAAATGGATTAGACTCATGAATAAATAAAAAGATGCAGTGTTGAGAGAAGATAGCTGATAATGTTAGGGAAGGCTCCATGCTATTTAGCTATCAATTGTACAGGATCTTCTAGGTTAATAAGTAAATTAAATTACTAAGGAAGAATCAAAGGGGAATCTTATTTAATAATTATTAGTGATAACGGGGTTATGAAAATTATTCAATAAGAGGGGATAAATTATATTTGCCGATAGGTTAGACCTAGCTTGAGAAATAGTTAGGAAGGACTCTAGTCCATCTGATGAAATATATTGTTTTATTATAAAGGAAACATCGTTATTCGACTAAAGAGAGTATTGTACGAAATATAGTTCTAATAATAGCAACCCTGTAATCATAACATAAGTAACAAGTCGAGTCGACTATTGTGAGAGATATTGTAATATTGAATTAAGTTAACAAAGCGTTGATAAATATAGTAGTCATGTTATATTTGAGTTGAACACTGAGTTGGAAATTGTAATTCTGATATACGAAGTGATCAAATGTCAAATGTTGTAATGATGATATAGGTACTTTTTAAATAGCGGTTATATTGGACTATGTAATGAAATATATTATTTGAAGCTTGATAATATTGAATATAGTATAAGAGTTAAGTTGTATTGTGTTAATTCATCTGTAAAATAGGAAGCATGAGTGTGGGACACTCCGGAATTGAGTTAGATTTAAGTAATTGCCTACGGGTACATATTTACATGTTTGAGATAGACGATATATAGGTTGTAAATATAGGAACGTCTAGATTAAATTGATTAAAGCCTTGGTCTTACGATTGGACATATTGAGGCCTAGTAAAGTTTTGTCAGTTCTTTTGGAAATAGTGATGTGCCTTTGGATCAAAGTCGGAGTGAATCTATGCCTGAATAATGGGTATCCAAATAGGTGGTAACGAGAACTTAAGAGTTCCAACGTACAACCTATATTGGGTCGACGGTATTATTCAATTAATGGATTGAACGCATTCCGGCCAAGGATCCGTCCTATCGCACGCACTCTTCAATCTGTACATGCACGATATAACTACACCCAATACGCCCCAAATAAACTTAGCCTCCTATGCAGATGACATAACACTCACATGCACACACCATGACCCAAAAAGAGCGACAGATCTCCTTCAACCCTATCTCAACACACTACATGGCTGGTGCACTACAAACAGACTTAATCTAGCCCCAGCCAAATCCACCGCAACCCTGCTCACAAGTTGGACAGGAGAACACGAATGCATCCCTCAATTCACCATAAACAACACACCCCTAACACATACACACACACCCAAAATCCTAGGAGTAACATATGATACTCATATGACACTCAAACAGCACACCACAAACATTAAAAAGAAACTGACACCCAGACTTAACGCCCTCAGGTCACTTGCTCACACAAAATTTGGACACAACAAAGAAACTACCACCACAGTATATAAACAATACATAAGATCAGTGATGGAATACGCAAGACCAGCCTGGGCTTCTAACCTAGCTGAAACACATCATAAGACCTTACAGACTATTCAAAACAAATCCCTGAAGATCATTACAGGCTGCAGAGCTACTGCACCCACAGATCACCTACATCAAGAAACCAAAATCCTCAAAGTCAAAGACCATCTGGACATGAGAGGCACTCAATTCCTAGCAGCAGCCTCCACGAACCAAGACCACCCACTAAACTACATGGCAACACACCCACAGACACCAAGAAATATCAAAACAACACCCAGCACACGGTATCACACACAATTATTGTCCTCTCTCCCTCCCTGCCCACCCCGAACCAACTTCCAGAAGCACATCCATACTCATATCTCTCACCGATCCATCCACTCACTCACAGACAACACACAGCTGCATGCACGACCTCCCGAAATCCATCCTTCCGAATCCTCCCTTCCTCGCGAGGACAGAGTCCTCCTGGCCAGGCTGAGATGCGGACACCATCCAGCTCTCCTGAGCTATCAGAAGAGACTGGATGACTCCGTTGTCGACGCCTGCCCGGGATGTAACACAGCACCCCATACCATTAAACACATCATAGAAGACTGCATTTCACACAACCACTTACGCCAACAACACAATCTACACTCAATGAGAGCTCTGTGGGAAAGCTCGATCGTGGCCATGGCCTTTCTCAGGGACTCGGGGCTGTTCGGCCAGGCAGCTTAGGGAACAACAACAACAACAACAACTCATGTGGAGTGTGAGTAACAGAACTGCTGATGTTATCTTAAAACTTTACTTGTCATTAGTGAGACCCCATATGGATTATGCTGTTCAATTTTGGTGTCCTTATTACAGAATGGACATAGATTCATTGGAGAGAGTACAACGTAGAATGACAAAAATGATCCATAATATTAGAAATCTTCCGTATAAAGAAAGGTTGAAGAAATTAGGCTTACATTCGTTAGAGAGACGCAGAGTTAGAGGGGATATGATAGAGGTGTTCAAGTGGGTTAGTGGGATTAACAAAGGGGACATGACAAATGTACTAAAGCTCAGTGATAGCGAAAGAACTCGTACCAATGGTTTCAAATTAGATAAATTTCGTTTCAGAAAAGATATAGGCAACTATTGGTTTGGTAACAGAGTTGTAGATGGGTGGAATGGACTACCAAGTGCTATAGTGGGATTAAAAACGATAGGGAGCTTTAAGATAAAATTGGATAAGCATATGGACGAGAAGGGTTGGGTGTGAAGGGGGATCAGCAGGGTTGGGCCAATCAGCGCTCTGCAGACCCCCGTAATCCTGCGTTAATCTCTAACCGTTTTGGTGAGATGATCCTCAGGGTATTAGAGTGTTGAGCCTATAATTGGGCTTTGTAATTGGGGTTGTGTGGGACAGGGATCTGCCTTGCTTATGCCAATCGGCTTTCTGCAGACTCCCATTTTCTTATGTTCTTATGTTCTTATGTTCATTCCGGCCCGAACAGAGAATCAATTGCTATGATGATACATGCTGCCTGGGAGTTTGTTAAATATAGGTACGAACTTCTGAACAACTGTCGAATTATTCCCACCCCAGTAGAATACTTAGATTTGGAAAAATAAGTACTACAATAATAAAGTTTTAAAGAAGCTTTCAGAAAATTATATTTTCAATAATAATAAATGCGTATGTGAAAGAGTCGTGGATATGCCAAATAACAGACGTAATGCATTAATAAAGTTCATTTATAGACCGATAGGTCATATATTAACAGGTGATCTAGAAATAGTTAAACATTTTGAAAATGACAAATTAGCGGAGCTATGTCAAAAAGGATTTAAATATAGAATAGGGAATAATTAAGTAACATGGGGCAACATTTTAAAATATTTTGTTTTTTCAGTGAATAGATGAACAATACATTTAAAAAAAAAATTACGCTGCGATGCAAGGGAGCTAGAAGCATGATCAGAATTATTGATTAAATTAATTAGAATTAAAATGTTCTCCCTAAAAAATGAATTTAATCTTTCGGATTTTGTAGACTATAATTATAATAAGCTTAAAGTTGATTTAATAAATTTACATAAACATTTTGTAATCACTACAGTACATAAAGCCAGCAACAATTATAGCTTCACATGTAAGAAATCTTATCAAGAAAACATTAACAATTAGGCATTACAGGTAATAAATTACATAAACAATATTTGTGGTAATTAAGTTTATGAAATTCAAGATAATTTAATAATTGATGACTTAATTAATGAAAATACTACTAATAAAATAACATTTGATATTAAACTTTCTGATAAGAATAAATGCATTGCAAAATTATACATGTTACCCAAATGTCATAAAAGACCTTATAAATATCGCTGTATTGCAGGAGCAAAATTCGCTACCACTAAAACTTTGTCAGAACAAGTCGTACATTGCTTAAAATACATTAAAAGTACTCCTAAACGATTTTGTTATTCCATTAGGAATAGAACTGGCATTAACTAGTATTGGTGTATTGACAATTCATTAACTGTACAGTTATTGATAAACTTAATACCATGCCGAAAGTTACATCAGTACATACCTTTGACTTTTCAACTTTGTATACCAATTTGCCGTTAGATTTAGCATTTTCAGAACTTTGCTATATTATAGATTTTCACTTTGACAGATTTGATACGAATAAGAGTTTTTACATAAATGTTTATTCATATTTTAACTATGCGTCACTTACCTTTAATCCCACTAGTTCAGTACATTTTGCTAGAACTAAACGTATAAGATGCCCTTAAATTCCTCCTTTTCAATACTTATGTTAGATTCGGGCCCTACACTTTCAAACAAATATTAGGAATTCCTTTGGGTGGAAATGCTAGGCCTTTAATTGCAGATTTATATTGGCTTGCTTTATAATTTAAATTTATGAAAGACTTAGTTGACAGTAGCAAGACAAATTAGCACTTGCTGAATTATTAAGTAATAAGAGTAGATATATTGATGATATTCTTGTTTGCAATATGTTAAAACAAAATATCAAGTCGCTAAAGTAAATAATTTTATCCAACGTAACGTAATTTATGAAGTTGAACATTTTCTTGACATAAATATACAGATTGTTAATGAACAGTGCACACTTAAAATATGCCAGCCAGTTGACGATTTTAATTTTAACGTAATAAACTTTCCTTTCCCTAGTAGAAATATCGATAATAATATAACATAATTGTTTTTATTCCCAGCTGATAAGCTTTTTGTAAAATTTGCACTAAAGTAGATGACTTTTGGGCTAGAGCTAGGTTACTATACAGACTCTTAGTAGACAGAGGTTTTCAGGCAAGTAGATTGTTACATAAATTTAATCTTTTTAACCCGGGAACGGCGAGAACACTCTTAACACTCAACGAGCGGCTAGGTCGCTAAATTCTACTACCTGCCAAGCGGGTGGTTTTACCCTAAACAAGAGCCATAGCGTAATACAATTATGTATCCCTGAAAGGGCGTTAATTGAGCTTTCCAATGACACCTGAACCATCCTTCTACGATCCCTGGTTGTCTTGCAACGATCGTGCACCCGAAGTGCAAAATCGCTAAAATACAGTCATTTTGTTGCATAATTACGTGTGTAGCGAGGGAGGGAGGGTGGATGTGTGTGTAGTATATGTCAGTAGGCCCACGGCAACCGTGGCGAGCGGTCATGAGGCAACCTATGCTCCTCCCGTCGCTCGTCTCTCTCTCAAAGCCAATATTGCGCCAAAATTGCACACAGACTTAAGTCGGGCCCCGCCACATAGTCCTTTCTTCTCCATACGGACTTAAGTCGGGCCCCGATAGACAAGGGTTAAAAGGTTTTGGTGGGCAAGGGCGAGGACCCTCTTAAGAGGTAAGGCCTTAAAAAAAAAAATCAAAAGGCCCCAGTAGCAATTAAAACAAGTGAAATGGTGATTAAGTGAGATAATTCCCCTCGATACCTACTATCACTCCTCCACATCTGTCAAAATTTCCTCCTTCCCCCCTTGCCCCCCCCCCCCCCTTCAATTATCACCTATTTTCCCTGTTATTCCCATATTCATTGGTATATTTTCGTGTCA
This sequence comes from Paralithodes platypus, assembly GCA_032716605.1. Classification (NCBI taxonomy): domain Eukaryota; kingdom Metazoa; phylum Arthropoda; class Malacostraca; order Decapoda; family Lithodidae; genus Paralithodes; species Paralithodes platypus. The sequence goes on from CM064507.1 coordinate 14,756,230, forward strand.
ACATCTCCAAGCCGGTTCTATGGTGGTGTCATGTGACTAGCGAGTGTGTTGCATATGGAAGAGTGTGGGTGAGTAAGTAAGTCAGGCTTCAGGCCTCGCGAGAGGAGGTCTGCCTCGCTCTGCTCCACAATTCCTGAATGGACCGGCTCGCAATAATTCGCTATTTTGACCATCCAAACACTATTCCCACTTGTTTTATTGTTGTTACATGTTACTATCTTCATATTAAACATAAAATAGGCGCATATGAATAAGTAATAATGATATTTATCGTAAAATGACGATTTTAGGTGGGAATGGGGCCTAATATTGTTGCCTGGCGGAAGGGTGTCCATTACACACAGCTCACCTTTAAGGGGTTAAGGTCAATTATTGTGACTCTATTCTAAAATTTGACATTTTTAACTTGAAGTTTCTTGTATAACCTCTGCTTACTTTTTGTCTGTATGTATTATTTGTGTATATTTTTCCATTGTTAATATTGATTGTTTCAATGAATTGTTCTTGTTAAAAGAGTACTCTTTTGTTTTAATCTGTTGTTGCTCCTTCATATTTTGCAATTATTTTATAATTTTTATTTTCATTTTGTATATTGTATCTATTCATTGTCGATAGTATCAATTGCTTGCTTTTGCTATTTCCTTAGTTTATTTGTACGATAAATGTAGGTTATTTGTAGGGCAGTAATTGGTAGGGGTCACTTGAGGCATGCTATGATTGCAGGTACCTACCCGATACCACTATCGTTAGTGAATGATGTTTGTATTTTGTACTATTGTTGATATCTTGTCAAATTGCAAATTTTAGTTAAATATTAAATTTAAATATGAATTGCAGTTTCTTTATTCATACAGAATTTAGTCAAATTTACCAGAACGTCCCGGACTTCCCAAATTGACTAATTCCTTGAACGTAACGATAGTGCGTTGTTATATGTGCGATTAATTTACCATGGAAACAGATTAACTTGCTCATGTAGTAATGTACAGTTGTACACCCTATGTGGTGGATTGTGTTCTTTTATTTATAAATTATTATTTTGCTTAAGCGTTGTTTCCACAGACCGATTTTGATAAGATGTTTTGTCTTTTTACTGTGTTCGTCCAAGTGTTAGTTTGTTTATTTTGCAAGTTTTACATTATAATTCACAAATATATATCCTTGGAGGGTAAAAGGACTGTTAGGATAAAGCAAATGTATGTTATATAACTTACATAGTATCATATAAAAGGTAGTATCAATAAATATTACATACTAACCTTGATCATTATAATAGTATTAATAAAGTACTGCAGTGTCAATCTCGTTGTCCTAGGCTAACCTATAATATTGCGTGCCTGTTAATATTACTGGAGTGCACTCTAAGCTATTAGCGGGTACTTAGCCTCACGTTGAGATGTAGATGGCTTGATGGTCATCTGGTAGAGGTAATATGGTTGTACACTCGGATACCACAGAAACTAGGACAGATGGGTTTGAGCCGGAGATTTGTAGCGGGTCCTTTCTGGACGGCAGCCCACTCTAACTATCACGGCGCCACATACACACACACACACGAACACACATGTTTCGAACCAATAGATGCTTGACTCTCAGCGAGCCATGCATGATAATTATCTTGCTCATTTAATGTTACGCAATCATTGAAAGTATTAATGACAATGTATATTTATTTTGTTCATTGAGGTGTGTTTCCTTCAATATTTACATTCAACAGGGACATGCATGAATATCCCCATATGTTTTAAGGAATTTAGAATCAAACGAGACACTTCCGAATCATCGAGTTATTGAATAGGTTTTAGGCTGTGTGTGTGTGTGTGTGCACTAGATATTCTACAAATGTGAATAACCTGGGTTCAAAAATCATACAGGCCAGAACAGTTAATATATAATGTATAATGCAATTGGGCGATATTGTAAAAGTGTATCATTGTTATGCTTTACTTCATATATTTTCCCAATTACATATTCACATTTATCCATTAAGTTCTAATATCTTCATTTTCTATAAAAAAAAACACAATAATCTAATTCTTTCTTTTGTGTTTATACAACGTGGTCTTATTTGGATGATTATGTATATAACCAATTTAGTTGTATTTCTATAAGGCGATTCGTTTTATTTTCGTATATAACTATACGTTTATTGCAATTACCCTAAAGAAGCTAATCTAATTGTTTATACTGACCCATTTACAGTGAATGAAGACTATGCATATTTATGAGAGGATTTACAATCGTATTTAAATAATACCGGTAATCTACTGTGGTTATTGTAAATATTGCAAATTATAATGTAAAGTGTTTAATACATAATATATTCATTGATATACAGTATATACAATAAATCTCCATCTTCCGTAATTTTTGTGTTTTATGAATATTATTAACCATTTACCGCCACTGACAGCGCATCCACTCATGACTGTGAGCATCGTTTCAATAATCATTCTTTATTCGTATAGGAATAGCCCTTCATCCGTGCATTATATCCATATAACTATTATGCATGTTATATTTTGTCAGACTTATACAAGGGAGTAAATTGAATAATAGTAATATTTATTAAATTACAAACATAGTATCGACATATTATTGTATGAACGAGTGTTGGTTAAATGAGGTATTACACATATGTTTCATATTTATTAATGTTTAAAACTAATAATTACAAATTAATAAAATAATAAAAAGTTTATGAATGGATAAATTAGTATGTATAGTGAAATTACATACCCTGCAACACAAATATTACAATACTGCAAGTAATTAATAATTATACACTTGTACAAAATCCCGAGTACTAGACAGGGCAGACAATGTAACCCCAGGGAGGTTACACACGAGCTAGAGCTCATCTCACTAGAATGTTCAGACATTCTGACTAGGCAATGCCATGACACTGAAGCACTTCATGACCCTGGTTAGTGTCTTGTCCAACCTCCATCTGCGGCTATAACCTTATGTAGTCGGCTAGGCATGGAATCTACCAGAGTGCTACAAATGTTTGGCATGTTCCTTATTCCTTCCCATACCATTCTTGCCTTTCGTCTCCCTGCCTCCCTCGTTTTCTCCTCCACACCCCACTCCTGAACCATGTGCGCCCAGAGATTCTCTATTGGATTACAGTCGGCTCCTTTAGGGGGCCAATCCAGTAACATAATCTCTGGGTGGGCCTCAAACCAACGTTTGGCGGCACGACATGTGTGAATTGAACAGCAATCTTGCACCATATATATAGGCTGTGGGTCAGGAATGGCATACGCCCGCACCGATGGTAGAAAAGAGGTCTCTAGTATATCTATATACTGCTCTGCATTCATGTGGCCCTCAATGTCTGTCAGTTCACCGACACCTCCCCACCACATCCATCCATGCATGGAGGTTGTCACACGGCCGCTTCTGGATACCTCATGGATATGTCTACGAGCATACCTAGTATTGCGTATTCGCCAACACTGGCGACCGGCTGTCGAAACAGATGTGAAACACTTTTCATCCGTGAAAATTATTGTTCTCCAAAATTCATCCCTCACATCTACATAATTATGCCTCAGCAAATCTGTTACGTGCCTCTCTGTGTGCCTCTGTTAAAGTTTCCTTATGGGCAGAGATGAAACATTGTAGACCACTTTCCTGTAGTCGTCGCCTTGTAGTTACTGGGTGACAATGAACCCTGGTTGTCCTTGTTATGCTCACAGCATTCGAAAGTGGTGCTCTCTCTGCTTCCCTTGTTATCAGCTCATCTTCCTCCTGAGTGGTGGCCCTTGGTCCACCTGGTCGTGGCCTGGTAAGCATATGACCCTCCTCTTCATGTCGTCTCACCCAAAGCATAACAGTATCTTTAGAGATACCCAGGACACGAGCTATCTCCCTTATCCCCTTCCCTGCTTCATGATACGCAACAATCCTGGTGCGACGGGCGATAACCTCTGGCCGATTAGCCCTCGTCCGTGGTGGTCTTACACGACGACGGTGACGTTGTGGCTGAACCTCCATAACTGTATATATAAAACAAACAAACGATAAAGATTAAAACACAAAATATATATATATAAATATATTGGCATATATTTGCCATATCATATGAATGACAAATGGCAGCGGTTAATACACAGTCAAATATCAAAGGAAGTGTACTGTAACATTGTTCATATTACGTTACAGCCTATTGTCTTCATTAACACATGTAGCCTGGCTTTGTGCATCATAATGGTTGGATTCTTGGATTAGCTGGAGAGTAAAGCGTGGTCTAATAAGATAAATAATGTTATACGATTAAGGTGGGGATCTCTGGACCTCTATCCTGTTTAGCCCCCATTAGTGTTGAGCTTTTAAGACATTTCCGCCATTAGTTTGGCGATTTGAAAACCCCTTGTGCCATTTATATGTATTTATTTCATGGTGAGCGATACCAAGCCTGTATATTAGTAGAACCCGGCCTTTGGTTGAGTCATTATACCGAAAAATTTACAACTTTATCTCGAAAGGAGGTCTTAGCGGTATTAAGCTTGATGAAGGTCTATAGAGGAAATTACATTTAAACATCTTAAATAAATATATTTACAACCTATAACACGATCCCTTAAATTACAAATCTACGTTCAAATTGCTTTGCTCTACGACGCATGAATGGTTCAAGAGTGTTGAGCTGATGCCTTTAGAGTTAACATGCATTTACTGTAATAATTACTCTGTAAAGTAGCTAATGAAAACGGGGAAAAATATCAGTGCATAGGCTGTCATGTGTTATGGAAATATATATTGAATTATATGGAAATGTTCATGAAAATAGCAATATACATATATATTTTGTCAACACATGGCAGCAAGAAACATGATATTACTTACCTACGAACACCAGAATTATGTGTGTAACAGTAGGCCTTCTACCCACTACATCAGGTAGGTCATCGTTGCTTCATTACCTCACCAACATGTCGGTGCTTTGGATCTTCAGATCGATACTCAGTGTGGAAATGTAAATATTGAAGGAAACACACTTAAATATACAAAAACCCATTGTCATTAATACTATCAATGATTGCGTAACATTAAATGAGCAAGATAATTATCATGCATGGCTCGCTGAGAGTCGAGCATCTATTGGTTCGAAACATGTGTGTTCGTGTGTGTGGCGCCGTGATAGTTAGAGTGGGCTGCCGTCCAGAAAGGACCCGCTACAAATCTCCGGCTCAAACCAACCTGTCCTAGTTTCTGTGGTATCCGAGTGTAGTAGGGATAAATAACCGGCAGAGAGAGGAGGGAGGAGAACGGTAAGTTTACACGCTGGTGGTTGGAGAGCAAGTGCGGATATTTCGAACAGCTAGGTGGCCAGCTGTAAATTCTTAGTGATACAATAATAAATTGACCCTGTTTATATACTGTAAATCAGCTAGTATTAAGTAATATTAAATGAAATATACCTTCAAGGATATATTATTATTATCATACATCATTAACATATCTACTAAAGTGAATAAACAAGGAAACTATGGACAGGATTTTTGCTCTATCGTGGACCCGGTAAATTCCAACTGTGGGGTTTTCACGATAATGACATACCCTTTAATTCATGTTTCATATTCTTGGTAAGGGAGGATGTTCTTTACACAATTTGGTCCATAGAGTTGTTAGCTGTGTTAGGATAGGTTTTAAGAACCTTAGCGAAGTTATGTATTGAGGTGAGGGATCCTGAAACTGGATATGAACTGGATTTTTTAGGGGTTAACCCACTGAGCCCCAGCGACGCACTGTTTGCGTTGGCAATGCATGTAACGCTGAACCCCAGCGACGCGAACATTGCGTCGGCCACTAAATCCTCTATTATTCGGCTTGTATGGTAGGGAATGGCTTGAGAATGGTAGGGGATATACCGTAGACTGTTGCCGAACAGTGGCGGTACACGGGAACCGTCCTGGCAAGCCGCACGGGTGGTGGTGGGCGGATTAGTGGCGCCACTTTACCCACTTACTTCACCGCGACTTTCGACCTTATTTACTCCTGTCGTATGTGAGCTATAGGCTTGAAATTTTTGTGAGATACACTTTAGGATGTACGCATTACTTGACCATACTCAGTTATCCCCCAAGTCCTGCCGGGCAGGTGGTCATGCGGGGGAGGTGATGAAAAACTCTGTACCCACTTATCTCCCAACGACTTTCGACCTTATTTACTCTTGTCATATGGTAGCTATAGGCTTGATATTTGTATGGGATATTGCTTAGAATGTAGGCAATGTATGGCAACCCCCAAATCTAGGTTTGTTGGGACAAGGGACGTGCGTGACAAAGGAAAGTCAGTTTACCCATACATCTCGCGAGTGCAACACCATGTCGGATTTATCACGTCGTTACCCACGCAGGGGAATATCCCTTGACGATGCCATGGCCATACTTGAGGAGAGTGATGTGCCTGATAGTGACACTGGATCATCAAATGACGATTCAGAGGACGAATATAGTCCCACTTTGGCCGAGATAGACGACATGCATGAGGAGGAACCCTATGTCCCCGTCTCTCATCGGTACGCCATGTTACAAGAAAGGGAGGAGAGTAGCTATCGTTCCCCCATCGCTCCCCGTGACATAATGGACTCTCCAGCAAGTGGGGAAGAGCATGATGAGGATGAGGCAGATGACTCAGACCCCATGGCCTTCCTCATTATTCCACCTTCTCATCGTAGGGCTGAGAAGAGAAGAGGTGAGGAGGAGGAGGAGGAGGATGAGGAGGCTCAAGGTCCGACACCACACGTGCCTCGCCGTGGTGCTCCCCTGCGTTTGCCTTCCACACCACCCCGCATTGCCTCTCCACTAAAAGCGCCAACCCCTAACACTTTCTATGGGTTGCGCAGGGGTGCAGCCATCTTAGCAGCGCAGCCATTGACTTCTTCTTCAGAAGAAACAGATGAGGATATGCCTGCCCTAGAATCATCTCCACCACGCCACCCCGCAAGCCGCCGGTTTCCCTTATCAGCCCGGATTGACTCGCCCCCACCATCACCTCCCGGACCACTACCATACTCACCTGTACCTTCTCCTCAGCCTGGGATCTCCCACAGACATGACACTCAGACACCATGACCGCCTGCGTCGCCACAACGCCCTGATCGTGCGCAACGCCCTATCAGCATACGTGGGCGTGCCCGTGGTCCTGTGCGTGGGCGTGGCCGAAGGGGTTCTAAGGTGTCCCTAATACGACGCCCCACCCCTGGCGGTGCGAGGGCAAGGGCTGGGCCGGCTCGACCAAGGCCGAGGTTGAGGGCAGGGGCAAGAGGCACGGCAAGAGGCAGGGCAATGCCCTCCCGCCGCCCTGATGGTGACTCCCCTCCTGACGACTCTGGCGACGAAGGTGCCGCTCAACCCGACGTGTGGGATTGGGTTGATGGAGACAACTTTGTGCCCACCGACTACAACTTTGTGGGCGCTGGGATTGCCGGCCCTACGCTCCCAAACCAGGGGCGGCAGACCACGAGACTTGAAATCTTCAGGCAGTTTTTTATTACAAATCTCGTGGCTCTAATTGTTGACCAGACCAACTGGTACAATTATTATTTCGTGGCTGGGAAGGTGCAGCTCAAATACTCTGCAAGGCTGTCATAGTCCACCCTAGATGTCCCAGAGTTTTACACATTCTTGGGCATTGTCATCCTGATGGGGGGCACAAGGAAATCCTCCATAAAAAAGTACCGGTCCTGGGATCCCCTCGTCCGAACCCCTATTTTTGGCCAAATAATGAGCAGAAATAGGTTCACGGCCATAATGCGGAACCTACATTTCATTGACAGCATGCAGCCCACACCACAAATCAAAGTCAACCAAGAGCAATGAAGGACGCCATGGAGAGGATAAGACCCATCTTCGAGTACCTGAAGGTGAAGCTTGCTGCCGCCTTCAAACCCCATCAGAAGCTCATTATTGATGAGAGTTTTCTGCTGTGGAGGGTGAGTATTGGCATCCGGCAGTACATGCCCAGCAAACGACATCGATATGGCCTGAAAACCTTTGTGATGTGTGACTGTCAAACCGGTTACATCCAGGACCTAATTCTATATATATGGGCAAGAAAACAGAATTGGTGGAAACGAGGACATCACCATGATGCAGGGCTACTTGGACAGGGGCCACATACTGTACCTGGACAACTGGTACACCAGCCCCTCCCTTGACAAGTTCCTGCATAGCCGCACTACAGGAATCTGTGTCAGGAGGAATCGGATCTGCATGCCCGAACTATCACCCAGGCGGGAAAAGGGCTCCATCATCCACATGCAGGCTAACAATGTCCTCCTGTTGTCCTGGATGGATAACCGGGATGTGAACGTCCTCACAACAGTCCACCGTCCCACCTTCCAAGACAGCAGACATTATCAAGAAACCTTTGGCCATCTGTGATTATAACATCAACATGCGGCTGGTGGACAAATCAGATGCTGTCATCTCTTCAGTTGAGTGTGCGAGGAAGACGATGAGGTGGTACAAGAAGTTATTCTTCCACCTCCTCGATCTCACCCTCTATAACAGCCACATCCTCTACGCAACAATCACCGGCAAGCAGGAAACGATGGAGAACTTCTGCATGGAGTTGTCCAGGGAGATGTTGAGGGAATACATGACTGCCCCCCACCTCCAGCAACCCCCCGCCCATCGACGGCCAGCAGCAGAAGGGATTGCCAGGCTGACACAACACCACTTCCCTGAATATGTGCCGCCCACAGAACACAATGACAAACCCCGAAGACGGTGTCATGCGTGCCGCAACACGACACAGAGGGAGCCTTCGAGATCAGATACCAGGTATATGTGCAGAGAATGTGATGTTGGTCTGTGTTTCCCAGACTGCTTCAGGGAGTATCACACCCTTGAGCATTTCTAAGAGTGTACTCAAAGACTACGATAAAAGACGCTATAAAATGTGACGTGTGTGTGTATATAAACCTAGTGTAAATAATAAATATATACAAAGTGCCGAACACAATATGTAAGTGAGATTGACACTCAAATATACGTAAAACAATGACGGACACCAATAAATGTAAATATAGCATATTTCTAAGTCAAAAGTGCGTAAAACAATGTATGAAACCCAGATTTTATAACTATAAAACATATGATAAAGTATAAACTGAATAAAGCGGGGAAGTGACAGTATAAACTGAATAAAGCGGGGGAGTAAGAGAGAAAGACAATAAAAGGGAAAGTGTTGAGGGCGCATGTCAGTCAGCTGGGTGTGTGTACGTATGTGTGTTCTGTTATTGTCTGAGACCATGATGGCCGCCAGTCTCCATGGCAACGGGGACGCGCAACGGTCTTGCCACTCGTGAGCACTTATAAAACTTATATCTAAGCACTTATCACACTATTACTTCACTTATAGTGACATTATGTGATACATGTTGGTAGTATATGAACTATGAAGGCACACATGATGCTCGGGTGGTGTAAATAACCGTCACTCGAAAACTGGACGCATCGTACATCTGCCATGCTGCCGCGCTCACCTGTGGTTGGCCGGGCGGGAACTTTGAAGGCCGCCCGGCCTCAGCTGATGTCTGAGACTGCCCCCCCCCCCCCCCCCCCATACGACCCCAAATGACCGATTTTTTTTTTTTTTCATTTCTACCTTTTTCTGCCATTTAAGAAAAAAAAACAAAAATGCCAAATCGGCCGGTCTCTCGATGTACTTTTACTTATAATTAGCTGGTGCTCAATGGGTTAACTTGACATTATGTGATGTCTAGGGGGGAGAGATTGTTTACAGTTAATGTTTATAAGTTAATGTTTGTAAGTACAAACAATCTAGATAAACATATCAGTGTGATCAGTTTAACTTAGGGATTATGAAGGTGTAGTTCATTATATGATTATATGATTAACTAAAGGGGTTAATGGAGTATAAGTGTGTTCTTACTATTATGGGGTATAATATATATATATATATATATATATATATATTGTTACGAGGGCAGCCGGGGCAACCAGATGCTTACATAGCCTAGCCCACAGCACCGTACTACCCTGCAACAGACACGCTCTTAACCCGTGGAGCCCCGGCTAGTTTTGTAATGTTTGTTCACCAGAACCCGGCCGGTTTTCAAAAAATGGTTTTATTCCAGAAACAATAGCGAATGGGTTAGGAATGAAGGAAAAACCACGAAAAACCGCTCAAAAAGCTTAAAAAATGGTCCTACAGAGCCCCCGAAAACGTATTTTACAAGAGTAAAAAATTTAAGGCAATTACCCAAAAAAAACAGATTATTGCGCGCTCACGCGCACGCACGTGGACTTTGAGAGTTTTCAACCATCGGCACGGTTGCGTGGGATACGTACACAGTTCCCATACAAATCTGAGCCCTCTTGAGTGGCTACACCTGAGGTTACGGTCGGCGCAATTAGGGTGACGCGCCAGGCGCATCTCTGGGGCTGTGCGTTACATACATCGCCGACGCGTCAGACGCGTCGCTGGGGCTGTACGGGTTAATATCTGACTCAAACACCAAGACATGCAGGTTCTCTAGGAAAAATGGTTATCTTCCTCTTTGCTTATTAAAGCAGTAACAAGGAGACACAAAAATATCTATTGTCCCCGAGTCTATTCCATAGTGCGTGTAGTATGCAAGAGAACTTCTAAGGTTATTCTATACTGCACCAACATTATCCCACCATACCACTACTAGACTCCCAGAACACTCTGTACCATGCCCAATTGCTTAGGATTTGAGAACAATTCAAAGCAAAAACCCATGGAAAGTCCAGTACAATAAGCTTCTGTGCCAAGCCTATTATCCCAAGCCTATGCCCTAATAATACACCGAGTGGCTCTCTTCAGCACAGCACGGCGGTGCTGTTGTAAAGGATAAACAACTTTAATGACTTATCGCTTACAACATCATTTGGGGTTAGCTCAATAGAATCGAGTGCAATGGGGACAACCTCACCTAGAAACAGGCTCCACCCATAGTCCCTGACTGCACCGAATGTATTGCTGCTAAAAACTAAACAAGGCCGAAGGGTTGATATCCTGGGGAAGTTAGAAGCTGGCTGCCACCCAATAAAGGGTTGGATAAGACCTGAGTAAAAGGATTCTGGGTGGTGGAAAAAGCTTAGCCTACCATATCACACACTCAGCAACCTCAGCTCTCAAAGGCCTGACAAAAACAGAGATAAACAGTCCAGCCACCCAATCCCCCCAGTGATATCAACCATGAATAATATGCACATATAATAATGGTGAAACAATGCAGCAGAATAATATATATATATAATATATAGAAATACAAAACCAGTGTAGAAGCTTATACACTAAGATTGCCAAAGAAGCATGAATGCAGTGATCAATATTAAACTAAATAGGTTAAAACAGAACAATATGCTCAATATGACTCCAGCCCCTGCTATGCTCCGATCAACTAAGAAACAAAATAGACAAATGCGGTATTTAAGGGAAACGAAAGAAGCAAGCCTAGCCAACACCAAACAGTGATGTTGACAGAGCGAGAGGTGAAACTGGAGTCAGGCAGCTAGTGTGGCAGCGAGTCGAGCTAGGGGCCCCGCAGGCAAGGAAGGGCTCCAGGCGTCGCAAGAACACTTAATTATCTCAGGTAGCCTGCACTCTCATTAACTTCACAAAACTAACAAATAAACATAAGGCATCATTGTGTAAACTTATGATAAACGAAATAATCCCCAAAGGGCTGAACAAAAGAAGTAATTATACTCGTGGCAACAATAACAATGTTCCCGTAGGCGCAACCCTGACGAGACAAAGGCGGACCACGAGGCAAGACCCCTAGCCTCTCCACAGGCCACATGAGGTATCATAACACACATACAACTGAACTGGGGAAATAAGTTCGGCAGGATGTGACAATATATATATATATACACAGAGGGCCTCTGAGTCGGACGGATCCTAAATTGAGTGGTCAATCCTGCTCTCACAGGGAATAGGTCCGCTTGGGGGCATTCTGTGTATGGCCACCCTCGTAAGGGGAGTTAGGCGTCCGGCAATAGATAGATAGATAGATAGATAGATATATATATATATATATATACATATAATATTATATATAAATATCTTAGAGTGCTGCTGAAATGAGGGTGGTCAAATATGACAGTTAAATTGACAGGGAGTTGTTAATAAATGTGGGCATATAATATGAGAGTGAGTCTAGCTTACATGTATATATATTTAAGTGTAATACACGTGTTACAATAGTAGCCAGAATAAAATTAAAAGGACGGCACCGGTACTGAAAGGATTAATATACAAATCAGTCAGGCAGCTTATGGCTGGGTCATTAAACAATACCACGGTTAGCTCGGGTGCGACTATACCATGTTTCTGATATGTAGGCCAACACTCTTGAACAATAACCTCTATAACTAATAAACGACTAGAGTAATAAAGCTAATATTTCTACTATTTGGGAAGTGTCTACCGGGGAATAGGTGTGAATTTTTACAGCCGATTTGCTATATCCCTATTTGAGTTATAGAAGTTAGGATTCACAATTTCTGGCCTACCTATTTGGAACAGGGTATAAGACCCTTCTCTTCCGTATTCACCCCCTGCCATGGGAGATACATTTAGATTTCCCTATCAAGTAAACTCATCTTGCTGTGCAGACTGTGAGGATCAAAGCTTATAATCATCACCTCCACGTTTATTAAACCCTAGAAGGGGAAACCCCCCCGGAGCGGTACACAAAGCTGAAATGGGGGTCTCAATGACCCCCCGTGGGGAAATAAAAGAAACACATTTTTCTAATGCTTTATTGATGCCCAAAATGGTTTAGTTGTATACATACATCATTATGCTAGCTTATTATCACAGTTTATAGAATATTTCCTGAGTAGTTGCGTGTTGAGGCACTCGTGTTCCAAATTATCCAGGCAAAAAAATGGTGTCCACTAAAATAATCAAATAAAAATAAATTACTGACCAAATTATCTGATACTTCGCAGTATGAAGGCGTGATGATGGGGTAAGTTCCTCCTAAAACCTGGAGGGCGTAGACCCCAGGAACGAGACGATCTGGAAGAAACAAAAGAGAGCAGGGATGCTATTTGTTCATCCGACAGGTTCTTGGGGTCAGCCATGACGGGACTATTCAAAAGCAAGAAAATCCAGAATTAGGAAAAATATTCATAACAAATAGTTCCTGGGGTCAAATGTCTATGAAATTGTTATGGGAAGCTGGGGAATATATATGTCAATCATATAAGCATAATACACCATAAATCTATCCGTCAACATAGCTTGCACAAGCACGAAACCAAACAAATCGAGAACGAAAATGCTTACCTTATAAGAGGAATGGTCGGGTCAATATGACCCAACCGGGCTGGTAGGGCTGCGAGGGGCTTGTAGGTGTGCACACGATGAGCGGTGGGTGTAGACTGCCGTTCCCTCACCCAAACTCGCGGCTACCGGGCCGCGTCACGCCACAACACCAAGAAACAAGCCCGCGCACGATATTTCGGGGTCGTGGTGACCCCGGCTTCTCCTTCTAGGGTTAAGGTGCACTATAAATTTACACAATTAACCTGGAAAATACATCAGGGGGGTGGATGCCTATGACCCCTATGGGTCAGAATGGAGAAAAAATTGGGTCTTGCAATATTGGGTGAAAAGAGCATCAAGATCTTTAAAATACATTCCTGCATCTGACTATGTATTTATATTTGTTTTTCGACCTAACCAATGTGATTATGGCATGGTTGTGGTTGGAAGTCTTATGGTTAGCGTGCATCGACAATGAGCGAGGGTGGTTGTGGGGTTGGCTGGGAGGGGATAATTCTGAAATTATATTATGTTATATATACCGTTACAGTGCAAAGCAATATCATTGTGCCACATGTGGATAGGCTTCAAGCACAAAACCCATGTGAAGAATGACCATCCACAAAATAGGAGTAAACAAACATTTATTCAAAGAAACAGACCTGCTTATGGTGGAGAAGGGAAGGAGGAGAAAGTACCGTAGGATGAGTAAGTACACCATGTAACACACATGTCAAGAAAGCATTTGAGTAGCACGCACGTCTCACACAGTGTGTGTGTGAGGGAGTGGGTGGTAGAAGAGGGTAGAGGGAAGGGAATGTAATAAGATGAGGATGTATTTAACAACCAGTCCCATCACTGCCACCAGTGTAAAACCTCAATTTGGCACCGTACTATTTTTTCCGACTTTACAATTATTGTTGCATGCTTATCAACTCTGTGTAAGCAGAGTTTGGTATCGCCCTCCCGTATAGTGGGTACCACACGAAAAAAATGTGTCGTCGTCGTCCGTCTGTCTCGGAACTCCTCCTAGACCGTTGGACGGATTTTCACCAAATTTCACACAAACATTTGTTGCGTGAATGCAAACGTCAGTCAAAAAAGATTTTTTTGAATGTATTCAATAGTTATGATTTTAGGTCCAAAATATGGTTCCTCCCCCCCCCCCCCCCCTCCAGCAATGATGGCGTTCTTAGTGTGTGAGCCCCGCTCACACACTAAGAACGAATTCGTTCTGGGAGCGAAAACATCTCGCTACGCATTTTCTAGGTTAAGTTAGTTTAGTTGGCATTAGAAGTGATGGTAGTAATATTTGGATTTATGGTGATAGTAGTGATAATGGTGATAATTGTAGTGATGATGGTTGTAGTTGTATTTATGATGATGACAGTAGTGATGATGATGACAGTAGTGATGATGATGACAGTAGTAGATATGATGGTGACAGTAGTAGTAATGACGGTCATAATTGTAGTGATGATGGTGACAAGTAATGATGATAGTTGTAGTGATAATAATGACAGTAGTGATGATGGTAGTGACGATGGTGTGAGTATTAGTGATGATGGTGAGTAGTAGTGAGGATGGTGAAATTTGTAGTGATGATGACGATAGTTGTGGTGATGAAGTTCATAGTAATGGTAATGATGGTGACAGTAGAATAAATTATGGTAATATTTGTGACAGTAGTAATGATGATGGTTGTAGTAGTAGTGATGATGTTAACAGTAGTAATGATTATTGTAAGATGGTGGTGATAACATTAGTAATGATGATTGATAGTTGTAGTATCAATGATGATAGTAGTGATTAAGATGCTAGTGACAATGGACAGTGATGATGGTGAGAGTAGTAGTGATAATTGTAATTGTAGTAGTGATTGATGATCATAGTAATGGTGATGATGACAGTACTCGTGATGATTGTGGCAGTTGTAGTGATGATGGCATTTGTAGTGATGATGGCAGTTGTAGTGATTATGTTGATTGTGATTGATGATGGTATTAGTAGTGATGATGGTAACCCATCGTAGAGTTGGGTATGCTGTTTTGATTTTGGGCAAAACGGCACGTCTACTTTATTAACAATTTAACCAGCACAACTAAACTTCGTTAGTTGCATAAATAGGCCCCTGAAATGCTTTAGTGAGGCTACTGCCGCGTTGGGCCATGATTCAAACCCGGGTCCCCACGCTTACAAGGCAAACACTCTAACCACTAAACTAAGAGAATTACTCGGCTTGGGCTTGAGGCTCAAGTGATTTTACACATCCAGTTCCGTTGAAGCTCTGTGACACAACTGCTGGCATTACACCAGCCGGCTGGCATAGAAGAATATTAATGCAATATTTTTTGGAACCAATATCAACCAAACAGATTATACAAAATTAATTAATTGATAAGTTAGGTTAAGGGGGGTGACCTGTTTTTGTTCTGTCCTTTTCTATCTTTCTCTGGCTTGTATCCATTTGGCCCCATTCAGCCTACTGTTTTAAGACATTTATCCCCATCCAGGTGTCAATTTCTTACTGGTGAGCGGTAGCGAGCCAGCATTTTTTTTATTTTTGTTTGACAGCAGGCTAAATTTGTACATTTTTCGATAGAAAAATGTCTCCGGCAAAGCCGGTTTTCTTCATATAATGCTGGCTCGCTAACGCTCGCCAGGAAGAAATCGACACCTAGATGGGGATAAACGTCTTAAATTAGTTGGCTGAATGGGGCCAAATGGATACAAGCCAGAGAAAGAGAGAAAAGGACAGAAATAACAAAAAGCAGGTCACCCCCCTTAAATGAAGTATAACAACCAGAGTATTAGCTATAGAATATTCAGGATTGAAAGGTCAAAATTAGTGGATATATGTTTATTATCCAAAAAAAAAAAAAATAATAATAATTATCATTATCATAACATTAATTAACTAGCATGACAAAAAGCAGCAAAATACTCCCAGTGGGTGGTGAATGACGACACTCCTAGATACTTTTGTCGATTGTGCGTGTTGTGTATAAGGTAAATAAAGTAGCAAAACCTAAACTAACTGATTTTATCATATAATACTCTATATCATTACAAAACAATTTTATCATCTGCTTACCAAGTGTGGCATGG
Source organism: Paralithodes platypus (assembly GCA_032716605.1). Classification (NCBI taxonomy): domain Eukaryota; kingdom Metazoa; phylum Arthropoda; class Malacostraca; order Decapoda; family Lithodidae; genus Paralithodes; species Paralithodes platypus. The sequence continues at coordinate 14,772,625 of CM064507.1, forward strand.
TGAAACCGATCTTATTCTAACATAACATCTTAACCTAATGTCCATTGACCAAATGGATACAGAAAATTAATAATGACATTATGCAAATTTACAATGACTTCCAGCAAGAAACAAAGATGGTAGAGGAAAGACTGAGACAAAAGAGTTTGCCGAGGCAGAGAGTCAGCCTGGAAGAACAGTTTTTGAGTACAACAGGAAGTACACCATCCGGTCCGTACAACTTCTTAATATTAAGCCCATAGAGGGCAGAAAGTGTATCCTTAGAAGATATTACGATATAAGGCATAAATAAAGTGATAGGGGGTGGAGAGGCAGGAGTAGCGCCGGAGTCATTCAAGATGGAGTTTTTAGCAAAAGTTTGAAGGAAGAGTTCAGGATTATCAGAGGAAGAGGTGACGGTGGTACCATCAGAACAAAAAAGAGGAGGGAAAGACGAGGAAATTATATAGAAGTTTTTGGCTAGATGCCAAAATGTTTGGGAAGATATTGAGTTGGAAGGTTCAGAGCATTTGTTATTGACGAAAGTGTTTCTGGCAAGTTGAAGGACAGATTTGGCTCAATTCCGGCAGAAACATAGAATAAGAGAATCTTGAGCTTGAAGGCGACTGTACTGTATGAATGCTTCCTACTTATTGCGGACAGCATTAAAGTAAAGTGAGTAAACCAAGAATTTTTGGAGTTAGTTTTAGAGGAAGAAAAATATATGCTTCCATGCTCAAAAACACTACCTCAGTAATGCGCTCAGCACTCTGAGGGTCCCCAGCCACGGAAGCAAAAATAATTCCATTGAAAATCAAAGAATTGCTGTCGAAGAGCATCCCAGTCGGCAACGCCAAAATGCCACACACACCGCCGGCTGTCCGGGACTATCAGCAGGCTGTATGGAGAGACAGGACAGGTAACAGAGATAAGGTTATGATCGGAGGAGCCCAACGGAGAGAGAAGATTTACATTTACTGATAATTAGGTATATAGGCAACATTAATTACTGGTCCATCAACCACTCCAGGACCATTGTTGGTACTGATTGTTGAAATGGTTGCGGTTGGGATTGTAGCGCTGATGGTTGTCCTGGAAGCAGTTGTGATTGTAGCGCTGCTGGTTGTACTGGAAGCGATTGGGATTGTATTGGTGATTATTGAAGTTAAAGTGGCTGTTATGTGGTCTGACACCAAAGCTAATGGGTGGCGAAGGTCTGTTTCTCTGGCCCCCGATCAGCAGACCCTGGCATACAAAACAAATAGACATTAAAATCGTAGAGATAAACTGTTTATAACTACTAATTTGTGTGCTCTAATAACTCAAGGCAAAAACCTACTAAAACACACAATTGCAGATCAATTTTTGAAATTGGGTTTTTGCTATTCAATAACAAAATAAATAAATCCGCTTGCATTCTTGCAAGCAACTTTCCTTATCCCATGTAATTTTGTACATGATGGATAAATTTAAGGGGATAGGATTTATTGTTTGGTCTATATATTTATTTATTCATATATTTTTTAGTTTCATCAAGCTTAAAAAAACATCTCCTAGACCCCCTTCGAGATAAGTTTGTAAATTTTTCTGTAGAAAAATGTCCTTAACTTGTTCTTTACCGGTGAGGTCTTTAAAGTTTTATTGTAGCTATATTTTGACGATTGTATGCGGATTAAGAAGGATTTGTGGTAGTAAAAAGGGTTAAATGAGATAGTACGAGACATATTAATTCCTGGAGGCTCTCTTTAAACTGAAGACAATCGTCTCACAGTAGCCATAATAAAGTTAAAAGAACGTCAGGAACGAAAGATCCTAATATAAAAATAATAAGCTATCTATCTATTGCCAGACGCCATGGTCCCCAAAGGGGTGGCCACAAACGAAACGCCCCCATGCACCTCTGTCCCCAGTCAGTCGACGCCCCTCCTCCCAACCAGCACCGCCTTCACTCATATACTTCTTCACTCCATTCTTCCACCTCTCTCTTGGTTTACCTCTCCCTCTCTGTCCTTCCACCTCGCTCTCGTACACCCTCTTATTAATTTTATCACTTCCCGTACGTTCCATATGGCCGAACCATCTCAGGTGTTCCTTTTCACACTTTCAACATCAACACCACACCTCTCTCTTACCTCCTCATACGTCTGTCTATCCCTCCATGAAACTCCGCACGCACTTCTCAAGTAACTCATTTCCACCCCTCTCACTCTTGGTCCGAGTCTCTCCATCAACGTCCATGCTTCGCTTCCATAAGTAAATGTCCGGATTACCACACTGTCATGCAAGGACTTCTTTACTTCCATGCTCACCACCCTATTTCTTGGTACTGCTTTCAGCTTTCCTACAACCCTCTTCCCCTGTTGCACCCTCTCCCGCATTTCTTCATCCATACTCCCATCTTTACTCAGCACACTGGCCAGATATTAAAATGAGCTGACAATCTCCATAGCCCGACCGTTCAACCTCCCCTCACACACTGTGGCTTCACTTCTTTAGAAGACCATAACCTTGCTCTTCCCAGTATTTACCTCCAGATTCCGTTTTTTGCACACTGTTCCAAACATATTTACCAGACACTGCAACCCCCATTCACTATTACTCATCAGCAAACAGCAGTACAGGTAGCTTCCACTCGTTTCCCTCCCTTATCAGTGATACACAAACATCCACTGCTCTTCCTTATATTTTTTTTGTGACTCCATCAATATATATATATTTAACACCTACTGTACCGTAGGGTACAGTAATAATAATCCCCCCCCCCCAGTCCCAAGCAATGTGGCCATAATGGCAAGGTAGAACAACCTCCCACCTCAAAAGATGAAGGAATACTGGCTCTCTTATCCTGCAGATGCTTGGATTTAAGCAGAGAAGTGTTGTCAACTCTAGAGCAGTGCTCAGATGGTCTTAGTACCAGGCACTACCTGATACAGGCAGTTACAAGGAAAGTACATTACTGATGGTTCCTTGCCGTCGCTGGGACTGGGGAGTGATTTATCTACCGACGGCTCCCTGCGGTCGCTGGTACAGAAGAGGTTAACAACCAGAGGGACATCACAAACCCCTGTTTCAACCCAACATTCAGATCAAAGAACTCGCTCTGCTCATTCACCACACGTTCTGACGCCTTTGCACCCTCATACATGCTCTTCACTGCTTTCAGTAACTTGCCATCTACTCCGTATATTCTCAGTACTTTCCACATACCTTCTCTATCCACTCTGTCATAGGCCTTCTCCAAGTCCATAAAGGCAACATGCAGCTTTTGTTGCTTCTCCAGATATTTCTTCAAAACACATTTCAGGGTAAAACTCTGATCTACACATCCTCTTCCCTTCCTAATCCCGCCCTGCTCGTCACCTATCCATTTCTCCGTTCTCACTCTCACTATCACTACCGTATTGTACACCTTCCCTACTACGCTTAGAAGACATATTCCCCGGTGGTTACCACACACTCCTCTTTCCCCTTTACCCCTTATATAGGGGGACTATTATGTCTGTCTTCCAGTCATCAGGTGCACTCCCATTCTCCCGTGCTAGTTTACACATTCGAATACCCATTCGATCTATCTCAGCACCATACCTCAGCATTTCCCCACACACTCCATCTATTCCTGATGCTTTTCCGATCTTCACTCTTTTCATTGCTTCGCACACTTCTGACCTCCCGGTACCCACCTCCTACTCCACTACATCTCTTCTTCTCCCTCCCATACCCCATCCAACTATGTTTGCTGGCGCTTCGTTTCTTACATTCAGCAATTCGTTGAAGTACTCCCTCCATCTTTCGATTCTCTTTTGTTTCTCGGCTAGCACTCGCCCATTCTTATTTTTCACACCCTTACTATTCCCTTTGCTACCTTCCCTAACTCTCTTGACCTCTTTCCAGAACATAATCTTACACTCCCTCCATTTTACACTTAGATTCCTTCCAAATTCCTCATCTGCTCTTCTCTTGCTTTCCTTCACTACTCTTTTCACCACTCTCTTTTTCGTCACTTACCTCGCTCTTTTCTGTCTCTCAAAATGTTCATTCCTTCTACTAACCAACCACTCTCTATACGCCTTCTTCTTGTCTTCAATAGCTATTTTAACCTCTTCCGTCCACCATGCTGTTCCTTTCACTCCCCTCCCTCTTCTCCTTACTCCACACAACTCCTCACATGCTGCACAGATCTCATCCTTAAATACTTTGCTCATCTCTTCCACTTCCTCCATACCCTCTAGGTCAAATCTACCTAGTCGTCCTTCTACGGCTCTCCTGAACTCTTTCTTGATATCTTCCTCCTGCAACATCTCCACCCTCCTCGCCATTCCACCTTCCTCTCGCCTCGACGAACAAATTGCAGATGTAAGTAACTCACAAGATACCGTAATTTTTGGCGACTTTAATTTACCTGTGACCAAGTGGGGCGATACTCTTACTTCGCACTCCGGACATGACTTGTATACGAACTTGCAAGAGAGTTCGCTTTATCAATTTGTTCGAACGCCAACCCGTGGTAATAACGTTCTTGACATTGTACTTGCAACAAAAGAAGAATTAATAGAGAATTTGAATGTTGGTGATGAATTCAGTAACAGCGACCATCGTACGATAACTTTCACTTTAAAGTTTACTAGTAACGAACCAAATAGTAGCATCGAAAAAGTCCCTAATTTCAAGAAAGCAAACTTCCATAAATTTAGAGCTATGTTTAAAGAAACAGACTGGAGCTTTTTAATTCACAATAACGACATAAATACATCTTGGAAGTTATTCGAAGCCACTTACCTAAAAGCAGTGCAAGACTGCATACAATCGAAAATACGGCGTCCAGGCCATAATAATAAGCCCAAATGGTGGAATAAAGATATTTCAAACTGCCTGCTTGCTAAAAAATTTGCTAATGATAGATTAAAATCCTCACAAAATGACGAAGAACGGCTGAAATTTGTAGAGCTACGACGCAAAGCCAAAAAGTTAATTAAGCAAAGAAAAAAGACCTTAGAGTTACATATTGCGAATCAAAGTAAAACAAACCCGAAAGAATTCTATAGTTATATCAGAAAGAAAAAAGTAGTTACTTCAACTGTTGGACCGTTAGTCGATGAAAATGGAGAATACACCAAAGACGAAGTACAAATGAGTAATGCCCTCAATACCTTCTTTGCATCAGTTTTTACAACAGAACACCTCAGTGATATCCCTACACCATCGCCGATTCAGATTGATAATTCAGATGTTCTAAGCAATATCACCGTTACAGAGAGAGAAGTATTGAATTGTTTAGATAAACTCAAGGTAAATAAAACGCCAGGACCTGATACAATCTCGCCTAGAGTTCTAAAGGAAGCTAAGGATGAGCTCTCCAAACCACTTACATTACTATTCAATAAATCCTTGCAGTCTGGAACTATGCCCGATCAGTGGAAGCTAGCCAACGTAACACCGATATTAAAAAAAGGCAGCAAATCCCTACCCAGTAAATATCGTCCAATTAGCTTAACCTCAGTTGTATGTAAAATGCTAGAAACGGTCATACGAGACAGACTCGTAAATCACTTAGAGGAAAATAACATACTTAAAGATACTCAACACGGCTTTCGTAAAAAACGTTCCTGTTTAACAAACCTCTTAGACTTCTTCCACGATATCCTCAACCTCTACGATGAGAGTAAAGCTGTAGATATTATATACCTTGATTTTCAAAAGGCCTTTGACAAAGTTCCCCACAAACGTTTACTGCTAAAACTAAAAGCGCATGGAATACAAGACGGTGTGTTGAAATGGATAGAAAATTGGCTCAGCGACAGAAAGCAAAGAGTAGTCATAAACGGTAAGGCATCTAAATGGACCAATGTAAGTAGCGGGGTACCCCAGGGATCGGTACTAGGACCAATTATCTTTCTAATTTACATCAACGACATAGATGAGGGTCTCACCTGTACAATCTCAAAATTTGCTGACGATACAAAAATTGCAAATAGCGTACTCTCAAAAGAACAAGTTGATGATATGCAACACAATCTAGATAAATTGTCGTGTTGGGCCCAAATTTGGCAAATGAGTTTCAATGCGGATAAATGTAAAGTACTACATATCGGATACCTAAATGAGAAAGCAAACTATTTGATGAATGGCACTCAGCTTAAGAATGTAAACAGAGAAACCGATCTGGGAGTAACAATATCGAGTAACCTAAAACCGAGTCAACAATGTTCAGAAGTTGTTAAGAAGGCAAACAAAATAATTGGCTTTATAGGCAGGTCATTTGAGCATAAATCCAAAGAAGTTATCCTAACCCTTTACAATTCCTTAGTCCGCCCTCTTCTGGAATACTGCGTTCAATCCTGGTGCCCTTATTACCAAAAAGATATAAACAAGCTAGAACGAGTTCAACGTAGAGTTACCAAAATGATACCTAGCCTAAAGAACAAACCATACGAAGAGCGTCTTAGAGAATTAAATCTATTTCCTTTAACCCAGCGCAGATTAAGAGGTGACTTAATTCAAGTGTTCAAAATCATCAAAGGCATCGACAATATGGACTGCAGTAAGTACTTCACTATCGACCAATCTAATTACACGCGGGGAAACGGTTGCAAAATTATTGGTAAATCTTTTAACTCACACGAATCTAAGAATTTCTTCTTCAATCGAGTTGTCAACTTGTGGAATGGGCTTCCCCGAAACATTATACACTGCATCACCGTTGATTCATTTAAACTCCGCCTAGACAAATATCTCGCATCAAACCCTCGACTGACTGCGTTTGTAAATGAATAACTTTATTTTATCCCCCCCTCAGTTACTAACCCATCTGTCCCCTACTAACTTCCTAATCCTGCAACGGACATTAGTTCCAGGGCAGTAATTCCCTTTCCAATGTTCCCTTACCCACTCTAAACCACTGTTTGGACACTTGATCCTCAGTGTTTTGGAGGACAAGCAACCTAGAAGGGTCACTAGATCTGTTGTTGCTTGATTTCCTTTGTACTTTGTACTCCCTCAAGCTCTCCTCACTCACTTCATTTGTATCCTAATTTTAGCTACTACCACATCACGGTCAGACAGACCCCCCCCCCCCCAATACCCCTATACACCCTAGCATCCAGCACAGATTTCTTCAATCGTTCATCCACACATAGATAACCAATCAGTGCCTTTCGTTCCACATCTGTCTCATCCTTCCTCCTCCACACCACTTTCCATGTGTACCTGTGTATCATTCTGTGTCAGAAGAAGGTGTTGGCTATCCACAGCTTCCTCCCCACACATACGTCCACAAGTACACTACCATTCCCATTCACCTCTGACGGTACACCCCACCGTCCAACCACTCCATCAACTTTCTTATCACCCACTTTCCGGTTCATAGCCCCAATCAGAAATATTCTTTCACTCCTGCCAAACTTATCCAGGCATGCCTAAACATTCACCCAGAACTCCTCTTTCTCTGTTACAGTTATGTCCTCTGTCGGAACATACACAGACACAATCAGCCACGCTTGTATTCCTACTTTCATTCTCACCCACACAATCCTTGCACCCACAGACCCTTAGTCTCTTACACACTACTTCCATTTGTTACTTACAAACAAACACGCACCTTTCGCTCCCTCACTCACTCCAGCACACACACCCATTCCACACTCCCACCCTCTCACTCATGTACCCCTCTATTTGGTCTCAGTCATTCTGCATACATCCAGCCTGGCATTCACTAACACTCCCAGGACCTCTCTCTGTTTTGTTTCATCATTCATACCTTTTACATTCCAAGTCGCAATCCGTAGACAGTCCCATATAGGTTGGAGTCAACATTAGGTCCGTCCAGATCTGAGGCCTTTGTTCGTTCATCGTTGTTGTTTGTATTATTCATGGGTGGGGGGTCGCAATAACACCAATCCAACCTCTTTAGTCACCTTTTACGACATGCAGGAGGGACTTGTGGCATATTCTATTTCCTTACCCCCAGGGGTAATAATAATAATAATAATAATAATAATAAAGTAGATATGCCGGTTTGCCCAAAATCAAAACGGCATACCCAACTCTGCGATAGGTTACCATCATCAATCACAATCATCACTATAACTGCCAGCATCACTATAACTGCCACAATCATCACGACTACTGTCATCATCACCATTACTATGATCATCATCACTACTACCCTCATCATCACTACTACTGTCACCATTGTCACTACCATCTTAATCATTACTATCATCATTGATACTACAACTATCAACCATCATTACCACCATCTTACAATCATCATTACTACTGTTAACATCATCACTACTACTATAACCATCATCATTAATACTCTCACAAGTATTACCCTCATGTATCCTACTGTCACCATCACCACTACTACTGCCATCAGCACCATTAATATGATTTTCATAATTAACAACTATTGTCATTACTACAACTTTCACCATCCTCACTACTACTTACCATCATTACTAATACTCACACCATCATCACTACTGTCATTATTATAACTACAACTATCATCATTACTTGTCACCATCATCACTACTACTAGTACTGTCACCATCATATCTACTACTATCACCATCATATCTACTACTGTCATCATCATCACTACTGTCATCATCATCAATACAACTACAACCATGATCACTACTATGATCACCATCAATACTACTATCACCATCAATCCAAATATTACTACCATCACTTCTAATGCCAACTAAACTAACTTAACCTAGCAAATACGTAGAGAGATGTTTTGGCCCTCCGTACAAATGCGTGTTTAGTGTGTGAGCCCCTTCGGGGCTCACACACTAAGAACGCCATCATTGCTGGGTGAGGGGGGGGGGGGGGGGGAAGTCCGGGATGGGGGAGGGGGGGGAGGGGGGCTAGGTAAAACCATATTTTGGACCTAAAATAATAACTATTGCATAAATTCAAAAAATCTTTCTTGACTGACGTTCGCATTCACGCAGCAAATGTTTGTGTGAAATTTGGTGAAAATCCGTCCAAGGGTCTAGGAGGACTTTCGAGACAGACGGACAACGACAACGACAACGACGACGACAGATTTTTTTTGTGTGTGGTACCCAATATACGGGAGGGGAGGGGGGGGGGGATACCAAACTCTGCTTACGCAGAGTTGATAAAGTAAACGTGCCGTTTTGCCCAAAATCAAAACGGCGTACCCACTCTGCGATGGGTCACCATCATCACTAATAAAGTAGACGTGCCATTTTGCCCAAAATCAAAACGGCATACCCAACTCTGCGATGGGTTACCATCATCACTACTAATACCATCATTAATCACAATCATCACTACTACTGCCATCATCACTACAACTGCCACAATCATCACGACTACTGTCATCATCACCATTACTATTATCATCATCACTACTACAATTACAATCATCACTACTACTCTCACCATCATCACTACTACTGTCACCATTGTGACTACCATCTTAATCACCACTATCATCATTGATACTATAACTATCAACCATCATTACTAATATAATCACCACCATCTTACAATCGTCATTACTACTGTTAACATCATCACTACTACTATAACCATCATCATTACTACTGTCACAAGTATTACCATCATGTATCCTAATGTCACCATCATCACTACTACTGCCATCATCACCATTACTATGATCTTCATCATCACAACTAATGTCATCATCACTAAAACTTTCACCATCTCTACTACTCACCATCATCACTAATACTCACACCATAGTCACTACCATCATCACTACTGTCATTATTATCACTACAACTATCATCATTACTTGTCACCTACTGTTACTTATGATGGTCATAATAGTAGTGATGATCACTACTATTATGACCATCATCACTACTACTAGTACTGTCACCATCATATCTACTACTGTCATCATCGTCACTACTGTCATCATCATCAATACAACTACAACCATCATCACTACTATTATCACCATCATCACTACTATCACCATCATTCCCACTATTACAACCATCAATTCTAATGCCAACTAAACTAACTTAACTTAGCAAATGCGGAGCGAGATGATTTCGCCCCCAGAACGCCATCATTGCTGGGGGGGGGGGGGGGGTCTTGGAGGAGGGGGGTCCGGGAGGTGGGGGGGGGCCCCCTCCGGGAGGGGGTAGGGTGGTAAAACCAAATTTGGACCTAAAATCATAACTATTGCATAAATTTAAAACAAAAAAATTGACTGACGTTCGCGTTCACGCAACAAATGTGTGTGCGAAATTTGGTGAAAATCCGCCCAACAGTCTAGGAGGTGTTTCGAGACAGACGGACAACGACAACGACGACGACCGACATTTTTTCCAGTGGTACCCACTATACGGGGGGGGGGGGGGGAGCAATACCAAACTCTGCTTACACAGAGTTGATAAAGTAGACATGCCGTTTTGCCCAAAATCAAAACGGCATACCCAACTCTGCGATGGGTTACCATCATCACTACTAATACCATCAATCACCATCATCACTACTACTTCCTTCATCACTACAACCGCCACAATCATCACAACTACTGTCATCATCACCATTACTATGATCATCATCACTACTACAATTACAATTATCACTACTACTCTCACCATCATCACTACTACTGTCACCATTGTCACAACCATCTTAATACTACTAGCATTGATAGTACAACAATGAACCATCATTACTACTATCATCACCACCATCTTACAATCATCACTACTACTATAACCATTATCATTACTACTGTCACAAGTATTTCCATCATGTATCCTACTGTCACCATCATCACTACTACTGCCATCATCACCATTACTATGATCTTCATCATCACAACTATTGTCATCATCCCTACAATACATAAAGGACATAAATCATCCAACGCCAAGCAAAAAACAGAGGCAACCGAGGACCACCAGCGATAAGGACCGAAGACAGCGAGGACCGAGGACAGCCATGAACATAAATGTAGATCCGACAAGAACCAAAAATATTATTAAAGAGCGTTCCGTGAGTTCTAAAATAACAAATTTAAAGGTTTTCTATGCAAACGCTCCTAGCATATGCAATACATTTTCAGATTTAGAGGAGCTAGTGTTTACAGAAAATTATGATGTGATTGGCATAACATAATCTTGGCTCAATACAGAAGATAAGAGACTTTTTAGCAGAGTATTCACTTCCCGGTTATGTAATGTTTGAGAAAAGCCGAATAAATCGAAATGGAGGTGGCGTTTTACTTTATATCAAAGAAAGCCTTAACCCTACCCTCTTGTCAAAACCTCAAATTGTGAACGTCGACACATCTTTTGTGCTAATAAAGAATAATAAAGGTAGTACACAAATAATACTTGCGTTAATATACAGACCTCCAGCTCAATCAGTGCAAACTGACCGAGAAATTTACGAACAAATTGCAGATGTAAGTAACTCACAAGATACCGTAATTGTTGGCGACTTTAATTTACCTGTGACCAAGTGGGGCGATACTTTTACTTCACACTCCGGACATGACTTGTATACGAACTTGCAAGAGAGTTCGCTTTATCAATTTGTTCGAACGCCGACCCGTGGTAATAACGTTCTTGACATTGTACTTGCAACAAAAGAAGAATTAATAGAGAATTTGAATGTTGGTGATGAATTCAGTAACAGCGACCATCATACGCTAACTTTCACTTTAAAGTTTACTAGTAACGAACCAAATAGTAGCATCGAAAAAGTCCCTAATTTCAAGAAAGCAAACTTCCATAAACTTAGAGCTATGTTTAAAGAAACTGACTGGAGCTTTTTAATTAACAATAACGACATAAATACATCTTGGAAGTTATTCGAAACCACTTACCTAAAAGCAGTGCAAGACTGCATACCATCGAAAATACGGCGTCCAGGCCATAATAATAAGCCCAAATGGTGGAATAAAGATTGTTATGCCCTGTTTTTCTACAGGTTTAACTTGGGTAATGTGAGTTCTAAATTGACTGGGTATATAAGGCTGCATGCACAATACAAGATATGAGGAATAGAGAACACAAAGAAACACATGGTAGCAAGTTACATGATCACGTTTATTGATATACCACTGCAGAATACTTGTGTAAGACAATACAATAGAATTGAACAACACTAGCATAAGTGGATCTGGATGGAGCCTAGTCTCCCACTTCCAACGTTCAGGTATTAATCTTCTGATCACTGGCTTCGATTCCACAGGTTTATATACCGAAGACCCTCAATGTTACTTATAGATTCATATTCACTGTTAGATTTATTACTGGTAGCTCTGGTGCACAAGTAGTAGTTCACAGACTAGATTAGACACACGTATTTTAGAGCACGGGAATTCTAGTAACCTCAGGGGGTACTGATCTAAGTTTTATATCCTTGTTTCAGAAATACATAGAACGCAAATCAGTGGGCGAACGTTAGATATCACTAGAGTTTTAATATCTGAATAAGGTAATTACGAGAGTCAAGGTCGCCTGTTAATTAAAGAGCACTGATCGCTTAGTACGTCCCAAATGGAATGGTTAAGTATGAATTACACTGGGCAAGGTCTTAGCCACTTCGTAGAAATATTAATTAGTGAATCTCTAAACAGCACAGTAATATGTAGTACTGCTAAAGGGAATCTTGGGTAGTATCTGATGGGTCTGGTCCTGGTTATCTTGCGTCCATGATGTTGGGGGCTAACGACTGGTTCCGCGGCCGTCCAGGGGGGCCATATGTGTGAAGTTCTGCAATACGTGGGCAGGTCCTTCTATCTAAATCTGCCACGGAGTCTGCCGGCTCTGGGATCTCACTCCGGAACAACACAAGGGCAGAGCTAGAAGTTAACTGCAGGGTAGTGACCCCTGGTTGGTGTCTAGCTTTCAACTGATTTGACTGGGGGCGGGAGTTAGATTTATAGGCTCGGTTCTGGACCCTGTAGACAGTAGGGATCTCGAGTCTTATGGACTTAATTGAGCTCTCAATAGATATGGGGACTAGGTAAGATGGTATTTACTGTTGTGGCACAGGGCGATAGGAAGCCTTTATATTTTCATATAACTGAGCCTTAGTAAGAGGTACTATTTTGGCTATACTGGACGTATTTAGGGGAGAGAGACTGGATCTACTTTGCGAGGAGGATGGGGACAGCTGTGATAGGAGAGTCTCTCTAGATTGTTCAATCTTCATTCTATGGTATAGCTGAGGTCCTAATTTAGTGATCAGAGCATGCAAGAAAGGTAAATGGTTTATTGTGAGGTAATAGAGGTTAGTAAAGGTGTTAGTCATTCATGGTTAGTTCATTGATAGGAAGAATTCCTGTGCTACCTGGCAATGACTCGAAAGTCAAAACAGGGGCCAGGTATACCTCCGCGGGGGTGGGGGTCTCCCTCCTCGGGTGGGCAAAAAGGGGGAGCTGGGCGCCCACTCTCTGTGATAGTCGTCCGGCGGCTGTGGCTAGGGGCTTGCCATATCACCAGTGTTTGTAATAACCCTCAGTGTATGAGACAGATGTGGGTGTCTTTAATACCAAAACCGAAGGTGCCTTAGCTAGCTGGTTTTACTCGGCTGGTTGTTAATTGTAGGGTTTGCTGGATGTGGTGGAGACTGGGTTGCTAACTCTGCCACATTTATCTGGAAGTATGGCAATAGAAGTTAGTTACTGGCGGGGCGGCTAGCCTCGCACCGACGACCATTGGGTGCAGGGTTGTGAATGTGTTGTAAGAGAATAGATGGCATGCAAGGGGCTAGTAAAGTTCTAATGTTGTTCTGGCCTACTAAGTGAAGGTAGGCTGGATAGGAGTATATATATAAAAGGTTGGAGAGCGTTAGCAACGGACAATTCAAGGATCTTCAAGAGGTATGAGAGAGAGGCTAGGTCGGACAAGAGTCGAGAAGCGCGGGTGTCTTAATGAGAGGGGGGGGGAGTTCAAGGGCCACAGGGAAATTTTGCCCCTAAGGTCCCTGGGCGTGGGGGTGGCATTAGGCTACAATTGATATGGAAGTTTGAAAAGGCAGTAGAATACGTTAGCCAAATGCTACCGGGGAATGCAACTATGGGGTGGTATATGAGTCTGGAAAAGATAGTGTTATGTGATCAGTCCGAGGGTTATGGATATTATTAGTTGGCCCTGGGAACTGCGTTTTCTATTAAATATAAATATACCAACAACAGCGGCAGTTCGTAGGGGTACTTAGTTATTGTTTTGGGGTACTTATGACAGATACTGGTAACCAGGTTATCTTATACAATCTCTGGTTGGGGTAAGAGGTGTAAGACACGAAGTAAATTGGCGTAGTGTGGACTGTGGATACGAAGGAGGCAAGGGGAAGACGTATGACAATTGTGGGAAAGTAAATGGAAAAAGGTGAACACAATGGCGGATAAAAATACTTAACCTAAGGATTGAATACATAGATTTATGGGGCGATGGGTCTTCAGAAGCTTAGGCTGGCAAGACAAGATGTTAGGGAATGTTAATATTAATACTTAGTTACTAGAGGAACAATGCAAGGGGCGACTGAGCACGGGTTACATATATCTATACTCGTCATGGAAAATGATATACGAGGTCTAGGGACAAGCGTGGGTGTTTTAACTTCTAAGATATATAACATCTACTTCTCGGATGTAAGAGCATACATAGATATAATTATGGCTGTCTGATGTGTTGGCATTGGCTCAACGTCGGGACAGGGCATGGGTGTTTTTAATATGAATGTATATTCCTGTTCATCATCTTTGTAGTTAGGAGTGTAGGACACGAGAGGGTTAGTGTACGTGAAGTGTGGAAAATGGTCAGTTTAGAAAAGGTAAAGGGTGCAGCCTGGAACTGCTTAGCCCTGCGGGCTTGGGCCTGTCTGAAATGGCTGGCTCGGTCAGCTGGTCCTTTCGTTCTGTGGACCTTTCCTTTGGGTGTTTCTGTGTGGTGTTCGCTCGTGGCTTCTGTGGTGGGCTTCTTGTTCTGGGGCATTTTACTTCCCTCTCCTTCATTATAGGCTCGTCCTCGAGCCTCAAGGGTGAAGTAAAAAGAAGCATAGTCAGAAAAGTGTAGGTTAACAAGAAAAGTAGTATGACTAAGGGAAAACAAATATAATATATAGTATATGGAAAACATGTAAATTTAAGGAAGAACAGATAATTAAGAACACGGGAAATTAAGAAAATTAAGAAGAGGTAAAGTGTTTAACAATGTATAAAGAAAATTTAAAAGATAGTCAGAAAAGTGTAGGTTAACAAGAAAAGTAGTATGACTAAGGGAAAAATAATATACAGTATACAGTATATGGAAAACATGTACATTTATAGAATCATGCCCAATCGCTTAGGAATTGAAAACAATCAAAACAATTTAGTACAATAATATCCTCATCATCATCAGAGGGGGGGGGGGGGGGGGGTGTATTTAGTGTTGCCGTTAGTCTGGGTGATAGGGGGTGGATATACCGTTAGTTCTTGTCGTTAGGAATGTGGGTCTGGGGGCGAGCTGGCCCGGGGCCAGTTTTTTGAGGAGGGGTCTAAGTGGTTTCGGTCGGGGGTAGTGATAGGGGGGTTTTAAAGATGAAATGGGCAGGTCGAGTCGGGGTTCTTGTTGCGGAAGAGGTTGGTGCTGGGGAGGGGTTGAATTGTGTAGAGAGTTGTGGTCGTGAGTGGGGTTTGGGGAAGGGTGAGTAAGGCTGAAGGTTGAGAGTTTACTATGATCGGGTGGTTTGGAGGTTTGGGGTGTGGGGATTTGATAGGGAGATGGTGGGGGGGGGGGTCTGGGCAGGCAGGGTTGTGGTTTGAGAGGGGTTGAATTTGGACTGATTTTATTTTCGGGAGAGACATGGATGGGATTTCGAGGAGTGGTTGAAGTTGAGAGGTTGATTATGTTGTTTGGGGCGAGAGAGAGAGTATTTTGGGGTTTAGCCAAGGTGGAAAAAGTTTTGTGGTTGGATTGGGATGGGAGTGGTATTTTGTCGAGCGGGATCTTTGGGGGTGGAATTTGGGGCGGGTGGGGTAACGGTGAAGAGGGGGAGGTTGAAAGTTTAGCTGGGCTCATGATGGTGGGGGACCGACTGGTGAGCAGGTGTTCGGTACGCATGAGGGGGGGGAAATCACTTTGGTGGGGGTCACGCGTGAGGGGGGGATTAACGGCGCGTGTGGGAGGATCAGAGTGGTTGGGTGTGTCGGTGGCAGTGACGGTTTGCTTAGAGGTTATCTGGGGTTGGTGGGTTTGTCTGTCATGAGGGGGTGAGTCAAATGTGGGGTTTTGAAGTTTATTAGGGGTGTGAATTGTGGCGGGGTGGAAGGGAGCTACTGACGGAAAACTGTCACAAGGGAGATTTTGTTGGTGGGGGAATAGCTGAGTATTTCTGGGGGAAGGGGGGGAACATGGTTGGGTCCCTAGGTCGTCACGCGTGAGGGGAGGATTAACGGCGCGTGTGGGAGGGTCAGGGTGGTGAGAGGTGAGCGAGTTAGGAAACGGGATTTGTTGGGGGGACTGCGGCGGGTTGGTGGGGGAAGAGTTATGTGCAGAACAGGGGTTATTGGTAGAGGACTGATGTATTGATTTGGGATTGTTAACAGGACGAATTTGGGGAATTTTCTTGGTGTCAGTCTCGGTCTGGTTAAAGGTTATGTGGGACTGGGGAGGATTAGTGGGGGCAGAGTTAGGCATAGGACATGGGTTATTGAGGGAGGAGTGATGTACTGATTTGGGGTTGTTAACAGGACGAGTTTGGGGAATTTTCTTGGTGGCAATCTCGGTCTGGTTAGAGGTTATCTGGGACTGGTGAGTTTGTTTGACATGAGAGGGCGAGTCAAGTGTGGGGTTTCGAAGTTTTCTAGGGGTGTGAATTGTGTGGGGGTGGAAGGGGGCTACTGACTGAAAACTGTCACAAGCTACCGACGGAAAACTGTCACAAGGGAAATTTTGTTGGTGGGGGGATAGCTGAACATTTCTGGGGTCATGGGGAAAATATGTTGTGGTAGGCCTACATAGGTAGGCATAGCTAGAATACGGGGCTTGTTGGGGGGGCTGCGGAGGGTTGGTGGGGGAAGAGTTAGGTGTAGAACAGGGGTTATTGGTAGAGGACTGATGCATTGATTTGGGGTTGTTAACAGGACGAATTTTGGGAATCTTCTTGGTGGCAGTCACGGTCTGGTTAGCGGTTATCTGGGGTTGGTGGGTTTGTTTGACATGCATAGAAAAAGGATGGGGTTTATGGGGTATCACAATTGATGGAAGATGATCGTTGGTGGATGGCTGGGCAGGGAAAAATTTAAGGATGGTCAGAGAGGATAGAGGCAAGGAAGAGTGCACTGGAGTTGGACTTTCACCGGAAGTCATTTTGGAAGGGTGCACGGAGTCTTGGATAGGGGCTGAAAGGTTGGATTGGGGATTCATCGAACTGCGTAGGCATTCTTCTCTGATGGAGAGCATATGTTCTTCGAATAAGCCATGCGGGTCGAGATGGGCGGTGATGTAGGGTGGGAGGATGTTTAACAATGCGGTGAATAAGAGTTCATTTTGTTGGTCGTAATCTTCATAGCTATACGTGGTCCTCACGTATCTGTAGAGTTGTATGAGGGTCACATTTATATCCCCTTCATACTTGATCTTGTCTATTTGTATTATTTTGGGGGAGATGAGGCAACCCAAAAGTGGCCCTAAGGTCCGGATCACGAGGGATCGAAACTGGTTCCAGGTACTCTCTGGCGTTACCTGTTTAGCAATTTGGGAAACGGCTTTTCCCAACTGCATAATTTGCGATAATGCAACAGCGATTTTTTCGCAGTCATTTTGAAGTGCCACATCTAGCACTGGTTTTATTATGTCTAAGTAAGTGGCGATATCATGAGAGGTAATAGAGGTTAGTAAAGGTGTTAGTCATTCATGGTTAGTTCATTGATAGGAAGAATTCCTGTGCTACCTGGCAATGACTCGAAAGTCAAAACAGGGGCCAGGTATACCTCCGCGGGGGTGGGGGTCTCCCTCCTCGGGTGGGCAAAAAGGGGGAGCTGGGCGCCCTCTCTCTGTGATAGTCGTCCGGCGGCTGTGGCTAGGGGCTTGCCATGTCACCAGTGTTTGTAATAACCCTCTGTGTATGAGACAGATGTGGGTGTCTTTAATACCAAAACCGAAGGTGTCTTAGCTAGCTGGTTTTATTCGGCTGGTTGTTAATTGTAGGGTTTGCTGGATGTGGTGGAGACTGGGTTGCTAACTCTGCCACATTTATCTGGAAGTATGGCAATAGAAGTTAGTTACTGGCGGGGCGGCTAGCCTCGCACCGACGACCATTGGGTGCAGGGTTGTGAATGTGTTGTAAGAGAATAGATGGCATGCAAGGGGCTAGTAAAGTTCTAATGTTGTTCTGGCCTACTAAGTGAAGGTAGGCTGGATAGGAGTATATATATAAAGGTTGGAGAGCGTTAGCAACGGACAATTCAAGGATCTTCAAGAGGTATGAGAGAGAGGCTAGGTCGGACAAGAGTCGAGAAGCGCGGGTGTCTTAATGAGAGGGGGGGGAGAGTTCAAGGGCTACAGGGAAATTTTGCCCCTAAGGTCCCTGGGCGTGGGGGTGGCATTAGGCTACAATTGATATGGAAGTTTGAAAAGGCAGTAGAATACGTTAGCCAAATGCTACCGGGGGAATGCAACTAAGGGGTGGTATATGAGTCTGGAAAAGATAGAGTTATGTGATCAGTCCGAGGGTTATGGATATTTTTAGTTGGCCCTGGGAACTGCGTTTTCTATTAAATATAAATATACCAACAACAGCGGCAGTTCGTAGGGGTACTTAGTTATTGTTTTGGGGTACTTATGACAGATACTGGTAACCAGGTTATCTTATACAATCTCTGGTTGGGGTAAGAGGTGTAAGACACGAAGTAAATTGGCGTAGTGTGGACTGTGGATACGAAAGAGGCAAGGGGAAGACGTATGACAATTGTGGGAAAGTAAATGGAAACAGGTGAACACAATGGCGGATAAAAATACTTAACCTAAGGATTGAATACATAGATTTATGGGGCGATGGGTCTTCAGAAGCTTAGTCTGGCAAGACAAGATGTTAGGGAATGTTAATATTAATACTTAGTTACTAGAGGAACAATGCAAGGGGCGACTGAGCACGGGTTACATATATCTATACTCGTCATGGAAAATGATATACGAGGTCTAGGGACAAGCGTGGGTGTTTTAACTTCTAAGATATATAACATCTACTTCTCGGATGTAAGAACATACATAGATATAATTATGGCTGTCTGATGTGTTGGCATTGGCTCAACGTCGGGACAGGGCATGGGTGTTTTTAATATGAATGTATATTCCTGTTCATCATCTTTGTAGTTAGGAGTGTAGGACACGAGAGGGTTAGTGTACGTGAAGTGTGGAAAATGGTCAGTTTAGAAAAGGTAAAGGGTGCAGCCTGGAGCTGCTTAGCCCTGCGGGCTTGGGCCTGTCTGAAATGGCTGGCTCGGTCAGCTGGTCCTTTCGTTCTGTGGACCTTTCCTTTGGGTGTTTCTGTGTGGTGTTCGCTCGTGGCTTCTGTGGTGGGCTTCTTGTTCTGGGGCATTTTAAAGATATTTCAAACTACCTGCTTGCTAAAAAATTTGCTAATGAAGATTAAAATCCTCACAAAATGACGAAGAACGGGTGAAATTTGTAGAGCTACGACGCAAAGCCAAAAAGTTAATTAAACAAAGTAAAAAGACCTTAGAGTTACATATTGTGAATCAAAGTAAAACAAACCCGAAAGAATTCTATAGTTATATCAGAAAGAAAAAAGTAGTTACTTCAACTGTTGGACCGTTAGTCGATGAAAATGGAGAATACACCAAAGACGAAGTACAAATGAGTAATGCCCTCAATACCTTCTTTGCATCAGTTTTTACAACAGAAGACCTCAGTGATATCCCTACACCATCGCCGATTCAGATTGATAATTTAGATGTTCTAAGCAATATCACCGTTACAGAGAGAGAAATATTGAATTGTTTAGATAAACTCAAGGTAAATAAAACGCCTGGACCTGATACAATCTCGCCTAGAGTTCTAAAGGAAGCTAAGGATGAGCTCTCCAAACCACTGACATTACTATTCAATAAATCCTTGCAGTCTGGAATTATGCCTGGTCAGTGGAAGCTAGCCAACGTAACACCGATATTCAAAAAAAGCAGCAAATCCCTACCCAGTAACTATCGTCCAATTAGCTTAACCTCAGTTGTATGTAACATTATTATGTTCCTTCCAACAACCAACCATACTCCTAAAATCGATTAATGAAATCCACAACCACATGCGGCAGTCCGTGGATTCGAACCCAGGATGCTCACACCGAAAATCAACACCTTATACATCGCACCACGAAGACAGTTAAAGGTTGGTGGACACTGCCTACGATTTATTATGCAACTTCGAATCTTGCATATCAATCTAAGCATGTACACACATCCCAACTGCAACTCACGTAGGCTATGCATATGTGAATGGAAAGAGCAATTAATGGGGCCTTAACCATTTTTTTTTTTTTTCTTTTTTTTTTTTTTTTTTTTTTTTTCTATGTGATTGAGGGAGGCAAAAGGCATAACTGCCTATAGCGAGTGCCTCCCCCATAGTTGAAAGAGTGACAGGGCCAAAATCAAGGGACGTTCGAGCCAAAATGCCTGGACACACGGAGTTTGAAGCAATTTAAGTCATAGGAAGAGGGAAAACTGATTCTGGGAGAGAGTTCCAGAGCTCAGCTGTTGAGTAGAAGAAAGTTTGAGAGTAACGTTTCACTCTTGGGTTGGAGAGTTGCACAGAGTAGGGGTGGGATTGAGTTGCAAGACGGGTACCACGTGCCCTACGTAAGGGAGGTGGTATGCACTGGGATAGCTCTGAGGAACACTGATTATTATAGTATAGTAGCGATAGAATAGCGAGAGAGATGCAACATTGCGGCGGAGAGAGAGAGATTGCAGAGAGTTGGTGAGTGGACGGGAGTTAATGATACGAAAGGCCTTCCTTTCAACTTTGTCTAGGAGAGCGGTGTGAGAGGAACCTCCCCACACATGTGAACAATACTCAATACAAGGGCGCACTATGCCCCTGTACAGAGCAAGAAGCTGTGCAGGGGAAAAGAACCCCCTAAGGCGTTGAGCACCCAGCTTCTGGGAGGCTGCCTTAGCAAGACTGGTAATATGGTCCTTCCAAATGAGAGCAGAAGAAAAAGAGACACCAAGAATATTGAGAAGATGAAGGATTGATTTTTGTATTGTTGAAGAATAAGGGATAGTTCGCTGGGAGATCCTGACGGGTAGATAGAGAGACATTGGGTTTTGGGAAGCATTAAAGTTAACAAGGTTTTCTCTGCCCCAATGGAAATAGTATTTAGATCAGAATTAAGAGTTCTATGGCTTCATTACATTTGTCGTTGAGGGATTGCTGGCTGGGGCGTTCTGAAAAACTAATGGAGTAGTGTAAGGTTGAGTCGTCTGCGTATGAATGGATGGGAATTAAGGTACAGTTAAGGAGATCATTTATAAAAATTAGAAGAGAATAGGAGATAGGACAGAGCCCTGAGGAACACCGGAGTTTATAGTGTGAGGAAGTGAACAATGGCCGTCCACAACCGCGGCTATGGAACGGCCGGAAAGGAAATTAGAGACAAAGGCACAGATGGAGGGATAGAAACCGAAGGAGGGTAGTTTAGAAATTAAAGATTTATGCCAGACTCTATCGAAGGCTTTCGATATGTCTAGTGCAATAGAAAAAGTCTCACCGAAGTCCCGGAAGGAGGATGACCAAGAGTTAGTAAGATATGAAAGAAGATCACCAGTAGAGCGACCCTTAAGGAAGCATCATGGCGATCTGAGAGCAGATTATGAGAAGAGAAATGCTTAAGAAATTTGGAAGCAAGAATAGTTTCAAAAACTTTAGAAAGACAAGAGATAAAAGCAATTGGACGATAGTTGGAGGGTTGAGAGCGGTCACCCTTCTTTGGGACAGGTTGAATGTGAGCAACTTCCAGCATGAAGGAAGACGTTAGAGGATAGACAGAGACGAAAGAGTTTGCCTAGGCAGGGAGTCAGCACGGAAGCACAGTTTTTGAGAACAACAGGAGGAACACCGTCCGGACCGTACGCCTTATTAGTGTTAAGCCAAGAGGGTAGAAAGTACATCTTTAGAAGAGATTAGGATATTAGGCATAAGTAAGAGAGAGGAGGGCGGAGAGGGAGGAATAGCACCGAATCATCCAAGTTTTCTAGCAAAAGTTTGAGCGAAGAGTTTAGCTTTGTCAGAGGAAGAAGAAGTGATGGTTGTGCCATCAGAGTGGGAAAGGGGAGGGAAAGACGAAGAGAAATTGTTGGAGAGCTTTTTTGGCTAGATGCCAGAAAGCTGGGAAGAGCTAGAGTTGGATAGTTCAGTGCATTTATTATTGATGAAAGAGTGTTTGGCAAGTCGAAGAACAGATTTGGCTTGATTCCGGGCAGAAACATATGAAATGAGAGTCTTAAGTTTTAAGGCGTCGGTAGTTTGAATGCTTCCTCCTTATTGCGGACAGCAGTAGAACAGGCGTGAGTAAAACCAAGATTTTTTAGCATTAGTCTGAGAGAAAGAGAATGGAATGTATGCTTCCATGCCCGATAGGATTACCTCGGTAATGCGTTCAGCACTCGAGGGTCCTCGGCCATGGAAGCAGAAATCATTCCATGGGAATCAAAGAAGTACCCGAAGAGCCTCCCAGTCGGCAGCGCCAAAGGGCCACAAGCGCCTGTAGGAGCACTTAGGGAAGTCCTCTCGATAAATTACTCCTGAACCAATATCAATTATATGTTCCTTCCAACAACCAACCATACTCCTAAAATCGATTAATGAAATCCACAAACACATGCGGCAGTCCGTGGATTCGAACCTAGGATGCTCACACCGAAAATCAACACCTTATACATCGCACCACGAAGACAGTTAAAGGTTGGTGGACACTGCCTACGATTTATTATGCAACTTCGAATCTTGCATATCAATCTAAGCATGTACACACATCCCAACTGCAACTCACGTAGGCTATGCATATGTGAATGGAAAGAGCAATTAATGGGGCCTTAACCACTTAGGGAAGTCCTCTCGATAAATTACTCCTGAACCAATATCAATTATGTTCCTTCCAACAACCAACCATACTCCTAAAATCGAGTAATGAAATCCACAAACACATGCGGCAGTCTGTGGATTCGAACCCAGGATGCTCACACCGAAAATCAACACCTTATACATCGCACCACGAAGACAGTTAAAGGTTGGTGGACACTGCCTACGATTTATTATGCAACTTCGAATCTTGCATATCAATCTAAGCATGTACACACATCCCAACTGCAACTCACGTAGGCTATGCATATATGAATGGAAAGAGCAATTAATGGGGCTTTAACCACTTAGGGAAGTCCTCTCGATAAATTACTCCTGAACCAATATCAATTATTATGTTCCTTCCAACAACCAACCATACTCCTAAAATCGATTAATGAAATCCACAAACACATGCGGCAGTCCGTGGATTCGAACCCAGGATGCTCACACCGAAAATCAACACCTTATACATCGCACCACGAAGACAGTTAAAGGTTGGTGGACACTGCCTACGATTTATTATGCAACTTCGAATCTTGCATATCAATCTAAGCATGTACACACATCCCAACTGCAACTCACGTAGGCTATGCATATGTGAATGGAAAGAGCAATTAATGGGGCCTTAACCACTTAGGGAAGTCCTCTCGATAAATTACTCCTGAACCAATATCAATTATTATGTTCCTTCCAACAACCAACCATACTCCTAAAATCGATTAATGAAATCCACAAACACATGCGGCAGTCCGTGGATTCGAACCCAGGATGCTCACACCGAAAATCAACACCTTATACATCGCACCACGAAGACAGTTAAAGGTTGGTGGACACTGCCTACGATTTATTATGCAACTTCGAATCTTGCATATCAATCTAAGCATGTACACACATCCCAACTGCAACTCACGTAGGCTATGCATATGTGAATGGAAAGAGCAATTAATGGGGCCTTAACCACTTAGGGAAGTCCTCTCGATAAATTACTCCTGAACCAATATCAATTATTATGTTCCTTCCAACAACCAACCATACTCCTAAAATCGATTAATGAAATCCACAAACACATGCGGCAGTCCGTGGATTCGAACCCAGGATGCTCACACCGAAAATCAACACCTTATACATCGCACCACGAAGACAGTTAAAGGTTGGTGGACACTGCCTACGATTTATTATGCAACTTCGAATCTTGCATATCAATCTAAGCATGTACACACATCCCAACTGCAACTCACGTAGGCTATGCATATGTGAATGGAAAGAGCAATTAATGGGGCCTTAACCACTTAGGGAAGTCCTCTCGATAAATTACTCCTGAACCAATATCAATTATTATGTTCCTTCCAACAACCAACCATACTCCTAAAATCGATTAATGAAATCCACAAACACATGCGGCAGTCCGTGGATTCGAACCCAGGATGCTCACACCGAAAATCAACACCTTATACATCGCACCACGAAGACAGTTAAAGGTTGGTGGACACTGCCTACGATTTATTATGCAACTTCGAATCTTGCATATCAATCTAAGCATGTACACACATCCCAACTGCAACTCACGTAGGCTATGCATATGTGAATGGAAAGAGCAATTAATGGGGCCTTAACCACTTAGGGAAGTCCTCTCGATAAATTACTCCTGAACCAATATCAATTATTATGTTCCTTCCAACAACCAACCATACTCCTAAAATCGATTAATGAAATCCACAAACACATGCGGCAGTCCGTGGATTCGAACCCAGGATGCTCACACCGAAAATCAACACCTTATACATCGCACCACGAAGACAGTTAAAGGTTGGTGGACACTGCCTACGATTTATTATGCAACTTCGAATCTTGCATATCAATCTAAGCATGTACACACATCCCAACTGCAACTCACGTAGGCTATGCATATGTGAATGGAAAGAGCAATTAATGGGGCCTTAACCACTTAGGGAAGTCCTCTCGATAAATTACTCCTGAACCAATATCAATTATTATGTTCCTTCCAACAACCAACCATACTCCTAAAATCGATTAATGAAATCCACAAACACATGCGGCAGTCCGTGGATTCGAACCCAGGATGCTCACACCGAAAATCAACACCTTATACATCGCACCACGAAGACAGTTAAAGGTTGGTGGACACTGCCTACGATTTATTATGCAACTTCGAATCTTGCATATCAATCTAAGCATGTACACACATCCCAACTGCAACTCACGTAGGCTATGCATATGTGAATGGAAAGAGCAATTAATGGGGCCTTAACCACTTAGGGAAGTCCTCTCGATAAATTACTCCTGAACCAATATCAATTATTATGTTCCTTCCAACAACCAACCATACTCCTAAAATCGATTAATGAAATCCACAAACACATGCGGCAGTCCGTGGATTCGAACCCAGGATGCTCACACCGAAAATCAACACCTTATACATCGCACCACGAAGACAGTTAAAGGTTGGTGGACACTGCCTACGATTTATTATGCAACTTCGAATCTTGCATATCAATCTAAGCATGTACACACATCCCAACTGCAACTCACGTAGGCTATGCATATGTGAATGGAAAGAGCAATTAATGGGGCCTTAACCACTTAGGGAAGTCCTCTCGATAAATTACTCCTGAACCAATATCAATTATTATGTTCCTTCCAACAACCAACCATACTCCTAAAATCGATTAATGAAATCCACAAACACATGCGGCAGTCCGTGGATTCGAACCCAGGATGCTCACACCGAAAATCAACACCTTATACATCGCACCACGAAGACAGTTAAAGGTTGGTGGACACTGCCTACGATTTATTATGCAACTTCGAATCTTGCATATCAATCTAAGCATGTACACACATCCCAACTGCAACTCACGTAGGCTATGCATATGTGAATGGAAAGAGCAATTAATGGGGCCTTAACCACTTAGGGAAGTCCTCTCGATAAATTACTCCTGAACCAATATCAATTATTATGTTCCTTCCAACAACCAACCATACTCCTAAAATCGATTAATGAAATCCACAAACACATGCGGCAGTCCGTGGATTCGAACCTAGGATGCTCACACCGAAAATCAACACCTTATACATCGCACCACGAAGACAGTTAAAGGTTGGTGGACACTGCCTACGATTTATTATGCAACTTCGAATCTTGCATATCAATCTAAGCATGTACACACATCCCAACTGCAACTCACGTAGGCTATGCATATGTGAATGGAAAGAGCAATTAATGGGGCCTTAACCACTTAGGGAAGTCCTCTCGATAAATTACTCCTGAACCAATATCAATTATGTTCCTTCCAACAACCAATACTCCTAAAATCGATTAATGAAATCCACAAACACATGCGGCAGTCCGTGGATTCGAACCCAGGATGCTCACACCGAAAATCAACACCTTATACATCGCACCACGAAGACAGTTAAAGGTTGGTGGACACTGCCTACGATTTATTATGCAACTTCGAATCTTGCATATCAATCAAAGCATGTACACACATCCCAACTGCAACTCACGTAGGCTATGCATATGTGAATGGAAAGAGCAATTAATGGGGCCTTAACCACTTAGGGAAGTCCTCTCGATAAATTACTCCTGAACCAATATCAATTATTATGTTCCTTCCAACAACCAACCATACTCCTAAAATCGATTAATGAAATCCACAAACACATGCGGCAGTCCGTGGATTCGAACCCAGGATGCTCACACCGAAAATCAACACCTTATACATCGCACCACGAAGACAGTTAAAGGTTGGTGGACACTGCCTACGATTTATTATGCAACTTCGAATCTTGCATATCAATCTAAGCATGTACACACATCCCAACTGCAACTCACGTAGGCTATGCATATGTGAATGGAAAGAGCAATTAATGGGGCCTTAACCACTTAGGGAATTCCTCTCGATAAATTACTCCTGAACCAATATCAATTATTATGTTCCTTCCAACAACCAACCATACTCCTAAAATCGATTAATGAAATCCACAAACACATGCGGCAGTCCGTGGATTCGAACCCAGGATGCTCACACCGAAAATCAACACCTTATACATCGCACCACGAAGACAGTTAAAGGTTGGTGGACACTGCCTACGATTTATTATGCAACTTCGAATCTTGCATATCAATCTAAGCATGTACACACATCCCAACTGCAACTCACGTAGGCTATGCATATGTGAATGGAAAGAGCAATTAATGGGGCCTTAACCACTTAGGGAAGTCCTCTCGATAAATTACTCCTGAACCAATATCAATTATTATGTTCCTTCCAACAACCAACCATACTCCTAAAATCGATTAATGAAATCCACAAACACATGCGGCAGTCCGTGGATTCGAACCCAGGATGCTCACACCGAAAATCAACACCTTATACATCGCACCACGAAGACAGTTAAAGGTTGGTGGACACTGCCTACGATTTATTATGCAACTTCGAATCTTGCATATCAATCTAAGCATGTACACACATCCCAACTGCAACTCACGTAGGCTATGCATATGTGAATGGAAAGAGCAATTAATGGGGCCTTAACCACTTAGGGAAGTCCTCTCGATAAATTACTCCTGAACCAATATCAATTATTATGTTCCTTCCAACAACCAACCATACTCCTAAAATCGATTAATGAAATCCACAAACACATGCGGCAGTCCGTGGATTCGAACCCAGGATGCTCACACCGAAAATCAACACCTTATACATCGCACCACGAAGACAGTTAAAGGTTGGTGGACACTGCCTACGATTTATTATGCAACTTCGAATCTTGCATATCAATCTAAGCATGTACACACATCCCAACTGCAACTCACGTAGGCTATGCATATGTGAATGGAAAGAGCAATTAATGGGGCCTTAACCACTTAGGGAAGTCCTCTCGATAAATTACTCCTGAACCAATATCAATTATTATGTTCCTTCCAACAACCAACCATACTCCTAAAATCGATTAATGAAATCCAAACACATGCGGCAGTCCGTGGATTCGAACCCAGGATGCTCACACCGAAAATCAACACCTTATACATCGCACCACGAAGACAGTTAAAGGTTGGTGGATACTGCCTACGATTTATTATGCAACTTCGAATCTTGCATATCAATCTAAGCATGTACACACATCCCAACTGCAACTCACGTAGGCTATGCATATGTGAATGGAAAGAGCAATTAATGGGGCCTTAACCACTTAGGGAAGTCCTCTCGATAAATTACTCCTGAACCAATATCAATTATTATGTTCCTTCCAACAACCAACCATACTCCTAAAATCGATTAATGAAATCCACAAACACATGCGGCAGTCCGTGGATTCGAACCCAGGATGCTCACACCGAAAATCAACACCTTATACATCGCACCACGAAGACAGTTAAAGGTTGGTGGACATTGCCTACGATTTATTATGCAACTTCGAATCTTGCATATCATTCTAAGCATGTACACACATCCCAACTGCAACTCACGTAGGCTATGCATATGTGAATGGAAAGAGCAATTAATGGGGCCTTAACCACTTAGGGAAGTCCTCTCGATAAATTACT
The DNA here is from genome assembly GCA_032716605.1 of Paralithodes platypus. Lineage (NCBI taxonomy): Eukaryota > Metazoa > Arthropoda > Malacostraca > Decapoda > Lithodidae > Paralithodes > Paralithodes platypus. The sequence continues at coordinate 14,801,278 of CM064507.1, forward strand.
CCTGAACCAATATCAAAAATTATGTTCCTTCCAACAACCAACCATACTCCTAAAATCGATTAATGAAATCCACAAACACATGCGGCAGTCCGTGGATTCGAACCCAGGATGCTCACACCGAAAATCAACACCTTATACATCGCACCACGAAGACAGTTAAAGGTTGGTGGACACTGCCTACGATTTATTATGCAACTTCGAATCTTGCATATCAATCTAAGCATGTACACACATCCCAACTGCAACTCACGTAGGCTATGCATATGTGAATGGAAAGAGCAATTAATGGGGCCTTAACCACTTAGGGAAGTCCTCTCGATAAATTACTCCTGAACCAATATCAATTGTTATGTTCCTTCCAGCAACCAACCATACTCCTAAAATCGATTAATGAAATCCACAAACACATGCGGCAGTCCGTGGATTCGAACCCAGGATGCTCACACCGAAAATCAACACCTTATACATCGCACCACGAAGACAGTTAAAGGTTGGTGGACACTGCCTACGATTTATTATGCAACTTCGAATCTTGCATATCAATCTAAGCATGTACACACATCCCAACTGCAACTCACGTAGGCTATGCATATGTGAATGGAAAGAGCAATTAATGGGGCCTTAACCACTTAGGGAAGTCCTCTCGATAAATTACTCCTGAACCAATATCAATTATTATGTTCCTTCCAACAACCAACCATACTCCTAAAATCGATTAATGAAATCCACAAACACATGCGGCAGTCCGTGGATTCGAACCCAGGATGCTCACACCGAAAATCAACACCTTATACATCGCACCACGAAGACAGTTAAAGGTTGGTGGACACTGCCTACGATTTATTATGCAACTTCGAATCTTGCATATCAATCTAAGCATGTACACACATCCCAACTGCAACTCACGTAGGCTATGCATATGTGAATGGAAAGAGCAATTAATGGGGCCTTAACCACTTAGGGAATTCCTCTCGATAAATTACTCCTGAACCAATATCAATTATTATGTTCCTTCCAACAACCAACCATACTCCTAAAATCGATTAATGAAATCCACAAACACATGCGGCAGTCCGTGAATTCGAACCCAGGATGCTCACACCGAAAATCAACACCTTATACATCGCACCACGAAGACAGTTAAAGGTTGGTGGACACTGCCTACGATTTATTATGCAACTTCGAATCTTGCATATCAATCTAAGCATGTACACACATCCCAACTGCAACTCACGTAGGCTATGCATATGTGAATGGAAAGAGCAATTAATGGGGCCTTAACCACTTAGGGAAGTCCTCTCGATAAATTACTCCTGAACCAATATCAAAAATTATGTTCCTTCCAACAACCAACCATACTCCTAAAATCGATTAATGAAATCCACAAACACATGCGGCAGTCCGTGGATTCGAACCCAGGATGCTCACACCGAAAATCAACACCTTATACATCGCACCACGAAGACAGTTAAAGGTTGGTGGACACTGCCTACGATTTATTATGCAACTTCGAATCTTGCATATCAATCAAAGCATGTACACACATCCCAACTGCAACTCATGTAGGCTATCCATATGTGAATGGAAAGAACAATTAATGGGGCCTTAACCACTTAGGGAAGTCCTCTCGATAAATTACTCCTGAACCAATATCAATTATTATGTTCCTTCCAACAACCAACCATACTCCTAAAATCGATTAATGAAATCCACAAACACATGCGGCAGTCCGTGGATTCGAACCCAGGATGCTCACACCGAAAATCAACACCTTATACATCGCACCACGAAGACAGTTAAAGGTTGGTGGACACTGCCTACGATTTATTATGCAACTTCGAATCTTGCATATCAATCTAAGCATGTACACACATCCCAACTGCAACTCACGTAGGCTATGCATATGTGAATGGAAAGAGCAATTAATGGGGCCTTAACCACTTAGGGAAGTCCTCTCGATAAATTACTCCTGAACCAATATCAAAAATTATGTTCCTTCCAACAACCACCCATACTCCTAAAATCGAGTAATGAAATCCACAAACACATGCGGCAGTCTGTGGATTCGAACCCAGGATGCTCACACCGAAAATCAACACCTTATACATCGCACCACGAAGACAGTTAATGGTTGGTGGACACTGCCTACGATTTATTATGCAACTTCGAATCTTGCATATCAATCTAAGCATGTACACACATCCCAACTGCAACTCACGTAGGCTATGCATATGTGAATGGAAAGAGCAATTAATGGGGCCTTAACCACTTAGGGAAGTCCTCTCGATAAATTACTCCTGAACCAATATCAATTATTATGTTCCTTCCAACAACCAACCATACTCCTAAAATCGATTAATGAAATCCACAAACACATGCGGCAGTCCGTGGATTCGAACCCAGGATGCTCACACCGAAAATCAACACCTTATACATCGCACCACGAAGACAGTTAAAGGTTGGTGGACACTGCCTACTATTTATTATGCAACTTCGAATCTTGCATATCAATCTAAGCATGTACACACATCCCAACTGCAACTCACGTAGGCTATGCATATGTGAATGGAAAGAGCAATTAATGGGGCCTTAACCACTTAGGGAAGTCCTCTCGATAAATTACTCCTGAACCAATATCAAAAATTATGTTCCTTCCAACAACCAACCATACTCCTAAAATCGATTAATGAAATCCACAAACACATGCGGCAGTCCGTGGATTCGAACCCAGGATGCTCACACCGAAAATCAACACCTTATACATCGCACCACGAAGACAGTTAAAGGTTGGTGGACACTGCCTACGATTTATTATGCAACTTCGAATCTTGCATATCAATCTAAGCATGTACACACATCCCAACTGCAACTCATGTAGGCTATGCATATGTGAATGGAAACAGCAATTAATGGGGCCTTAACCACTTAGGGAAGTCCTCTCGATAAATTACTCCTGAACCAATATCAATTGTTATGTTCCTTCCAGCAACCAACCATACTCCTAAAATCGATTAATGAAATCCACAAACACATGCGGCAGTCCGTGGATTCGAACCTAGGATGCTCACACCGAAAATCAACACCTTATACATCGCACCACGAAGACAGTTAAAGGTTGGTGGACACTGCCTACGATTTATTATGCAACTTCGAATCTTGCATATCAATCTAAGCATGTACACACATCCCAACTGCAACTCACGTAGGCTATGCATATGTGAATGGAAAGAACAATTAATGGGGCCTTAACCACTTAGGGAATTCCTCTCGATAAATTACTCCTGAACCAATATCAATTTTTATGTTCCTTCCAACAACCAACCATACTCCTAAAATCGATTAATGAAATCCACAAACACATGCGGCAGTCCGTGGATTCGAACCCAGGATGCTCACACCGAAAATCAACACCTTATACATCGCACCACGAAGACAGTTAAAGGTTGGTGGACACTGCCTACGATTTATTATGCAACTTCGAATCTTGCATATCAATCAAAGCATGTACACACATCCCAACTGCAACTCACGTAGGCTATGCATATGTGAATGGAAAGAGCAATTAATGGGGCCTTAACCACTTAGGGAAGTCCTCTCGATAAATTACTCCTGAACCAATATCAATTATTATGTTCCTTCCAACAACCAACCATACTCCTAAAATCGATTAATGAAATCCACAAACACATGCGGCAGTCCGTGGATTCGAACCCAGGATGCTCACACCGAAAATCAACACCTTATACATCGCACCACGAAGACAGTTAAAGGTTGGTGGACACTGCCTACGATTTATTATGCAACTTCGAATCTTGCATATCAATCTAAGCATGTACACACATCCCAACTGCAACTCACGTAGGCTATGCATATGTGAATGGAAAGAGCAATTAATGGGGCCTTAACCACTTAGGGAATTCCTCTCGATAAATTACTCCTGAACCAATATCAATTATTATGTTCCTTCCAACAACCAACCATACTCCTAAAATCGATTAATGAAATCCACAAACACATGCGGCAGTCCGTGAATTCGAACCCAGGATGCTCACACCGAAAATCAACACCTTATACATCGCACCACGAAGACAGTTAAAGGTTGGTGGACACTGCCTACGATTTATTATGCAACTTCGAATCTTGCATATCAATCTAAGCATGTACACACATCCCAACTGCAACTCACGTAGGCTATGCATATGTGAATGGAAAGAGCAATTAATGGGGCCTTAACCACTTAGGGAAGTCCTCTCGATAAATTACTCCTGAACCAATATCAATTATTATGTTCCTTCCAACAACCAACCATACTCCTAAAATCGATTAATGAAATCCACAAACACATGCGGCAGTCCGTGGATTCGAACCCAGGATGCTCACACCGAAAATCAACACCTTATACATCGCACCACGAAGACAGTTAAAGGTTGGTGGACACTGCCTACGATTTATTATGCAACTTCGAATCTTGCATATCAATCTAAGCATGTACACACATCCCAACTGCAACTCACGTAGGCTATGCATATGTGAATGGAAAGAGCAATTAATGGGGCCTTAACCACTTAGGGAAGTCCTCTCGATAAATTACTCCTGAACCAATATCAATTATTATGTTCCTTCCAACAACCAACCATACTCCTAAAATCGATTAATGAAATCCACAAACACATGCGGCAGTCCGTGGATTCGAACCCAGGATGCTCACACCGAAAATCAACACCTTATACATCGCACCACGAAGACAGTTAAAGGTTGGTGGACACTGCCTACGATTTATTATGCAACTTCGAATCTTGCATATCAATCTAAGCATGTACACACATCCCAACTGCAACTCACGTAGGCTATGCATATGTGAATGGAAAGAGCAATTAATGGGGCCTTAACCACTTAGGGAAGTCCTCTCGATAAATTACTCCTGAACCAATATCAATTATTATGTTCCTTCCAACAACCAACCATACTCCTAAAATCGATTAATGAAATCCACAAACACATGCGGCAGTCCGTGGATTCGAACCCAGGATGCTCACACCGAAAATCAACACCTTATACATCGCACCACGAAGACAGTTAAAGGTTGGTGGACACTGCCTACGATTTATTATGCAACTTCGAATCTTGCATATCAATCTAAGCATGTACACACATCCCAACTGCAACTCACGTAGGCTATGCATATGTGAATGGAAAGAGCAATTAATGGGGCCTTAACCACTTAGGGAAGTCCTCTCGATAAATTACTCCTGAACCAATATAAATTATTATGTTCCTTCCAACAACCAACCATACTCCTAAAATCGATTAATGAAATCCACAAACACATGCGGCAGTCCGTGGATTCGAACCCAGGATGCTCACACCGAAAATCAACACCTTATACATCGCACCACGAAGACAGTTAAAGGTTGGTGGACACTGCCTACGATTTATTATGCAACTTCGAATCTTGCATATCAATCTAAGCATGTACACATATCCCAACTGCAACTCACGTAGGCTATGCATATGTGAATGGAAAGAGCAATTAATGGGGCCTTAACCACTTAGGGAAGTCCTCTCGATAAATTACTCCTGAACCAATATCAATTATGTTCCTTCCAACAACCAACCATACTCCTAAAATCGATTAATGAAATCCACAAACACATGCGACAGTCCGTGGATTCGAACCCAGGATGCTCACACCGAAAACCAACACCTTATACATCGCACCACGAAGACAGTTAAAGGTTGGTGGACACTGCCTACGATATATTATGCAACTTCGAATCTTGCATATAAATCTAAGCATGTACACACATCCCAACTTCAACTCACGTAGGCTATGCATATGTGAATGGAAAGAGCAATTAATGGGGCCTTAACCACTTAGGGAAGTCCTCTCGATAAATTACTCCTGAACCAATATAATTTGTTATGTTCCTTCCAACAACCAACCATACTCCTAAAATCGATTAATGAAATCCACAAACACATGCGGCAGTCCGTGGATTCGGACCCAGGATGCTCACACCGAAAATCAACACCATATACATCGCACCACGAAGACAGCTAAAGGTTGGTGGACACTGCCTACGATATATTATGCAACTTCAAATCTTGCATATCAATCTAAGCATATACACACATCCCAACTGCAACTCACGTAGGCTATGCATATGTGAATGGAAAGAGCAATTAATGGGGCCTTAACCACTTAGGGAAGTCCTCTCGATAAATTACTCCTGAACCAATATCAATTATTATGTTCCTTCCAACAACCAACCATACTCCTAAAATCGATTAATTAAATCCACAAACACATGCGGCAGTCCGTGGATTCGAACCCAGGATGATCACACCGAAAATCAACACCTTATACATCGCACCACGAAGACAGTTAAAGGTTGGTGGACACTGCCTACGATGTATTATGCAACTTCGAATCTTGCATATCAATCAAAGCATGTACACACATCCCAACTGCAACTCACGCAGGCTATGCATATGTGAATGGAAAGAGCAATTAATGGGGCCTTAACCACTTAGGGAAGTCCTCTCGATAAATTACTCCTGAACCAATATCAATTATTATGTTCCTTCCAACAACCAACCATACTCCTAAAATCGATTAACGAAATCCACAAACACATGCGGCAGTCCGTGGATTCGAACCCAGGATGCTCACACCGAAAATCAACACCTTATACATCGCACCACGAAGACAGTTAAAGGTTGGTGGACACTGCCTACGATATATTATGCAACTTCGAATCTTGCATATCAATCTAAGCATGTACACACATCCCAACTGCAACTCACGTAGGCTATGCATATGTGAATGGAAAGAGCAATTAATGGGGCCTTAACCACTTAGGGAAGTCCTCTCGATAAATTACTCCTGAACCAATATAAAAAATTATGTTCCTTCCAACAACCAACCATACTCCTAAAATCGATTAATGAAATCCACAAACACATGCGGCAGTCCGTGGATTCGAACCCAGGATGCTCACACCGAAAATCAACACCTTATACATCGCACCACGAAGACAGTTAAAGGTTGGTGGACACTGCCTACGATTTATTATGCAACTTCGAATCTTGCATATCAATCTAAGCATGTACACACATCCCAACTGCAACTCACGTAGGCTATGCATATGTGAATGGAAAGAGCAATTAATGGGGCCTTAACCACTTAGGGAAGTCCTCTCGATAAATTACTCCTGAACCAATATCAATTATTATGTTCCTTCCAACAACCAACCATACTCCTAAAATCGATTAATGAAATCCACAAACACATGCGGCAGTCCGTGGATTCGAACCCAGGATGCTCACACACCGAAAATCAACACCTTATACATCGCACCACGAAGACAGTTAAAGGTTGGTGGACACTGCCTACGATTTATTATGCAACTTCGAATCTTGCATATCAATCTAAGCATGTACACACATCCCAACTGCAACTCACGTAGGCTATGCATATGTGAATGGAAAGAGCAATTAATGGGGCCTTAACCACTTAGGGAAGTCCTCTCGATAAATTACTCCTGAACCAATATCAATTATTATGTTCCTTCCAACAACCAACCATACTCCTAAAATCGATTAATGAAATCCACAAACACATGCGGCAGTCCGTGGATTCGAACCCAGGATGCTCACACCGAAAATCAACACCTTATACATCGCACCACGAAGACAGTTAAAGGTTGGTGGACACTGCCTACGATTTATTATGCAACTTCGAATCTTGCATATCAATCTAAGCATGTACACACATCCCAACTGCAACTCACGTAGGCTATGCATATGTGAATGGAAAGAGCAATTAATGGGGCCTTAACCACTTAGGGAAGTCCTCTCGATAAATTACTCCTGAACCAATATCAATTATTATGTTCCTTCCAACAACCAACCATACTCCTAAAATCGATTAATGAAATCCACAAACACATGCGACAGTCCGTGGATTCGAACCCAGGATGCTCACACCGAAAATCAACACCTTATACATCGCACCACGAAGACAGTTAAAGGTTGGTGGACACTGCCTACGATATATTATGCAACTTCGAATCTTGCATATAAATCTAAGCATGTACACACATCCCAACTGCAACTCACGTAGGCTATGCATATGTGAATGGAAAGAGCAATTAATGGGGCCTTAACCACTTAGGGAATTCCTCTCGATAAATTACTCCTGAACCAATATCAATGGTTATGTTCCTTCCAACAACCAACCATACTCCTAAAATCGATTAATTAAATCCACAAACACATACGGCAGTCCGTGGATTCGAACCCAGGATGCTCACACCGAAAATCAACACCTTATACATCGCACCACGAAGACAGTTAAAGGTTGGTGGACACTGCCTACGATTTATTATGCAACTTCGAATCTTGCATATCAATCTAAGCATATACACACATCCCAACTGCAACTCACGTAGGCTATGCATATGTGAATGGAAAGAGCAATTAATGGGGCCTTAACCACTTAGGGAAGTCCTCTCGATAAATTACTCCTGAACCAATATCAATTATTATGTTCCTTCCAACAACCAACCATACTCCTAAAATCGATTAATGAAATCCACAAACACATGCGGCAGCCCGTGGATTCGAACCCAGGATGCTCTCACCGAAAATCAACACCTTATAAATCGCACCACGAAGACAGTTAAAGGTTGGTAGACACTGCTAGAAACGGTCATACGAGACAGACTCGTAAATCACTTAGAGGAAAATTACATAATTAAAGATACTCAACACGGCTTTCGTAAAAAACGTTCCTGTTTAACAAACCTCCTAGACTTCTTCCACGATATCCTCAACCTCTACGATGAGAGTAAAGGTGTAGATATTATATACCTTGATTTTCAAAAGGCCTTTGACAAAGTTCCCCACAAACGTTTACTGCTTAAACTAAAAGCGCATGGAATACAAGATGGTGTGTTGAAATGGATAGAAAATTGGCTCAGCGACAGAAAGCAAAGAGTAGTCATAAACGGTAAGGCATCTAAATGGACCAATGTAAGTAGCGGGGTACCCCAGGGATCGGTACTAGGTCCAATTCTCTTTCTAATTTACTTCAACGACATAGATGAGGGTCTCACCTGTACACTCTCAAAATTTGCTGACGATACAAAAAATGCAAATAGCGTACTCTCAAAAGAACAAGTTGACGATATGCAACACAATCTAGATAAATTGTCATGTTGGGCCCAAATTTGGCAAATGAGTTTCAATGCGGATAAATGTCAAGTACTACATATCGGATACCTAAATGAGAAAGCAAACTATTCGATGAATGGCACTCAGCTTAAGAATGTAAACAGAGAAACCGATCTGGGAGTAACAATATCGAGTAACCTAAAACCGAGTCAACAATGTTCAGAAGTTGTTAAGAAGGCAAACAAAATAATTGGTTTTATAGGCAGGTCATTTGAGCATAAATCCAAAGAATTTATCCTAACCATTTTCAATTCCTTAGTCCGCCCTCTTCTGGAATACTGCGTTCAATCCTGGTGCCCTTATTACCAAAAAGATATAAACAAGCTAGAACGAGTTCAACGTAGAGTTACCAAGCCTAAAGAACAAACCATACGAAGAGCGAGCGAAGAGCGTCTTAGAGAATTAAATCTATTTCCTTTAACCCAGCGCAGATTAAGAGGTGACTTAATTCAAGTGTTCAAAATCATCAAAGGCATCGACAATATGGACTGCAGTAAGTACTTCACTATCGACCAATCTAATTACACGCGGGGAAACGGTTGCAAAATTATTGGTAAAACTTTTATCTCACACGAATCTAAGAATTTCTTCTTCAATCGAGTTGTCAACTTGTGGAATGGGTTTCCCCGAAACGTTATAGACTGCATCACCGTTAATTCATTTAAACTCCGCCTAGACAAATATCTCGCATCAAACCCGCGACTGACAGCGTTTGTAAATGAATAACTTTATTTTATTCCCCCCTCAGTTACTAACCCATCTGTCCCCTACTAACTTCCTAATCCTGCCACGGACATTAGTTCCAGGGCAGTAATTCCCTTTCCAATGTTCCCTTACCCACTCTAAACCACTGTTTGGACACTTGATCCTCAGTGTTTTGGAGGACAAGCAACCTAGAAGGGTCACTAGATTTGTTGTTGCTTGATTTCCGTTGTACTCCTTTGTACTACAACTTTCACCATCATCACTTTTACTCACCATCATCACTAATACTCACACCATCATAACTTCCATCATCACTACTGTCATTATTATCACTACAACTATCATTACTTGTCACCATCATCACTACTATTATGACCATGATCACTACTACTAGTACTGTCACCATCATATCTACTACTGTCACCATCATATCTACTACTGTCATCATCATCACTACTGTCATCATCATCAATACAACTACAACCATCATCACTACTATTATCACCATCATCACTACTATCACCATCATTCCCACTATTACAACCATCAATTCTAATGCCAACTAAACTAACTTAACTTAGCAAATGCGGAGTGAGATGTTTTCACCCCAGAACGATGGCCTTCTGTGTGTGTACCCCTACGGGGCGCACACACACAGAACACCATCTCATTGCTGGGGAGGCGGGGGAGGGGGGGTGGGGGTGGTGGGGAGGGAGGAGGGGGGGGGGGGGGGGGGGGGGGGGGGGGGGGGGGGGGGGGGGTTAAACCATATTTTGGATCTAAAATCATAACTATTGCACAAATTCAAAATATATTTTTTGACTGACGTTTGCATTCACCCAACAAATGTTCGTGTGAAATTTGGTGAAAATCCGTCCAACGGTCTAGGAGGGGTTTTGTGACAGACGGATGACGACGACGACGACAGACATTTTTTTCCGGTGGTACCCACTATACGAGGGGGGGTGGGGGCGATAACAAACTCTGCTTACGCAGAGTTGATAATAAAGTATGTGTGCAGTTTTCGCATTACCAAAAAAAAAAAAAAAAAAAAGGCATACGCAACTCTGCGACCTAGAATTCTGCAAGTAGCACTGAATCTCTTAGGTACAATCGGTTTATATACAGTATATTATACTGTATATATATATTAAATGTTTTTATACTCACAGCCGGACTTGAACCACCGACAGTCAGAACAAGTGCCCATACTTTAATCCACTATACCACATCGTGATAGAGGATACTTGTGTGTAGTGGATTAAAGCATAGACACTCGTCCTGACTGTTGGTGGTTTATGTCCGCTTGGGAGTATATATATATATATATATATATATATATATATATATATATATATATATATATATATATATATATATATATATATATGGATATATACGGTATATATATATATATATATATATATATATATATATATATATATATATATATACTGTATATACAATTACATTTATGATCACATTGAATCTTTACCATTGGAATATTTATCTATAATAAAGTAGACGTGCCGTTTTGCCCAAAATAAAAACGGCATACCCAACTCTGCGATGGGTTACCATCATCACTACTAATACCATAATCACTACTACTTCCTTCATTACTACAACCGCCACAATCATGAAGACTACTGTCATCATCACCATTACTATGATCATCATCACTACTACAATTACAATCATCACTACTACTCTCACCATCATCACTACTACTGTCACCATTGTCACAACCATCTTAATCACTACTAGCATTGATACTACAACTATCAACCAGCATTACTACTATCATCACCACCATCTTACACTCATCATTACTACTGATAACATCATCAATACTACTATAACCATCATCATTACTACTGTCACAAGTATTACCATCATGTATCCTACTGTCACCATCATCACCATTACTATGATCTTCATCACAACTATTCTCATCATCACTACAACTTTCACCATCATCACTACTACTCACCATCATCACTAATACTCACACCATCGTCACTTCCATCACTACTGTCATTATTATCACTACAACTATCATTACTTGTCACCATCATCACTACTATTATGATCATCACTACGACTAGTACTGTCACCATCATATCTACTACTGTCACCATCATATCTACTACTGTCATCATCATCACTACTGTCAACATCGTCAATACAACTACAACCATCATTACTACTATTATCACCATCATCACTACTATCACCATTAATCCCACTATTACTACCATCACTTCTAATGCCAACTAAACTAACTTAACCTAGCAAATACGTAGTGCGATGTTTTCGCTCCCAGAACGAATGCGTTCTTAGTGTGTAAGCCCCGAAGAGGAGGAGGGGAGGGGGGATGTAAAACCATATTTTGGACCTAAAATCATAACTATTGCATACATTCAAAAAATATGTTTTGACCGACGTTCGCATTCACGCAACAAATGTTTGTGTGAAATTTGGTGAAAATCCGTCGAACGGTCTAGGAGGAGTTTCGAGACAGACCGACAACGACAACGACGACGACGACAGACATTTTTTTTGTGTGGTACCCACTATACGGGGGGGCGATACTAAACTCTGCTTACGCAGAATTGATCACTATCACCATTACTATCATCAGCATACTATTATAGTCATCAATACTACTCTTACCATCATCACTACTACGCTCATCATCACTACTACTGTCATCATCACTACAACTTTCACCATCATCACTACTGTCATCATTTTCACTACACCTATCATCATTACTTGTCACCATCATCACTACTATTATGACCATCATCACTACTACTAGTGGCGCCACTGTCGACTGCCCAAGCACTGTGAGAATGGTCCCGAGTTTCTTCCAATTTTCCGGTATTTATCGGTGAACCGTTTCGCTATGGACGGTATTACATACATGTGAAGTGAGCGGCGATCCATTTCCGAGGAAACATTGTTAATAATGGACCTATGAAGTATGGAATAACAGTATTATACAAGTTGGGTTGATCATGGCGTCCAGTGTAAACAAATATGGCGACGGCGGAGTGATCTACACCATATAATACTGACAGTGTACCTCGTCTTTTATCAATGGCACCACATGATACTTTACCAGTGCTATATAGAGATGCTGATTGCTACTGTGATATGAAAATATTCAGCTGTGTTTAATAGTGATAATTTCGGAGAATAGTACCCTAATATCCCATTAACAATACGTCGACATGGCTTCATTCCTGTAAGAGTTACCAATTACCTTTAATAATGGATGAGAACGGATATGTTGTGAACAGCCTGTTGTGCTTTGTGAACTCAGGGAAAAATGATTATCCATACGATACACTCTTTGAAATGATCCTATCATTCTACTGCTATGAGGAAGTTAAAATGATTATCCATACGATACACTCTTTGAAATGATCCAATCATTCTACTCCTATGAGGAAGTTAAAATGATTATCCATACGATACACTCTTTGAAATGATCCTATCATTCTACTGCTATGAGGAAGTTAAAAAAGGAAAACAAATCTTAAGCCGAATTCTGAAGGAAGACGTTCCATGGAGACGAGATCCTGAGAAGAAGAAAAAAGAAGTGAAAGATGTCATCGACCTTCATGAACGAATAATTAAGGAAAAGATACAAGTAACATTTGTGACTGACTCTCATAAGCGAATGCTGCCGATTGGATTGGAAATGCTGGGCCCACTTTTATCTGATCTCTTTGAGAATACAGCTAAAATCAACGAGGTTTTGCCAAAAATACTTGATATAAAAACTGAAGTAATAAACACCGCAAATACAGTTCATGTAATGAAAAATGACCTAATTGATTTGAAAAGCAAGTTCATGAATGCCGTCAACGGGCTAGGAGATGCCGCCAGGGATGTTACCATTAACGAAATCAATGTCCTTGATGACCTTACCTCATTTAGACGCGTCATTGGACAGCGTGAATCACCGAACCAAAGGGAGACTGCAACAAACGCAAACCATGCAGGTGCTAATTCGAAGTCGTTTGCAGAAGCTATCCAGACGAGTTCGACTCCAAGTGTATCAAACCGACCTAGAACAAGCGTGGACAGAGGGAGAAGGAAGAACAGTGGTGGAGGAGGCACATACGCGAACAAGATGAGAAATGGAGGGAGGAGTGCAATGCATTCTACGAACAGTGATAGAGGAACAGCCGCCCCCGACAGAGTGACTACTGACAGAGAGATGCCTGCAGTGAATGAACGGAGGGAGAGTACTGCTTCATCAACAACGAGTGAGGAGGGAGAAGGAGGAAGACCACAGCCGAGGACACTCAACAGTACCCCTGCATCTCGTGTCACCGATAGATGTACAGGAGCCATCACGAAGGGAACCCAACCGGGCCCCTACCACCGTGGGGGTCACAGGGCTCCCACTAACTCTCCGACCCAACGAGCTGGGACTCTCCAAGGGAGTGACGACTGGATGCTGGAGGAGAGCACAAATGAAAAGAGACGAACCATAAAGAAGTTAAGTACTGGAGTTACAGGTCAAAGAAAAAGTGAAAGTTCATTTAGAGGTGTCTCAAAAACGGCAGATATATAGTATGTGTAGGCAGAGTTGACCTTAATATGTCATGTGAAGATGCAAAGGTGTACATTAATGAAACATTTGGCATAAATATTAGGACAATAAATGAATTAAAAATAAGAACAGACGAACATTAGGCGTTTAAAGTAGGAGTAAAACTCTCTGAGAGGGATCAACTGTTCAACCCAGCACTTTGGCCTGAAGATGTCATCATTAATAAATTCTGTAATAGATCTACGGGACTAGAAGATAGGATTGATAAATAGTGTGAATTTACGGTATATAACTGTCCTGGAGGTAACTTATTATTCTCCCCGCATAACCCCCTTTTTCCACCCCTCTCCCCTCCACCCCGCTCCCCATTCCTTTTATTACGTATTTTTGCTTCTTTTATTTTCAGTGGATTATCTGTTGATCTATAACTATATTTGTAATATTTGTACACTTTTAATTCTGGTAAATAGTAGTTGATGCATATTGTGCATGCGTACAGTATATGTATATTCATATATTATACAGTATTGTACTTTCAATCATAAGTATAATGGATAGCTATAACCTAAGAATGTGTACATTTAATTGATGTTCTCTGAGGACAAATATAGAGCTTGTCAGAGATATAACAAAAAGTAAATACGATATTGTATTTCTTCAAGAAACTTTTATTACAGAGGACAACTTGGGGATCTTAGATTTTATAGACGAGCATTACGGGAGTGTAGGGGTCGCGGCTACCTACTCTGAGAGAGCCCTCGCAGCCATGTCTGGTAGGCCTGGGGGGGGGGGGGGGATGGCTGTTCTATGGAGGAAACAGGCACCTTTTATTGTTAAAGATTTTATATTAAATGATAATTATATGGTAATGATTTTAAATGTGAATAATGTTCAGTTAATCCTAGTCAATGTTTATATGAACAGTGATTTGTGGGAAATTACTACCCTTAATAAGTATCTCTATACTTTATCACAGCTAGAAAATATACTAGAACATTATAATTTTTACGCCATTTTATATATAGGCGATTTTAATGCCGACCCTTCCAGTGGACGAGCCTGGCAGAGCCTTACCGACTTTATGAACACCAATAATCTAACATGTTTTGATGTCAATAATCTCTCGAATGATACATTTACTTTCATAGGCTATGGAAACTCTCAGAGTAGATGGCTTGACGACATTATAGGAAGAAACTGAATTTGTAAATATACAAAATATAAACATTTTAACAGAAGTAATTGGATTGGATCATTTTCCAGTGGAATGTTCAATTGTTTTTAATAATGCACAGCTACTATGGGTTTCAGAGGCCGTGTTACATGGTTTTTCGGGAATAACTTATTAACACAAATTTGGATTAGTATGATATTTTGACAGAGCCTTATTCACACCCTGCCCTAATTTTCGCCAATATTGTGCATTTACCAAAAGTGAAGAATTAAGGTACTTGTCCTTGTGTCATGAGGTTAAAGTCGCACCTGGTGACACCTGGATGATGAGGAAACGAACAAGGTTAGTCACCCCCCATCTCTCTTTCTTTCCCTCTCGCTCTCGCTCTCTCTCTCTCTCTCTCTCTCTCTCTCTCTCTCTCTCTCTCTCTCTCTCGCTCGCTCTCTCTCTCTCTCACTTTCTCACACATGGAAACTACGGCCACTGGCGCATGCATTATACATATAAAAATGAGGCATGCAAAATGTGTTAATTTTATATTTATATTGTATAGTGACATAACGTGAATGTAAGGACAAGAGTATGGTAGGGTGCTGGGTATATAACGACCGTGTTTCATCGATGAGCAATGGTTCCGTTGTTTCCGGGTGTTGTGCGTTTTCGTCGGGTGCCACGGGCTTACGATAGCAGTCGTATACAGTCAGCCATACGTGACATTGGCTCCAGCAAGGCAAATTATGCCAACCATGTTGCGTCATTGTCCGCGTGGGTGTAAAAACGCATTTGTCATGCGTCTTTTTTTTTTCTTTTTTTTCTTCTATGTGATTAAGGGAGGCAAAAGGCATAACTGCCTATAGCGAGTGCCCCCCCCATAGTTGAAAGAGTGAGAGGGCCAAAATCAAGGGACGTTCGAGCCAAAATGCCTGGACACACGGAGTTTGAAGCAATTTAAGTCATAGGAAGAGGGAAAGACTGATTCTGGGAGAGAGTTCCAGAGCTCAGCTGTTGAGTAGAAGAAAGTTTGAGAGTAACGTTTCACTCTTGGGTTGGAGAGTTGCACAGAGTAGGGGTGGGATTGAGTTGCAAGACGGGTACCACGTGCCCTACGTAAAGGAGGTGGTATGCACTGGGATAGCTCTGAGGAACACTGATTATTATAGTAGCGATAGAATAGCGAGAGAGATGCAACATTGCGGCGGAGAGAGAGAGATTGCAGAGAGTTGGTGAGTGGACGGGAGTTAATGTATGAAAGGCCTTCCTTTCAACTTTGTCTAGGAGAGCTGTGTGAGAGGAACCTCCCCACACATGTGAACAATACTCAATACAAGGGCGCACTATGCCCCTGTACAGAGCAAGAAGCTGTGCAGGGGAAAAGAACCCCCTAAGGCGGTTGAGCACACCCAGCTTCTGGGAGGCTGCCTTAGCAAGACTGGTAATATGGTCCTTTCAAATGAGAGCAGAAGAAAAAGAGACACCAAGAATATTGAGAGAAGATGAAGTGTTGATTTTTGTATTGTTGAAGAATAAGGGATAGTCCGCTGGGAGATCCTGATGGGTAGATAGATGGAGAAATTGGGTTTTGGAAGCATTAAAGTTAACAAGGTTTTCTCTGCCCCAATTGGAAATAGTATTTAGATCAGAATTTAAGAGTTCTATGGCTTCATTACGTTTGTCGTTGAGGGATTGCTGGCTGGGGCGTTCTGAAAAACTAATGGAGTAGTGTAAGGTTGAGTCGTCTGCGTATGAATGGATGGGAATTAAGGTACAGTTAAGGAGATCATTTATAAAAATTAGAAAGAGAATAGGAGATAGGACAGAGCCCTGAGGAACACCGGAGTTTATAGGGTGAGGAAGTGAACAATGGCCGTCCACAACCGCGGCTATGGAACGGCCGGAAAGGAAATTAGAGACAAAGGCACAGATGGAGGGATAGAAACCGAAGGAGGGTAGTTTAGAAATTAAAGATTTATGCCAGACTCTATCGAAGGCTTTCGATATGTCTAGTGCAATAGAAAAAGTCTCACCGAAGTCCCGAAAGGAGGATGACCAAGAGTTAGTAAGATATGAAAGAAGATCACCAGTAGAGCGACCCTTAAGGAAGCCATACTGGCGATCTGAGAGCAGATTATGAGAAGAGAAATGCTTAAGAAATTTGGAAGCAAGAATAGTTTCAAAAACTTTAGAAAGACAAGAGATAAGAGCAATTGGACGATAGTTGGAGGGTTGAGAGCGGTCACCCTTCTTTGGGACAGGTTGAATGTGAGCAAACTTCCAGCATGAAGGGAAGACGTTAGAGGATAGACAG
Source organism: Paralithodes platypus (assembly GCA_032716605.1). Taxonomy (NCBI): domain Eukaryota; kingdom Metazoa; phylum Arthropoda; class Malacostraca; order Decapoda; family Lithodidae; genus Paralithodes; species Paralithodes platypus. The sequence continues at coordinate 14,819,272 of CM064507.1, forward strand.
AGACGAAAGAGTTTGCCTAGGCAGGGAGTCAGCACGGAAGCACAGTTTTTGAGAACAACAGGAGGAACATATGTATACTACATATACAGCAGGGAGAAAGCCGCCAATCGGCTAAAAATCAGTTTGAATAGGTAAGTGGTTAATTATGGCTATTATTTTTTTTTTTTTTTTTTTTTTTTTTTTTTTTCTATATACCAATTTACTTCCTCTCGGGCATAGGCTGATAGCCTTAACATTCACCGCTTTACAATGAACAGTGAAGCCCGTGAGGTCTTGTTCCAGTCTAGGGAGTGAGACATGTGAAGCACGTAGAGTACAACGAGCACCTGCCATCTTGCCTTCACATGAGGCACGGTGCTCACTCATGGCCCGAAACGACCCCATCTCTGAAGCCACCTCATTCCCGTGCTTCACTGTCTCACCCCCTACACTCGGACTCTCACACTTACACGCCACCTGTTGAGCAGATAACTCACCAGGCATTGCACCCCTATAGCATATTTTGAATATGGGAATATTCATACAGTGCTATTTAATCAGGGAACAATGAGGGTATTTTATTGACGTTTCGGTGGGCTTGTGGTAATGCACTGATACTAGGTACAGCACAAATTCCATCCCAATAATATCTTCTCATTGATACATCGGGATTTGAACCCGGGACCTTTGGATTACCAGGCCAGTGGCAAGACCACTCCACCACACCTCCCCTATACTATTACTATACGTAGTAATACTTAACCAGACAGAGACACAGGTTACGTATACCTGTAACATCATTGGTAACAAAAATATTTCAACATAAGGGAGTTAAAATATGGAATAACCTCATTGTAAATGTTGATGATAATTTTATTTTTTTATTATATAAGAAACGATTAAAATAATATTCAATGGATAGCTAAATTGTGCTCTGAATTCTAGGAATTTTAAACTTTTTAATTTATTTGTCGTCTATGTGAAGAGGCAATGTGTATTTGAATGTAAATGAGTATGTGTATATAATTTTCTTTATTTTGTGTATATATTATGTCTTTGTTTTGTATTGCACTTGTGTACATTTCTTTTCTTTGTTGTCTTATTTCACATGATATGCATATGATTATAAGAGGACATAATTATATGCCTGATGGCATCAAATCATCTTTGGCATGGATATATCTTATCTTTGTATAATGGCACATTTTTGTAAACATGTATACCTATATTTATGGCAATAAACTGTTATTAACTGTTTTAATCTTTAGATCTTTAAAGGGCGTTTTACTGCAACAAATTAATTGGCAGCACTGAAATGGTGAGCCCGATAGCTACAAATATAATATTTATAAGTATCCATACAAAGAGCAAAGTATTTATAGCATGATCCCATGTTTACAATAACATACACAGTATTTATTAAGTTTTTCATGCGCCACATTAGACATAAATAAATCTAATTAATTAATATCACTCCCAACACCAAACACCTCCGAATGAAATTAATTGGACTTTCACCACACAGGCCTTATGACCGCGTAGCGGAAGCCGTGGGAATGACGATGAGAGCAGTGCAGATGATGGTGCACCGCAGCACCCAGTCTCGGCCTGGGACAGCGACAGCACCGCCAACATGGACAGCACCGGGACAACACCGGGCGCCTTTGACAGTTTCGCCATCGGTGCCATTCGCCGCAATATCCACGCAAAGTTTGCTGCCAAGCAAACCTTCACGATTGGCTCCGTGACGGAAGACCTAAAGATGGCGAGCATCATCCCGGAGGCAACCTCGGTGACGTCGGTTTGGCGACACAACATGGGATTCCGCTACAAAACCTCACAGCGGAAGATGTATATATGTGAGGAAGGAGTCGCTGGACATTGTGTGCCGCCAGATCAACGCTCTCCAGGCACTCAAACAATTCCGGGAGGAGGGGAGGCAGGTGGTTTACCTGGACGAGACCTGGTTTACCACCAGGATGAACCACAGTATGGAGTGGGTCGACAGCACTCAGCCTGCCACCAGCACCACGTTCAGTCGTCAAGTGCCGCCCGGAGAAGGGGAGCGTTTCGTGGTGGTAGCAGCTGGCACAGCCGACGGTTTCGTCGAAAACACATTCCTGTGCTTCCCGGCCAAGAACACTAGCAGTGACTATCACGGCGAGATGAACAGCAAGCTCTTCCTCCGCTGGCTGACGTCATAACTTCTGCCGTCGTTGGCTCAGCCATCGGTACTGGTGATGGATAATGCGCCTTATCACAGCCAGCTGACGGAGGAGAGTCGCTGCCCCACCACCGCCACCAAGAAAGCGGATCTTATAAAATGGCTGGACCACCGCAGGCTACCCTTCCCACCACATGCCACACGTCCTGAACTGCTGCTCATCTGCAAGCAAAACCGGCCACAGCCACAATACACGGTTGATGACACCATCCGAGCGTGGGGCCATGAGGTCGTCCGTCTGGCACCCTCTCATCCAGAGTTCAATGCCATCGAGCAGGTAAGGGGGTGCATGAAACGGCACGTGCGCTCCTCCCTACACCGTTTCACCCGGGCGGATCTACAGAAAAGGCTGGAGGAAGCCAGGCTTTGCGCCACTGAAGAGGTGTGGGCGGGTGCGGTCCGACGATCTCGCCACTGAAGAGGTGTGGGCGGGTGCGGTCCGACGATCCCGAGCCTTTGAAGACGAGTACTGGTCCACGGACAACATCCACGAAGGTGTGGATCCCGTCATCATCAACCTCGCTAGTCATGAAGAGGACGACTTGTTTTTAGATAGTGACGATGACTAAAATAAACTGTTTGCTGTGTATTGTGTGTGTATCATGTGTCCACCCTTCATGTCTCCGCTTCCTTTCGTTGTATAAAATGACCTATTAATAAAACCTGGCCACACTCACCCCTCCACCTTCCTATAAACTTTGTATAAATGTCCCATTGTCCCACCCTTCTCCTCCGTGTTTTTTTGTATTGTTTGTTTTATTGTCGGCAGCATCTTCCTCAACGTACCATCACTCATAACAATTCATGGACCTCACCTTTTTTCTAATTATGGAAGTATATCTCTACAAACGGATTTACGAATATGATTTTCTATACATCAATTACGAACTTACATATACCATTGGTTGTAAAGCAAGTCCCAGCCAATAATCAACCCCGATAGTAATTGCATAACGAAAATCGTACCGGTCCACGATTGTGTATAAGTGACTGTACTTACTTACCCTACACTACCCTTCCTCCCCTAACATTTTCCCATCCTCACCCCTTCCCAACCCGTAATTAATGACCAAGCGTCAACTGCTCCATCCCACCTGACATCCAACACAACCTGACGATACGATGACCATATTACACCTTACAGTAGATGCAATATCATACCAACACAAAACCACACAACACCTGGAAACCACCAAACCACTGCTCTTCCATCACACACGCTCGTTTTATACCCACCACCCTACCCTACTGTTTCCCTTGCAGTCAGTTTGTGTCACTATCATAATTATATTAATATAAAATTAACACATTTTGCATGCCTCACTTTTATATGTATAATGAATGCGCCAGTGGCCGTAGTTTCCATGTGAGAGAGAGAGAGAGAGAGAGAGAGAGAGAGAGAGAGAGAGAGAGAGAGAGAGAGAGAGAGAGAGAGCTACATAGAGCTACATAGATACACAGACCACACAGACCTCAAGGTCCTTACTAGGCAGTCTGGCCTTACAAACTATATATGCATATATGCATATATATATATATATATATATACATATATATACATAATACACCGGTACACACATATACACACATACACATACATACATACATATATATACAGTATATACACATACTGTACAGTGCACACACATACACTTACATACAATTTTTTTTTTTATTTTTTTTTTTTTTCATATCACCCCAGCCCTCTGCAGATAGAGGTCAAGCCTTCCCTTGAAAGCGTTTATTGTGTCGCTCTCCACCACTCTCGCTGGTAGTTTATTCCACTCTGTCGCCACACTGTAGGTGAAGAAACTCTTTGTGACATCTAGGTTTGCCTTTTTGGTTTTTAATTTCATTCCATTTCCGCGAGTTTGATTAGTATTGTTTAATGTGAATAGTGCATTTACATCGACTTTGTCGAAACCTTTTAGTATCTTAAAGCACTCAATAAGCTAACCCCTCAACCTCCTCTTTTTTAATGAGAACAGGTTCAATCGTTTAAGTCTTTCTTCATATGGTTTATTTCTTAATGAGGGTATCATCTTCGTCGCTCTACGCTGTACTGACTCGAGTCTTACAATGTCCTTGATCAGATAAAGGTGACCAGAACTGCACACCATATTCAAGGTGGGGCCTCACCATACTTTTGAACAGTGGCACAATTACGTTTTCATGTTTATATGTAAATTTTCGTTTAATAAAGCCCAATGCTATGTTTGCCTTATTTGCAGCTGCTATACATTGGTCGGAAGTTTTTAGGTTTTCAGATATTAGTACCCCTAGGTCTTTTACTACCGTTGCGGTTTTTATTTGTTTGCCATTCATTTCGTATTTGTATTTCATATTTCTGCTACCAACCTGCAGCACCTGACATTTATCGACATTGAAGGGCATCTGCCATTTTTTCGACCACTCTGATATTTTGTTTAAATCAGATTGCAACGCATTTCTATCATCTTCGTTCAGGACTGTATTTCCTATTTTTGTATCGTCGGCAAATTTGGAAATGGTGTTGTTTACCCCAACATCATGGCGGGTGCCCAACTCCGAAAGGAGTTGAAGTAGGGGAGCTATCCCCCCGCCAAAGGTGGCTTTCTAGGGCCTTTCCTAGCTGATGCTGAGAGGATTGGGTTCTAGTCATGTGGTGATGGGCTGGTCTATCAGAGTGAGAGCTGAGCGATCTCTGCCATACCCATAGCTTACTCTGACTGTTCCTTTTACTTATATATCTTCTAGATCTCAAGTGACGGCGTCTTTTCCGTGGATCGACCTCCCTACTGCCAACCTAAAAGTTGGCAGATTGGGAGCCAAAGCGTCACATTTTTCCCTTGCCCCTCAACTTTCCCTTCATAATTGCTGAGGGGCACAGGGCCTTGGGTGGGGCTTTGGTTTCTCGGGCGTTTCCGCGCCCTCCTCAGCTCCCTGCCTTAGAGTGGCTTCGGTCACCTGGGTTTTGTTAGTGGTAAGCAGGGAGGGTTTTGTGGGGGCGCTCTATGGCCTTGGCCTTGCTCGGGACCTTGGGGCTGTTCGGCCAGGCAGCCTGGGGAACAACAACAACAACAACAACAACCCCTACATCAATATCGTTAATGTAAATGAGAAACAGGACCGGTCCAAGGACTGAACCCTGTGGAACTCCACTAGTGACAGGCTCCCACTCCGATTCCACTCCATTTATCACCACTCTCTGTCTTCTGCCTGTAAGCCAATTTTTTATCCAAGAATGAATTTCACCTTACCTATCCTCTCCAGTTTAGCCAATAGTTTTCGGTGAGGCACCTTGTCGAAAGCTTTTTGAAAGTCCAAGAAGATTATATCTAGTGATTTCGTCATGTCGTTATATGTGAATAGTTTGTTATAAAATTCAATCAAATTTGTTAGGCATGACTTATTTGATCTAAAGCCGTGTTGACTATTTTTGATTAGGTTGTTTGATTCGAGGTAATCTACTATCTTATCTCTAAGGATTTTTTCCATAATTTTTCCTACAATTGAAGTTAGACTAATTGGTCTGTAATTACTCGCTTTGGCCTTGCTACCCTTCTTGTATATCGGCGTAATGTTCGCATCTTTCCAATCACTCGGTACAATCCCCTGTAGTAATGATAAGTTAAATAGTTGTGTCAGGGGTTTTGCTATTTCGTCCTTAACATTCTTAATTATTTTCGGGTGGAGCATGTCGGGTCCCGGGGTCTTATTTACATTTAAATTACTCAATTTGCTTTGTACTTCGCTAACACTGATGGTGAAATCTCCTATCACATGAGTTGAGGTGTTATTTTCAAGGGTATGATCGATAATTTCTTCTGTGAAAACTGAGCCAAAATATTTGTTGAGCAGATTTGCCGTGTTTGTGTTACCTGTTATTGTCTGGCCATCTTCTATTAGCGGTCCGATTCCGCTTTTGATCTGTTTATTTTTATCTACGTAACTGTAGAATTTTTTGGGGTTTGTGGCACTTTCTCTGGCAATAGTCATTTCGTAATTTTGTTTGTTCGCCCTAATTATTTTGTTCACTTCCCTTCTACTATTTATGTACAAGTTTTTAATTACTTCAGTGTTTGTGTTATTTTTTACAAGTTTGTGGAGTTGATTCCTTTTCCTTATTGCCTTGCCAATGTCTCTACTGTACCAAGGGGGCATACTTGATTTCGTATTACGTTTTGGTTTCATGGGCGCCTCTGTAATTGTAGACTTAAAATTTCCCCATAGTTCATTTACTTCGTTTATATTTATGAGGTTTGAGAGAGAGAGAGAGAGAGAGAGAGAGAGAGAGAGAGAGAGAGAGAGAGAGAGAGAGAGAGAGAGAGAGAGAGAGAGAGAGAGAGAGAGAGAGAGAGAGAGAGAGAGAGAGAGAGAGAGAGAGCGAGAGGGAAAGAAAGAGAGATGGGGGGGTGACTAACCTTGTTCGTTTCCTCATCATCCAGGTGTCACCAGGTGCGACTTTAACCTCATGACACAGGGACAAGTACCTTAATTCTACACTTTTGGTAATGCACGATATTGGCGAAAATTAGGGCAGGGTGTGAATACAGCTGTGTCAAAATATCATACTAATCCAAATTTGTGTTAATAAGTTATTCCCGAAAAACCATGTAACACGGCCTCTGAAACCCATAGTAGGTAATATTAACATAGAAGAACGAAATGAGGATCCAAAAACAAAAACTTATGTAAATTGGAACGAGCTTAAGCCTGATGATTTCTCACATATTAATGATCTAGTCGAGTCTAAACTACAAAATGTACTTGATAATTCTCTATTAAACTGTACTACTGTGGGTTGTCATAATAGTAACCATCTAGGACATATTGATAAGCTTTACGATATCATTGTGAATGCTGTGAGCGAAGCGAGTGATATATTTAGAAAACGATCTATAAAAGTAAACAAGTATAAAGTTATCCCCGGGTGGAACCGGGAAGTGAAACAGTCTCACTCAGTTGCCAGAGCTCACTATCTTACGTGGGTAGCGGCAGGCAAACAAATTGGAACTAGTCAACACACTCATATGATCAATTCCAGAAAAGAATTCAAAGCTGCACTGAACGAATGTCATAAAAATAAAAATAAAGAAGCTTGTAAATCAATAGTTGAAAAGTACTCGCATAAAGATAAAAGAAGTTTCTGGAAAGAGGTGAAGCGAAAAAAGGTAAATTAAATGATACAAATGTCATCGACGGTGTGAATGAAAGAGAACAAATTACTGATTTATTTACTGACAAATTTCTAAGTATTCATGAAGACACATTCATGTAACGGAAAACATTTTTATTGAGGAATTTAAAAACACATGGAATGATAGTCGCAAAATGCATATAACAGTTTCAAGTGTCAGCTTAAGAAAGATGATTAGTCAATTGAAATCCGGTGTAGGTCATGATGGTATACATGCTCTATTTCTTAAAAATGCCTCCGAACGTGTCTTGATTAAGTTAATGTATTTCTTTAATATTTGTTTCAGCCATTGTTATCTGTCTCATGAATTATTAAAAGGAACTATGACACCAATCATTAAAAATAAAAAAGGTAACTTAACTCAATCGGACAATTATAGACCCATAATGCAATCCTCTTGCTTGCTCAAAATATTTGAAATAACTTTTAAATATCCTAGAAGACAAATTACAGCTTAACCATAGACAGTTTGGATTCCGGAAGGGTATGTCCACTACTGATTGCTGTTTCACACTGAAAGAGATAATGCATAGGTATTCAAAGATGAGTAAATCAGGAATAGTAACTTTTATAGATTTTTCAAAAGCATTCGATAGCGTAGATCATTTCATTCTAGGTTCAATACTAATGAAACTAGGAATTCCTTCTGATATAGTCTATATACTAATGCATTATCTCCGAAATCAGCTTGTTAATGTATCTTGGAAGGATTGTAGAGGATCCTATCGTTACCTAGAGAAAGGAATTAGACAGGGAGGTATTCTATCCCCTTTCCTTTTTAACATATATGTGAATGAAATTATTAATGCAATATGTAACATGGATATTGGCTGCACACTGGGCATTAATAGGTGTAATATACTTGTTTATGCAGACGATATTGCACTTATCGCTGGATCAAAAACTGATATGAATATTCTCTATACTAAATTCTGTGAATTGGTAAAAAGCCATAAACTTTTCATTAATAAGACAAAGACAAAATGCTTTATATTTTATAAAAAAAAAAATCACTAATCCTATTGATGTTATTACAATGAATGGCGATACCTTGGATGTAGTAACCTCTTTTAAATATTTAGGTCACTTCGTAAGCAGTAATTTTGAAGATACCGAGGACATAAAATATAGACTTAATAAGTTGTATGCAAGTTTTAACAGTGTCAAGAGGGATTTTACTTACGTAGATTTAGATACTCTTATTTTCTTGTTTAATTCATATTGTAAGTCTGATTTCGGATTATCTCTATGGATCCATTCTAAAACCAAAAAATCATGTATGTTCAAAACTTTTAATATTGCATATAGTAAAGCCATGAAAAATATGCTGGGTGCACCTGTTTATGCTCTAGCAGCCATGAATCAGCCAATGCATGTAACCTGTTATTATTGAACCATCAAGTACCACTGATACAATGTCGGTACGCAAAAAGACTTAAAAAATCTCCCAACTACATAATAAGAAGCAGTTTGCCACTTTTAAAAACAGGTTATTTTTATAGTTATGTACTCAAATTGATGAGAGAAGATTATAATGTGAGAATTGCGGTTGAAGAATTAGATATTATTATTTCTAGGATAAATTGGATCCAAAACTATGAAGAACGAAGAATCCCAGTGATATTATAATCAGGTAGACAGGTTTGTAATTGTTTGATATGGGCTAGCATATTATGATCTATTCATGCGCAATACCATGGCTATACATGTCAAATGTTACAATGTGCGTGTAAGTAAGATACTTGCCCAAGTTCATGTGATACCATAATGACATTTTGCTGTAACTGGTAAATGCTTACACTTCTGCTGTTTAATAGTAGAACAGTATGAATTTGTGCCAGAGATGTACACTCGACCTAGAAGCGGTCTTTGCACTGGCGCTCTGAACATTCTGGAGGTGGGTTCAAGTCTTGTGGTGGTGCCTCACAGACGTGTGTTTCCCCCGATTCATTCCGTTCACACTGGATTTTTTGTGGCTCGCCGGTGTGAGTATTGTTTTTTTGGTCGAGTGTGCCAATGAGCTTGATATTAATGCCCGGCGGATATACAGCGGGTATTATTTGTATTATTTTTTATTATTTTTATAGTCGATTTGTAAATAATTATACCACATTTTTATTACTCTATTCTGACTGATTCCCCTCCATATGTAATATATGTAAATTTATGTATATTATGAAATAAAGACTGATTGATTGATTGATTGACTAGTACTGTCACCATCATATCTACTACTGTCATCATCATCACTACTGTCATCATCATCAATACAACTACAACCATCATCACTACTATTATCACCATCATCACTACTATCACCATCAATCCCACTATTACTACCATCACTTCTAATGTCAACTAAACTAACTTAACCTAGCAAATACGAAGTGAGATGTTTTCACCCCAGAACGATGGCCTTCTGTGTGTGTGCCCCTATGGGGCGCACACACACAGAACACCATCATCATCGCTGGGGAGGTGGGTGAGGGGGGGGGGGGGGGGGGGGGTCCTGAAAGGGGGGAGGAGTAAAACCATATTTTGGATCTAAAATCATAACTATTGCACAAATTCAAAATATCTTTTTTGACTGACGTTTGCATTCACCCAACAAATGTTTGTGTGAAATTTGGGGAAAATCCGTCCAACGGTCTAGGAGGGGTTTCGTGACAGACAGATGACGTCGACGACGACAGACATTTTTGTCCGGTGGTACCCACTATACAACGGGGGGAGGGGGGGGTTATAACAAACTCTGCTTACGCAGAGTTGATAATAAAGTAGGTGTGCAGTTTTTGCATTACCAAAACAAAAAGAACAAAAAATGCATATGCAACTCTGCGACCTAGAATTCTGCAAGTAGTATTGAATCTCTTAGGTAAAATCGGTTTATATAAAGTATATATACTGTATATATATATTAAATGTTTTTATACTCACAGCTGGACTTGAACCACCGACAGTCAGAACAAGTACCCATACTTTAATCCACTATACCACATCGTGATAGAGGATACTTGTGTGTAGTGGATTAAAGCATAGACACTCGTCCTGACTGTTGGTGGTTCATGTCAGCCTGGGAGTATATATATATATATATATATATATATATATATGTATATATATGGATATATATATATATATATATATATATATATATATATATATATATATATATATATTGTATATACAATTACATTTGTGATCACATTGAATCTTAACCATTGTAATATTTATCTATAATAAAGTAGACGTGCCGTTTTGCCCAAAATCAAAACGGCATACTGTTACGCTAGCCAGCTGTTCAGAATGCTCTCGTACTCGCTAGCGCTCGCCAGGGCAGTGAAATGGGCTATGATAGTCGTAGAGCGACCCTCTTTGTTTCATAGTGTTTAAGTTGTCACAGACAGTTTAGTGTTTGCCTTTATTCTTGTCTGTGACACCAAGAAGTATATTATATCATTGATAGTGTTATCAGATACGCACTATGTTAGTTGCAAGGAGAGAGATAAGGGGGAGTGAGGTGTAGTGCGTGTGCGTGCGCTCCCTTCCCGGCCGGCCTGCTTGTCGGTGAGCGGCTGAACAGGGTCACGTGGGTTTTGTGTCCATGTGACGTAGTGGCCTTTGGTTGGTTGCAGCTCTCCTAGCCCAGTGGACGGGCTCCTACGCTCCTGACTCCCTCAGAGCACGGCGCCGTGAGGTTTCGTCTACATCCCTTTGCATTCTGTTCCCCAATAACCACCTATACTACTGTTTATCTTTCTGAACTTCTTCTTTTCCATACTTCTATGCTTTGCAGTCAATTACTCATCCCTTCTGGCCCCTCGCAAGCGACATCCACTGTCCGCCAGTCGTATTACAATCTCCTGCTCTCAGATATTATTATGTACTAGCCTAGCAAGGTTTAGAGTCATAGATTTCATACTGTAGGGTGCTTTTCAATATTGCTTGTTCTCCTCCATTATTTAATGCTAGACTGTGGTGGGTATCTGTTGTCGTTGTCAGTGTTGTGTATACGGCTCGCTACAGCCTATACGACTTCGACGGTGCTGGGTAGCCTGGTGGCCAGCCCTTTTGGATATTTCCTTTGCGAGTGAAGCATTGTGCTGGCAGAGGGCTTTTGCCTACTCCTGCCAGTATATTGCTAGCTCTTTGCTTGACTTCTTGGGGAGCGTCAGGGCAAGACCAGGTACGAGAGACCTGGACTTACCAAGAGAGCCTCCCGGTCATTAACGTAAGATAGGGAGATATCCTTAACCTCTGAAGTGCGCATGGGGGTAATTGGAAACGTCCCCCTGTGCTGACTTTATTAACCTGACAAGGTGTTTCCGTCACTAAAATATTCATTGTGCCATTAATAGCATTAATATTTATCCATATGCGCCTATTATGGGTTGATTATAAAGGTATTAACCTGAAACAACAATAAAACGAGTGAAAACAGCGTTTGGATGGTCAAAATCGGAGATATAGCCCGCGAGTTGTATAATGTATGGGTGAGGCAATCTGCTTTCCCGCCAATTTCCCCCTGGCCAACTGAGACACAGTCGATCGATACTCTCTCTCTCTCTCTTGCACTCGCTTGCTATCAGTGATGACCACACCCTCCAATCGGATTTGTAATGTTAGCACGAAAATATACCTGAGAATAATGATACAGGGAAAATAGGTGATAACTGAAGGAGAGGAGGAAAGTGGGGAAGGAGGGGAGGTAGAGGACTGAGATTTTGCATGGCCCAGGGGCCAAAAAAAAATAAAAAAATAAAAAAAAAAAAATATAAAAAAATATTTTTTTTTCGATGTCAAAAGTTGATTTTTATTTTCTCTGACTCTTAAGAGTCTTCCCGCAGTGCGCCGGGGGAACTCTTAAGAGTCTCCCCGCAGCTCCCGGGTTAAGGGTGGCAGTAGGCTAGGAGCATGCTTGGCTCTACCTAGTTTCCCATACCCTGATACCACAGCTAGACTTTATTAATAGAGAAGACAATGCATACTTATTAACTCTTATCACATGTGCTTTAGTATTATTCACGGTATTGTTTAGCTTAGGTTGTTGCGCAGGGCACAACCGTTGGTGGCTGTTACTTTATTTAAGGAAGTACTGTTTTTGAGTTGCTGTTATTATTACTGTCACAGAGTTGTTGCATTCTCGTGTTTTCCATTACAGATGTCCTGCTTTTTATTGTATTTAAGATACACGTTTCATGTCCTGCCTCTTGCATTATTACAGTTCTATATTCTACGAGCATCTTAGAGCATCAGACGTTTGCAGAAGCTTCCAGGTCTGTTTGCTGTAGGACTAGACTTCAAGTGCTTTCATATAGCATTGAAGGGTTTTAATGTTGAGTTCAGACTAACATTAAACATAACGTAAGCATCTAATCTTTTACTAAATCTTGTCATAGTTTATTTAAGGTTTGTTAATACTTGAGAGCATTTTATTAACGTAATTACTTCTTGTTGTTTGCAGGCTTTGCCATTGCTGGAAAGCCTTAGTAGAGTACACTTATTCCTTGTTAATTGATACACCGTTATCAAGTATATTGACTCTAGAGGGTTTATGTGTTTTGTTCACCGGCTTAATAGTTCAAGGGTTTGGAATTAGCTTACCGTTGTTGCATACTTAACCTATATTGTAGTCCAATACTAAGTGCCCTTGTTTATTCAGTTGTGCCGGTCGTAACAAATGGCGACCTTAGTCCAGGATATAGTAAAACAAACAAAAAAAATTTTTTTTTTGAGAAATATTATTGCCATTTGGGGTTGAATTTATTTCTCTCAGTGTTGGCAGTGGACATTGTTTTTGTGGATATATGGAACAAGTTGGAGATTTGTTGGTGACGTAGTATTGCACTTGAGACGACTTCGAACATTTGTTGGTGAATAAGGCTACGTGAGAGTTTGGCTACTTTTGTCTTGATTTGGGGATTTTTTTTGTTAACTCCATCATGTCGCTGTAAGGGTCTGAGAATGGTGAGAGCCCAGAGGTGGAGAAGAAGGAGTTGTTGGATGGTTTTCGGGTGGTGAACAATGAGGAGGATGCTCGGAAGTTTTTGGAGGTGCCTGTGTCAGCTGACCGGTTAACAGGGGTTGACCGGTACGGGTTGCAGTGCTTAGCCACGGCCTTAGGCTATCCTTGTACGAGTGGTATGTTGCGGAGTGAGCTGATTACCTGTGTGCTGGGTGGGGGGCATGGTGCTTCGGGTGGAATCGGAGCTGGGGCACGTTCTCCCCAGCTTCCATCTCACTCGACTCCAACTGTGCCGCCCTCTCGGTTGCCGGAGCACGGTACACTCCCGCATACCAATTTGCGCTGGCAGCTTGGTTTACCTTCAGGTGGCCCACTGGGTGGGTCCCCGGTGATAGCACCCCCTCCTCAAGGTTTGTCCCCCGAGATGTTACTTCAGCTCGAGCTTGCTAAAATTAAGGCTCAGTCGGATTGCCGAGAGGCTGAGCTCAAGTATAGATATCAGGCTGAGTCTGCAATGTATTGTGCCGATGTTGACCTAGAAAAAACTTGTGTAGGGGTGACAGGGAACCGTCTCGGCCAGGGGGGTCGAGCCAGTGACCAGTCTCTGTCGCATCTATTGAAGTTAGTGCCGGTGTTTGATGAGTCAGGAGTTACAGAATTTTTCCTTCGTTTTGAGAAAAAGTGCCGGGAGCATCAGTGGCCCAAGGAGAAGTGGGCAGCCCTTGTTTCTTCGCGATTAACGGGGAAATCACTCAAGGCATACGATGCTTTATCCCTAGAGTCTTGTGTTGACTATGAGGAGTTGAAAGAGGCTCTCCTGAGGGCGTATGAGTTACAGCCAGAGACCTATAGGCTGAAGTTTAGAGCTGTTCCTAAGCGAAAGGAGAGTACTTTACAGGAGCATGCCAGAGAATTGTCAGATGCATTTGAACATTGGTTGAGGTCGGAGAAAGCAACTACTTTTGATGTGGTGAAGCAATTAGTATTGTTAGAGCAATTCTTCAAATGCACTGGCAGTGACTTGACTCTTAATCTTAAGAAGAAGCGACCTAAAACTCTGCAAGAGGCGGCTGAGCTGGCTGACCTCAGGTTGTCATTGATTCGTGGGTAAGGGTCTGCACAGAGAGCTGAGGCAGGTAACAAGGGGCGTACCACTCCACCCCCCCGAATTAATGACACAACAAATTACACATTTAAGAGTACTGGTGCCAATTTTGATCCCAAGTCGAAACCCTTACCGTTAAAGAAAGACCAGGGCCCTTCCCCACCTCAGGGGAAGTCCAAGAGCAAACTGGAGTGTTTCAAGTGTCATAAGAAGGGGCATATTGCGCGCTCATGTTCGAGCACACAGGCTACAGCGGTGGTGTCACTAGTGAGCAACATCGGTGTGTCTTTGAGGTCTTCCGCGTTTGCCTGGGGTAAAAAGTCGGTTGCGAAGTCACAGTCGGTGCAGAAGCAGCAGGAGGGCTCGTCACCCGTCCGAGATGCTTTTTGCGGTCATAGGGGGCACGGCACTGTGAGGTGGGCTGGTGTGGAGCATAGGCTTGAGTTGCTGCGTGATACGGGCGCTTCCCAGCCACTTCTAAAGAACTTCACTGGCAAGCCTACTAACGCGGCTTGGGTTGTGGTGGTTCAAGGCATCAATGCTACGCGGTCTTACCCGCTGGTCAGAGTGGAGCTTGAGGTGGACGGTGTGACACGGGAGTTGGATGTGGGTATTGTGGAGAAACTGCCAGTTGAGGGGGTCGACCTCCTTCTCGGCAACGACTTTGCGGTGCCTACTTCCGAGGTTCCACCCTTAGTCGTTGCCGAGAGGGCGGCCGACACGAGTAGGGAGGGGCAGGAGGGGGTAGAGAGGTGTCAATTGCAGCACATGGTGTGTGTTGTCACCAGATCTCAATCCTCTCAGGTGTCACAACCTAGTCCTAAGGTTTCAGACCAGCGGAGGAAGGGTCAGAAGGAGAAGGCCAAGGCTGGTGGTCGGTTTGAGAGTTTTGACTCAGTACTTGCACCACTTTTAAGATCCGGAGTGGCCCCAGAACCTGTCCCACCTAGTGACATGGTAGGGCATCACAGCACTCCGCGACAGAAGCGTTCCCAGACTAAGCAAGCAAGGCTTGAGCAGCCCAGTATCGGGGGTGGCCACAAGTTGCTCCAGGAGCATTTGGACAGGTTGGCACCCTCTGATATATGTCGGTTGCAATTAGAAGATTCTGGGCTTGAGAGTTGTGGGAACGGGGCTACAGAACTCGATGAGGACGGGGATGCAAAGCCGGGAGACTTCTTTCATGTTGGTGGAATTCTGTATCGTATCAGCGTTTTTTGGATCCCAGACGTAGTTGGGATGGTGGGGTAAGAGTGGTCGACCAGTTGGTGGTACCTGAAAAGTGCCGTGATAGCCTGATGCGGTTGGCGCACGATGTTCCGCTGGCAGGTCACTTGGGTGTGAGTAAAACGTTGGCCTCGTTCTCTAGGTTGTTCTGGTGGCCGGGCATTAAAGCACAAGTTTCGGCCTGGGTGGCGATGTGTGGTACCTGCCAGAGGGTGGGAAAGCCGAACCAGATCATACCTAAGGCTTCGTTGCACCCAGTGCCTGCGATCGGGCCTCCCTTCAGCAAAGTTTTCATAGACATGGTAGGCCCTCCGCCTCCCACTAGTGCGGGTAACAGATTTTTACTAACCATCATGGATGTTTCCATTCGCTATCCGGACGCATACCCGATGAGAAATGGCAAGTCCCAGACTGTTGTGCAGAACCTGCTGTTGTATTGCTCGAGGTACGGGTACCCGCAGGAGATTCAATCGGACCAGGGCTCAAACTTCACGTCCAACCTCTTTAAGCAGACAATGCAGCAACATGGCATCAACACGGTTGTCTCTTCAGCTTATCACCCAGAGAGTCAAGGGGTGTTGGAGAGATGGCATTCCACGTTGAAGAGCATGTTGCGGTGCTACTGTTTGGAAAATGGGAAGGATTGGGACCTGGGGTTGCCGTATGTTTTGTTTGCTGCACGAGAGGTACCCAGTGAGAGTTTAGGGTTCAGCCCCAACGAGTTGGTTTTCGGGCATCATGTCAGAGGTCCTCTTAGCATGGTGCGGGAGATCTGGGAAGGGACTGTGCAGCCATATTCTCTGTTGAACTATGTCCTCGAGAGTCGAGACAGGATACTGAAAAGCCTAGAGTTGGCAGGGAGAAACTTGGTGGGTACTCAGGCCTTGATGAAGGATCGGTACGACGTCAAAGCAAAGCTCAGGGAGTTTGTGGTTGGGCAGGAGGTATTGGTCTTGTTGCCTCTAGCAGGCCATCCTCTGTCGGCCAAGTATGTCGGTCCTTACAAGGTGGTGAAAAAGTTATCTGACCTTGGCTACCTTGTGGCTACTCCTGATAGGAGCAAGAAGAATCAGCTCTGTCATGTGAACCTGTTGAAATAGTTTGTGAGGCGCCCACCTGAGCAGCCTACTGTCCCTGTGTTGGTCTGCAGCAGCCAGGGTGGAGAAGGAGAGGGGGACAGTGAGGCACAGGTGGAGTACAGCTGGGATTGTCATGTCTCGGCGAATCAGTGGGTGGGGAATACGAGTCAGGTGACTGTAGAGGCGCTTGAGCACCTGCCTGAGCAACAGCGTGCAGCGATCCAGCACCTGTTCGATTCATACCCCTCTGTTTTCGCCGAGCACCCAGGCCTCACAACTAAAGTTGAGCACGATGTAGACGTTGGAGACCATCCCCCCTTTAAATCAGTACCCTATCCCTCCCATTAAGCTTCCGGCTCTCAAAGCGGAATTAGGCTACATGTTGGAGAGGGGGCTGATAGAGAAGAGGGCGGTGGGATGGACATCTTCCGTTACACTGCAGCCAAAACCAGACAGCAAGGTTAGGTTTTGCATTGACTTCAGGCGGTTGAACGGTTTAACCCCCACCAATGCCTACCCTCTTCCCCGCGTGGATGACAGCGTTGACAAGATCGGGCGTGCATGCTATCTGACCAAACTAGACCTTGTCAAAGGCTACTGGCAGGAGCCGTTGTTGGAGCGGGCGAAGTTGGTGTGTGGGTTTGTGGGGGATGGGGCTACTTACCGTTGCAACGTAATTCCGTACGGATTGAAGAATGCACCTGCCACGTTTCAAAGCCTGATGAACGAGTTAGTGGCGGAGATCCCTAACTGCATCGTTTATCTAGATGATGTAATCATATTCGATGATGATTTTGACAGTCATTGCGAGCACATCGGAGCATTGTTCAGGAAGCTGAGTGAGGCTCGTTTGGTGGTCAATCTGGGCAAATGTGATTTTGTCCGGGCTACTGTGCAGTACTTAGGTTTTGTGGCAGGGTTAGGCCAGGTGTGCCCCCCCCCTCCCCCCACAAACTAAGATACAAGTTATCAACCAGTTCCCCAGGCTGACCACCAAGCGACAAATCATGAGGTTCTTGGGCATGATCGGATATTATCAGAGATTTATCCGCGGCTACTCCTCGGTGCTGGCTCCTTTGACTGACCTACTTGCAAAGACTAAGAAGTTTGTGTGGGCACCTGAGTGTGAGAAAGCATTCTCCCTGGTGAAGCATCTCCTGTGTACTCACCCCATACTCAGGGCCCCAAACTTCTCGCGACCTTTTCAGCTAGCGACAGATGCTAGCGGTGTAGGGGCTGGGGCCGTCTTCTTGCAAACAGACACCGAGGGCGTGGAACACCCAGTAAGCTTCTTCTCGAAGAAATTCAACTCGGCACAAAAGAATTACTCAGTAGTCGAGAAGTAGCTTCTGGCCATTGTGCTGGCGCTCAGGCACTTTGAGGTGTATGTTCCCGCCTATGGCCCAGTCGTGGTGATCTACACTGACCACCACCCTTTGAAGTTCTTAAATCAGTTCCACAACCGGAATATGAGGCTAAACCGATGGTCCTTAATGTTGCAGGAGTATAACTTAGACATCAGACATATTGCCGGTTGTGACAACGTGATAGCAGACTGTCAGTCAAGGGTGGAGGCCCAGGGTAGCTCACCACAGGTGTGTTGGTTTGAGTTTGGAGGAAAATTAGGCTTGCCCCTGTAGCTGCAAAGCCGCCAAAAACACTATTAAAATAATTACAAATAAAAAACTTACATAAAAACTTTCTTTTGATAGTATAAAGTGTGCAGTATGTTACAGCAAGAATCTAAGACATTCCGAGTTTTGTACTTAGTAGGATGGCTTTGGGAAGCTTGCTCGTTGAGCGAAACATTGTTGAAGTGATACTATTATTTTTGGGAAGTGTTGTGTATTTTTTTTTTTTTTTTTAATAATAATGTGTTTTAAGTTTGTGATTGTGCCTTGTTTTTCACAACTTGGGGAGTAGCCGGGTGATGCAGGGTTTGTTAGCATTCTGTCTGGTCAGATGTGGCGTTTACCTGAGGTTAAAACGTCCCACATATTGGGCGGGGTGTTACGCTAGCCAGCTGTTCAGAATGCTCTCGTACTCGCTAGCGCTCGCCAGGGCAGTGAAATGGGCTATGATAGTCGTAGAGCGACCCTCTTTCTTTCATAGTGTTTAAGTTGTCACAGACAGTTTAGTGTTTGCCTTTACTCTTGTCTGTGACACCAAGAAGTATTTTATATCATTGATAGTGTTATAAGATACGCAGTGTGCTAGTTGCAAGGAGAGAGATAAGGGGGAGCAAGGTGTAGTGCGTGTGCGCGCGCTCCCTTCCCGGCCGGCCCGCTTGTCGGTGAGTGGCTTAACAGGGTCACGTGGGTTTTGTGTCCCTGTGACGTAGTGGCCTGTGGTTGGTTGCAGCTCTCCTAGCCCAGTGGACGGGCTCCTACCCTCCTGACTCCCTCAGAGCACGGCGCCGTGAGGTTGCGTCTACATCCCTTTGCATTCTGTTCCCCAATAACAACCTGTACAACTGTTTCTCTCTCTGAACTTCTTCTTTTCCATACTTCTATGCTTTGCAGTCAATTACCCATCCCTTCTGGCCCCTCGCAAGCGACATTCACTGTCCGCCAGTCGTATTACAATCTCCTGCTCTCAGATATTATTATGTACTAGCTTAGCAAGGTTTAGAGTCATAGATTTCATACTGTAGGGTGCTTTTCAATATTGCTTGTTCTCGTCCATTATTTAATGCTAGACTGTGGTGGGTATCTGTTGTCGTTATCAGTGTTGTGTATACGGCTCGCTACAGCCTATACGACTTCGACGGTGCTGGGTAGCCTGGTGGCCAGCCCTATGGAATATTTCCTTTACGAGTGTAGCATTGTGCTGGCAGAGGGCTTTTGCCTACTCCTGCCAGTATATTGCTAGCTCTTTGCTTGACTTCTTGGGGAGCGTCAGAGCAAGACCAGGTACGAGAGACCTGGACCAAGAGAGCCTCCCGGTCATTAACGTAAGATAGGGAGATATCCTTAACCCGGGAACTGAGGGAAGACTCTTAAGAGTTCCCCCGGCGGACTGCGGGAAGACTCTTAAAGGTCAGAGAAAAAACAAATTAACTTTAAACATCGAAAAAAAAAAAAAAAAAAAAATTTATTTATTTATTTTTTTGGGGCGCCTGGGCCATGCAAAATATCACTCCTCTACCTCCCCTCCTTCCCCACTTTCCTCCCCTCCTTCAGTTATCACCTATTTTCCCTGTTATTCCCTTATTCTGAGGTATATTTTCGTGCTAACATTAGCGAGTTGCAAGCACGGCATTGTCATCAGTGTTAGCAAGCGAGTGCAAGAGAGAGAGAGAGAATATCGATCGACTGTGTCTCAGTTGCCTTGGGGGAAATTGGCGGGAAAGCAGGTTGCCTCACCCATACATTATATAACTCGCGGCCTAAATCTCCGATTTTGACCATCCAAACGCTGTTTTCACTCGTTCTATTGTAGTTTCAGGTTAATACCTTTATAATCAACCCATAATAGGCGCGTTTGGATAAGTATTAATGCTATTTTATGGTAAAATGAATATTTTAGTGATGGAAACAGCTCAAATACGTCAGCACAGGGGGACGTTTCTAATTACCCCCATGCGCACTTCTTAGGTTAAGGGTGGCACTAGGCTAGGAGCATGCTTGGCTCTACCTAGTTTC